>OZ021679.1:18221100-18821100 GCA_963978505.1 Listrodromus nycthemerus | reverse complement strand
CATTAAGTCAGATATCTAGTGAGATATATCATTTATAGATGTGCTATGTATAACGGGATATATCACAGCATTATATTTTTAATGTTCACTGCACAGTTGCTGACCCTGAAGACCATATACATGTCTATAGTTTGTGGTCCAATCTATATGTAGAACATATAAGATCTAATCCACTCAAGATGCATAGAAGATATACAAAACACAGAATATGGAATATATCTCGTGTATATCAATTACATATGTCATATATACGAAAAATATATAACTTTATGTATAACTTTAAATATATAACTTTATAACACTCAGTGGGAAAATGATCGTTTTTCTCACGTAGTGAAGTGAAATTTATCACGGTGCACGTGCGGTCAAACTTCTGCCGACCAGTGTGGTTCCAGTACTCGCCTTCGACTTGTGCCGCAAAGCCACACTCTTCAGAAAAAATTTCATCGCACTTGTATCACAAATTACTGTAATGTATATTTTTTTTGAATATACGTAGATATATTATTTATAAAATCTATATATATATTTCACGTGTGTATAATATGAGTAAAAATATATATTGATGCATATACTTTTTTTTCATGAGAGTCATCTCTTGAAAACAGTGGAAATAATGTGACAGAATAGTGGGCGATTCACGATGATCATCTTACAGACTGATAGAAATATCCAGTGGAAATTACCGATCGTTTAAGAAAAATTATAACAATGCAAGTGAGCGCTCCACCTACGGCAGAAAGTCTCAGATTATCAAAGAAATTTCCCATTATATCTGAGAAAAATCTATTCATTTTTACTCGTTCATCGCCCAAGTCTACCGATAAGTTCGCTCTCTGCCTCACATCGAGTATCTCAGTGTAATTGTATGACACCGGCACAATTGTGTCGTCCATCGCTATCGGAAATCGAATTAATACCGAGTAACGACGAGATCAGTGAAACGGTGGAAATAATCTGATTTCGCTTCCTTTCGTCGACGCGCCTTTCCCGGCCGTCCGTCGGGACGATCCGATGGACGCCGGAACATCGACGTCCGGGCGAAAGGGACGAAATAAGATAGCAACGAGACAATCGAATGAACGTTGCGTTCGTAGCATTTGGCAAAATCCGTTGCCTCGGGCAGTCCCGACCGTTAACTCCACCACAAGTCGGCACAACCGCAGTGACGGTTCCGCCCCGCGCGGCTGCAGTTTCATGAACGCCGAGCCACTGCATGCTGCGTGCGTGTGGGTCGCACGTACCTTATGTCGCGCGTCGTACTTTCCGTCTCGAGGAAATCTCGGCTCCAGCTTCTATCGCCGGCAGTGAGCAGGACGGAGAATTCAGGTCGGAAGGGGTGGACAAGTGAGAGGACGATGAGGCGAGAGAAACGGAAGGATTCCAGGATCGTAGATAGTGCGGGACGCAAGAGCAAGGGTGGAAGGAGTCGCTCTCTCTCCGTGTGTGCACGAGAGCAATGTGGGAGGGTTGAGTGTCGGCTTTGGGGCGGCGACTCAGGAATGCGGCTGCGGTATTCCTCCTTCCTCCACTTGCCATTTCCGATGGAGAGAGAACGAGAAGAGAGAGGAGCCATGGATGGAGGACGAAGAAGCGGGCAAGTGGTGTGCGGAGCTCCTGTAACACCTTCGTACCACGCTGTAAATCGTGACGATGTGCGAGAGTGCGCAGCGGATCCTCGAGTACCTTGCCCTGTACGACACCCGGTTCGAAGGGTTGCGGGCCCAACTACAACCTCTATTCCGGTGCTATGCCGCGAACATTAGGTACACGCGGTGCCACCACGAGATAGTCGGGGGGATGTGGAAGAGAGAGCGAGGACCAAGAGCGAGCGGGTAGAAATGAAATCCGAGCAGTCGCGGTGAAACGCGAGAATCGGAGCGAGACGGAGCCAACCCAAGGGGTGAGAAGCTTTCTCGGCTTGCGCCGCTGGTTTCCGACGACCATCGTTCGCCGATCGTGCGAAGGACGGAGACGGCAACATGGGAGCGGCGGCGAACAGGAAACGGGCGACACCAGCTCGCTCTCTCGCTTTATTCGCCTTATCTGTCGGCTGACACGCCAACCAGGAATGGCAATATGCCGGCTTCCGTTTTGTCTCGTCGGAATTCGTATTAAATCCGACTCGCTCTCTCGCTCACGGGCCTTTATCCTCGTCGCAGAAGTCAGACGAGAAACCGACGAATTGGTGAGAAAACCAACCCATTCTCCCTGAACCTCTTGCGTACTTTTCAGGAGACACCCCCCCCCCCCCCCGGCACCGAGTTACGAGAGTTGGAACGAAAAAGCCGAGGTGGAGGAAGGAATCGCTCCGAGTTACTATACCGGCTTCCTGCAGACTTTAAAGCTCTTCTCATATCACCTATAACTTCGATCGGAACTGATCGAACCCCTCTTTACCCTTTTAATACCAGTTCAATTTTTTTTGTTTCATCACTTCTCTTTGTCCTATCTTTCTCCGGCTCCTTTCTCTCGAACACTCGTAAGAGATTCCCTTTGATTCGGGTTGCGGGCGCGAGCGCGCTATGAAGTGACGAAATTATACGGTACGAAAGCGTCGATCCTCCCATCGTAATAGCGTGTTATTATGCCGAAAATGATTATTATAAGCGGGTCTATTAGGGAACGCCGACGAGTGCCGTGTCGATCGGATCGAACAATTTCGTAATACGTGCCAAAACGCCACGACCGCAGAGCGACTATATAGCGCTTGGCTCGGCGAAACATCGACACTTTCGGGTTTCGCGGGTCTTGTGGTTAATCTGGGAAATACGATACCTATTCGTATCCTTCGTTCCCTCGATCTTTCTCGGGCTCGCGATCGATCGTTCAATTTGCAGAGGACACTTCGTATTATTCCGCGAGCCTCGATGTTCGAACAGAAAATTGAGAATGCGATAAGCGATAAAGATAAAAATAAAATAAAATTGACGAGCCAAAAGGAAGAGAAGCTGCCGGTATCTCGACAACCGTGTCATAAAAATGTCCCGTAGATGTCGTGAAAATATTCTCGATTTAAAGTCCGAGAATCCCGCGAGTGGCCAAGAGAAAGCGTAGGAAAAATATTTTTGTTCAAAAAGACGTTTCTTGCGGCAAGAAAGAAAAAGGTCCGATTTAGTGGACGGTAGTTTGCGGTTGAACGAAGAGGTGCATAGAGCGGATCCTCTCGAAGGTCAAGATTTTTGTTGCTCGGGAGACACCATGGGTGGGCAATTTTCCTTTTCGTTAACCATCGATCCTTCGTTCGCTCCAACGATCCGTTCGTGCCGTTCATGCGACCCCCTTGTTGGGTTCTTGAAGATTCTCTCCTCAATACCCGACTCTTCTATTATTCCATCCAAGATAGCTTCGGGCGAGAGACTCGCAGGCTCCAGACCGCAGATATCTCAGGTAAAAGCGGTGAAATAAATGTAGCACAGGTTTTTTTTAAATCTTCTCGACGGTGCAAACGTTTCCCAGCCCAAATTCGTCAACTTTCGGTCCAGTCTAAGTGCATAGCCACTTAGACTGGACCGACACAAAGAGACTATGTCAAGTCCAGTCCAGCTCGTTAGAGTGGAAGGGAAAGCGCGAGACTGCCTGCTTCTTATGTTATGTCAAGGCAGGGCAAATTTTACCGTTTATGGGTTTATAAACGATTGCTTTTAACGATTCTCGGCGCTGGCATTCAAAGTAATTAGTCGTGGTTGAATGTCTGTAATTTGTCATTAATTCATTTTTAAGATTCACGTGTTTCGTTCTTACACGATATTAAAAAGTCTGTGAGAGAATATAAATAGTTTCACACGTGCGAAGTGACAGCGCTATTCGTTCTTCGTTATGATAAAGAGATATTACATACTATCATATCATCTTGACTTACCCTACACTGAGTAAAAGAAGTAGTTGAATTAATCGAGTCACCGAGACATATTTTGAAAGGTGCTAAAAAAAAATTCGTTGGCAAAACAAAAGTGTGTCTTGTATCGACAAATTTTTAATCTACCGAAGGAATTAATCATTTCACAAAACACACTTGTATTCGTACCTAACAAACCACAGCTTTGAACGTATGTCACCTTGACTTTCGGTTAATCCAGCCATGTTTTATCTCAGTGTTAACAGTAAACAAAAAAATTCTCTTTTCGCAACAAGTTATTGTCCACAAATGTTCACAATTTTTTATTTATTATTTATTCGCTCGCTCCACATGACTTTAGTTTTGTGAGAAAAAACGGAACACTGGTTAATGTCACGGGAAATAAGAGGACAAGTTTATATACTCAGGACTGAAACAAACGACTTTATTGCCCATTTCACAAAATTTTTTACTGCGCCCAAACTCTTAACTAAGACTGAATAATGTGGCGACCAAGGATTATTCGTCGTCGACCGAAAAACGCCGGGTCTTCCCACGAGCTTGAATTAAGGCCACGAGTCGTGACACCTCGAGCACTCCAGCGGAGGAAACCAAAGGTGTGAGGTTTTAATATCGGATCTTGTGTTTCTGGTTTTTCCCTGACTAGGCCAGCAGACATTTCGTGGATGATTCACCTGCGGTCATCATCGGTGGTCAACTTGCCAACCTAGAACAGCCCGACGCACATCGTCGTCCTCGCTTCAACAACACCGAGACACTTGTAATAAAATTAATACCATTATTTCATCAGCTTTGAGAAATCCACCTGAGAACTGACGCTTATGAGATTTCTGAATTGAAAGTAAAAAAAAACAAAAGAGAGCAAGATTTTCAAGACGGAAGTAACTTTTTGCCGTCGGACGATGAATCGTCGTCAGCTTGTTCTGTTAGCCGTGCGCATTAGGGTGTGAAACAGTTGGTTGCCCGAAGGGTTTGTGCCTTCTCGCTGGAGAAAGCTTCCTTATCTCGCAGTCGGCAGGAGAGAAACGGCAGCGGCCGCTCAGTGGCCGATGTGTAATGTCACTGCTTACCGGGTTGGCAAACTTTTGCTTTAAACGGGACCCAGGTTTGTTCCCCCGCGTCAGACGCGTCGAGGTATGCGTCGTGAGCGTTAAGCTCTCTGTACACCACTCTCGTCCGGGTCCGCCTCGTAGGAATACAAATTTACCCGA
The DNA here is from genome assembly GCA_963978505.1 of Listrodromus nycthemerus. Lineage (NCBI taxonomy): Eukaryota > Metazoa > Arthropoda > Insecta > Hymenoptera > Ichneumonidae > Listrodromus > Listrodromus nycthemerus. The sequence continues at coordinate 18,816,030 of OZ021679.1, read as the reverse complement.
GGGATTTCGGCTTTTCAACTGGGAGCACACGCAGGTTACTCAGCGAGCAGTCGCCGGCCCAGAGGGTAGCTCTCGAGACAACGAGCGAGAAAGATGAAAATTAGAGAAGAGAAACTCAGCTCGAGATAGCTCCGATGTGATTATCGAGAGAGAAAGCTCTCGTGCAGACAATTTTCGCCAACAAGTTTTCGAGACCCGGAGAAAACTCCGGCCGGAAGAGTTTGTGTAGGAAAATTAGGGAGAGAAGCAGGCAAGTCCGAGGGAAGCAGCGAACAGCCGGTGGACGAGAGTGCAAAGTGAGTAAGTGACTGAGCACGGGTGGGGCGTTATGACGAGAGCTGTTTGTAGGTGTCTCTCGTGGCAATAATAAAGGCTCGCTGTCACTCCGACTGGGAGATAAAACTAGAAGAGTAGTAGCGGCATCGCTACAGTATGCATAGCGTTCGCGCCCACCCCGAGTAAACAATGCCTTTCAACTGAAGAACCCTTTCTCGTATCTATGGTCCCTTTTCGAGTGGGCTTTTTTTTTATTCTCCCTCGTCGTTCCTTCTCTTTCACCCTGCATACTCCGCGTCGCTCGCTTACTGTTTGTACTTTTTTTTTTCTTTTTCGTTTTACATCCCGCTGAGTTTGTCTCTTTCTCTTCGAATAGTTCCTGCGCTGTTTCTCTTGCACTCCCGTACGTTTCAGCGTCTACCTTTGGCTCGGTATCCGAAGGAAACTCACCTCACGGTGAACAATGCTCGACGTGAACGAGATACGTGTACGCGGTGTTGCACGTTAGTCTTTCGCTTTCTCGGCACGCTTTGCAACGCCACCGTACATCGTCTATCCGCGGTTCTCGCGACTTTGCCTTCGTCACTCGCATTTCGGCGATGCGTAAAAATAATGAGAGACACGGAAGTAAACCGGCACGCCGCGTCTCTTCGGTATCCATCGAAGAGGAACGGATTGTCGCGGAAATTCGTAGTTTCGAAAATTCACGACCTAAATATATAGGCGGTCGATCTCTGCCCTCGGAGAGCCGGGTAATGACTCGGGGAAGAGTTTGATCCGCTTCGTTATGTTTCCGCGACTTTTAATGGAACTACGGAAAGATATTGGAGTCCATTGCGTTCTTTGGGAAAACTAGACCGTGTATTTTTTTTTTGTAAAACATTTTTTCATCTTCATTTTTCTTCATTTTTTTTTTATCGAAACATTTTTTTTCACGTTGAGAAAATTTTATGTTCCGCGAAAACACTTGCATCTCCTTCACTCGCGACTCTATCAGATTTTTTCTCGAGCTCTGCCAGAAAACATCTCCACCATAGTAGAACTCTACTGAAATCTCTACCACATGAAAAATAAATTTTACCGGAATTAAAGTAAAACTCTGCCGGAATAAAAATAAAATTTTACCGGAATTAAGGTAAAACTCTACAGGAATAAAAATAAAACTATACCGGAATTAAAGTGAAACTCTATCGGAATTCCAGGAGTTTTATTTCAAATCCGGTAGAGTTTGTTTTCATTTTAGTTGAAATTTCCTTGGACGTCTATATTCCGGCAGAGTCATTATTTAGCAGAATTGTTAGGTTTGTCTTTTTTAGTAGAATTGTTCGCGGACAGATGTTTTCTGGTAGACTTGTAAATGTGCCGTTATGCGCGAAAAAATAATTTCGTAAAATCGTTATATGTTGAAAGTTTTCCTGCGGAATACATATTTTGATATGAATCTCAGTACTTCTAGTACAACATTTTATAGTATGCGGTGTGTGGAAATGCGACTGCCGAAGATCGGTAAGCCTGCTCGACCCGGAATGCTAACTGATCGCCCGATCCATGACGACGAAGCCTTCCCAGTCACACCAGCCCCGCATAGACGAAGCACTCTTGTTCCGATCAGAAACCTTCCCCAGCCCTTAGCGTGACGACCGCCGAGTTTGTATATTTTGTAATTCCGAGACGAGCCTGCCGAGAAGTTTTGGCATTCGCTGAGTCACTTACATTTAACGAAATTTTCTTAAAGGTAATTCCATCAAACAGGTGACAAGCTCATTTATTCGGTTCCGAATGTACAAATCTCCAATCGCGTTTCCAGAACCGAATGGCTCGATCGGAAAATGTATAAAAAAATCGTGGGCGCTCGTCGGCAATAAATTGTCGCGAAAGGGAACTATTCGCCGTGTGTCGCTCAGTTCCGCGAGTCTAGCTACGTTCGCGAATGCACGACCGGCGCGGTTCGTTGTTCTCGGGCAATATTGGATCTTGAGACGTCGCGAACCCCAAGAGCTCCGCGTGACGAGTGCGAGAGAGACGGGTCGACCGAAAAGCGCGGAGAGCGTCGACGAGCTCGGTAATTGCATTCTCGTCAATGTATCGACCGTCCTAGACTCCGATACGATACTCGTCCGCCTTCTCCCTCGGCGCGGCTCATCGTCTCCCGAGGATCGAGCCGAAGCATCGAACCTCCACGTCCATTACCTTTCCAATTCGATTACCCGTGCTTCAATCACGATATCCCGTGCAGCCCCCACCGAGGTGTTTCTGTCCCGCTCTCTCGATCGGCCACTTTCGATACATCCGTTTCATCCGTCGCTTACATACTTGCCCCGTCGTCTCACGAACGCTTACAGCCCGCTGTCGATCGGCTTAACTTTGCTTCGCCGGTCCGGGTGTTCGATATCACCGACTGGAAAATCGGGATTTCGGTCTAATCGACGCAATTCCATGGAATCGCGCGGGCAAATCTCTCTTCGGATCTGCGTCGCGGCTCTCGCCGCTGGTCGTACAGTGCGCTCTTTTATCACCGACGACTCTTCCGATTAAACTCGCGACGCGCCGCATACCGAACAGTAGAAGGAACGGAGGACAATCGCGAAAAGAGATTAAACTCTGACTTAAACAGAAAACCGAGGGAAAATTGGAAAGAAAAGAAACCTCATTGATACTGTACGACACGAGAAGCAGGGGGATTGTGCGCGTTTCCCCAGAAGTCTCGCTCGATTTTCCGAATGCGAAACACGCACGCTCTCTCCCTCTGCATCCTCGCGGATTATTATACCTGTAGCGTTCTTCATACTCCCTGTGACCGACTATACTTGTTCGGTACGGTATGCAGCATGTGGCATAGGTTCGGCAAGCGCACACTCCAATTGTTTCGTTACGCCGGATTCGACGGGGCCGCACGTGACGCGCCCTCGGCTTCCATCCTCTTCGCCGAGCCCCGTTTCTGTATAGCGAACGAGTTACAGGCGTTACAGTGGCACACGTGAAGCCGCTAGCGTGGTCGCCGCAACGTGTACCGCAGTAGTCGGATACGAGAAAACCGTATCGACTTCATCCCGGACAAGCCCATTTTCCGGTTCGATCCACCGAACTCCATCGAACGGTTGGGCTGGCATACGTGATCATCATCTCGTGGACACGCTCCCGTGATCGCGGCAGGAATTTTTATGCAATTCAACATCGGCTGGAGGAGATGGAGAAGGGGGACCATTGTCTCGTAATCAGCGTTCCACGGCGGGCCGAGCGCATAGCAAATCGGAGATATGAAACCCTTCGGGATAATAATGCTGATGAACAATGTTTTCATAAGGCATCTCGGTGAAACTCAATCGCGTCCACTGAAGTAAAATCGACCAACACACGACTCCTGGTCTTGTATTTCAATAAAAAATGTTTTCCCCGAACTCGCTGAAACGAAGATTTATCGCGAGGAAAATACTGGCGGAAAATAGAGTACAGTCGATCAATGATCATTGTTAACATGTGCGGATGCGCAGTGCGATTCTCCTGCTCTCTACAGAACAATAGGGCTCATTACATCCTGTGGAAAGCTCTATTAATTCCGGGGAAGCATCGTCCTTTGACGAATATGACTATTTTTTTATGGGAGCAATGTGGTTATTTGAACGATTTTGTGGAAAACGTTTCGTACACCGAATGTGCGTTTTTATCTCGTGGACAGTTCCGTCCTTAGTTCTCTTGTCCATCGAACTTCACACGCGGTGAGCAGACGGAACTTTCTCCATCACGATATGATATTCTATACTTATATAATATACCATACTGTTTCTGATTTTTCTTTCGAGCGTTTCTCCTGCGTATCTTTGTCACCATCGAAAAGTTTCTTCGACGAGATTCAATCGGCGTTCAGTCCCGGGCAATGACAATTCAGTCTCGTGTATCGTGACGCAGAATAAGCCTACCAGTTGTACCTACCGTAGTACACGGTACTGCTATCAGCGGGACCGCATTGGCGATGACGACGCCAAAGACGGTCGACGAAGGGGAAGCGAGCCGAAATTGCTAGTCCGGACGAACCGGAATCTATGTGACGGAGTCCGGATCCCGGGTATCCGGGGACGCACGGAGCTGGTATATAACAACGAGCGTTTGCCGAAGCAGCCGCACGTCTAACCGATCACCCTCCTCGTCACTCGTATCCACGATAGGCTTATCCCTCGGCCAATTTCAATATATCGCTCAGTTCCGGTGGTTTGACCCACGACGATCGGTCGTATCCCTCTCTGTTTCTCTCCCTTTCGTTGCGTCCGCTTTCGTTGGTCGGTTGCTCGCGGGACGGGAACGGTCGGTTCTCTCTTTCGCTATCGCTTCGCCAGAGGGATTCGTGCGCGGTGGTTTTTCCGTCGGCGTCCGATCGCGATAAGGGAAGTCTTCTCCGCGGCGATTCGCAGCACGGACGAGCTTCGAAACGGGCGGATCGGCAGAGGCGGAGGGCATCGGTGGAAGGGTGAAAAATGCTGGAAATCACCGATCCAGAGGACCGTTAGAGAAGAGAGTAAGAGATCTCTCGCTCCGAGGGAAAATGAGTAAAGAAGATATATAGAGATAGCGGAAAGTCGGAGAGCCCGCAGTAGCGCTCTCTCGCCCCGTACCAGAAGCTGATGTCCCGCTTCGTTACACGCCACGATCAATCACGGCGACCCTCACTGCGCGATCTTCTCGCTCTTTCCCTCGTCCTTCTCAATTTTGATCTCTCGCCTCCAAAGTCTCTCCCTCTCGCTTCCGCCCCCCTCGACATCGTGCCTAGGTATGCGTGTGTACGCACCCCCTGGGGGAAGTAACTTTACGAAATCACCCCACGCTTCCGGAGCTCACGCGCTGTTCGGAGGAGAGGGACCATCACAACGATTCTTTGTCCCGCTCGACTTCCGCCTCGGCGCTCCATTTTTTTTTTCTCACACTTACCCTCGACGCGTCTTTTACCGGGGTCGATGCCGGTGGTGTGAATGAAACTGTGGAAAAAGATGTTAAACAGTGGAAGGGTTTTGAATTGGCGGATGATGTTATTTACGTAATGACGAGATTCAAACGCTTTGGCGATCGACAGAGCGAGCTTCACAATGATTTTGTGCTTCCAGTCGACTTCCGCCTCGGTGCTCCATTTTTTTTTCTCACACATACTCCCGACGCATTTTTTTTCGAGGCCGATGGTGACTATCGAATCATGTAACTATACAAAAAGATGTGAAAGAGTGGAAGGGTTTGAAATTGGTCTATGAGGTAATTCAAGTAATCACGAAATTGAAACGCTTTGACAGTCAACAGAGCGTACATCACAATGATTTTTTTCTTCCACTCGAGTACGGAGTCGGTGCTCCAATTTGTTTGTCACACACACACCCTTCACACATCCCTTCACTGGGCCGATATCGGCAGCATGATTGTAAATACAGAAAACAACAAATTTTTAATTGAAAGGGCTTTCAATTGCGGAAGGATTTAATTTACGTGATGACGTTATCGAAACGCCTCATATACGATGGACCATCGCAACGATTTTTCCGCCCACTCGACTTCCGTCTCATCGCCCTATAAATTTTTCTCACACTTAGCCTCGACGCTTCTTTTCCGCGTCCCGATCTCGGCAGCGTGAATGAAACTATCGTACAACGTACGAAACAGTGAAAGGGTTTTGAGTCGCTGAAACGTGTAATTTACGTAATGACCAGGTTGAAACGCTCTTATAATCCCTGACGTGTCTATAATCGAGGACTCCGCTACAGATTTGTTATATAATTCGGCTGACCCGTAGTTCAATAACTTCCTCTCCACGCACACTTCATCCCCTTCTCGCGCTGCCGCCATTAATTTTTATTTACTTTTTATCTCGGTCTCAAAACCATAATGAGGGTCTGTCATCGGATTTCTTAGAGTCACGAAGCGTAATAGTGAGACGTATTTGGAATGCGCTAATAACCGGCCTTGATGGGCAATTAGCCCGCGGGGAATCGAACTCTCCCTCTTTCTCCCGGGACGATCTGCACGACCGTTCGAGCTTCTCCTGTACGCGTTTATACGGTTCGAGTAGCTGTGAGAATAATGACAGTGAGTGCATCCACGCAGCCACACACGGCGCCCCCGTCCGTGTGTACGGTAACGCGAGACCCGTCGACGGCCTTCGTTTCTCTTCACCCTGATGACTGAGATCCTGACGGGAGCTGCGGAGGGAAGAAAAAAAGAAGCGAGATATCGCACACGAAGAAATAAAGAAGGACGAAGGGGAAGAGCTGACTCGAGAGCTCGATAAACCGCTCCGAGAGAGATTCATCGCGTCTTCGACCAGCCCTCGTTCCTCTCCCGGTCGAGGCATTAAATTACACGGTTCACCTATACGCCTTCTCTACTTACCGAGGTACACACACGCTCTGCATACAGTTAGCGCTCACGGGGACCCGATCCACGCTGATAACTGTACGGCAGCGGTGTACTATAGCTTGCTATTAATTAAAAGTCGTGCTTGGCGAAAATTAATCGTGCACAGGCGACGCTGGATTCGATGGAGCGGGCTCTACGGAGCTCTCTCCAGCATTCGATGGGAGTGTAGAGAAAAGCCACGGGGAGGGATTGGGCGACGGTGAGAGCGAGATCGGGAATATCGTTTGGTCTCACGTGAGCCCTGCGACGACCACGATTCACGATCGGTCCATTAAACTCCGATTAAACGAAGCCCCTTCGGTACAGCGAATCTTCCCGGAAAGCGAGAAGGTCACCGACTACTACTGGTAACAAGGCCGCGGTGTTGGCATAATAGGTCTGTCCGTATGGAATACCGGAAGTACGCTTTCGCTCCGATGTATGTCTCGATCGCGACTGTTTTTATCGTTGAAACAATGATTGCCGTCTCTTTTTTCATGATGGAAAAAAAATGAAGGATCTACGAAACGGAGAAACTATAATAATCGCTCTGCAGCGTCGGTGGGAAAAAACTGGAAATTATTCATGTGCGAGAGACGATCGCTGCAATAGACGTATAGTTAACGGCACCGGAAGTACGGCTTTGCTCTGATGTAAATGTAGATCAGTGCAGTTCTTATGAAGGAATCGATTATGCTTCAGATTTTTTGTGTCATCGCTTTTTCGATCGAATTTGCATGGAAAAAACGCAAACTCGGCTATTTCCAGGGTATTGTCGCAATATGTTCATTCACTTACGATACCGAATGTAGGGCTTAGCTTTGATGCGCCTGCAGATCAGTATAATTTTTACAAACGAGTCGATGAAAGTTATCATTTTTTTTCGATCATAATCGAAAAAATAATTAACGATCTATAACATGGGAGAAAAACGATCGATAAAAAAAATGATTAAATTTATGTAAGACGCTGTTGTCATGCTATTATGATAATCAGTTCATCCACATATTATACCAGAAGTTCGGTTTTTCTCCGATGTATCCGTAAGTTTACTTTTTCATTAACGAGTCGATGATAGTCGTAATTTGAAAAATCATACTTAGAAAAAAATATAATGCGGAAAAACGATAATAATTCCTCTGTCACGTCGATGTAAAAGAAACCGGGATTTCTTCGAGTGTAAGAAGCTATTGCCACGCAATTTCCATAATAGGTCAATCCACATACGATAACAGAACTCCGGTTTTGCTCTGACGTATGTGCGAATCACTCTTATTAATGAGTCGTCGATAGTTGTTATTTTTCAACACAGTAAAAATGATAATAATAATCAACGATCTGTAACGCGAAGGAGCGATAACATTCGCTCCGACACGTCGATATGAAAACGGCCGTAAATTCCTCAACCGCAAGACATACTACAATTTAATTCCAGCATAGAAATTATCTAGCGGCGAGTAGCAAGATTTTCTCGGCATCAACTTCGAGCCTTCCGCCCTGAAACTTAAAAATAGATCGTCGCATCTTTTCGAGCAACAATTCGAGGCATCTTCGAGTCGAGAGAGATAAATTCGTCGAGGACGGAGAGGATAAGGACGACAGAGCCGGCGCGATGAGGCTCGATGATGGCGAGACGAGTCTCGTTTCAATGCATGCATCATGACAGCCTTAAATCAAGATATTTATCTACCGTGTGCCCGCACTCTCGTCCTCATCCTCTTCGTCGTCGTTCTCGTTGAACCGACGAAGCGGAATAAGCGAAACGGGACTCGTGGGCGGTGTAGATATTCGTGCTACCCGGATTCCTCCCTGTATCTGGTGTCTATTATACCACTTACGTGTTACATTCAAAAGCGCCTTACGCACGCGCATGTATGTACTTATCGCTCGCGGACGATCCACTAATCTACCGCATATTCATTCTCGTGGACGGCTAGCCGGGTCCGTCTGCGATCCATCTACGTTCCCTCCTTTCTGACCGCACACGAGACTCCCGAGGTAATTCGATCGCCCGTCGGAATCCCAACGTGGATGACTTACTTTTTCAATTCGAATTTCTTATTCCCGTTGGGAAGACGCTGAGATATCGCATGCGGGAAGACTCAACGCATGAGCACGATCGTGTTAAGCAATATACAGGAAGCTCCGTCACCGTCTCTCGATGTAACGCAAACTTCTCAGCGACCCTCGCATTCCCGATCGACACGCAATATGCGCGCGCGAGATACTCGAGAGGATCTTGCCTCGGAGAATCGAGGCGAGACACCTTTTCGAGAAAGAATTCTCTCGTTTTACCTGGTGTTGCCATGTTTTATTCACACCCCCCACCCACTTCCTCCACCTCGTTCCGTTCGTGGTCTCGCACTTTGTCACCCACGCTCCGGATCTGGATCCGACAATAAAGAAGGAAGAAGGTCGATAGCCGCGAATTCCCATTGTCGGTTTTGCCCCCTCGAGACCCTGCGCGGATAGTCCTATACCGATGACTATAAAATTCAGCTTGAGATCTTATTCAGTTGAGTTTATAGTCGTCTGCTCGGTAATGTACTTCCGCATGCAAGTAACGCGTTTTTCCTTTTTTTTTTATTCAGCGTAATCAAAACGTCGACGGAATCGGCTTTCTCGATGATCGTTACAACTTCTTGAATTCGATTTGATGCACGCATTATCGACAGTCGAACGTCTTACGGTAGAACCGCCATTATACGAATGTCGACGATCCCAACCGAAGCTGGACAAAGTACCGAAACGGACTTAAAGAACTAATTATTGAGTACCGTGCGTACTTCAAATACAAAGTAAGCATCGTACTTAAAGTACTGTTAGAAAATACAGAGTACATAGTAATATCTAATCTTAATCAGAAGAGGCGGAGTTCCGCGGGTCCGAAATTTCGAGAGGAATTTTCAACGAGTGCAACCGGGATGTATTCGCCGTGAACTCACCGACTCGTCAGCAACATACCAGCTCCGATATCTTAGCAGTTTCGTATAATGTGCATAGCCTGAGAAAAGGATCTAGTAGAATCTACGGATCATCCAAGAAATATTACCAACGTAAGTAGTAATAAGAAACAGGAGAACCACCTATGGCAGAAAGTCTCGGATCTTCTAAAAAATGTAACCATAATATGTACAAAAAATTCTTATAAATCCGGTGCTTCATTGGTGGCACGTTAGTCCCTTACCATTAAGCGCCACTACAGTAATATCTCTCGACCGATATAGTCGTATTTACTAAACCCTTCACTCACTGTAGCGTAACAACTGTGTAGATCTCGTCTGCGTTTTGATTATCCGAACTAGACCCGGTTCCGACGGATTCGGACAACCGAGTCTCCACTCTATGCCCATTCGACCGATGACATTCTCATGCGTCTATGATGAGGGCATCTGCCGATAACGTTGACGATATCCCACGCGATTCCACCGATTCATCGACTCTAACCTGTATATACTCGGGCTGCAGACTCGCCGACTCGTCAGCAAGATACCAGCTCCGATATCTTAGCAGTTTCGTATCATGCGCATACAGATTGTAGCGCTATAACTATACAGGCCCGGTCTGCGTGGGATCTATCCATTGTGCTCTCGTGCGTGCCCATATTTTCAGAATTTCTTTTATCCTTTTCTCGTGTCCGGCGATGCAGACACCGGTTGGCGAATAGCCGGACGGCCCACGCGCTCTCTCCCGACGTCCACGTTCTTCGGCGTGGTGTCCGCCGCTCGGCTTCCCCCGTGTAGGTATAACGACGAGGAAGCTACCTCGAGTTCCTCGTCGTATGAGAAGCGACGCGGGCGTACCTCGCGTGTACGTAAGTACTCTGCGACAGGCGAGAAAAACGGGGTGAGCGCTAATCGGGAACTTATCGCCAAGTTGCGCCTTCCTGATGAGCCTTGAAGCCAAATTTCACGGGTGAGCCACGTAAATGTTATTTTTTTTAAAAAACAATTTCATTTTTCATACGAATTTTATATCCGAAATTGATTCTTGGCAAGGTTTTCAAAAGGGTTTTTCGAATTCGGCTCCGTCGTGAATCTATCTATTCGGCACATTTCACCCTGCGCTCCGAATTTTCTTGGTGCCTGTTTTTTTTCTCCGCTATCCACATGGGTTGCGTGTTCATCCGGAATGCCAGATCGCACAACCCTAGTCCCATTCTCGTCGTCGTCCCCGCTTTCGTTGAACTTTACTCCTGGGGCCAAGGGAGAGGGAAAGAAACGGAGAGAGTGGAGACGCTTTGTCGGGAACGTGCGAACAAGCTCTCCCAAGGGACCAAAACGTTCGAGTCCTTTGCCTCTTCTTTCCACTTCTCGTTTCCGCCTGGTTTCGAAGCGATTCTTGCAACTCCATCGATAACTTGCTCTTAACTCCCCAGAGTCGTCCTCCCTTTTGCTGTCCCAAAGAGCGTCGCTGACCAGTCTCGCCGCGTCTAATTACGCACGTTTTTCACTTGCCTCGTTGATTCGCCGAAAATTGATTTCCGGTGCCGAGAGACCGCTGAAAGAAAAAATAAAGAAACTACAATAGAACCCTGATTAACCGGACTGCTCGGGACCGAATACTTCCCGCATAATCGAAATCCCAGTCAATCCACTCCAAGGAGCGAAAGTACGCATTGAATATGTGGCGCAATCAGTTGGGTTTGGCAATAGACTAAAGAACGGATGATCGATACGAGATCAACCGTCGTGGGAAATAGTCTGCGTTGAGACGTTGAACGAACAAATGTGTGGCAGTTCGTACTTGAGATAGTTAATATTAATATAAAGTCAATATTAATATTAATATAAAGTCAATATTAATATTAATATAAAGTCAATATTAATATTAATATAAAGTCAATATTAATATTAATATAAAGTCAATATTAATATTAATATAAAGTCAATATTAATATTAATATAAAGTCAATATTAGCCCATGATACAAATTTACGTTAACTAGTTTCATTGACGTTTCGTATAATACGCCATCAATTGTTAAGTTGCGCGAACTAGAACGCAAAGGTTTGTATAGTTTTTTTCTCATCAACATCACGAGGCTAGGCTTTTGAAGTACTCGGTAACGTTGGTTCCTGCATTCCCTTCCATTTTTGTCTGTCACCCGGTTTACTTTCCCCCGCTTCATGTATCAAAAAAAAAAAAAAACTCGTGTCACACACGGTAAATTCGCCGCGCGGTTGATCGTGGTTCCGCTGCAGAAAAATAAATAACGTCACCCAACTCGGGCTACGAACCCCGCGACATATTTCGGTGCGTCGACGACTGAGAGAAACTCACGATCCGCGCCGATAGTTTAACGAGTTCCTATCGTATATTGTTTTCGTTCGGTGGCACGCAGTGCGTGACTCCGGTATCGCAAACAGCTATGGCCAGACCGGGTATTGCCGTAAGCAATAGCCGGCGGCGGCGTGCAACGGGCCGGACTCTCGATGGTCTCGGCAGCGCTGACGAACGGTTTTAATTGAGCCAACCGAACGAGTGGGCGCGTCGGCATCGCTCGTGCGTTAGTTTCTTGTCCCTCCCCACAGGCTGAGCTCCACGTGGAAATTCTCGCGGCTTCGTTAACACCGGAAGTGGTCGATAACGAGCGCCGCCCGATCCATCCCTCTCCATGTGCCACTGAAAATATAGTCATGGGGGAACATTGACGATCGCCGCGGCGTTGCTCGCCGAGTCGCGGAAGCGCAGTCCCGAAAGGCACCAAGAATATTTCCGATCGGGTTACTAACGAATTGCCATTCCCATTAAGGGTATACAATCGATTCGGTGGTCGAGGAACCGAGATATCGAGAGGGAGAAAGAGGAGATCGGTGAAGGAGCGTATTAATAACGCTCGATCAGTTTCATCCCAGGCGCTCAACCGCTCCTGGGCATTCGCTTCATAATCAACCTCTCTCTCACCGTACTCTCCGACACCAGCAGCCGCCTCTTTAATGAAGCTTCTATCACGTCGTAATCGAACGCTCACTTCTTTCGATTTTCATCCACTCCCTCTCGCCCGTCCGCTCGTTCACACCGATTCTCATTATCTATTCATACTCCCGTGCTGTTTTTTTGCTATCTCACCCTTCCCATCTCTTCGTTTTGCGGCTCTCGGTGGTTTCCCGAGAGAGAGAGAGAGAGAGAGAGAGAGAGAGGGAGAAAGGGAAGAACCGCGAGCCTTTGAGGATAATTTGTAAATGTCGGTAATTGCCATTAGCGAGATAAGATAGGTGCTCACGGACGAGACCGTCGGTCTGGATGGTCCTCGCGGAAAGGTTTTCGAGCTTTAAGGAGAGACAGCCGGGGTTCGTCGTCTAGGCGAGGGAATAAGAGAGAATTATAAGCCGGATGAAACGAGAGATTGGAACGATGGCGAGGCCGGTGCCGATATCTACCTCCCAAAATGACCTTATAAGACCGCTGTTTGTCTTATCTTCACTGAAATTAATCGTCCTTCCGGCAATAATCCCTCAACGTGGCTGCGGCCGAGAGATCTCCGGAATGACGGAACGAGTGCCGACTCCCCTAAAATTCGCATGCGAGGTTCGCCGGTCAACTCCCTATGCCGGCGCTCGTTATCGAACGATCGGAGCGATTCTCTTTCGAATTCGAAATTTCGCGAGGAGTTTCTTCGCGATTGCTTCGCGAACAAAGTAACGTCGACGTAATGTGCGACATAAATTTCAGAAGTGCTTGGGGTATTCAAGGGGGCCGGTACGATACTAGCTGCCGCTTGCGAAACTCGCAGCCCGACCCCGATCACTGTGGCAATAACGCTTCTGTGCCCCGGACGCTTTTAATTTCTATAAATAGCTATGGCTTATAGACGAGCGCATGACCACCTTATACATAAAACCCTTTTCCGCAGAGCCCGGTACCAGTACTATGTTTAAGTTTGCGATGGGGCAGAGGCACTCGGAATCGATCTAGCAACGGCGAGTCACCTTACGAAGCTCGGAGCTGCGACGTGTCGGGCAACACACGGACACCGACCGCCGCATAGTCGTGGGCATGTGAGAGCGCTCATACTCATTCTTCATCAAGGGGAATCACGCGGATGGTCGTGAAAAAGTCTTGGCAAACTTGTGTACCCGCTGTTACGGAGATACAGACGTTACAAGAAGATATACATATGTAAAAGGGATCCGAGACAAACCGGGAGGAGATTCGCGGGCGAAAAACGAAAGGAAGTAAAGGAGAATGGCGTAGAAGAAAGAGATATATGGAGTTTCTGGCGGGACCGGTTCACTCAGACCTGATTACGTTTCCGCGCTGTGCTTTCACGAGTTTATCATAACTGAACGTGGCATCTGGAAATTCTCCGCCGCCGGTTGGGTTATCTAATATAAAATATAATGCCCGAGTTTCACGACGGGAGAGAAAAGGATCCCGAGGGTGGGGGCGAGTCGCGGCGCGAGAATGAGAGTACGAGGTTGAAACGAGCGAACTAAGGGAGTTTATGAATGCCGAATGAGAAACAGGGAACCGCGGAAGAAAAAGAACTATACGAAAAGACAGTTTTTGGCGAGTCGACCGGGAGGGACGTCGGCGAGTGTAAAGACGGCAGCGACGAACGGGTAGAAATGGCGCGGGGGTGTTGAATTCCCGTGGGAGTCGCGAACGACGAGAGACTGCGAAGGTAGCGGAGAAGAAAGAAGCGGAAGAATGGCGACAGGAAGGACGGAAGGATCGAAGGATCGAAGGAGGAGAGAACCCGAAGGTACGACCGGAGTGGAAGGCGGCGGGTGCTTTACGAGTTCCGTAAAAGTTTCGTCCAGTTGGACGCGAGGACATTTGGTAAGAGTGGAGAGGTTGGGCGAGTTGGGAGTGAAGGAGGAGATCGATTCTTCGGAATGCCATCGCGTAAATCTACGTATCGCTACTTCCTTTCTCGCTTAAAGTCGCCTACAACACTCCTCTCCTCTGGCTTGGTTATTTTCTTTGTTTCTTCTTCGCCCGGGTCGCGACCCAGCGTTGACCCATCTACCTTCTCGCAATGGTGCCCTCTCATTCTCAATAGCGGAGCGTACCCTCGCCCTATTTCGCTCGTTCTCTCGCTTGCTCCACTCCGCATTCATTCCCGGGAGTTCCCCGTTTTCCCGAGCGTGCGGCGGTAGTTTCGGTTGCGCTCAATAAAATCGAGAGAGGCCAATCGTCGGTTCGCCCGCGAGAGATTCCAAACTCACCCGCGGGAGATTTATCAGGCAAAGCGAGAAAAGAGAAACAGCGCCGACACAAGTCACATAACCTCCTCTTCGCTCCGATCCTTAACAATCTTGCGGAAGTTATCGGAGCACACTCGCTCGCGCTCGTCCGAACGGATCTTAATTAGTGGTTCGCGAAAGGGGAGGCGACGAGGTGGCGTTGAAGCCGGATAGGAACTCCGAGGGAACTCCCGAGGCTACGGCGAATCAGCCGTGCCGCTAGGGTGATTAACTTTCCACTCGGCGTGTAGACAAGCCTTAATTAATTAGGAAAGTTCGATCGAGCATTCCGCCCAATGCGACGATCTCGGCCTGCCGCCTCACTGCCCCATTCATCACCTTCCCTCGTCACGCGCATTGTCGCACGAATTTATCAAGTCTCACCGTGAATCGAACACAGAGTCTCGTGTCCGCTATTTCGATCCTCAACGTTTCCATGCACTCGAAACATAGTCCGATCGAGTCGCCCGGAGCAATAAATTCAATGCGCGAGGCCGCAAAGACCTCGCTCAGCGACTTCTCGAGCGTCCTCGCTTCCAGACGAAATAAGATCATATTCGAGAGAGAGAGAGAGAGAGAGAGAGAGAGAGAGAGAGAGAGAGGAAGAACGACGCTAGGTGCACCTTTATTGGAACTCCGGATAGTGGCGCTAGGCAAGATATGTGCCGTTAACTCTTCGGCCGTGCTCCGGCATTTTCACCAAAGAGAGACCGACTCTCGCGTGCGACGAGGGGGTTCCCCGTGGCGACAACTTCGGGGGTTCTTCACGTCTGGCTCACCGCCAGCAGCATTCGTTTGGGCGCCCAACGAGAGCGCACCGTGGGATTATATACCGGCGCGGATCTCGGCGTTCCAGTCGCTCGTCCAACCCTTCGCTCTGTCTTTTGCACGCGCGCGCGCGCGTGTGTGTGTGTGTGTGTCGGAGAGGAAAGTGTACTGCGCAATAGTGGACTGTGTTACGACACAGCAGATCAGGCTGCAGACTCGCGCCACGATTCCAGTGGCGCTCCGATGACCGCCCGCAATGCCGAACGAATTTTCAGTGATAAACAGCGACCACTGCCGAGTTCACGGAACCAGCGAAACGGCGAACCGCTCCGACAGGCAGAGCGATAAATTTTGCATCTCCTCTTAATCGGATCTTGATTCGAGTGATTCCGAGGAAAGCACTGAATTATCCTCCGACCGAGAGCGCAACGTTCCATCGGATCGATCAGTCCACGATCAACACTCAGAGACTCTCGGCTCATCCGATCTCTCTCCGCACCGGTTAATATCATCCGGTTCCCCACCGAGTTGTCCGCGAGTTTCATAGTATTACACGCTGGATATCGTGCTACTGAATAGTCTTCCGGTAATTCGGAACGGATATGCTCGTCTGTGATTAATCGGTGTCGGAGGTGAAAATAGACCGGGTATTCACGGAGAACAAGCTCGCTAATTGATGACGCCCGAGTCCGATCGAGACACATTGACTGCATGAGATTCTCCGATTGCCTCGCGGCCATCAGTTATCCACAACCCCTTCGCTCCGGTACTCCGCCTCGTCGTTAGAACTCTGATGCTCCCGTTTTCTGCAATGCCCTTGAGTAAGCAAGACATCCGGAATCAGTGTACACCCGATCTACAAGCACGTAACGTCGGTGAGCCGACGATGTTTCGGAGTATTTACCCAATTAACCGGATGCGCGAATTTTACCGTCTACCTAGATGAAGGCCGGCAACCATGGAATATATGGAGGTTCGGTTGTACACGGAGGGATGGGTGCCGGAATTTCGCTTCTCTTGAAGTTAGCAAACGCTGTCAGACGGCATTGAGGGAAAGAGCACACCGCAGTCGAATGCCCGCGAGCTATCATATTTCAGTAAACGAAAAGTACCGGAGCAACAGCCTGTGCACGTTGGTCCTGAATTTGCCTCTTCACCGAAATAAACTGAACGGATCCATTTACAAAACCACTCGCATCTTACTCGAATTATATTTATGCCGCTCGCAAACAAAATCATAATCAGGGTTACCGTAGTAAACCGGAAAGCGAGGTCAAGATGCGCCCGACACTATTTACGTCAGAGTCGGGAAACTTAATAGAAGCTTCCAGCGCGCGATGTGGCCTTTGACGCCCACCCGCTCGATGTCGCGGGACAGAAGAAAAAACGGATAACGACCTCCTAGGCAGACTTTTCAGTAAATTCCAAAACGTGGCACACATCGACGTTGCACCCGACGGTGTTGTCCTCGGACAAACTTGGACGCGAATTTGCACAGTATCTTTGGCAGATCGGCTTATTTATTCAATGTACCCTCTGAATCTTTGGCGTTTGCACGCTTAAATATTTCGTCTTCGTCGACCACGGTCTCTGCGCGTGTATCCTCATATTTCCCCGGCTCGCCATGCCTCTTCGCCTCTCTCACTCCCCTTAGCAAAATGAATGTACTGCACACTTGACATCTCGTTCCTCTCCTCCCTGTGGCCATATATTTTCTTGCTCGGCAAACTCCGTTCTGTTTACTCTTCCGCTCCGGAATTCCACGTGGAATACATTTGGGAAAGGTATAGCAAACACGCCAATTTGTTTTTTTTTTCTTTGCTTCTCTCACACTCAATCATCTCTCCCCGTATGTTTTTTCCTCTCGAGGTTCCGACATCATTAGTTGACGAATGAGCCGAACCGATGAACGTAATTTTTCTTTGAGATGGGAACTCGGTTGGCAGAGTGCGGGCCAAAATGGTCTTTCGACATTCCAATTCAGAATCATGTTCGTAAAACGAAACTCCGAGAGACTCGGCGTTGGGGAATTTTTCGAGTCGACGAAGAACTTCCTTCGAGAGTGCGCAGTGTCGCCCGATTGCACGAGAGGGCAAACACTGCTTTCGGAGAGCTACTGGCCTCCACAAATATCATGGATAGGGCCACAACGCACATACACATGCAGGGATATCAACCATTGAGCGGCTAGGAACGCATCGGTAAATGTTGTTAATGTACATCGTGTAAACACCGGAGAAGGATATCGCGGTGTTTCTCTCTGGCGACTGGTGAGGCGCAGCGACGGCGTCTGGAACATCGGTAGTTGCCTCGGGAAACGTTGAGTCTCGGTCTCGCAAGGCTCCGGCCTCGTCTGTAGGAATTCCTGAAGCGCGTAGGCGGCAAAGAGTAGTCCTTGGCTACTCGTATAGCAGTCGTCGCTGTCTGTGATGTTCTCTTCTCAACCGAAATACACCATCATGTTTCTCCAGCTTTCGAATTTTTTACCATGATGTTTGACGAAATCCGGTGGATTTAAACGAATGGATGGTCGAGTTTGACTGAAAAAGATTTCGTTCTTGACTACAAGTGTAGCAGTCATCGCTGCCTGTGATGTTTTCCGCTCATCTGAAATACACCATCATGATTCTCCGGCTTTCGAATTTTTTACCATGAAGTTTAACGAAATCCAGTTATACGAACGAAGGTATCATCGGAATTAAATGACAAAGATTTGAATTTTGACAACGCCTTAAAGCAGTCGCCGCTGCCTGTGAAATTCTTCTTCCAACCGAAATACACCTCAAGCTTCTCAATTTTTTATCGTGCAGTTTGACGAAATCCAAGGGATTTAAACGAAGGTATCATCATATAGGAAACACAAGGATTCAGTCCCTAACTGTTCTTATAGTCTAAGTCCTTGGCTACTTGTATACTCTTAATCCTCGACGACCCGTACAGTACACGCACCTACCTGTGATGTTGTTTTCCGACTTGAAAAACACCAATACATTTCTCTATCTTTTCAATTGCTTCATGAAGTTTTCCAAAATCCAGTTGTTCTAAACGAATGTATCATTGAATTTGAATGACAAAGACTGAGTCGAGGCATCGACATCGCCGGAAACAAGCCGTCACGTGGCCGACCCGAGATGCGTGTCAACGTATCAACATCGCCCGGCGAACCTGTAACCACACACAAATCCACGGTGACTGTCGTCGGTTAGGTACACAATTTCCATCTCTGCGGTGCTCGCGTGACCGAGCCGCGTAATTCTTGCTTGCGTCGGCAAATTGCGCGCCCGATGACTCGTTAGAAAATGGAAACCTGTTGCACGAAATGGTGAGGCTAGAAGCAAGCAGCGACCGTGCCCGGGTATGTCGGGTTCTTGTTCTCCCTCTCTTGCACATCGCGTTACCGGGGCGCCTGTCAGCCCGTTTGTTCGGCGTTGCTGATGCTGCGCAAGGCTTCGCCTCTAGTGTCTGCTCGAAACTATCCAGGAACGGCGCTTGGAATACCAGGAAAATTGAAACAATTTACCGTCGCTCGGAGGCCTCTGCAATCGGAGAAGCTAGAAAAAAAAGGCGTATCTAACATATAATTTTGACGGCGACCGGGTTGTTACTGTTACGACCTATGGAGCGAAACGACGGAGAGACGGAACGGCCAGCCGCGCTTCGCACGGGATGAGATATGAGAGTGCCCATGAGAAAGACGACGCAGTTCAAACAACGTAAAGTCGTAGAAAGCTCCAGCGCTTAATTAACTCTCTTCCATGAGGATGGCGATGTCTGGGAGATTCTGAAAGAGTCGCAATGTTCGCGTACGAGCCAATGAAAAGAAATCGCTCCTTAAACGGGAGCTGACGACGGAGTGAAACGCGGATAGCGGAGCTGACGATTGCTGGGCGATGGAGGTCTAGGTATCGACCCCAATGCCAGCTCGGTACCGGAAGATGTGATTCAGCGAAGGAACACGTAGGTGAGGTGTAGTACGTTGTTGGCGCTATGTTAAATGGTCGCCGGAAAATCTCGTTGAGAAAAACAAAAACGTTGAATGACCACAACATACCGTGGACCTGTACGGCACACGAAACTATTCGGTTGACGAGCCACTTTACCGTACGATCCAGATTTAGGTTTCGTCATTTCTATTCCCGTCTCGTCGCCATCACTGTACCGACTGTCCAACGATCTTTCTGTTTACGTCTTTCTCTCGTGTTCGCGAACTCGATAAAACACGGTGACACGCGAACATAGTCCATTTTCCCCGAAAGCCCGGTACCTGTACGATGCAAATGAAGGAATTCGGAATGTCCCGGGCGCGCGCACACGTACGCGTGAAATATTTACACACGTCCGAGGTGTAAATGCGCCGGGTAAATTTATAGCTCGGCGCGGAGACCGCGAACGCAAAATTCCACCGAAACGGTGGAACGACAGATGGAGAAGAGGAAAAGTTACGGGAGTGATAGTCCGCGATTGTGCACGGACAATTTGTCTCGTTCAAAGTTTCGTTTTCATTGGACCGGACGGGCATTATGCTGGAAATTTACATTCACGGAAAAAGTGCGATGATTCTGATAAACTTGCAGCCGTGCGCCAAAAAAAGGTACGGATCATCCTTGGGCCGGAGTCTTGGGAGCAATCGTAAACACGGGATAATGATACGCCACTGCACTGAGAGAAGGATACGCCACTGCACTGAGAGAAGGATCTGGTAACAATTAACAATCTGAAAAACATACTATAGCACGGAGTAGTTGGCACCTGGGATGCCACCTTTTTGAAAAGTGACAAATTTTCCAACAATTTTCACCATATTTTTATCTACGAAATGGTACCTTGCAATATTAGTACGGAAAAGCGGTCTCTCAAAGAAGGTTGAAAAGTTGGCTGTACGAGTCGGGTGGAAAGCTTTAACGGCACAAAGCGAAGCCGAGTGACGTTTGTAGCTCGAGAGGAGGCAAGTGCTGCTGACTTCCCAACCGCTGTTTGGAGACCGTTTTTTCGTACAAGTACAGCACACTACTTTTTGAGACAAGTGTACAAAAATTCGCGTTTTTCGCGCCTATAAACTGGGTGCGGAACAATAATTCGAGTGCCAGAAAAGTGTGCGCTGAAAGTAGGTGCAGTTTCAAAAGAGTGTCAATAGACTATACCAGAAAGAAATTAGCGTACAAAAAAGAAAGCGTAATCGATTTACGCGTGCGCAGTATTACTCGCGTACGTTTCACTAAACAGCGCCAGTTACCCCACACTTTACAAACCCGAACAGCGAGATTTTTCGTGCGCGTGTTGAAAAAAATTCGTATAAATCCGGAATTTAGTACCACAAGTCGCGCGCTAGGTCTCGACTATAAGTTGAAATGGTAATATGTCTCAAAATAGGATCTTGTATTTACAAGCTGATTCTTCCAGTCTTGTCGTCGAACAAAATGAAAAATATTTTATACAGATTTATATAGATTTATATATATTTATATAGAAAATTTGTCCCCTCCCGTTTGAAAATCTGACTTTCCTATAGGAAATTACGTCTCACTGAAAACTCATTACTTTCAGGTTGAAAATTTAATTTTTCAATGGGACGTGACGTCATACCGGAAACTCGTAACTTCGAGTTATAAAAATGAGATTTTTCAACCTTGACGGATCTCAATTCTCACCATTGACTTTGGAACGGGAGAGGCTCTTTCGTGCGAACGGTGCAAGCTTTTCTGCACGTTGAACGAGGCGCAGCACGAACGATAACCGAGTCCGAACCTCGTGCGGTACTACCGGTGGGATAACCAGCTCCGCGGCTGCCGCTCTTCGCTAATTAGACCCGCTGCAATTTTATCGAACGTTTCGCGAATGTTACGATCCGGTCGCGACAAGTAGTTAACAGCAAGAGGTAGTTGCCGCAAGAATCTCGAGTGCGGCCTCCGAGACTCTTCTCACAAAGATCACGAAACTCCCTCGACCTTCCTGAGTTTCACCGACGTCGCGAGTTCCAACACCACACACCCTTCCCCGGAACGATCCAATCCCGGCAGTTATTTTCCGGTTTTTATACCCATACGAATGTTTCGAATGCTGTAGTAATTGGCAAAAAAATCGTTTCGTTTTCGACACGACAGAAGTTTCTCACGAATTTTTGTCAACCTCAGCCTCGGGTAATGTTTCGTAGTAGGACGAACAATTAAAAAAAAAATTACAGCAAGATTTCGATTAGATGTACAATATATCGATAAAAAGCAGATAAAGATTAGATTAAAAAGTAGATGTCTCTTTGTCGTCGTTGACATTAACGGTTGGAGTGAACATACATATAAAAAAGATCTAAAGATAAGCCACTCGAATATAACGCGGCGCAATACAATGTATTGCAGCTTTTTACATCATGCTGTAACTTTTCTAGCGTTTTATTCTCGGACAGGAGATTGCGTTTGGGAAAAAAGAGAGCACCAGGCGAGAACGCGCGATGCCCGTTCAAGGGGCAAAATAGGGCGGAGATGGTTTTATGGAGATTCTGCAAGAAAACATCAACGAGCGATAGAGAGCGAAACTCCCTTGTTGTATTCCGCGTAGCGTCGATACGATTGGCGCGTGATCGTAAAGCTCGGTGGTTTACGCGATCCTGGCCGGCGTACCGGTATTCTCCTGGCCTGAGCCCTTTCTCTGTCTTCCTTCCTCGCGAACACACCGCGATTATACAAACGGAGAGATAGAAACACACATCGCGCACCACAGCGCCGTGCCACGGAGATAAAACGCTGGCGGTCTTCCCGACGAATGTCCGTGGCGACCATTATCGGTTTCGCTCGTGAACCGTCTCAGCACACCGAACGGCGTATAGTAGTTTCGAATGGCAGTAGTATCGACGTGTGCCATCGACAAATTGTCCAATCTCCGATGTCTCGGACCCGACACTTCCTTCCACGAATTCGAACTACGAGCAGTATCCACATTATATCCGTCACGAGAGAAGACGATCAATTGCTGGCTCAGGACACGTTATTTCTCTCCTTTACAATCGTTTTGACCCCTTTGTACCTTCATCACCGATCTTTGCAGTGTTTCGTTTTTCTTTCACCACTCGTCGCGACATCGCGTCACTTAGCGATTGCCATTCTATCAGGAATGCTCCCGATGGTTCAGACGGACCGCAGATCGATCGCGATTATTCAACGGTCGCTTCTGCTCCATTGTGTTACTCGGTAATACAATATGGATGTGCATCGACATTGAAGTTTACCGTCATTCGGAATTACGGCAGTTTGAAGTGTGAAAAAGAAATGACTGGTGGCGATGATCGAGGGGGAAGCATCTCGTTTCGTCGTTAGCTCGTACCAACTTACGTCACAACACAGCACCCAGTACATCGTACAATTTATTGTAACGGGACACTGTTACCCAGTAGTACGGTGTTTGGCCGCGAGATGGCTGAGGTCTCGATCAAGCGGAGTGGTCGCTAGCCGCTGTAAAAGCCCTATCTTGAACGTCGCTCTCATCTCTGGTCTCCGAATTGCAGGGGAGGAAGTCCTCAATTCTACTTTTACGTCATGCCTGAGGACGTTGTCAAGGTGTCGGTCATCCAGGTGCCACTGTGCAAACCCGACAATGTGCGGCAATTTCGCCCCCGTCACACGACATCGAGCCGATGCGGTACTAAACTCTTTTATCTTCCACTTGGCAGAAGACGATAAGTCATAAGGTTGAGCGTCAAGAACGAATCATGAGTTTGATATTACGTTGGCCCGAAATACCCAAACGTTTCAATATCTCTCACAAGAGGAGACGATCGATCGCTGGCTCAGGGCGCCTTATTTCTCGTCCTTAGAGTTTTGACCCCCTTATATCCGTTATCCCCGATCGTCGCAATGTTTCGTTTTTCTTTCACTACTCGTCGGCTCCGACCTCACGACATTGCCTCGCTTACCAGTTGCCTTTCTATCGGTGATATTCCCGGTGTTCTACGCAGACCGCGGATCGATCACAGTCACTCCGTCATTGAACGGTCGCTCCTGTCCTATTGTGTTGCTCGGTAACACAATGTGACTCTGCATCCCACACTGCCGTTCACTGTCATTCGGAGTGCCTACGGCTCGCATGCTATGAAAAAAATCACTGGTGGCGATGATCGGGAGGGAAGCATCTCGTTTCGTCGTCACCTCGTACCTACGTGCATCACAACATCGCACCAGTACATCGCACACTGTATTTATAGCACATGAGGATTATAAAGTAGTGCACAAGCGTTTTAATAAATAAGGCTCCTCTATTAGTTGGCACGGCGCTAACGCGTCAAACAAATCTGCTCTTGGTCGTGTCGAGTCATTCGTTATGCACACCTACGTCCGGTCTTTCTCTCGCTCTCGCAGTTTCTCGGGTTCTTTCCCCCCTTATTCTTTATTGGCTCGTATGCCTGCCGTTCTCGCGCAGCGGTATTGCCTCGTTCGTTTCTCTGGCCCGGCGCGAAACCTCGTAAAGTATTAGCTCTCCCGAGGAGAACTCGCACCGCGGCCAACGCAACTCTCCGGGACAACACGCCACGTTGAACTCTCGACTCCCCGTTCATAATACCACACAGACGAGTTTTGCCCGGCTCTCGCTCCACGAATCGAGTATCGCCACTTTTCTCCTCCCGTTTCGTTCGTCCCTTTCCGCCTCCGGTTCTCCGTACGGATCCCGGTGAGATTGTCTCCGGCAAATAGAATATCTGCAAGCATGGAGGTAATTCTTTCCAAGAGGGGCAAAAAAAAACCTCGAACAAACGACTCGAGTTTTCTTTCGGGGGTAAAATGTGTCGCCTCGTCGCCTCGGCAAATTGAATTCGTTGCTGACTCATTCTACGGGCTCCAAACTTGAAACTGAACCATCGCGCGCTTGTTCGTCCAACGAATGTGTAAACGTACTTTACGTGATACCGAGCTCGCAAGCTATTGACGACCTTAATGTCAGCTACGACGTGGACACCGCGGACAAGCATGTCCGTACCTTATTCCGTCCGTATACATGATGGCATTATACGGTTGCCGGGCGTTTCGCTCGTGTACATGCAAATTTCATATTGAATTAGCTCGTCGCGAAATCTCACGCCGGAATTAATGGCGTTGGAACAGAGACTTGCTGCGTTTGCGACCCCGATTACCACGGTTTACCTGAGGAACATTGGGTAAAACTGCGTTCATGCGTCGTCGACGTTCTCGTCTCTGCAGTATATACCCGATGCAGCCGAGCCAGGCGGCGACATCGATACTGTTTTCTCCGAGTCGATGTGGTGCTTCTGCCGCCGATGGTCACACCGGTAGGCCCACTTGACTCCCCGTAGCAGACGCCTCGGCATCCTCTCGGAAAACGTGGGCGCCTGGAGGACGGACGATGAAGAGGACTCCGCAAGGAACACGAGCGACCGAGAAAAAGGCCGACACTTGACGGTCAAAGAAGGGAAATGAAGAGCTATTTCAGTTTTTTCTATCTCGCTGTAAACCCAGCGAGCGCCTTTCCGGCTCAGAAAAAAAATCTACCACGCAGTTCCGCTGAGCCAGGAAATTTTCACCGCATGGTTAATTAACCACGGCCGCCACACAGCGCCTTTCCAACTTTACATTCCCATGTCTCACCGGAGCATACACTCGCGTTATCCGCATGAAACTTGTTTTATATTCATTTCCAGAAAGTTTCGCGACTTTTTCGTCCCTCAGGGTTTTTTCTTAACGTCGTTACAGAGAGCACAAATGTACGAATATAAAGTACGTTTTTCCCCATCGTTATTCGCACGGTTAAACCATTCCCCGGATCAGTTTACGATAAGAGAAGGTGAAGAGAGGGGTCGTTCAAAGGAATCGCTTTTACAAACTTTTGCCATTCCCCAGCGAGCGAATTGCTCCGGGACGGACGGAAGGGCGGAAGAAGTGCGCAGGCCGTTGAGTTGGAGATGAGAGATCGACAACGATGGAGAAAGAGCTAGGTTGGTGCGATTGGGGGGGGGGGGGGGTCGTATTGGGTGAGAATGACGGATGGAGAGAAACGAAATTACCGGGGTCGAATGAAAAGTGAGGCAACGGGTGAGGGAGCGAGACGGAGAGAGCCCGATATGGCCCTGAGAGGAGGAAAGGTTGGAAAGCAAAGTTAAAGCGAGCGCGAGTGAACTAAGCGCACATCAAAGCTTCCGCACGTGACTCTCTTGCCTGATGCAAGACCGCTGCGTAAATGAGAGAGCGAGCTAGTCCGACAGTCGCGTAACGTGCGTAGAACCACTTTTTCCCAGTCGGAAGTGCCTCGCGAACGCCTGTCTCTTCGCTCCTTCTCCTCCGGGGGCTCTCAAATAAATTACCCGTGCCCCGCGTTCCCACCCGGGCGCATACTTCATCCTGCTCTTGAAAACGGAAAGAACCACACGCTCCTGTTCTCGGGGTGGCGCAACTCCGTGCTACCGCCTACAGCGACTGCACTACTGACGATCTTTTTCGTCTTCTCATCGTACAACATACATGGAATACCACTTTTTCGCCCCGCCGAAAGGTCTGGAGGTCAATTAGAAGAAGCGTGAAAGAGATTACCTGTTCGTCCTTATTTTCAGCTATTGTGACATACATCCAATGAAATACCACTGTTTTTTGCTATGCAACAGATCGAAGGTCAATTAGGAAGAATAGGAAACCAGCCTTTCCATTCTTTTCCAGTATCATGTCAATGACAGTAACGCGGAACCAGATTACCTATTCGTCCTTTTCGTCAGGTGTCGTGACATACATCCAGCGAAATACCACTCGCTATGCGAAAGCTTGGTTGACTGGAGGAATCTTAAATTACGTTCTGTGCTATCGTGACTGTTGGGCTCGTATGAATTTTCAAAAAATTGGGAGCTGCCCCATTGACAAAATGGGAGATTCTTTTTCGACGATGTGCCAAAGCGTACGGCATGTGTTCAACTTAAGAGCGGCGGGTGCAGCGCATAGTATCAGGCACTCGGTTTCTGCCCTCCTCACCAGAGTATCGTGGCATACACGCGACTTCCGTTTGAAAGCCGAGTCCTCGGTATCGGGCTCTGCACTCACGAGGGCCCGGAAGCTGCTCCGTATAATCCGAGCGAGAGCTCTCTTCCTCGCAAAATATAACGTAAATGCAGCACATTTCATCTTCGTTACTTCACCGGCGAACAAAGCACTTCAGTCCTCGTATCGAAGTTAATGCACTTATCTCCGTACTTGCATTCTACGCTCTGGAACATTTTGCACCATCGCATCTCGTCCCTACGACGTTCCGTTTATTACCCAAGCTAAAATTTTCAGACTGCGAAAATGTTTACTCGCGTATTCGCAAATCCGATTGCGAAAAATTCCTCATGAATAAGCGTCGCACCTCTGTGATCGAGCAGCATACAACATACACACATCTATGCGTTTCTCGAGCACGGGGACGCTAATGCGAGTGTTTAAATATTCTCGAGACACGATGATATAAATCAGGCGAACGCCTTGCTCGAATTTTCATGCATGTTCGCGCATCTCCCTTTCTCCATTTTCTCCGTCTCCGCAAATAAGCCCAAAGCGAGCCGCGTTCCAACGACGGATATTGTTTCACCGCCAGCTTGCGGCGGGAGCCCGGAATACAACGACAACAGCGAAAGCTGTCCGGTATGCGTGCTCAGCAGTGCAGAATACCTGTTCGATAAAACGCGTACTCAACGCACAACACTGGCGCTCGGCGTAGGGAAGACCGGGCAAAATGAGACAGTGGGGCAAAACGGGATAATGTTGTGAAAAGCAATAACTTTACGATGGCATAAGTGGTGTTGAGTGGGGCAAAACTATTTTTTTAATTCAGGCGTATTGTTCAGATAAACTGGGGCATTAAAAAAATTATGGGAATATTAAGGCCATCCGACGCCAGGGCAAAGAGAGGTGAATTATGTGTTTCACGGCGATCACGGAGTTTTGCGGGTTTTCTTGGGATCCAGTGTTCTCTGGACCGACGGAAAATCTCTTAACAAAATTCGGCAAGTAGTTTACTTGCATCATATCCCGTGTTATTTTTTCAGGTTTTGTTACGATGCGATTTTACAGATGTAGAGACTTTTCGGGGAAAAAAAATGTTTGTCGAAATTTCATCGAAATATGCAGCGACCTATTGTCTTTTCACTGTATATCGCAGCTAATTCAACGTGTCTCAATGCACGATCTCCCAAGCATTTCGCTCCGAATCACCTAAGAACGCCATATACCTGCTCTGATTTTTTTAAATTACCGATCGCTTTATTATTATTAGCTTCAACGTCCTATTTTGCTCCACTGTCCCATTTCAACCCAAACGCCCCTGGTCCCGAGGAAAACAGCATCGGGGCAATGGTCCGAAGAATGGACCAAGTTCAGAGTACGACGATCCCTTTTGCGAAAGAGGATCCAGTCAGGAAGAGGGGGCTGGATAACGAGAATGATATGCGAGGAGAAGCGTGCAGGGGGAGTAACGAAGCGAAAATGGCAAAAAAAAAAAACGATGGAAAGAGAGATGCAGAGGAAGAAGGAAAGGGATAACTTGTCCGCTGGACCGTCGCGTGGGATGCCGTGGCCGCAGCCGGAGGAGCCACCGCGGGTTGCTAAGAACGCAATATCGCCGTGGCCGCCCGAGCCATCTCCTCTCCATCGTAATATACAATTAACTCCTGACCGTTAAATAAACATTCGAAGCCTCGTTCAGTTTCTCGTCATCGTGGCATTCGTGCTCCTCGCTGCCGCGTGTCGGTCCGTCTCTCATCTCAACGACCCAACGACGTACGCTTCGTACGCTGTGTATAACTGTAGATGCACGGAGGTTATATCTGTGCACGCTAATTCCATACGTACTTTACTTCTGCGCCCCGAGATAATTGCTCTATTACGTCAATTACGCCCTCGCCGGAGAGTGCCGCGAAGCTCGTGTAAAACTGCCACACAGAGAGCAGAGAAAGAGAGAGGAATAGAGAGTGGGAGAGAGCGAAAAGCACCGTGAGTCTAGACTCGTAAAAGGGAAAAGCATCTCGGTGCTACCGTTCGTGAGAGTCGCGAAGTAGTCTCCGATCTCGAGTCCTTTTTTTGCTGGCCTCTCATTCTCCGTTCCTTCTCGCCGATATCCTTTGGACTGTTAACGATTCCGAATTAAAAAAAAATATATTAATAATAAATACAGCCGATTCAATATTCAGATGGTCCTTAATGACGAACGTCCGAAAGCGAGAGAGAGAGGAAGAGAAGCGAAAGACATTGCTGATGGACCTTCCGATCCCGTGCCCGTCCGCGAGTCCCCGTTGCAGCCCGTGCGATGCACACGCACGGAGATACTTACGTACTTACACAAACGAGCGCGAGACGCGTAATTGCTTTTCACGGACTCGGACTATCGATCTCCGCGCAAAGGCCATTAATATTGTCCCTCGGACGTGGCTCCAAAGCCCTCTACGAGATATATACATAAATACATATCCTCGCGATGCGCGTATTAGTGAGATACATACGCCGTGGTGAGATGGAATATTATACAGATGTTCCATGGTTTAATAATGCTTATATTTATATTCAGGCTGGCATTAATTAACATGGTTCGGGGAAGGCGTTAGGAGTGATAAGATGGAAGAGACGGAGGAGCTTAAGCTTGAATTTCAAGAGCTTAATATGAACTCACGATGTGTCTTAAGTTCGAACTGAGATTCGATATTAATTTTGATTGTAAGTTTGAAGTTGAGACAGGTTTTAAGCACGCAATTAGGTTCTGGGCAAACTTCGAACTTAAGGTGGATTAAAACACGTTCTCCGCCTCTTTCGCGCTCCGTCTGAAAAACCAATGTCGTTACCTCTCCCACACCCCGTGTTCCGTCTCGAGACTCTCAACTCACTTTAAGTTCAAACTAATGTCTTAAAATTCGATCCTCAGATTCCGCACACGTTCGTCGTTTTACACCGCGCGGAGAAAATTTGATACCAAATAAGAATTGAATGTCCTCCCACCGCCTCTAAGAGGGACGGAAGATCAGAGAGGACGTTAACCGACGTCTGTAAAATAACGACGTACCGTGAATTGCTTTGTGTATTTTACGTTTGTATACCTTAGACTACGTGTATCGCAGTCGCGCGCGTGTGTGTAAGCTTTGAACACTCTATAATGAGAAAAGAGAACAGAAGAGAAGACTCGGCGGCTCGAGGGAGCGGGTGAGAGGGAGGAAAAAGTACCCTTTTTATCGTTTTCACGGAGAGATGCAAGAGCGTCGTCAGCGAAGGAATCTCATTCCCCGTTCTCCGCACCTTCGCTAACTCCAGCGAATCTCTTCTTCTTTTTTTTCTGTCTCTTCTTCGCGTCCCTCTGAGAATTTGACCCACGTGGCAAACAATCTCGTCGTCGTAAGCTCGCCCGTCTTACCGTCTCCAGTGATAACACACAGCGTGCAGAATCGTTCCACGGATAACTGCCTGCCCGTGAACTCCTCGTACACGGCTATCTGTGTGCGACATTGCTCCAGAGATAATTCCTTTCTTGAGCTCCGATTTTCGTTTTGGTTCTAAATTCACGGGTTAAGCTACCTCGGATAATCACAAATTGTGGTACGAGCGATATAACTACATGTCCGATATGCCCCGTACTCCTGTTTCGCTTCGCTATAGCGAAGAGTTTAGACCGTAGCTCGTTTCCGGAACACCGTGGATGCTCGTTTTGCCTCCATACCTCTTGGGAGTACCGAGCTTTCTACTTTGGTCTACGAGCAACTTTGGCGCTGCACTTGCCATGCTCCGCTGCTGCTGGTGCTGCTGCCGCTGCTGCTACTGCGGTAGATACAACCGTCCGTGCTCCGTCGGAACTGCATCCTTCCGTTACTTCCGGACTCGAGTCGTCTCCCTCCCGTACCTCTATTCTTGAGTTTCCCTTGTCGCATGCTCTCTACTTGAAACTTCTTATCCGGCTATTGTATGCCTCTCGTGGATGCCTCTCGAGTGTATCTCGACGGTTCGCAAAGAAGCATCCATCGCGTCCCCCTCCTGTTCGCTCTCATATAGATCTAGTAATAAAAAACAATCTATGGAAACTGTGATAAAGTATCGGCGATGTAATTGCGATTTCACCGATGCCTTTGACGCGACTCTGAACGAGTGCGTTCACAATAAATTGTTGATCGCAGTAATGAAAACTGAAATTTTAACCGATAAGTTTATGGGAGTGTTGCAGAAAAGGGGATGTGTTTTTATTTTTCGAATATTCTTTATAAGGTACAGATCTTGATATCGATTTGAACCAAGCGAAAGGCAACATAGCAAAAATCCTGGGAGTTGCCGCATTCGACGTTTTGTCAACGACCGCTTTTCGTATGGCTATCGAAAAATATGATTCTACTGAGAGACAGCTTGACCTTTTGTCATTTTTTTCATCAGACGAAAAAGCCTTCGGTTTTTTTACTTTTCATACAGTAAAGTTCAAAAATATCAAGTAGGGCATATTGCTTGAAAAGCGCTTCTTCTCGACCTTCAAACGTATCGATCTTATTCCGAAATTGAACGTCGCGAACTGGATCCATTATACTGGAAAAAAATGAGTTGTCGAATTTTTTTGGTACAAACGTTGAATGCAATAACTCTTAGGATTTTTTGCTTGCAGCGAACTTTTGCGACATTTACTTTGACATCAATATCGTTTTGACTTGCGGAAATAGCTTCATTATTAGCATTATTTCGTCTCACATCGATATGACATTTCATGCCCCGGTTTTGCCTCAGTTAACATCGTTTAGTAGCTATTATAAATTGATTTTTTCGATAATTCTGGATACACCATATTGCCCCAAGTCGATGTGACATTTCATGTCCTCATTTAGCCCCAGTTCGCCTATGTATTGTATACAGAGGCGAGAGATTACATAATCGACTGAAATAGCTCGGTACGACAAATGACAATGGTACAGATTATCCATGAGTGAGCTGACGGGAGTCTCGGCATGACTTTCCGAGAGAAAATATGTGTGACAGTTGTCGCTCTAGATTTCTACTGACTATTGTAATTCATATCATCCGCCTGAAAACCAAATACCCGTATTGTTTATTCGCTCGGTCGTAGACAATATAAAACCAAAGGTGAACCGTGTTTGAATACCCGGTGCCGTAGTCTTGCTGGCAGAAGAATGTAACGCGACATTAGTTCCTGGCATCTATCGAGCAATAGCCGATGTATACGTCAGTAGACGTCCAATATTTACAGCCAGTAATCGACGTGACGTAGTTCCGGCGCGGGGAAGCGTACCTAGAAGGCCGACTGTTCCTGACATCCAAAAGTACAGTTAACGTCGACTCGTATCGAGCAACCAAACCGGTGCTGTTCCCACTTAATGAAAAATAATAATTCTCGGCGATAGTAATCGTAGCTGTTGATTCAACTTCAAATAATAACAAATAAATTTTTAAAAATAGAAAGAACCGTAGGTTATTGATACCCATAATGTTCACACAGGTCGGTCGTTGCAAAGCTCTCGTTGTGCTCATGTGAGATATCGACTTTCGCGAGCCGCCGCGGCCATCAACGCTTAATAATAATCCGCGTGTTTGCTCGACGATCGGATGATGCTGAAAAGTGATGAAATAAATCGGATTTGGAGAACGCCAGACCCCCGTTGGCGCCGATAGAAACTCTCGCAAGCTCGCTCTCGTACTGCGATACTCTCCATCTGTATGTGTGAGAAATTCGTTTGCACATAGACTGCGTCATGTAGGTACGACAATTTCATGTACTTGGTATCGTTAGCCGGCGAGGGGTCCGACGTAATTAGGTTTTCCTGTGACGATCTTCAGGTCTACGCGTGAAACGCTGTCTCGTCTAAGCCGTCGTTTATATAACGCTCGCAGTCTCGGCAACGGTGTAGAAATATATTCTTGGTGAATCGTGTATCGCATGTTTCACTATATCCTTGTTATAGCGCGCACCTATATGCAGTCGCTGAGCGTATGTTCCACTGGTGAAACACATTTTGGCGAAGCGACGAGAACCTCGCCAAATTTGTGGATCCTTTGGCCAATACGATGTGACGAAGTCTGACCAAACTTGGAGCTGTTCCACTACGGTAATGTCGTATAGTGGGTATCGAGGTTTAAAAAAAATTGTACAAAAAATACGAACGGTTTGGTTGTAGCCAGCAGTGTTGTAATAATGGAAGAAAGAAAACCCCAGGACCAGTAAATTATAAAGCAACAAATTGTAAAGCAACTTCGTTTTTTTCCTAAGCTGAGAGTCATGGAATAGAAATAACATTGAAAAAAATTGAACTCCTTTTCGAAGGATTTCTTCAACCGATAAAATGAAACAAGTTACTCGAACCGAAATCGTTGGATTTTCCGCTAAATGCGTATGAACTCTTGCGACCATTTCGTTTGTCTGTAAAACATCGGCACGCATCTTTTCCGTTTACGGTACAATCGCACCTGGGATGCCCTCGCCCTGCCTAACACGCTACCTCGACTACGATGAAAGAAACACGTGAAAAAAAGTGGGGAAAAAAAGAAGTTGCAGTCCGCAACAAGGCCGCACGCCCTGGGCCGATGTTCATCGAAAAATGAACTCCGCAATCTGCGTGTGTCGGCATTGGCTGCAAACAGAGGCCTCGGCATTGCGGAGCGTATGGGCATCAGCATAGAAACTCGCCTTGCGAGTGCACGGCAGCGTGAAAGTTGGATTCTGTTTCGAATGTAGTCTCCCGGGCGCGCGCGCTTCGGGGGATTTACACGTTACAAAGAAGAGATTCCTATTCGTGATACTTCGCGCGTGAAGATCTATCGTCGACGAATGTCGCCAAGGGTGTTGAACATTTCCCTGGCTCTGAGTATCGTCGTTCGCCTCTGTGCTTTTACACGCAAGCGGAAGAGCTGCTGGGAACGCCGATTTCTCCGAAGCTGCTCTTGCAATCTAGCATCTGTTCGCACCTCGCTCTTCGTTGCATCGTCGCTTTGAGGCGTTGAGACTTATTCTCTACGGGTCACGTACGCGGTAGACAGAACCGACGATCCACTTGAACGCGACGGTTAAAACACGGGGACACCACGGTACGTAGTCATAGGTTGAGTTTGATAACCGACTACTCCGGAATTCGCGAAGTCTGACGGAGGAATGTTCAGTTCACTTAGACGTGAAATTAATCCGGTATTCAGCGGCATTGAATTTGATACTCAAAGCAACATGGTACATACTTGATGTTCACCGTTTCCTGGGAAAATGTTTTGCCCCCTTCACGGTACCAAATTGTAACGCGCAGTGGGTAGAAATCTCGGGAGCTTGCCTAGTGAATGAGAGAATTGCTGCAGCAGAAGTGATGGTCCGCGAGACAAGGGGACACAAGACAAAGCGGAAACAGGAGGACTGAAATCACTGCATACATAGAGAGAAAGATGGACGCATAGGATGAAGATACACCTGCTTTAACGAGGGCATACGGCGTCCAGCAAGGGGCACCTTCGGGCTTTGGTTTAACTAGTCGTTAAACGGAAGACGTGACTATGCCAACCTGTCTCTCCCTCCTCCCGCCCGGTCAAGATAATTAAAATCCTATAACGAATCACGTGTTTGCTCCGGACGCAGTGCACGAGCTTTCGCGTACCGCCGTCAGGGGGATGAAGGAGCATGGGAGGAACTGTACAACAGCGGATAGGCAAGAACACTCCCGAGGTTGAATAGCGCGGCGCGTGACATCAACACATCGAACGAGTTGCGAGTACCTCTCGTATACACTTTGTGCTTCGATCCCCATGCGCGTCTCTCCTCCAACCAATCGCATTCCAGTATTTTCTCCCGAAGTCCTCTTTCCTCCCTTTCTCTCCTTGAGTTTCTTACCGCGAAGTCGCTACTTCAGTCCGAAGCAATTTCCGGTTACGGAGGCACGAATAGTTGAGAGGGAGCGCGTATCCGGGAGCAACGAACGAGTCCGCGGTTCGAGGTCCACCGTGGCTGTGTATACGTTAATAATACAACGATACGGTTTTATACGAGCCTCGCGTTGCAACCCAGGAACACGTGTGAGAGAAAGGTCACATATTGTGAGCTCTCGCGATTGCGCGACTCCTCGAAAGTCCCGCGGACCCGTCGCGGGACGACAATAACGCCCGACGGTGGAGGGAAAACTTCGAGCGCTCGCCTATTATAGATCGGCGTCCATGAAGGATGTGGCTGACATATGGGACAGATAACGCCCCGTTCCACGATGGAATCGAGTCGAGCGCGCCTCAAGAGAAGAACGGACAGACGGGAGAGTGCGGTGGACGGATGAGGCGAAGAGGAGCGAAACGGGCAGCGCGATGACGGGAGAAACGCAAATGGGCCACAGGATGGAGGACTCAATCGAAAGAGTATCCGATAGTTCGCGACAGAAGCTTGCTCGATTATAATCGACCAGATGTCACACTGACGGAGCAGCCTCGACGGCTGCTTTGTGTCCCCGATATCTGGGGCATCGTTAACGACATCGGGCTCCGAGCTCTCGCGGCTGTGTCGGAGAACGTCGCAGCTTCGCCAGCGACTCCCTCCAATTTTGCAAAGTAGACCGTCCGCTTTGCGGGAAAATTTAAGAAAAAGACGAAATTAAAATTAACGGGATGTTGCGGTGGTTGCCGGGAATTTTGTATGATATAGGTAAATATGTGCTCATGCATAATTCGTGGATCTGGTGCAGGCGGCGGATGCGCGTCGCTATTATACTTTCGTCCTTTCTTTCTACTCGGCGTGTTCTGCATTAGGAAAATTATGAACTCCGTTGAATTTCCCACGCGACCTCGCCTCGCCCACCGACCTACGAAAAACCCCGTGACGGATCGGTCAATAACATTTTTAAAGCTCGGGTTATCGTTACGTGTGTCAACATTCGAATGAAATTCCACGAATGATTATTAATATAATGCGTGTTGCAATATCGGAGCCAGGTTGAATCCCGATACACGCCGGTGTACTTAGCGCGTTTCACGGGCTCGCGGTCTCGGACGCTTCACCGAGCGGCGATCGGAAATTCGCTGCGGCTTCATTGTGGTTCTCCCATTCCTATTTTCCCTCGCTCGCGTTCATAATCGAACACACGCGTTACTCAGAATAAGCTAGATTCATGCGCCCGATACGTGAGGTACACGGTCTGTACAGTCACACCGACGCACACACATTCATGCGCGCGCGCGAGCTCGACCGACGGCCGAGCTTCGACTCCGCACCCGTGGTTAACAAATTGATATCAGGATATCACCAATTTCGCACGTGTCGGACGTTAATGCTTTTTGCACACCCCTCTACTCCTCCCTTCGGTGCTTCGATATGTACATTGTACTGGCTGTTATTATGCACATATGTATATTCGCTTCTGTCGTGTATTCCGTCTATTTATGGCACAGTTGTGTGTTCGTACACTCGGCCCAATGAAATTATCGCCCACGCCGTCGGTCTATCTTTACGCCGCTTCTGGAATTCTCATTGCCGTATCGATTATCGAACAAGTGCACGGATTATTTATTGGCCACGATCAATTTCGCAGGAATTAGTCTTTGAAAAAATATGTACAACAAAATAACTGAACGAAATTTCAGTACGTATAAAGTTGACGATTTAGTCGTAGTGGAATGTAAAATGCTTGGTAAATTGCACATTGACCCACTGGACATTAGCGATACGCGGTGGAAAAGATCGCGTATCTCGTTGAATTTGGATGTAGACCATTTTTTTTCGGAAGAGTCTCTGTTTCTGTAAAATCGCATCGAATTGAAGCAAAACTTGACGAGAGACACGGGACTTTATTGAAAAAAACTGCTTGCAAAATTTTGTCAAGAGATTTTTTTGTCTGCTCGGAAAACACTGGATACCAAGAAAAAAATCAATGGTACTTATTCAGAAACTCATGTCACACGTAAATAAAATCTATTATTTTCAAATGAAAAATAGTTGAAATCTCACCAAAAAATCGGGAATATCAACGTTTTTCGTAAAATGATTCAATAGTATGAAAATTCTTATTCAAACGATTTTTATCGTTTCAAGAGAATATTCGACGTATTTTTCACCATTGATGACGGATATAATAATTTTATTACTCCGAAACTGCAAAACCACTAAAATCCCGAAAATACGGTTTTGATGCATAAAATCGGGATCTTTCACACTTTCAGCTAATCTACTGAATCCATACGTCTCATAATTAGGTTTTATACATCTAGTCTACCTCCACTTGTCGAATCCAGTTGTCAAATCCAGTTGTAACATTCCAGTTGACTAGTCTCTTACCAAAGATTTGAAGCGAAGAATTTGGACGATTTGAAAAAATGTTCAACAGAGCCGTTCGATCCGAAATTCCGCAAATTTCGTACTCGTCAAACTACGCCTTTTCCAATTGAGAAGAAAAAATGATGTTCACCTTGTATTTTATGAAAGTACGTAAAGTACGCAAATTAAACGGTACTGAAAGTACTTTTGGTACTGAGTACTAAGAAATTCAACTAACCTTCGGCATTCTGCCCAGTTTTTAAGGAACGACGTATACTTAAATTATTTTATTCATGTTCTGTAACGAAAAAAAGATAATCACACATGTCGGGGGTTTTGTGGTCGGCCAATTCAATCCTCTTCCCGATGGAGTTCTGTTATTTGACCAGAAATATTTATGGTCCTTCAAATATGGGTAACCACTGATAGGCACATCAAGAAGTCACTGATGGGTGCAATTCTATTTCGCGGGTTCCATTGACACGGATGACGACATTTGTTCCCGCTCTTATTCATATTCTTTGAATGAAGATAAATAATTAGTTACATCTTGACGTCATTGGTTATCGAATAAACCAAACGTTCCGATTTGAATACTGATAAAAGTTATAAGCGGCCGCTAATTTCATGAACTCCCGTTCTTTGACTCTAACGTGCAGTCGACACTTTAAAAGCCGCGCAAAATGCGAATTTGAAGTGGTTACAAGCGGATTAAACTCGCCCGAAGGTGGCTCGTCGGCCGAGTACCTTACCTGTACGGCTGCGAGCGGTGAAATCGAAAGAAGAGCAAGAAGTTGGACAAGAATCGAGAGGGCGGAGGATACCGAAGGTAGGGTAGAAAAAAAAAAGGTAGAATTCGGCCCGGCTGTGTGGTTCGGTCGCCCGTGGCGGTCAAGAAAGAGTCGACCGTAGTTCGCGAAACTCAGTGCAGGAGCTTGACTCGTGACCGGCTTCTCATCGGAGGCCTCGCGATTCTTCCTTCTCTTCGTCTTCCTCGCGGTCGGTTTACGACGTCGACAGCGGCGACACACACAAGAGAGCCGAGGACTCCGAGGGCCGGCTTCTGATAGTTTCGGCGAGCGGAAACTAAATGCCTCGAGTGTCCTGGCAAGCGCGAGAGGACGGAAGAGTCGAAGGGTCATTAAATCGGGCGAGGCGAGCATCCATCGTCGCTTGCTCCGCAGTGCACCAATAGCCAAGAGCCAACACGAGCCGCGTCGCGGGTTCACGATCCGCGGCGCGGGACCTCTGCGCCGCGTTTGTATGGTTCCCGTGGCATTTCGCGAGCCCACGTTTTGCATTCGCATCGCGTCTCTAAATACCGCATGCATGCATACGTAGAGACCAACTCCGCACATTTATACACTCGGTCGACTATCTTTCCACTCGGATCTCGTTCCTCTCGCTCATTTCGCTCCGGTCTTGACTCCTCGCCCGCGAAAGAGAGCCGACTTGTGTGCATGAAAAGCGGCGAGAAACCGAGGAGAAACCGAGAGCTATAGATGGTGGCAAAAGGAGGATAAGGTCTCGCACCTTTCGAGTCTCGCCCTCGAACTCGCGCGCCTCTTCTGCAGCACGCGCTTGCGTCTCCGAACCCGCCACCGCTATCGCATAAATAGCCTTTGCATATATATAAAGCACACGTCCCTCTAACTTCCCCGTCGTTCTCCCTTCGGCTTCCTGACACTATACCGGCTCTCTCCCTCGTTCTCTCTCTCTCTCTCTCCGTCTCACCCCATCCATTCTCAGACGTCTTGGCATCTCTCTGAATCACTTCCACGTGTCGAGTACACGCACAAATACCGCTCGACGCTTCGTCGCACGCGTTCGAGAGATCCGAACGAGCGAATCTATCGACGCACTCGGAGACATCGCTCTCAACGAAGCAACTTCGTTATCTTTTGCGGATAGCGCATTGACAGGTTAATAGTGTCAGTAGCGGTAGGAATCAGCATTAGTAGTTCATACTTTGGTGGTATTCTGTATATGCATTTGCGATTTATTGATAATTAAATTTTTTTTTTATCTACGTTTAACGACCCATTGACCAATGTCCTTCAGTTTTCAATTTATTATTATTATTATTATTATTATTATTAAGAGGAAAAATAATGGCAATGTAAAGTAATTTGTCTCGGGCGGCGTTAGAGCACCATTTTTTTTCAACCTTCGGAGACAATATTTCCAGATTTTGTGAATTTGGCAACGATTTGGCCTCATGTTTTTTCCTAGTCGGGCGGTATGCGAAATTGAAAAAATCTATCGGTTATACACCAACTTATTAATTTTATTATATACAATGATAATAATCATTAATCTCATTATTACTATTGAAAGTCAACTTGGAAATGAAAAGATAATCGTCAATGAGTGTGCTTTATGCGTCTACGTTACAAATTTCATATACCACGCACTTACACGCGGACAGTGCAAATCTCCGGCTGCACAAAAGTCTCGGTCTCGAAACGACGACGAGAAGAGAATGAGCTATTGATTGGACCATTGTAGTGCAAACTAAGCATTCGCTCGCTCGAGGACCGCGAGGATTGCAAGCGAAAAAAAAAGGAAAAAAAAAAAAGCGGGATTCTGTAGGGTGAGAAGGATGACGCGGAGGGATGGAAAGAAAAAAAAACGAATCGTCGACTCGTTTTATCCGGGAAAGGGGAGGGCACCGGGCGAGGGAACGAGAGAGGAACCGCCCGGCGAGTAATATGATGGATGGCTGTGTGAGCCGCTCAAATTCGTGCCGGCTGATAAATCTCGGTCCGCACGGTGAGGCCGAAGCTTCCGTTTCTCCCCGTGCATGATGTCCCGACGGACGGTAATAGCATTATAGGTATACCGATAAAAGTGAAGAAAAAAAAGAGAATGTACAGGGAATATACACGACGTACCCTTTGAATCTTTCAATGAAATCTGTACGTCGATTTTTATCGGTGATGTTCCAGCAGTTGTGCTCGCTATCGTGAGGATTGAGAGGAGATATCGGGGCTGTATGCGTGCATGTATGTGTGTGCGAGGAGGTTTATGCAGGCATTGCGCTGTTGCTTCAGCCGGTTCTGTGCACGTTACGGTGCGGCAAGCATCACGTTTCGTGTCCGTCCAATAATTCTCGAAGCCGCGTCTCTCGTCTTTTCTCTCGTCTCGTCGATGCGGTGCCGCGGAGATTCATGCGCGATTGTAGTCCCGAGTAGAGGACTGAGTGAGACGTGGATAATATCTCTCGAGGGCAGCTGTCGTACTTGCACAATAGACGGGATTTGAGGTGAAACGATCGTTATGGTTATCGGGCAAGTTCAATTTGCCAATAGTCGAAGAGACAAGTGAGAAAAGAAAGACATTGCCAGTACGCTTGGAGAAGGATCTGTAAGTATGACTCTGTCACTTCAGAGATATTACCTTAGCGGATAATACTGGAAAACTACGGTGCCATCTACGATACGAAGTAGTCGGTTTGTAAGGATTTTTTTCTTAGATATTATAGTTAAATTCTGGGAAAATCTGGGACTTTTTCGACGTACTTTAAAAAAAATATGGGTACGATATTTTATATATCGGTCTGATAGTTTTTAGGCAAAAACTGGTAATAATTTTATGGACAATGGTAATGAAAAATTGATGTTCGGTGTATTACAATCATTGGAAATATTTTATTTTCAATTGTTCAATCAATTTTATTCGGAAATATTTTGTCTTCAAATTATTATGAAAATACTTTAATTTCAATAATTGATTTTTATTTCAATGAACGAGTATATGAATTGTTCATCGCAATGGTACATGAAATTTAATCCACCAGTTTTCACATAAAAACATCCAGTCTGGTACACAAAATTTCCCACGAATTTTTATACCGTGTATTCGCGTGCTACCACGGGCGATAGTGATTTTCCTTGGATAACCGGTAGGTTCGATCGTATTATTCTCTCAATGCACGACGAGTAAGAACGGGAGAATGCGAAGAGATCGATAAAACCGCAATCGACTTAACGGGTAAAAGATCTCGCGGCGTTTATTCGATTAACCTTTCACATCGAAATTACTACGAAAATTACTCACGCCTCTCGTTGTTGAGCCGCCGACTACGTGGAATTAACCAGCACGCGAGATAATGACCACACTAATTTATTTCCCAACGAGTGAACATTAAGATAAAAAAAAAAACCCTCGCGACAAACAGAATTTAAATAAGTGAGCACATTCACTGACTCGCCAAAGCGTCGAGCGACCGGAGTTTGTCACGTTGCTAAGTGGTTTCCGACACGCACCCCTAATAGCGGAGCGGTTTGAAGATTGTAGTTGCCCTCGCGCGTGTCCTGTTCGGGCTTCCCGAGCCGCTTCTGCCTATCAACCCCCGACGTCGAGGAAGCCTCCGATACGTCCACCCATACGCACGCGACACCTCAACGTACACCATGGAAACGCTTGTTGTGACGAGGTGAGCCGCTCTTGGTGATTCACTCAATTTCCCAATGCGCGAGCCGTGAATCGCGTTATTTCCTTGCGGTCTATATGCGCGATCGTACCTGCGATATTGTATTCCTCCGATGACATGTAAGCTCGTCGTCTATTATTTTCTGAGTTTGCTGATTCTATATTTACTCCTCGAGCCGAAGCAACGAGAGCCTCGACACGTATCTTTCTTTCTTCCGTATCGCTTCAATTCAGTTCCACCTCTCGTATTCTCCGTGTTCCCATAGATATTTTCGTGCCGTCGACTTGCCCTACCGTATTG
Source organism: Listrodromus nycthemerus (assembly GCA_963978505.1). Taxonomy (NCBI): domain Eukaryota; kingdom Metazoa; phylum Arthropoda; class Insecta; order Hymenoptera; family Ichneumonidae; genus Listrodromus; species Listrodromus nycthemerus. The sequence continues at coordinate 18,774,496 of OZ021679.1, read as the reverse complement.
TCTCCGTCACTCACCGCCGGAGGAAAAACGTGCCCCGGTCCGTTTTACCAGTCAGCTGGAAACTATAGACCCTCTCGTCCGGAGCATCAGCGAAGATGTATGGTACGGTACTCGTAACGATATACCGCAAGCGGGCGAATGGGTATAATATTTTACGAGCTATTGTCATGTTAAGTAGTTGCGAATGGACCGACGTATATATTCATGCTCATGTACGCACGCATTCACGAGAGATCGTCGGTGTGTCGGGCACAACACGCGCGTCACCTCCAACTATTATGGTATCCCATTTTAGACTTTCTAGAAGCGCCACCACTCTCGGCAAATCGCTCGCCCTCTTTTGCCTCTCGGCTATATATACACGTATACAACTCGCTTAGATTTCCAACCGTACAATACTATAATAGCAGACCGTAAGCTCCATTGTATAGTTGTGCATACACTGGCATTAGGTACGGAGGACTCGCACGGCGTGTAGACTCCGAGGCGAAGTAGCATAATAACATACCGTACTGTAGCGGACCGAGACTACGATCGAGAAACGCGTCGGGAACAATCGTTGGAGATCATTGAAAGAGAGAAAGATAAAGGGAGGCAGAGAATTTTACCGCTCTGGAACATACAAAGTTGGCGATCGCGAGAACAATCGGGAATAGTATCGCGGTTATGTTCTACATCCTATCGTTTCTACATCTGAGCTTTCGCGTGCCGGTCTTTGCCTTTTTTTTATCGAGAAAAGTAACGCATTCCATCGCACCCCATTCTTCTTCTAGAGATTCTTCTTGCGAATCGCCTTGGACCTTCCAAGTAGGACAGACGGAGCGGAGATGGACTGAGAAACAAAGTTACAGACTTTTATTTAAGGATAGCGGTTGTGGTTCGTGCGTTCGCAGTATCTGTGCGAATGCTCGGAGTACCTATGAGTATTCGGGATTGTCTTTGAGTCTCCAAGTGAGCGTCCAATCGACATGAACGTTATTATTATGCGGCTAAACGGAGACAGCGACATACGAAACGTATAGGTGGAACTTTCTCGCGGTCTTCCATCATCGCTCGTGCAGTGCGCAACCATAAACCTCTCGGTCCCTCGTCATTGTGCAAGCGACGGAGTAACGCATTTCACACGGGATTATTACGCATTCGAAGCGACAGTCGGAAAAAAGAACAACGAGTTATCCCTTGCGCGCTCATCCCCTCAACCGGTTCGCGCACCGTGGCATTAACGCAGAGCCAAATAATCGAGTCCTCGTCTGAGCGTGTCGGAACGCGAGGGTCAGGTTAAATCGTTGGATAACGAGTTCATTGTGGTAACATGGCGTAAATCTCGTGGAAAAATGCAATATCGCGGTCGCTTCACGCTCCTCTCCGCCCTCTTCGTACCTCTCTCATCCTTCCGTTCTCTTATTCACAAACGTTATATTTTCGTCCTCTTCCGTATCCCATTCTCTCCCCCCTCGTCTCCCTTATTTCTCGATTCTTCTTCCGCTCCGCCCCATGATATATATCTCGGGGCGAACCGGCGCCTACGTAATTCCGTTAAAGCCCGCCGGTGACAGAGAGTAGGTGGATACGTCGGTGGTACCGGCAGAAGCACGCGCATAATGCCCAGAGCGAAACCGACTCGGTGTCGTTCTCGTTGCCGTCGACGACGGACGCGAACGGAGCCGATGTCTTCCCTCAGGGCTTTTGACTCCGGAGCCTTCCGGCCCGGTGAGTCTCGAAGGGAGAAACGCGACGGAACTGCTCGCTGCTCACACGGCTGCTAGGAAATCGGAGACTTCGAGAGAGCGTAACGCGACGGCGGAGCTGTGGGAAGGAGAGGCAGCGAGATCGAGTCCCATTGTGCCTCGCCATGTGAGGTCCTCGCGTTCGTGGACCTCCTGCTGTCTCCTCACTATGAATTCAACCAGAAGGCCCGGGGAATTCATTTCTCAGATTATAAACTAGGTAGGTATGCTCGCCAGTGGCTCGACCGCCGGTGTGAGCAATGAACACGGCGAGGAACTTGTTTCTGCGTACTCGCATGCCACCCCCTTCTGCCCGTTCATTCCATCACCGATCTATACGTTCTGTGCCTTATGGTATTATCTCAAAGCTCCGTCCATCACCTCTTCAATAGGCTCCGCATTCACGATAAATTACTTTGCCCTCGGTGATAGATTTTTGCCCGGGATTTAGAGAGTCGTTGTACGACGAGTCTTCCGCGACGGGCTGAGAATCGCTCTCGTACGATGTTCACTTCTCGGCTCTCGGAGTTCCGTCTATGGAGTCGGCACGACGTCATAAATAAAAATGTATGACGCGACGGGTAAGAGGATTTTCGGTCGTCGGAACGCCGTGGATTTGCGGCTTTGGTTCACTGTTTATCCCGAGAACGAAGCGAATTTCGATACATAAATCGATCGAGCCACCACCACCGTCGTCGATATCTGTCACGATTCTACTAGATGCATTTCCTCTACGAATGAATACGCCAATACAAAGAGTGGGACGGACGCGTGATTCCGCAAAACCGAAATCGTACGTGCGGGAAAATCAACAGCGCACGGTTGGAATATTCACGGATAGCTTCGGAAAAAAAAGGAGTCGTGTTGCCCTCGATGAACAGATGGCCCTGTTTTTTTTTTTTTTTTTTTTTTCGAATTCTCTCTCACTCGTACCTTCCGGTTTTGTGTTGGCTCTCTCTCTCTCCGACTCTGCGGCTCGCGGTTCACTTTAATCAGGCTTTTTTTTTCTATCGAATTGCGTTGACTCGGTTTTGGTGGCACGATGGATCTCCCGTTCGTTTGCGAATACGTGAAAACGAGAGGGCGTTTTGTCGGGGTCGGAGAGTGACAGAGACAAAAGTTTCATTCCAATGGCGGACTTCATTTTCCTATTCGTATCACGGATTCGCTCGACTGTTCCCGTCGCACCTGAAACGAGCTCACTATTTTCGTTTGTTTCTTTTTCACCCTCCCTCTATCCCTGATTCCACCTGGATTTCTTTTTGTCCTCGGCCGAGAAAATGTAATAAACCGGAATCGTATTCTCGACGAGGCTCCCAAGCCGGAGTGTGAGAATGCTTCCCGCCCTCCAAAATCAGATCTCGGGGCCAATAAAGTACCGGGACCGAAGCCAAGGGCGGGCGGATCATTAGTCCGTTAACTAACTGAGTGAGTCCAGAGTCAAAGGGATAAAGAGAATCAATCGGTGAAGAACGAACGTGTATCCTTTACGACGCTGAGACGGTACGAGTTTTAAGTCATCACTAATCGCTCTACCTTACATATATTTTGGACAGTGTATTTATTTTTTTTCGTTTTTTTCTTTCAAGAGCTTTTATTTTCGGTCGGATAAACTGCATGGTCTTTAGCGACCACTGTCATGTTACATGAAATAGTCGATTATGTTATATTTTGTGTTGAACGACTTTGTAACATATACGTTTGTCATCATTTGAGACTTACCTTTATGTCTTGTGGCAGATAGAGTTTTTGGCGGTATTGTTGAAACACCGAAAAATCGAGTATAAAGTGGCGGGCAGTTAATAGGGGAGTTGAGTGTTTGTCCTAACTTTTAAGAATTTATGGTTTCCGCCTGAGGGGTGCCTCTTCCGGTCCGTGATTATTCTTAATCACCTTATGGAGAAATTTCTTTTTACTGGAAGTGACGTATGTGCGATAGGACGTCACTTGCGGTTGAAAAGTGATGAGAATTTTCTAGGCCCTGATTGCTCTTAATCCCACTTGTAGCAATTAAACTCTAATTCACTCACGAAGAGAATCATTCATCCGGTCATTTTTCTAAATACAATTTTTCGATGTTTCGCACTATTTTCGATACCGACACAAAAAAACTCGACATTTTTTCCACTAAAACGAAGCTACCTGTACGAGGAAGCAAAATAAGACATTCAAACCGAAAGTAACGTATTTTCTCGAAATTTTTCGAAATCTGAATTTCCGTTCTCCAAATTCAATAGTCAACAGCGAGGATGCAAAGCATCCACACTAAAACAGCCCGCTATTCGAGTATGAAAGTGCGCTCCAATTGCCCCGAGACGCCGGAAGGATTCAACAAAGAAGGAACTCGCCTTTAAATACTACTGAAATAATAATGTTCTTTAACGTCGGCTTCTCAGTCCGCTGTTTTCGCTAATACAGCATCACCGTTTTTACGCCGGATCACGGCGTTAACAAACTATGACGAGCATTGCATTACGATCCCGAGAAAACGAAGAAGAGTAGAAAGTTACAAAGTAGAGACAATCGCTCGTCGTACCGCTTCTTCCATTACCCCATAACATTAACCGTATCGATGGATTGTTGACTCGTTGCAACGTACCGTTCGGGACGAGGAACGTCGGAGATTTAGCCACTAAGTAGCCTAAAAATGGTGAAGTATCCGAGATTATACAATCCAACTGAAGACCCTGACGTAGCATCGTAATAGCTCGACCCTAATACGATCATTACGCTATAAAAGAGTCGACAGCGATCCAAGAGCCTTATTTCCAACGGAGATATTTACATCTCTCGACATCACCTTATTATAGATACCGCCTTAATATAGGAACAAATATCCTATCTTCATAACAGGTATACATAGGTATACCGTATTTACGACTATAGACCCGCTACCTTTGTGAGTCTTTCGACGAGGAATCAACGTGCTATATAGTGTGTAGATAGAGGTATATCCATAATGGAATCAATTCCTCGAGGTGGACTTAGCGAGCCCGGTGAGGCGAGCCTTTTACCCTGAAAACAAACCCATTTTTCTCAGAGTCCGATTGTAGAAGCTTTGCATCGCATCGTTTCCGCGTCTCGAGATAGAAAGAGCGGACAGGAGGAGAGAATGCCGGTATAGTGGAGAACATAATCGTTTCCAGCATCGGGGACGAGCGAAAGAGAGAAAGGGCATCGTCATAAATACCAAGACGCGAAGGAGCCAGTCGCCATAACTCTTGATCTCGCGTGGTCCAGACCCGGCGATGTGGTGTACCAGCATCTTCGGCGACGCCTCGGAGTGACTACGCTCGATGGAATTTGGATCCGAAAACTTCCTCCGCTCGTCGGTATTAAACTATCGTATATTTTACGAAATAAAGAAAAAGAAGAAAATGAATAAAAGAATGCGAAGAAGAATACCGTTATAGATTAGAGCGTCGACGATAATATTTCCCGGTGCACTTCTCTATAAATTCCACCGTGCGGTGTGTCTTTGGTGGAACGAAAGATAAAAAGATATTTTGCAGACTCACCGTTCCTTTTCTCTCTCCGAATCTCATTTTACATCGTAAATTTTCATGCTCCGAGTGAGAGGGCGTATATCAGAAACTGTCTCTGTATATATGAATCCCGAGCTTCTTCTATTCGATAAATTTATAATATGGAAATACGAGTTTTATTCAAGACACTCGCCCACCGACGATCTTTCCGCGGAAGCGGTTAGAATCGCTCGGCTCCGGTTTTCCGTTTCGAACGATCGTGAGACCGAAAGTTGTCGCGGGTGCGAAACCCTCGACGAGGATAAACATCGAGGGGAAGAAGCGAACGTGATATGTGCGGAAATCACGAGAAGGGCCTGGCTTGTACGCATCGCGACACTTTGAGTGCTATTCGCGGAGTTTGTAGCCAAGGGTGATGTCGTCCCACCGCCGTGAGACACTTTGGCAATTAGCACGGGTTAACAATCCTTCGTCTTTCGTTCCCCTTTCCTTCAATCTTCACGATCTCTCGGCGTGCTCGGCTCTTATCTAACCTTCGCTCTAATGCATCATCCCGACACCTGCGCGCTATACAGGCGGTGCACTTTGTTGCATGACGCGAGGTGCGAGGCAAGACGGCATCAGGGAACAACACGGAACCGTGTCTTCCGCTGGGAGCCAGACGTTATTTTCATGACCCGCTCAATAATTCACAAAAGTAGTCCGTTTCGCCCCGCTTCACCTCACTACGATGCACTGTTGCAAATGCGACGAAGGCTTTCACTCCTTGTCCCGCTTCACCTCGGCTCGGTGAATGCTCGCAACCTGGCCAAAAGGTTGTGCCGGACATCCTGCAGAATGATCGATTCTTGCCGAGGTTTTAACGATACACACAGACTGACAAAACGTAATGGCTATTTTCCGAGCTAATAAGTGAAGAGCAAAAACCCTGCGATGTCGATAGAACGGCGTATTAGCGAGCTCGTGTAATACCAATGTAATCTTCTTATCGCGGACGGTGAAAAAGTCGGGAAATCGCTGAGAGGAAAAATAAAATGGTACGAAATCGAGATAGATCGTGGAATGCCAGTACGGAGTGATTCCGAACGAGTAGACTGGTTGGCATTATAATACGGGCATTAAAGAGGCCAGAGTATTTGATGAGGCTGTCTTCATTGCTTACGACTTGGCGTACATAAGTATACCACGTATTTAATGTATGTATACCACAGACATACGAGCATCGTCATCAAGCCGTACTCCGGCATTCCGCACGAAACATTATGAATCCTAACGAGCGAGTGGGAAAGAGACGGAGGAGCGAGGTGAAGAAGGAATCGAGAGAGGGAGCGAATCTTTTTCTTCGCCGGAAGAAACCGTCTGCGAAACTTATATAGTGCATATAGTATGTACAACGGGATGCCCCAGTGCAATCCTCCCGACGGGGGTCTTTATTTCGCTCGTTGTACCCGCGCGCGGCTAGCATAATCGAGCAAAGAGGATTCGAGCGGTAGCAGCAGCGGCATCCAACGAACATCGCCAACCGGAGCATTAAATCCGAATGAGTCTAGTTGGCTTATATTCGTGTCTGCCGGCGTTTGTGTACGCACGTAATATACCGGGTGGACCGAGCTATACCGACCGGTTTAATGGCAATTTTTTGCTACGGTCTTCGTACCTGTACGGGCGCGGGGTACGGTAAAGTGTCGGCTCGCAGGACCGATAGATACGATATGTATATACGTAGGTATCACATCTCATCTTCAGGTGCTATACCGGTGCCCGAGGAAATCTCGGCAACCACCGAGATACGGCCGAGAAGTTAATCCGCACTATATTCCGCTCGGTAACCTAGCTACACCGAGTTCGCAATTTCTCCCCCAGCGACGGTACCGGAGTTAATGTTCCTACCGAGTGCATCCTACACTCGGCGTATCTGTCCGGTAGTAAAAAGCGTAATTAAGACGTTAAGTCTAACCGGCGTGTATAAATAATGTAAATGGATAGAATGCGCAACGAGGTGAGTGACGGTTCGCAAAGAGCCGAGACGTCACGCCTCTTCGTCTGCGCGAGGACACTCCTACGAGAGTGGCAACGAGCAATGAGCCGAGTGAACGAGTGTACGAATGAGAAGCATGCCCGAAGCGAGCGAGATCGCCGCTCAAAGATTCCTATATTAAAGATATTGAATATTGATACAGATACAACCATGCTCTGACGATTACTTAATTTCACCGGAATTTATCATCGTCGAACGAAGCTCACCGAGATTACAGAAACTCCGTTATTATCTCAGGCTTTTGACTTTTCGTTTCGATTATTGTTCCATACCGCCGAGGAGCTACGATATCGCCACGGTTATTATCGACGCTTTTTGTATACCCAGAGCTTGTTCTCTGGAAATCAATGAATTTCCGTATTTATCCGATCCGAACGAGGGACATATCCGTTTCGCGTTTCAGTCTCCGTATCGTCGATATGCCTCCATTTACTTAGACTCGTTACTCCTCGGCTCATTATAAATAAAAGCGTCGAACTCACTGTGCGGTCCGGTCTTCCGCGCAGACACTGCACACTCCACCGCAATCCCATGTCCAATTAAATTTGATGCAAAATATTACACTAGCGACCGATAGCAATCAGCCCCGCTGAATATTTCTTGGCGCAGTTCGCTACTCATAATGGATACAGATGGTCCAAGGCAAAGAGGGCGCACAAGCTGGACTTGCAAGGCAGCTCGTCCGCCCTTGTGAAATTGAGCCATCGATATTCATTCTGCACTATACAAGCTCCCCCCCAATTGATTTCATCGTGATTATATAGACATCGACTCCACACTGGAAAAAAAGTAATCCCACCACACCGTCCAAGGTGGTCCCGTTCGAGCTCCGAGCGAAGGAGGAACGGTGAGGCAGAGAGTGACAAACATACGGACAGGCACTTCTAATAGAGTCGTTGCGGACCGGCAATCAGACGGAACGAATACAGAGACGCTACCGTGAATTCGCGCACTCTCGGGCAACCCGTTATTACCTTTCTGAAATCAAGGATAAGTTATAGCGGTAGGTTTCCCAATTAGAATTATACAAGTCGGATGGGCCTGGCGCGGTACTTATCCGGTCCGCGGTCCTACCGGACGCCCGATGGGGGAGTCGGGATCCTCCGGGCAATGTTCATGCATATCCGCATCCTAGCCGGTATTTATTAACTCATTGCCTCTAATATCGTAATGACCGAACGGACGGATAGAGTATCGGGCACTTAATGGCATCCCAAGAATTCGTTGGATCGCCGTTACGCTCGCATACAGCCGAGGGAGATGCATTATCGGCGTGCATCATTCGACGAGAAGCCGCGATTACGCGTGTGCACGGCTCGAGGGTGAATTCTCCGCGGAAACTACCGGGCGTGACTGGAGCGGCGCGCTTTTGCCCGGAGGCATCGACACGTGAGGTCCCGGGCTTCAACCGAGAATACGAAGTGTACACAGCGCGAATACACATCGCTGCGCCATGTGCGCTATTCTCCGGCGGCGCCTGTCGAATAACTATATTTTCCGGATCAACCGAGCCAAGCCCCGCGTATCGCTTCTGGCTCGCGATCGTCCCTCGGAGCCGCGATCGCAGTCGTCGTGTTTTGTCGCATGGATTTCATCAACGGCGAAAAGTCTGATCGGCGCCTTGGCTTCGCGGACCCAGCTTCGTGATTCTTGAACCGTCGGGGACGAGACGAGCGGTACTGAGGAACCGTGCAAAGGTGGCTCACGTTAGTGGAATGGAACGGGCATGCCGTCTGCGGTCTGCGGCGTCGGGCGGATCACCATTTTCGCTTCAAAGAATCCCCCTGGTGGCAGGGCCTTTGACGTACGTCGCGTCCTAGCCGTCTTCTCGTCCTCGACTACCGTCGTCCACGGAATCTCGCTTCGACAAGTTCAAAGCTCTCCCACTCTACGCGACTCCAGCGTGTTCGGCACGCGGAATCTCCTTCATCGCGCTATACTTTATCCGCTATTGCCGAGGAACCGAAGCAACTTGGATTCCTCTAACCCGTGTGTAGCTGCCGTTTGTGGAAGACGTAAAAGAATTCCATTTTCCGTTCGCCGCTCCTCACCCTGCTTTCGTCTGCCTCTTTCTCATTTTCGTTCTCGAGGCTTCGGCATTCCGACTTTATCTTTATTCCGTTACTGTCTTATACGCTCTCCTCGTTTCTTCTCCGCGCATCTCTCTCGTACTCCATCGACCTCCCTCGATCCGCGAAGAAGTTCCTCGATGGAGTGCATCGTGAAAAGATTCTTTACCGATTCCAACGAGAATGAGGGAGCTCTATTTTGCGATACGAGAAGAAAACGCACAGGAATCCACGAATAAGAATCCGTCCCTTTTTCTCCAATCCAGAACTCCCAACTGCGATCAACCCTCGCGATATTCCAAGGATAGAACGAGGATCGATGCAGGGGAGAGCGGGACAGATAATAGGACAGCAGGAGTAAAACTCAATTTTCCAATGATTTTTCGATACCCCGCTTTGTCCGAACGGTACATCAGCGTTATCAATGCCGTCTTGACCCAATTATCGTGTCAAAGTGACTAGAAAATTACTTTTTGTCCCGTTATCCGTTTCCGACCCACTGTGTCATTTCGTCCCGCTCTTCCCTACGATTCGCTCCCGAATCCGCTGCCGTATCGCTCCAACGCTATCGGACACTCTCTCGAGACTTGTGAGAATGTGCAACGCTACCGATATATCGACAGTACCGAAATATAACAAGTGTCGTGTTCCAGGGTCGACACTCATCCTTTGGACACGCTTTCCTCCACCCGGCCTTTCCTTTTAATCCCACTGTTCTCTCCTTCTCTCGCGAGAGTTTATGTATATTTTCGTCACGTCTAGACTCTCTAGCGGAGCTCCGAAACCGTGTCCGAGTGAGTCGCTCGTTCTGTGCCTCGCGTGTCCGATCTGGCATTGTGGGGAGAGTCGTTTGCTCGCTCGTTCGTTTCTGGCGTTATTCCGTCCAACTGGTCCTCCGCAGCGAAATATCCATGATCATCATCGCGAGCGTGTTCATCCGTAGCCCCGGGTTGATTTATTCTTCGGGTTCCACGTTAAGCGCCAGTGCAAGAAATAACGCCGCGTCGCTGGCGTTATTTATTCTCCGTCCTCAGCACGAGTCGTGAGTCAACTCCAAGGCGACTCCGCTGTTTCGGAATCTTTCCGGACCATCGTTCCGTCGTCGACTCGGTCGTCATTCTCGTATTAAACATCCGAATCCCCGTTCTCCTCCCATATCTCCCGAATGTTATTTCACAATGACGATCTCCTCTTTGATAGAATTACGTGAGAGGCTCGAATCTCGGCACAGTTTCCACTTCGGTGACACCGTCGAAAAGTGGAAAAGTAAGAGAGAAAATGTCTCGCATATGCCGAGTAGCCCGATAAAAGAGACGCGCGCTTCTTCATTTTCTTCCGCCATTCTTTATATTCTCTGTCGTTCCTCTCACTTCTTATCGTCTGCTTGTCGTAAATACGTTCGCTCGACACAAATCCTTTGACGAGTCGAGCAAACTAATTTCCTTCGCCCGATGCTTCTCCCGACTACCGTGGCCGCCCTTTACGACGATTCCCGCTGAGCTTATTTCTCTCGCGTCGCGTTTGTCCCGATAGTTTTCGCTCGAGTCGCGAGCTGCAATAGACCAGCAAAAGGGCAAGTACCGATAGCGTGCATCGGCTCTTAACGACCTACTCGAGAAAGTCGGCACCTCTTTCGCCCGACGATCCACAGTGGAGTGGCGGAGGTGAATTGCGCACGCCGCGCCGACGACTTTCCTATGATAGATTAATAGTAGGAGAGACGGTAAAAAAAGGGAGTGAAAACCGGAAACCACAGGACCGTTTTTCTCCCTCCTCGCATGGCGGCCTCGTTGGTCTGTGTCCTGCCCGTGAACGCCGGACCACCGAGTTGTCCCCCAAGTGCGCGTTCCGGTCCACTTGTAATTGCCGTCCTCCAATAACCGGTCCTCGGAACCCGGCTTCCTAACTCCCCGTCCCTGTCTCATACTCCCCGTCTCAAAAATTTACCGCATCCTCTTCCCGAACCCCGTTTTCGTGTCCATCCGCGCTCTTGCAACTCGGACAAATTGGGAAGCGCAAAAATAAACGATCGTCAGATGTCCGACGAGTCTTACATCGGCGCGACAAAATATTATTTCGTGCATAGCGACAGCACAGATGCACTGTTCGTGTGTGGCTCTGACGATCCCCAAAATCAAGCAGTGTCACCCGTGGTGAGTTTGGTTGACCCTCAGGGTGGTCCTTAAATTGAATATCTTTGGAGTTTTCCGACGGCCTCCACGTATTATCGTGAGGTATCAAAAAGAAGTGCGATGCGCGAGGAAACTCTGAAATTTTCGGAGACTTGTAGACCTCGCTAATGGGCATTTGAAAAATAGAAAACTCCGGAAAATCTAAATGTATAGTCAGAATCAAATATTTCCCTGTGAAATTAAATCAGTTTTAGGGCTTGCAATTGAGGGTAAAAAAAAAAACAAAGTTTTCGACAGTTATAGCCAATGTAGTTACGAAATTTTGTAAGAGGTAAAAATCCACCCCGGAGAAATAACCGAATATTTCATTCGCTACGTTCGTTTTAACATAAGTCACATTAGAAAAAAAAACCAAAGTTTTTCTCTGGTAAAACAAATCGAAAGCTTCTCCTGCCACAGTTAAAACATGAAAAATATCTCTGACGTCAAACGAACGAAACATTTTATTTACCTAATTACTTCAACATCTTAAAAACGACTCTTTTTACAGCTGTCGATGAAAAGATGGCGAGAAAAATGTTTCGTTCGTTCGAGGGGTAATTTTGTCGGAGATTAGTGCAGAAACACCAATCTTTGGCTACAAAACGGTCATTGTATGGCCTGATTTTCCGAAATTTTCCTGCGACCTTTAGTGAATGTGACACAGCAAGGAGGTAAATCGACTGCGGACGTAATCCGGTGGAGGACGTTGGCTGTGTAAAAAACGGAAGGATCCCATACCGGTAGAACAGATATATTAGAAAAATATACGCTCAAACCTAGTTTCAGTTTGCTCGACCGAATAATATTTTTAGTTGCACCGACTAAAAATTCATTCGTACGCAGTCGTTGGGCATCCGACCAATTTTCTCTTTTTTTTTTGTCGTGGTATCCGCATTTGTGCACATGCACATGTCAGTTTAACATGTCGGAGTATATGCGCACGAACTCCTTTGCTGCCGGTTGCAGAGTGGGTGCGGAAAATTATGCAAGCCGAAAGCCCAAATAAGAAGAGGCGGCCGAATCGGAGATATAAAACAGGGACGTAAAACAAAAGTACATACCCCGAGGCATTTCGAGGGGATAGAAAAAGCCCTGGCGCATATGCCCTGTGTACGAACAGACGCGTACATAGACTCATCCTCAGCTACCGATATTTAGAACGAGTCTCTGTGGACACTGGGTCGTGCGTCCATGCGTCCGTTTATGCATCCACGCTGGCCGTGCTTCCACCTCTGTCCAAGGCTCGTGGCCGGCAACCCAACCGACCTGATCGATAGCTTCGGTTATTGACAAACGGCACACAATGGTCCCAATATACCGTCAATCCACTTTGTGCAAATGCCCACATCCTCTTTTTTCACATTTCGATTCTATTATTTACGCTGCACTTTATTTTTGCTTTCTTCATGGAGGAAGCTCCGCTTTCAGGGAAAAAGGGTACGTAGAGCGGTCGATCCTCGGTGGTATATTTTCCGCAACGACTCTTTCAGTCATTCACATTCTTATTGATTTGCGAAGCTTGCTACAAGGAGGTATACACTCATACTCTTACAATTGTTGAGCTATAAGGCTAAAAAGTTGTAGATAAGACGACTATTATTGAGAATTGATCGTTTCTTCATTTAATGCAGATTGGTCGATCCTCTTCAATATTTATTGTATTTTCGGGAACATTTTTTTCCGTATCAAATTCTGATTTGACAGTAAAATTAGTTGCAGACTCGTAATCTGCAGCAAAAAAATACATCGGACTTCACCCCAAAACATCGAATATCTACGATTAGTATATTAAATAATTAATGAAACATTGTAAAGAGTATTGATTTCGTTGCATAATCGTAAAAATTTTAGCGATGTTTGTTCTGCTAAACGAAGATATTTCATTGTACGTACAGAAACCCTTTGAACGAAATCTCGCGGCGCCTTGCTTACTCCAACAATTCATTTTTCTCAGTGCAGTAACTTTCTACACAAAAATAGATCAGTTTAGTTCTATGAAAATCAAGATTGTTATATATAATATCGATCGGAAAATGCCTCTTCCTGTTTGTCTCGACGTGAGGAATGTGAAAAAATAGTTGAACGCGACGGAACACCAACGTCGTCACTCGAGTGTACAAAAATAATCGAAGACGTTATTTGCCGCAGTCGATAATTTGTACGTCATAATTGATAATTATCGGTCAATTGGATAGATTGCGGTGTTCGGTACCGCGAGGTGAAGCGATCGAACGAGTGACGGAAGGCCGCGTCATTGAGGGGGGTCAGGTGCACAGCGGTAATTATGGATAATGAAGCGCGATGGAAAATACCCCAGTTTGCATGAAACTCGTGGATGTGCAGAGCGAAGAAAGTGGAGAACTGTTGTAGCGAATTAGCGACGGGAGATATATTCGCTGTTAAATGGAACATGGCAGTGAACTGGAACGCGGCGCTTTTCCACGGATCCATGGATCTGTCATGTGAATAATGCCGATACGTCCGACAGACGGACCGCGTAATCTATCACGGATATCCCGGAAAATTCTCATGGCGCACGTAGTGTCGAACATCGCTCCGGAATTATCCAACATTTTGATCAGCGAAATTAGTTTTCTTTTACTCATCAACGAGCGTGGATGAGTTCATGAATAGTATGTAAATCCGTATAATTACCTTCGCCGAGTGAGGCCTCGCCGTTACAAGAGACGTCCTCGGGCGTTAAGAAACTTTGCCACTAATATATTTCGCCATCTATAAATAATCCTCATTCGGAGAGCGCGCTGGTGGAATTAGAGGGAGGCTCGAGGACTCGAGGTGCGGTCGGAGTTGTTTTACGGACGAGACAAGGCGATATCATAAAATTGACGTTACAATGTACAGGAATAAGCTTCGAATTTTACCAGACGGTGATACGAGCCATTAACGCTCCGGCGTTTACTTCAAGTACTATTGAAGACGTCGAAGAAACGAAGAAAATCATGCATCACTTATTATCGCGAAAACCAAGTGGACCACCGTATCATTTCGAGAGATTCTGTTTTGCAGGGCATAAAATAAACGCCGATTCTCTGAAATTTTATGAAATCCATGCGGAGTGTATTCTACGTTTACGTTTCTTACTGACAAAGTATTCCACGTTTGTTTGTGACGAGTGACCAAAATCTACAGAGAACCCATGAATGTCGTAGAACACGAATTAGAGTTTTCACGTTATTAATGAAACCTCGACTGCACGCTGAACCATTTATGTCAATATTATAGTCGCGAAGCACACGGGGGTAGTACATTAATAATTTTTAATAAAAACTGAGAAACCGCCTATTCGCGTTGGTAAAAAAGGCAAGTGATGAGTTAAAAGCGGATGCCGCATTTCCTCAATGTTTTCTCGCATCGTCAGGCATACACGCATATCGAAAGAGATTGAAACCAAGTTTCGCATGTAGCCAGTTCGTGTATCCCACGTTCGAGAGGTAACATCGATTACGGCCGGAAGGTCCGTCAATCGGTCCGCTCTTGCTCGCACGACTCGTTTCCTGCCGTCCCTTCGTGTTAGGCGATGCAGGACGCGACGGAGCTTGGGACAACGCCATTCCGCTGATTCCCGGGGAAGATATAACGGCCCCGAGAACTCCGAGCAGTCGCCACAGGGACACCACGTTCTCGCCTCATTCGGGTCCTGAATAGAATCGCTGAAGGAGAATATTGAGATAAGCCCGAGCTTTCCCATCGGGAGAAAGGTTCCACCTTTATCTCATTCCTCTCGCCTTCGTGTCTTCGTCCTCGCCCTTGGCGTGAATGGGCTCATCCTCGTCTCTCGCGCACACGGCGTCCCGCATCGGCGGTGGAGAGTTCGTCGTTCTTCTTCCACACATCCTCCACCCCGCGTCCGTGCTTTTATTATCTCTCCCTTTTCTTTCTCTCCGTTCGAGTTCTCACCGATAATCGCATTTCGCGTTCGAGTCTTTCAACCCTCCGCTCGCTGTCTCACCTGTTCATTTATCATGGATCGGACAAGCAGGTGATCTATAGTGGCACTGCGGACATTTCTTTCGGTCGGCGATTCCCCTGTGGAACGGCCAGTCCACGATGCGCTTCTGGTCAGTCAGTAGCGGAAATCTAATTTACTTCGCGACAGGCTGAACTTCTTCCTTTACGTCACAGGGTGTTCGATTGTCCTTCGGCAGCGTACACGTTCGCAGTTCCGTGCTACAGCCGCGAGCCATTTTTATCGGAATTCTCGGTGAATTCTTTGCCGTTCGATGCGCCAAAGTCGCGGAGCTCACCGCGGCGCGCATTGACGATGTTACGGATCAACAACATCCGTCCGACAGCTCGATCCAAGTGTCGTTGACTCGCCTTTGTGTCTTCGTCACGGATCTGGGTTGCCTATCTCCAGCGAGCGCTACGACGTCGGGAACGAGATAACGTCACGACCAAAGTCGATATTCAGACCATGCTAATAATAGACCTTGCCAGGTTCTTCGATCGTTGGTTGTCTCCGAAGCTTTCAACTTTGTTTATTCCCTTTACCAAGGTGGGATTCCACCTTATCTGGAAAAACCGCACATAACTGTCGCCAGATTGGATGCCGCATGTCGAAACACCATATCGGCCCTTCTACGGCCGGTACGCCGTGAAGAGTAAATGGATGGATCAACCGTGGGGCGCTGAAAATTCTTCAAAGGTTTTCTTTGGTTGGTACAACAAATGAGAAGTTACACTTTATTTGCACCAAAATCAACGGCTTTCGATTTTACCCCGTTTTTTGTTGATCCGACCATTCTTTTCTTTGGCCTAGGTAGTGCGAAATCGTCGCGATTCCGAGCGCTACGAACTGTGGGCAATGCAACCGCGGCACTGCTAGGCAGAGAAAATTTTTTAAACTTTGTGAGATCGCTTCCGCTTTGTTAATCTCATTTCCCGATCGGAACTAACATCGTACAGGAAATACTTCACTTACGTTTGAAGACTTCGATTTTCAGAACTTTGATATCTGGGAGAAACACTGGTATTTTTCTCTGGAACGTATCTCGAATTTAGTCAGTAGCGGGTCGAACTTTTATCGGCTAACTGCGTGAGTTGCGACGGAGAAAATAAATGTTATACAGGAAGGAGTGTAGTAACAGAGGTGGAGCGCTCAGTCCGTTTCCGGCGGCGATACAACGGAGATCCAAGCGACTAAACAAACCTCACCATTAAATAATTAATCTTCGTTAAGAGGAGGACGATCTCGCATTGCCCCCACGGGCCCTCTTTGTCTCTTCGCCGTCAAACTCTTTTTGTCCTTCGGTATTGTCTTCAACGTCATTCGCCCTACGCAGTGCGTCCCATCCACGCAGATTCGCTCACAGCTCCCCCTCGTGCTCTTTGCTTCCTCTCGAACCATCGGACGATCCTCTCCGACTCTCCTCATTTTCTCTTTATCCCTGCTCCTCCCCAGCTCGCGGTCTCTCTTCCTACCGCATCCGTCACCGCGTGAAAATAAAAAAATCCAACGAAATTAGTTTTTCGCCTCCGCCTACCTCGCCCCCTTTCTTGCCTCGGTGTCCGCTTTCGGACTTTTCTCTATTTTATTTCCTCGGCCTCGTTTTTTTTCTTCTTTTTTTTAGTCGTCTCTCCGTGCTTCCTTCGGGCGTTCGACGGGCTCGTGAACTGGACGTGCCTCCGCGTAGCTCAAGCCACCCCTAGAACCTCTTCCTTTTTCCGCGGTCGTACCATATGTTGCCAAAACTTACAGACCCAGCTTCCAGGGTATTGGCGTATCGGCGTCGAGCATTTCACGTCTGGATGTAAGCGATTATAGCGCTATGTTCACAAACACGCTTGCCCAAACCGCTGGTACGCGACGAGAAAACGGAATGACGAATAATCCAATCGTGAGCTGCTACCACAGGATGCGATAGTTTCTTGATATCAACTTTTCGGGGTGCAATTTTGGACAATAAATGGATTCTGGCCTGCTAGCGAGATTGATATTAAGACTCTTGATACGATGAAACAGCTGACACGGTTTTAATGTTATGTGAAAGCCTTAATGAAAAAATATTAATAAACCTCGAATAAATCGGATTTCCCGTTATCGACTCCGTTTTACGTCGTTTTTAAATGGAAGACAACAAAGTTTTAGATCTTAGGTAAAGTGCCGTTTGGCCTCATCAGTAGTTTGTTCTTTCGTCATCGCGCAACAGTGTCACATTTAGTAAGATCGTGGTGACTCCTACTAAATGCAACGCTCTTGCGCGACTGTTTCTATGACTTTAAAGTTATGTGAAACGTTCAGCCGTAATGTTAAAAGGTCTTGAATAAAATGGATTTTTCGTTACCGAATCATTCTGTTCACGTCGTTTTAGCGTGAAAGCTAACCAAATTTTAGATTCATTTTAGATAAAGTACCCTTTGGACTCATCGCCCTTTTACTTGTGCTCTTCGTTACTTCCCACCATCATCTCTACGGGCTTACTTCTCGAGCGTATGCTCTTTACGGCCACGGCAGCGCAGTGGAAAATTTAAATTCGAACGAGTACTACTCATGCCGGGTGTAACTAAGTGAAAATGCCGTTGCCATCCTTATACGAGCAGTCGGGGGTTGCTTCCTGTGCTCTCCCGCGGCAGCCTTCTGGCCGTCTGCTTGTTTAACGCGACTTTCCTCGTTATTTTCGTTATTCGCGACTAGTGCACTTCGTCCTCGGCGTCGAGTGTCTCTCTATAGCCACGTAAAGTACAGTATGTTCTGAGCGGAAGTCGCCGAATCCCGAGCATCACCGACAACAACTGAATCGGAGCGCAGAAATTTCGTACCGTCGACATATTCACCACGACAGTATCTCAATGAAGGCGGAAGCTTTTATTTCCATCGTCAAAGCTTCGTCATTCACTGCTCTTTACCACCATCTAATGTATTCCGTGTTTATTGTTCGGTAAGTATAGTAATCAGTGAGCGCCATCCTGGACTCTGAGAGACAGTCTCTTCATTTTCCCATTCTCTTTTTTAAAATTGAACCCGGAACAAAAATTTATTAATATTAAGTAAATTTTTGAATGTTTACTGATCTCAACTAAATGCGAGTTGGTTGCCTCGCGGATCCAAACAACAGCTATTCTTCAGTTAAAATACAAAATTTATCCAAATATTCGTACTTCTAAATAAATGTTTATTGGCGCCAATGAAAAAATATATTTCATTACAAGATAAACGCGGCTCTTATTCGGTGGCGCGCCCAAATCGACCTCTGATCGCGTCAGTTGTCCGAAGACAACTTTCACTGATAGTACGATAAAGTTTTCATTCTTTGCGCGAAAATGCTCCATTGCAATAGAGTGGCAGCTCATAGGTCTGTTCTATGAAACTTTCTTCACTCCAAGCGATGTAAATACCTCGGCCGAGTCCTCGAAGGACCAGCTCAAAAAGTCATCACGTTATGAGTAATGTGCGACGTGATAATGGAATCATGAGTCGATAACGGATTCATATTCTTATTTAACGGTAAGACATTGATCGTTGATAGTGACAATTACTTGCTAAACTTACTCAACAAAAAATTATTCCATGCATAATACATATATCACATTATTTGGGTTATTAGATCCGGATAAACATTTCTAAATAATAAAAATAATACCATCAACCAAATATATAAGAAATCAACAAAAGCTCCATAAACACTTAATCTCAAATAAACACTTTTCTTCGACCCTTATACATTTTTTTTCAATTAAAAGAAACCTTTTTCCGACTGTGAAACAATCTTAGAGCATCATCGGTCCAAAAATTGCCATCTTATCCAGATCCTCCTCACAATCCCCTCTTTGTTAAATTGATCGGCTGCTCGAACCCCTCATTCTATCTCCTTTGCCCCTCCTTCATCCATAAATCTCCCACGGGAATTTTTTTTATCCCGTTTTTCCTCACCACTCGAAGAGATGCCATTCGGCCTCGCCGAGTATAACCGGCGATGCGTGCCACGGCGTCGTTGGTCCGAGGGAATCTTGCCCTGGCCGCTGGAAGATAACTCTGCGGTCATGCCGGCTTCAGCGAAATCGGGCGGGTATCTCGTCGCCCCGCAGTTCGCCGATAGCACGTAGAAAAGAAATGCGGTCGTGAATCAGAGCGAATCAGTACCTCATCGAGACGAACTTAATCCGGGGGAAGAAACTTGCCATTCGACGATCTTGTAACGAAGTCGACTTCCACTTCGGAGTAACCCTTGAAAAACCCCGATCTTCGACTCCAAATATGAAAAACGATCGGCCCTTTCGGTGTTGCGCTCGTTACATCGACGCCGATCCTGCGAACATCGGCCACGCAGACATCGACCCAAGACGCTTGAGCGACCTCGACGAGGGAGTAACATTTGGCTTTGGCGACCGATTACCGTCTCACGAGCCCTCGGAAACGCTATAAACGTGTGGCCGTGTGTTTGACGTCAACGACGATCGTACAGCGCAGGCGACGGTAATCGGCGTTACGTGGCCAGTTTCGGTCATTAAGTTCATTCGGCGGCTAAAGAACCGGCCCAGGAAAGGCAGGAGCACTTCGTTGATGTCGCTAATGCCGAGACTCGCGGTGACCCGACTCCGATATTACGAGCACTCGCTGTACTCTCGACTTCCATTCGGAACCATTGCTCCTCCATAATACCGCTTTGATCACTTTGGTAAAAAAGTCCATTCGCACCGGCGATCGACACAAGCGCGAGTCACCCTTTAGCTTCAGCCGAGAGCACGCCGGGCCGATGTGAGTCAAGTGCACGTACAGGCGGAAAGGGCGGTGAAAATGAGAACGCGACGAGAGCACGTATAATCCGGCACGTCGGCTCTTCTACGCCACACATAACTACTGTGCTTTTACGAACGCGACGCAACGAAACTTATTTCAAACGCCCGTTAACCAAATGCCTCGTTTTCATAATAAAACTCAAGCATGTTAGGCTCGAATGGAGCGTATTGAAGTATGAATGCGCGGGGCACGCTGCGGTCACTCGAGGGCTGAAAGAGGGACCATGCGAGGGTTGGTTCGTATCTCGATGCTTTTCACGGTAATATCGCTCCGAGATGGAAGTACAGGAATATATCGGTCCAGCATCGATGCTGCGGCCGGTTCTGGCGGCGGTGGTCGACCGCTCGTACCGGCGTATCTTTGACCATACATCAGCGCACACCCCTGCGACACACAGGGCGGTTTACCGGTCGCACGCGGGAGCCATAGCCGCATACGTTCTATAGTAACGGAGAATCGGGAGAGGGAAACGTGCGAGGGAAAAAGAGAGAAACGGAGAGATCGCCAGCATCCCTCGCCTGAGAGCACCAGACCTGCAGGTCGGTGTTTGCGGCTCATGCTGCTGCTGCTGCTGCTGCTGCTGCTGCTGCTGCTGCTGCTGCTGTTCCTGGTGCTCTTGTTGTCTTGCTGGCCCTGCTGCTGGTACTAGCGACTGGCTATCGACATCGGGGAGCGAGGGAGAGGCGTGGAGTGGCGCTATAGGAGAATCGAGAGGCAAGCGTCAGGGCAAACAGCATGAATCAAGATTCAAGCGTGGCCACACACTGTATTATTGTTCCTGCTGAGGCCAGGCACCCCCGGTTGTTCTGCCGCTGGCTCCCTTTGATCGTATACCATTTAAGGTAATTATGGCTCGACCAGTCGGGCCTTTCTTCCTTCCATACTCGGCGGCGTGCATATACACGCATTATCCCACGCGTATTGGTCGACTAGGATTATTAGGTGTCTCGCGGCGAAGAATGACCGATCCCTTCGCATGACGGCTCTATATTGCTCCGATACCAAAGAAGACTCGGAGCTCGAGCTCGGGGGAAGAGCAAAACGAGTTTCTGATTTTGTTCCCGCATACTCGGACGACATATGCGTTGGGTACGCCGTGCAATCGCGATTCCTCGATCGCACCGTGCTCTGTACGCGTATCGATCCTTGCGATAATCTCCTCGGGATGGGGTATGTTGAAACTTCTCCTGCACTCAAAAAACTCATTTCCATTCAATTAAATATTTATGATAGTTATATAGATATTTAGTAGCAGGGCAAGGATTTTATTGGACAGAATGTTAACATGAGTAAGCGAATTTTATGATCGTCACGGTAGTGTTTTCCTGTAGTCATGAAATAAGATATATGGGCTGAAAGACTTTTGTCGATCATCCATTGCGTAGGGGCAAATACAAACGAAAAATGTTTAAAAACCCTTTTACTCTTGTACACATTCTGAGCGACAAAAATTCTTGTATCACTATTTAAACCAAGTAAATATTTAGTTGAATCGAATAAACATTCATTCGAACCAAATAAATATTTATTTGGGGGACGCGCGGCAATTGAATTATTTTTTTGATGAAAAGGTATTCTCTGCATATCAAAACGAAGGTCATTGATTTTATCCGTTCGTCTGTCGCCGATCCGTCCTCACGCAACACTCACATATATAACTACACATAGACCTACTCTGTACGAAGAAGATTAGGGTCACTCGCGGAAAAGTGGATGGCGACTTGACGTCGGGCAATTTCTCAAACTGCCGATCCATTAAATATACATAGAAATGCATCGCGTACGTGAGTCTTTGGCCAAAGATCGCAGAGGCAGAGACGAGGCGAACTGACTGATACATCAACCGAATTTTCTATTTTTTCCCTCTGAAACAAATCCGTGGAAACAGGATTGCCAGGGACACGTGACGTGCGAGGTGCGGAGTTAAGCTCACGAATATCTTAAAGCGACGGCGTGGCACCACTGTTGTACCCTTCGTGTATCGGGGATATCGCGCGACTATCGAGCACCGTTAGACTCGGAATACGTGACGAGAATATCGCAACGTATGTTCCCAGGTATGCAGACTCGTCTCTCCGCTTCCTCGCCATGTGTTTCATACTGAGCGTCTATCGATTGGCCTGTACGCCCGATTTATTCGCCTGCTGAGAATTCCGCCAAGGTCTCTATGTATATCTCGACCCTCTTCTCGCCTTCTCCTCATCTTCTTTTATTTCTTTAACTCACTCCTCGCAATGATAAGAAGTCGACGATCGCAGGTGTACGAGAAATATAAATTTCATACGAATCTCTAGCGGCAACAGACTTCAGCGGCAGTCGTGACCGTGCAACGGAACATAAATAAAAATTGCTTATGCAATGAAAAAAAAATGGTGGAGAGGAGCGAAAAAAGCAAGAAGATAACTGAGAAGGAAACTACGAGTAATGTGTGAAAGAAACCATATTAGAGATAAATAAGTATGAACCGAAGGGAGAAAAATGTGCGAGGTGTACTTGCGCAAGAAGCCGCGTACATTCTGGTAGTTGTATTTCCCCGTATAGAGGAAGCCGTACTCTGTATTGTGGAGCAGACTAAACTAAACATATTTCGTACTGCGGCCACGAGACTGTTGCGGTTGAGATTTATGGCATAGGAGTTTAATTAACCCGGTGAGGCGTGCGCCCGAGCGTTGTGTTTCGCGCTCATGGCTATTCGTAATAATTAAGGAACACGCGCGAGAGGGCCTTCCCGCTGCTCGTCCTCGTCCTCGTCCTCGCGGCTCTTGCATTCTTCCACTCGCACACGCACAAACGCTGTGTCTGTGCCCCTCCACTGCGGTACTTGGACATTCGGTATTATCTCCGCGATGAATAAAACAGCCACGATTCGCGGCTCCACGATCAAGAACCACGCCTATCTGGAGATCTAACAGGGTGCGAAATTAAGTACCGTATTCGATCCGTGATTTTTCTTGTTCTTCATTAACGGGGTAAATGTCAGGCGCACACGGAAAAATGTGTAACGACGTTTTTGTTCCTCCATAAAATTCCATGAATACGTCATCTCTTAAGATTTTTTTCCTCGAGTCTGCCGTCCGTAAAGTTCTATTTCAGATTTTTGAGTTTATAGTTTCGCAGAGTGGAAAGAATTTTTTCAATAAATTCACCGTATTGAATATCTTTAGCGTTTTGTGTATACGAAGACAAAAAATTAAAGTGTTTGATACGAAAAATGACAAAAACTTTAGCTTCCACTCCGCAGAACTGTACACTTTGATCGATAAAAAAATCCACCAAAAAGCGGTCGCTGACAATTAAATTTGATCGGTGGTTTTTCTTTGAGTAGGATCGTGAAATGTGGCACCTCTTAGGATTTTTTACTGGGTAGCGCCTTACGTCATGTTCAATTTGAGATCGGAATCTATGCTTCAAAAACGTTGTAGGAAGATAGATTAAAAATGTCCTCATTTTAAACACCTCTGGAGACTTTCAGGATTTATTCTGAACCACACAGATATCACAGGTTATCGAGCTCGCGACTGGAGAAAAGCAACATCCATCGAGTATTCGTAATATTCGAAGCTCAGTTGTACGGAAGACGTAAAGGACCCGGAGGCTCTTTAGATCGGTTTTGTCTAGGATCAGTCGAGAAACAAGAAGCTGCAACAAAGGGACCTCAGTACGACTAGCCGGGGAATAAAGAAAAAACCGAACAAACGCTAGGGAAGCCGCACGCAATTATTTTCATTCTGACAGATAATAAATTCCCTCGGGGAGCCGCAGCTTTTTGTACTTCTGGCGGCGGCGCCAAGGGCGCGCACAGCCACTCGCGCGCAATCTCATTCCTAGGTTGTTAGTCGTTTCGTTTCGACGGTAGCCTCGGACTGCTTTTTTTCTATCCTTTTTTTTGTTGTTATCAAGAAGAAAAACCGACGTACAAGCTGGAAGACACCAGATACATAGTGAACACTCGAACGTTTCCCCAACGACTCGGATGAGATTATACGAATCTACTAACTGTGTCGCTGGATCTTTTTTTATAGCTCGTTTTGTTTTTGTACAAATAACTTTACGGCACAGAGAATGCAGGTAAAACAAGCCGGAAGACCAGGTCGTTTTAACGCGGATAAGAAAAATCAGCATAACTAATAAAAGGTAGTCGCCGATTGACGCATGCACTGAGCCGTTGTGCGTCATGTTCCATGCTATACCTTCGGCCATTATTCCATAAGGACAAAGTCTATAGAGTTTGGTATCACGCAATATGAAAGTTTGCCGTTAACTGTAGCTCGCAGAAAAATCTATATAGACTCCGCATTGCACAGACCGGAGTCTACCCTACTCCAGATTTTTTTTTACGCCCAGAGCTGCGAGCTTCGGGTGTTGCTTCTGCGCAATTCGGTGACTACAAAGAGTCTCGCAAATAGCGAGAGGAAGGCGGTGTGACGGTGAAATCGCCAGACAGTAAGAGGAGATAACGCGGAGTCTGTGCATAAAGGAATATGCGAATAACAGAAGGGGAAATTAACGGCATCGTACGTGGTACGCGGCCCAATCATTGTCGTTATTTATACATAATGTAGGACACGGCGAGACGGGGTGTTCAAATTTTAGCACGCTTATGCCCTCGAGGTAAAACGTGCTTTTCCCCAAATTTTCCCGTAGTTACGCCGATTATCTGCGGCTACGTGGATTCCCGTAACGTCGGTTTTACCGACAATGCAGCCGCCTCTACTGTTATGCCCAGGGTTTCTCTTCTCTTCTCGTTAATGCCCCGCGGCACTCACGGTCGTGTTATACTACTCTCGAAGCTACTGCGCGAACGATATTCGCAATTTACTGCGAATACGCGCGCACTACCAAAGGAACGTATACGCTTCAACCTTTTCCCTTCCTCCCCTCGGCGCTCTGCCCGCGCAACCCTTCCTTCTTCCTAACCGTGCCTCGTCGAACCGAAGCTCTCTCTCCCGCTTTCTCCACCCACTTTGCTCTCCCTTTTCTCGTCCATTCAGTTTATTATCGTATAGCCCGAGGTGTATAAGTACGGGAACTCGCGGGCGCGTGCGATTCACCCTGGTGGAAAGAGAAGGAGACAGAACGAAATTCGAACGCGCTTCGCGCTATCCCTTCCTTCTTGTCCCTTCCGTTCCTCTCCACCTCTGTCTCTCCTCGCTGTAAATTATCTCCCGTCCGGTCTTTTACCGGCAAAAAAAAACAAACACGTCGGGGTCGAGTCCCCTCTTTCGCTCATCCTTTCGCCGGCCTTTCGAGTACCGGATGCGATCGATTATTACCAGAGCTTTCGCGATATATCCGACGAAACTATAACGTACATTAATTCCACACTTTTACGGTGAATATTGTAAATTAATTTTTTCATTATTCTGCGTACGGTAATATCGTATATTAATTTTCGGATGATTACTATGTATTGTATCAGCATGTTGTGGTTTGGTTGTTTGACGCTCGCGCTATGGATGATAAATTTCAGAAACCGGACATTTTAAATTCCGTAGCGTTACCGAAAATACACCATTTACGATTAAAAACCGTTATTATTCGACAAAAAGTGCCATCATCTCAAAAATACCCCACTTCTGGCTGAAAAATTCATTTTTCAGTCGTAACCGATATCACACCGGAAATACGTCATTTTCAGTTTAAAAATCTAATTATCTAACCGGGAGTGACGTCTTATCGGAAACAGATTACTTTCGGTTTGAGAATCTACTTTTAATCGAATGGCAGTGACGGATTTCGAGAGAAAATTTGGCTTCCGATCGACGAAACAGCGTGGACAGAGATCGACGGAATACATTAACGATAATACCTGCAAGTCGCGAGGGAAAGTTTGAAATCGAGTGGTCGTGGAGTTTGCAAATATGCCGGGAAATGTTGCAGCTGGTTCTGTCGAAGAAAGGAGCTTGCGGGCGACGAAGTCGACTAGAAAGGCCAAAGCTTACTCGTCCCGTTCGGGTGCGCCGGCTACGAATCGCTATGCTCCACGAGTGCCCTCGCGCCTTTGCTACGCTTCGCTCGGGTCCATTAAATTAGGTTTACGTTTCCTCTGAACTGTGCAACGATTCCGCTACAGGAGACGTGAGCTTTGCCGAGCTTCTTACCAACCCCCCCTCATTCCCACCTCCTCTCCTCCGTTCGACTTTTCCTCTCTAATCTCTCCTGCTTTGATATCATTTTTTACTGTGAAAGCGAAACTGGTACTTTTTTCCCGACCAATTGGATAAAGTGACCTTTCGGTTCCGAATGAAACTGTATCGAAAACGCAGAATACTGTAACTTTTCGAAACTAACGATGTCGATTGTACTTTAATGTTTATTTTAATCGTCTTTTGCAGGTCCTCCGGGCGAGCAAGGTCCGCCTGGTAAACGGGGCAAGAAGGGAAAGAAAGGCGATCCGGGCGACGCAGGACCACCGGTGAGTTTCCTTCGTTCGATGGATATTAATACAATGCGCGGCTGCGATATCGAGAAAAGCTCCAAGCACATTGTAATATCGCGCCGAATTTCGCCCCACACTGCTTCATCCGGTCGCACGAGCGAGCGAATCTCCTGAGCGCGCCACGAGAGTAGCACGAACATAATCCCAAAGCTTACGTATATAGTGTACAGTGGTGTGTGTGTGTATAAGCCATATCCACTAAACAGCTTATCCCCGTGCACTGCTTTACCGCGAAAATCCATTACGTAGAAGCACCAGACTGCTCGCCCAGTCGATATATACGTTTAACACGCACGAGTTATGTCACATGGTACAGTGATTCAACGTACAGCGTTGTAGAGGATAGCGGCGCAAAAAGGACTATACATAAAAAAAAAAGTTTCACAACGGGCTGAAAAAGTCTCGTCTGGTACGTTATGAGTTGGTCCGTTTTTCCCTGCTTTACTCTGCACGGTGTATCGTATAAAACGTCGCATGTAATGATCCCGCGGCTCCCTCCGGCTTCAGCAGAAAGCTCAATCCAAAGAAAAAATTCGGCGAAGAACGTTCCATCCTCACTGAGTAAATTTCCGCCTTCGCTATGCATGCGCCTTTGACTAGCGACGATATACTGTCTCACGACAACCAATCTTTTTTAATTAGTTTAACCCCCTTTTTACAGGGTGTTGCCGGGACTCCGGGAAGGAATGGTTTTCCGGTATATCGTTTGTTATTATTCGTTTTTTTTACACTTGAATATCTCAAAAAAAACTGTCTGAAACTCATGACTCTCACTTTCATCCGCTGTCTCTCTGTCTATTCGTTCTTAGTCTATCTGACCAAGCAGTATCGTTTTAGTTTTCTTTTTTTTTGTTGGCAGTGCAAGGAAAATTTAAAGATAAAAATCAGAGGACTTCGCAAAGAAGAAATTGCTTCCGAAAAGTTATCGTAATCTCGTTCGCTCTTCGCCAACGAGAGCTTCGATTCTCTCAAATAATGTCAATGGCGAGTGTTCAATTTTTTAATTTCATATACTCGATGGGCATTTCAGGGCAGCAGAGGCGACAAAGGCGAGCCTGGTGACAGGGTAAGCGCGATGATTGTGTATTAGCGAATAGTGTTTATTGCGCTATTTTGAGGCTTTATGTGTGTGCGTGCGCCATACGCATTTTAAATTTTTTGGTTTTAATGGGAATCGATTTTTTTTTTTTCGAGCAACAATAAGTAATCGGCGGTAGCGCGAGGTCAATGGAGTTGGAATCGAAGGATGTGTCAGTGCCAATACGGCTAACCAGTACAATAACTCTGCCGAAGCGTTACACAGTAAAAATACTTTTCACAACAACTTGTTGTCCCTAAACGTCCACGATATTGTATTTTTCAATTTTGCCAAAAACAAAAAGAACGGACCAAAATTGTTAATTCTATGGGAAATAAAAAGACAGATCGTTAATAAACGAGTTTGAGGGTAATTTAGTTACTTGAAGGTGGACTGGAGAATTACAAATACGAGCGAAAATACTTTTCGTCATTAATTTACCCAAACTTCGTGTTCCGATTTTACAAAATGATTTTTTACTGCGTACCTTCGGCACGTCTTTCCGCATTTATTTCTGCGTCTCGATTTTAGAGGCCAACTTTTTGAGAACGGAGACGGACGAAACTTCCCGTGGGGCAACGATGCAGAATTTGAACCTTAACAGCAAGCAGTAGCGCAGTAGTATTAGAACTTTGGAATCCGACTACAGTTCCCCATTACCACGAGTCCCGCAAGCCTTTTGTTCCAGAAAGTCGAGGTGGAACGGGAGGGTACTCTCAATCGGTGAAATTACACGTACAGCTCCCCTCGCTTAAATGTATTAGTTAGAACTTGGAAACTTGCATTGCCAACAACCATCCTAACCGAGTTGATTAACATTGGTAATACGTAACACTAATACGCAAAACATTATCAAATTGTTGACCACTCGCTTATCGACAAAGTATTATACAGCTTTCATGTTTGTCTTTCGTTTAGTTTTCCTTTTATTTAAATTCAGCCTTTTTCCGTATCTAATTTCGATTTTGACCACGTCGATTCGTTTAAATCGCTACGTCTCTTCCTCTCGCCCTCTCGCTTACTTTCTTATGTCTCGATCACGAATTCGGCAGTCGTCGTGGCCGTCGAGACTTTTTACTGACCGTAACTGTATTCTATCTCAAATTTTCTTTTCTCTATCTGTCGCACATGCTCGTTTACATACGGATCATCGAGGTCTTTTACTATCACCTCGTCGTCGACGAGAAATCTGTTGCTCATTCATCCACTATGATTTCAGGGTCCCATTGGACTGGACGGACCAAAGGGAGATCCGGTAAGTTTTCAGTCTCGACCGGCGGATTTCTCGTGTCTTACGGCGGTCCGCAAGGACCGTTAGATTTTTTAAATCCTTATCGTATCACCACCAGTGTGTATATGTGATCGAATGAACAAGGCGAATATAAAGATTGACATCTGGTTTGCAGGGTCGAGCCGGCGACAAGGGACAAAAGGGCGACCTCGGAAGTCCAGGCTTCGATGTATTTTCCGCCGTGAAGGTATCTATCTAAGAGAATTAAGAAATCTCTACTTGCTCAATGACATATCGCGTTCGTTTATTGGTAAATCAATATCCGACGACGCTTGCCCGGAAAACTGAGATACTCGGACGATAACGCAATAACGAACGTCGAAGTTCGTCTCCGGTTCGATGAATCACGCGAAGCTAAGTAACTTCCGCGGATAGTTAATGAAACTCAATTCGGCCGAGAGTTGTAGAAAAACTTTGGATGTGGTCGATGATCGATCGGTGTCGAATGAACGCGAAGATCCATTCGTGTAGTAAGGAAAGAAATCAAAGTTACTTGGCTAAGCGGGACCGGGACTTGTCTCAGACTCCTGGAACGTGAAGAATCATACAGTTGATAATAAATCCAGAAATCTTCCTCCCGTCTACGGGTCAATGCACAGGGCTTGGGGTTAAAGAGGTCGGTGACTACGCTTCGCGGTGGGACTCTCGGCTATGCGGAAATCGTCGCACTGAAGGTAAAACACATCGGAGACCGCCCGATGCCGAATCAAACAGTCCCGATCGACGTTCCTTTTTATTATCGTCTTCTTTTTCCGTAGTCGAGCGTACGCGCCGTTGTATTACTGTGCGTTTTAGTTAGGACTTTACGTCGTCGATATTGTTAAGCCTGTGTAATTATCATTAGGAGGCTGCGTCTTGTGGTGCTTGCCGGTGTAGCCTTACCCAGTTGCGTTTTCTTTTTGCGGATGGATACAAATTACTGTTACTTTTACATTGGACCAAAAGGTCTGTCCTGATCTTGGTAGCCAATCGTATGCGATACTCAAGATCGCGGCGATACTTTCACTTCAACTTTAGTTGGTAATGGTGTTTTTTTAAACTTGTAAATTTAATTTGTATAAACGTTTCTTAGTTGTCGGTAAAATTGTACTGTGTAGGCAATGTGTATCTGGGCATGGCGGAATTATGTAAGGAACTCACGAATAATTTTCCACCGTCCATAATCCATTGTCCCCATTGACCGATGGCGCGAAAATGTTTAATCCCGAAAACACTTCGAATTACTCAACAAATATTTTTATCGTGACGGACAGTTCGATCCACCGAATATCCTCGATCCCGGAGATATTACTTTTTCTTTCGATCCAGTAGATATTTAGTTGCTGACCCGTAGTCGACCTAATTTTCTAGGGACTCCAGGAGCGGGGCCATAATATTACGACGCAGACCATCATACAACTTAAAGTAAGTCCTAGAAGTTTAACCGGGTCCCTAGAAGTTTCTCGTCACCTCGAGACGTCCGAAAACGAACGGGAAGTCGCCTCACTCTGTCCCATCGCGACTTTCGTTCCCTTTCGCTTACCTCTGACTGCAAAGCGCATTCGTTATATTCGCTTAATCTCATGACCAGCGACACCCACTCCGGTAAAATCGCCGGTGCTACGTGAAAATATTTTTTCATCACGACCGCTATGAATCATCCACCAATCTGAGACTCACAGCCTCTTTAACCACTACATCTCACAATTCCACGGTACGCCAACCCTTTCCAGCATAAGTTAATAAAAAAAACCTTTCCTAGAGAGTAGCGGAGCACGATTCCGCACTTCATTGTTTTATTTTCGCCTGCATCGGTGTAACTCGAACAAGCCTCGCATGCCGCGACGATTATTCTTGCCTTTCTGTCATGCTCTTGTTTCTCATCACCGTACCTCCCCATAGACACGATAAAAAAGCATAAAAAATCCTACAGTGACTATTTCTCTTTGAAACATTTATTTATTTTTTACAATTCCGTAGTTAAAACGTAGATATCTTCTAGAAGTTGAATTGTACGAATTTCATTTTTTTTTTGCTGAAAAAAATGCTACTACTAATTTCTAATGTTGCTATTATTGTCATACGCTTTGTCTTATGTAGAGAGGACGTATCGGCACTCTTTGATAATACTATTCCGTAAAGAATTCAACCTCGATGATCAATAACTTTTTTGCATCGGTGACAGGGCGAGCCTGGAGAACCTGGACCGCCAGGACCACCCGGTCCTCAAGGAACCGAGGGTCTCTCCGGACAGGACGGCAGGCAAGGAATACCGGGCGAGGTTGGACCTCCGGGCGAGAAGGGCGCGCCAGGACCCATCGGTCCCGCCGGTCCGGTCGGCCCACCAGGACTATCAGGCTCGAAGGTCAGTCTATTCGGAGTCATCGACGAACATAGATTTAGCAAGACGTTACGGAACTAATGTCAACGGTGATACGCGCGGCTTTCGATAGTTTCCGATCTCAGAAGCCTGAGGAAACAAAGTCCGAGGGTTTCGAAATACGATTGCCGGATATCATCGTCAGTAATTCATGGACATTTATGAATGATGTGATTATCTATCTTCACAAGTGATAACAATGAATTGAAGTTATATAGGCGACGTTATGAGAAGCATTATTACACGACCTTTATCGAGACTGAATTAATCAGTTCGCACCCAAAAAATTAACTTCGTTGCCCGACGATCTGCAAACAAATATATATTTAATTGAATCAAATAAATAATTATTTGCGGTTTACTTTTCGAATGAATGGTTTTTATTCGTGCGCTGCAACATGCAGTCGTTGGGTTATTACAAAAGCAGCATTGGGACGCTTTCGAGGTACTTTCATAACATGGATTTTGATTATGATGCAGAAACATTGCCGATATTGTATGTTATTTACTTGTATAAATTATAGGGAGCACCAGGGAGAAACGGAGCACCAGGCTTTCCAGGTCGACGAGTGAGTGTTTTAATCGCGTTTATTGCAGACTCCACAGTGGCATCTGATCTATGATGGGGACGCACTAAAAATTATTACTAACGGAAGTGGTTGCGGGCGGTTTATTTGCTTCGTTAATTAACACTGTCGACAAGAGTAGTAGTGAGCTGCTGGTGTAACCGCTACAGATGGTGGCAGATGTCTAACGATAATAACTCGTGGCGCTCTCGACACTCCGAAACGATAATGAGATATACACACATGTATATATAAACGAACGTACTATAGGCGAAATAGGTACTTTGTGACAGATCTATCGGGTCATCGAAAGTCACTCAGAGAAGTCTTGTTTCATCAACAGGGCGACAGGGGCGATAAGGGCGATCGTGGCTTGACGACATCTTTGAACGGTGAACAGATTCCTCCAGGCGCTTTCGAAGGCCCACCGGGTCCACCAGGACCGCCTGGTAAGCCAAGTTATTATTCGGATGAAAGTAAACAAAAGCGATGTCGTAGAACGCGAGCTTTGCTCACAAACGAGATTATTAATACGCTCAAAAATTCGGTCTGAAATTCTATCGGTTAACGGAATAAATAAGAGCTTGGTTCTTCTCGTCGGGAGAATTGAAACGCTCCTTTTTGTGAATACCTACGTGCAGTTCCGTCACTGTTCAACATCGCCGTCTCTCATCCTCTCTCCGCTCACGTATTCTTAGCCAATTGGAACTTTGTCCAATTGTAACTTTTAGATTGCGCCACGCTTTGGTAACTATATTTATCTTTCTTTCCTTTTACACTCCCTTTATCTATTTTTCGGAGAAGCGCGAGGCACGGGGCAGGATCGATTCGATAATTCATACTCGCCTACTTTCTTAACTCCGCGGGGTGTTCTTACTTCGCCGTCTCGACTCGCACCCCGATTCTATCGACTCGACCAGGCTCTCTCTTCTGTTGTCGATTATCTTTTGTCATCCCCGTATTGGCTTTTCCGCGAAAGACAGTTATAATAATTGTAATTACTCCATTCAACGACGGGGAAGAAGTGCGAGAGATGGATGAGAACAATAAGTGATTATTTTACTCTATATATATATCGAATTATTGAACAATCCCCTGGTATTCTTCACGTTGAAAATGCTTTGTTACGTTTTCCAGTGAGTTACTCTCGAGATTGAGAGACCTGGACATCGACGACTTCCCTCCGTTCACGTTATAAATTTTTTGATTCTTTTGTGTTCAGTTTTTCATTTTCAATTAATCAATTCGCTATTTTTTAATCGTTTTATATGATTTAAAAAAAAATTGCATATGCGTGTTTGCTTTCATTCATCCGTTTTTATCGACGACTACATTTAAGATGAATTTCTAATTCATTTAAAACTTATTACACGTCCTTCGATTCACTTTCCTGTGTTCTTTAATCTACAAATTTCTATCACTGAATGCATTAAAGATACATTATAGAGAAAAATTAAAAAATATCTCGGTCGCGTCAAGTTCGATTTGAAAGTTTCACTTTTAAACAGTACGTCATGCTATGCAGGAAAATTTGAGAAATATCACTCAGACGCCATTTACTATTTTCGACGGCAAAAGACGTCGATCGTCACTTCCGATGAAAAAATGTAATTCCCAAACCGAACGTGACGTTGCAGCCTCTGAAATGTATTTCAAATAAGTAACAAAACCGTGTGAGTCATCAAACACAAGAAAGTGGGTAAAAGAATGTGTGCGATCGTTTCGCATGTATTACAAATTCATCTCAAACGTAGTCGGCGAAAAAAACAGAAGAATCAAGGAATACACAGTATGACTTCACGAAGGCGTTAACGAAGCTTGAGGATGATTATCATTGACGTCGTACGTCGTACTTTAGGGCCCCAGGGCGAGAAGGGAGAGCTGGGTCCTACGGGACCGCCCGGACCGCCCGGTGAGAAGGGTGCTCGGGGAAAACACGGGAAGAGGGTAAGCTTCAGCGAGGTCCTCCGATTGACCATCGACCACGAAATTCCAGCCAAAATCTTCCTCGGCGATCCCGATTCAACTGCTCAACCAACCCACGATAATCTCGTGTCCGTCCTCTCGATTATCGCGGTCGACTCGCGGCCAATGTACAATTCTCCCCGATGACCCCCATCCTGGACCGTTGAACCCCGGTATCCGTTCCCAAGTTTTTGTTGTCTGGCTCGCGAGAAGCATGATCACTTGTCTGCACGCATGCCGGTAAAAGCACGAGGAATGCCAAAGAAAAAAAAGAACTTATTAATTTCGCTATTATTCAAAGCCTGCGTGATAAAGGATTCTCGAAAGCTTCGTCATCATCTTCTCGTTCTTCGAGCGGGTCTCAACGTCACGAATGCCACTGCGAGTCACTTTGCAGAAGCAATCTCTGAACCGAAGAGATCGACCTATCGCTATTTCGCGAGGACCTAGCGGAAAGAAAGAACTATTGCTTGTTGGAATCGTGTTGCAATCCGTATTAATTGTACGCCTCACTTCGCACATTCACGCTCACCTGATTTGCTTTTCTCGTTGCCACGAGCACGACGAACCGATACACGATAAATTACACGGGAGAAAAAGGAGGACAGAACGAAGATTCCGAAAGCTTCGTTGGTATCGCGATCGCGCAGCTGTAACTTGCCGAGGCACATGCTCGGATTACGTCGCCTTGGCAATTCATCTTGACTCCTCCACATTCATCTTATCTCCGAGTGAGCCGTGTATCACGATGCTATTTTATTTTCTCAATGTCCATTATGTGTCTCGCTCGACGTTTCGTGTACGAGTTTGGGATGTTTTGGTGGTAGCATCGCGAAAATAACTGCCCCGCTAAAGAAATAGTCGCTCACCCGGTTTCTTCGTCCTCCTCTGGTCTCCTTACGTCATAGCACTCCGGTTAGTTTCCATTCGGTATTCTCAACCGAACAACCGGGTTACCGAAAAATCGGACGGATGTCGACCACGATAAAACCGCGTCGTACAATAATAATAACGATTAAACCATAACAGCCGAGAGTGGCAAGGCCTGCAAATAAACGCTGCTAATGTGTAATTAACGATAACCGTAAGTATTAACGATAACAAGGATATATATATATATAGACATAGAATAAATAATGAGGGTGCAGGGTGCGGACTAAAAGGGGACTACCACTGCCAGAGCTTGCGATCGCAACGGGAAAACTACATGGGTTGCCCTTACTGCGTGGCAGGCTCGACCGCAACGCCATACGGAATTAATGAGAAGATAACAACTCTGAGTTTAGAGTAATTAGCCGATAGCTTCGTAGTTTCAATGTGCTGCGTTTGTCTTTTTTTCTGCTGTTCAATTACTATTATACTTTCACGTCTGTATGTGTGTACATGCGTGTACTATTTATTTGTAATAATTTCAATCGGTGTAAGTAGCTTTTAACTAATGTGTGTTTAATGTAGAGAGTAACACACCCACTACCTCCTCTGCGTGCCGGTTAAAAAAGAGAAAAAAGAAATCCGACTAATCACTAATCAAAAGTTACTACCACTGCTACTCGCGGCTTGAGGCTCTCCCGGCAAGCTCGCAATTGTCGCCGGCAAGCAACTTGCCACGTGTAAGTATCATCCCTTTCTAAGTAATATAATGGTCCCTTATAAACGTGTGCCTTATACCTCGTAGAACTCATTTGTCAAGCTCCAACTTACCCGTATTTTATCGTTGATCCTTTATTAGATCCGGTATTACTGTAATCCACCCCTCTGATTGTAGCGATCTTTAATCACTGGCTCTGTGTCTCCTTGTCCTTTATTCTCGAGCCCCGACCTTGCCCACGATTGCCCAATCCTAATCTCTTCCTTTTCATCTTGTTCTCGTTATTCCTGTTCCATCGCCATTCACTTTGTCTCCACCGTCTCAATACAGCTCTGTTAATAAAGAGTGAAAAAGAGTCATCTTTGGACCAACCGAATATGAAGATATAAACGGAGGACCTTGTTGGATCTGACCCTGCAGTGTCGTTATAGGGTTTCAAGGGAGTTTCCGGTGGCGCCGTGGCGAGAGGCCTTCCCGGGTTTCCGGGTCTGAAGGGCGAACCCGGTGAGAAGGGTTCCCAAGGCGTAAAAGGCGACACGAGTGCACCAGGTAGTTTATCCATCGCGATAGCTTCTTCTCCACGTGAACGTATTTTTCAGAGCTATAAAAGCAAACCGACGAGAATTCCATAAAGCGATGTGAAAAATGTTCATCCACTTCTTTACTCGTCTGAACATCTATTATATATTTATATTATTATTACTGTCATTGAAACAAAAGATTTTTGTTGCTGTTTCCTTGTTTTTATTTACGTTCGTTCTTCTTCTGTTTCTTTGGTTCCTATGATTTTTCGTCTCCAACCCAGGTCTCGAAATGCCGATTAGTTGTGCACCTGTGGAAAAAGAGAAACAGATAGAGAAATGCTTCGGTGGCTGATTGGCTTATACGTTATCAGCTTCTAGATTGGTTATTGACCCCAAGGGATCTTGACGTTTTATAGGGCCAAAGGGTGATCTCGGACCACAAGGACCACCGGGTCTCGACGGCCTCAATGGTGAGGCCGGCATTCAAGGCCCCCCGGGACTACCTGTATGTACAATATGCCGTATTATTGTTAAAAGTAATAGGTTACCTTCGAACACTATACTAAAAAATGAGTTTCTTCTCATCGATAACGTCTTTCGCACAGGGCCTCTCAGGGCCGAAAGGAGAGAAAGGAGAATACGGAGACATTGGACCGCCCGGGCTTATGGGACCTCCCGGCTTACCCGGACCTCCGGTACGTACAATAATACGATCCTTTCAGCCATTGTATCTAACATTTTTTTCTCGAGACCTTTATTAAATGGAATCATTTTCGTTTTCCGCAACGTTCAGGGTTCTCCGGGTATGAAAGGAGAAAAAGGAGAAAAGGGCGAATCGGTGAGTGAATTTACTACGAACATTTCTTGGTCTAATGATGCCTTGTACTCAGTCTAATTATTTTCTTTTTCATGCTTCCTGGTCCGAATTTAATCCAAGCAGAAGTACAAAAAATTGCGGCGTAGACAGGTCTGTCTATTTATTCATTAACATTGTAAGCCGAGAGTGAACGAATTATTAAATTTGGTTTATTGTTTTTCAGGGTGATGGCACGTTTGAAGTCAACGCTGGGGAGGTGGTAAGTATTCCTAATGGCCAGTGATAGACAAAGTTAAAAATCTCTCTCGGTTTGGGTAAAAATTTCAACACGGATAACTTGGATCTGCAGATAATGGGACCACCTGGACCTCCGGGACCCGCCGGCAATCCCGGCCTGCAAGGCCCACCCGGGATCAAGGGAGACAGAGGACACGATGGTGCCAAAGGCGATTCCGTCAGTAATTCAGCGCTTTTGTTGAGGATGTATCACACGTACTTTCCGAACAACATGTTTAGCTCAAACAAAATTTCATTTCTTCACGTTATGCGAAAAAACTTCTAAAAATCAGTTGTATCAATGATGTCAAAACCTTTCATTTTGCTTAATAATAATAATGCCAACAACTTATTACAAATTGTTCAGAAAATAACTTTTATTTTCGTATTTCAAAAGGATTCATAAAATTCCTCCAGAATTTTGGGTATGAATTTTGGGTATGTTGCCGTTGCACGATTCCACAGTGCATACAGCTAACAGATCCGTAGTTATTGCCTTAAGAAAAGTAAAAACGAACAATTCAGAAAAGCTAGAAAATTCTGAAAAAAAATTTATGTGACTTTTAGAAAACCAAGGAATTCATTTGATAAGAGAAAAAACGTTTACAAATTATAGGATAAACAATTATTTTTCAAACCGGCTAATAACTTTTTGACATTATTGATATGCAAATTCAATGTCAGTTGAGTTTTTTCGGAATTTAATACCAATAGAAAGTATTAAAATTCTGACTGGATCTCACTTTTGGGAATGTGCTCGCGAAACATCCTTAATTAACTCTACACCGACCAACGACGAATTATTCGAATGTCGAAACTCAACTTTTTGTTCTCTATCGTTTCAGGGTGAGAAAGGTGCTAAGGGAGATCCAGGGCCGATGGGACTGCCGGTAAGTCGCGGAGTCTCATAAATGATTTCTAATTTCGTTGAGTGTACAGCGAAAAACTTGGTCCGACGTTGTCGAGTCGCGTATGACGGACTTGTGTTTTACAGGGTCCAATGGGACTGAGGGGAGAGTCTGGAAAACAAGGAGACGCCGGTAAACCTGGCGCGATGGTAAGAACCCGGGCATCACGCTCCTAACGCCATCCACTAAATGCCTTCTTCATCAGTCCATTGTCGAACCTCGTGCTAACGATGTTGTCGCTATTATACGTTTATTACTTGGCCACTCGCGCTTTGATCTGTGTCCCGTTTATTCACAAAAAAAAACAAAATAATATAAGCAGAAAAAGAATGATCGAGTTGATGCTGACTGGACTCTGGTGGCGAAGCTATGTTAAAATGAGGAGAAAAAAGTGTAACAGAGAAATCATCGCCGTCAGAGTCCAGACTTAGTCAGTTGACTGTATCGTTGGTAGAATCGTTAGTCCGCTGGAACGCGGTTCTAATTAACGCTCGACTCGTCGACGAAAACGTAAAGGCTCGACTATAATAGACATCAAAGAAAATCATCTCGTCCTCATAATGAACATTATCTTCACCATCATCCTAGATATCACATTATTAATAATAATTGCAGTAAAATAATAATAATAATAATAATAATAATAATAAATATCGACTTGAAAACAGGTTGGCACGTGGTGATCCGACTAACAACTAACACGGGGGGATAGGTACAGCAAAGAGATAACCCGACAATAACCAATCGAGTGTGCAAACCATCCGGGACTCTCGATGATGATATCCGGACAAAAAGGCATACAAAAAAAAAAATTCAAAAAAGAAAACGGATCAATCAAAGACACAGCCACACACGACAAGTCACGATTACACGCCCGTTACAGCGTGCGCGCCTCGGAAAATATCTTAGACACGTGAGAAAGCTAATGAGAAAAAAAAACGGAGAAATAAAAAGAAAGACATCTGCACGTACACAACTATACAGACACATTAACATGGAAATATATATTTTTTGTCGCGTCTCTCCCGATGAACTCCGAGCTCTTCCGAGTTACGAAAATACGAAGAAAAAAAAACGTATATACATACTATATATTCTCCTACGTTAAAGACTAGCGGGAAAGAAAAAGGAGAGAAAAACTTGATGAGCTGCAATGGTCGATCGTAGAAGTATCGAAGCGAAGCCGATAGTCCGGCGACTTCGATTTGTAAATAATAATATGCGAGCACTGTATCGTAGATAAGCGTGTGGGCTACTTGCCGCTGCGATTATGCTAGTGGAGAGCTCCGGTGTGCCCCGCGAGAGAGGATGAAAAGTAGTGGGTAATAGACGATCGAGTACGAAACTTTTCCTCATCGACTTCGTTACTCTCTCTTCGTTTACGAGAAAAAGCGTTCCTCGATCGCGACTCGGGTCGGTCGTATCTACCTGGTATAAACGGGCAGTTTGAAAGCACGCGAAAACGTTAATTTAACGAGACAACTTTCTCGGAGTGGCTTGTACCCACTTTACCCCCCCTGCTCGCCCCAACCGTGGCTCTTTGCCAGCGGTAAGGACTAATCCCGGCCAAAGTATACTCTTTGAGCCTCCGAGATATGGCCTACACCATCGCTTCTTATCGTTATTACATTTAGACCCAAAAACGAGCATAGCCGTAACACGTTCTCCTCGTCCGAGCGGCAAAAACATCCGAGAAATACGTTATATACAAGACGTTATATAAAAGACGAAAAAAAAAACGAAGAGTGTAGATGCGTCGAGGCAATGAGAAAGCAAAAGGTATAATGGAGAGATTCCTTCGTGGGAATGATAGAAACAGTTTCGACTTCACTGCGCGGATTGATTGAGGAAGAAGGCTTTGTGCCAATTGAGATATATCCGGTCTCCGGTGTGGCCGGCTAATTGTAATTATTTAGGAGAAAAAGATGGAGATTCCCCAGGTGCGCTGGCGTCTCGCGATGGCAATTAGTATTAGCTTTGCCCGACTGTAATTGCAATTATATTAGTTACTTTTATATATATAGGTTTATATATATATATACATATACATATTTACGTATGTATATATATGTATATATATATAGATAAATAAACACGTATGTATACACATAATACATTAGTATAGTGTAAGACGATTATGGGGTTGCGGGGGGTCAGATGTAATACTAGTACGTGACGTTATCGAACGCGTTATCGATGTATCCGAATGTTGTCTCGGCGGGGATGTCTTCGTATATATACACATACAGAAACACAAGAAAAAACACCAGCGCTAAAGAAATTTGTAACATACAGAACTTAATGTAATGTATAATCAAATCTACAGTTGATCTATGCGTAGGCTTAAATTAAAAGATAAGAATAATTTATTGTTAAGCGACCCGTCGTTCGGCGCATCCATCGAGGAGCGTCGATACGGTACTCGGTATTACTCTAAGCGATAATAATTAATATATTTGTTAATCGAGACGACGACGTATATCGTGTGACGAGGAGAGGCGATGATGATATCCATGACGTACGAAATTACTAACGAAACTGTTTCATAATGTCCTGATTAATAAACAGAATGTGCATGTGTGCCTGTTGCCCTTTATGCTTATATATACATACAACAACAAAAAAAGGATATTTACAAACCTTCTTCCACAAAACTCCTGCCGAAGCATTTCTACGTGTCCATCGAAGCTTCTCGGCCTGTCAGAGTAGTTTGAATCGCCACTGCAATTGCGTATCATTATCACTGTCGACACGATCTTGTCTCGATAAAAGCTCTACTGTCTATCACTTTCACGCTTGCTCGCGCTTTTCATTTCACGTCTTACGATGAATCCGAACGGCATTCACTCGCTGCGACGAGGAACGTATATCGGTCTGCTGTTAATAGCTATTTCATTTTATTTTTATTGAGAGGAGAAAAGCAAATATGTCGAATTCGTCTCATTGACTTGGTCGAAAAGCTGCGCATCACGCGATTCTCAATAACGATTCGCTATCCCTGATCGAAACTGTCTGTGAGCGTATATATTATTTATACAATGTGCAATGTTCGAGAATGCGTACGAAGCCTGGCCGCATGGTCCTTCATCGTCCCGACTTCCGGTCCCAATCCGCCTAGTCATTTTTTGAATATATATAGGCGTATA
Organism: Listrodromus nycthemerus; assembly: GCA_963978505.1. Lineage (NCBI taxonomy): Eukaryota > Metazoa > Arthropoda > Insecta > Hymenoptera > Ichneumonidae > Listrodromus > Listrodromus nycthemerus. The sequence goes on along the minus strand of OZ021679.1, from coordinate 18,733,288 downwards.
TACATATAGAAAATATGCGTATACCTATATATACCAGAAATACTAGTATTCATGTATACACAAAGTGTAAAATATAAGTGAACGCATCGAGACTGTGCACAGTGCGCTCGTCGGTCGTTGGGTCGATCGCTACCACACCCCCTAATTGAAATATCCTTAATGCGTTCTTAAATCGAGTTTACGTAGAGTTTCCTCTCCCTTTCAGGGAACTTCGGGATTAGACGGCATGAAGGTGAGCAACATCGTTTGTACGAACGTTCCGTGAATAATACGTGAAAATTAAGAATCACAGTAAAAGCTTATCGATATCACTATGTAATTTCAGGGTGCACAGGGAGAGCCGGGAATGAAGGGAGACACGGGAGACCCCGGATTGCCCGTGAGTTTCATTCGCTATTCCTATTCCGTTCGGCCCCTCCAATCCGCACAGTGTCTCGACCGACCGATGCGTTATATAATATTATTCAACGATATTGACAAAAGTATTTTTTTATTTTAATTTATCTCCAGGGTACGGATGGAATTCCAGCGAAAGAGGTACATAAGCGTTACATAATCGCAATAGCTCCTTGAAAAGAAAAAGAAAAATTAAAAACAGAACAATACTAAAGATAATGTAATTTGTTGCACTGTGACGAAATTATAGGGGCCGCCCGGCGAGAAGGGCTCAACCGGAGATCCTGTGAGTATTGCTGTGAGAGTGCTTCCTTTCAAAAAGGGACGCACCGATTGTTTATATACTATTATCGTATATATTATTATTACGACGATCGTTTAATAAATTAGAAATATCGCGATAACGTAAAGGGTCACAATACTCCAGAGAATATTAGTTCGTAGCTAAACAGTGCGTCAGAGGGCGTGAAAATGAAACGAGAATAAAATAGGTTTACTGCATCGTTTAAATGCAAGACGAAAAACCAAGATCGTGGGTACGTATTTTTGTTAAATAGTTTGAATCAATTAATTTCCGATTGATAAATGGTTTAATTAAAAAAAAAAAAAAACAAGAAAACCGATCAAAAGCCTCGCGACGAGACGAAAGCACTCTACACATTGCCGGCGTGTCCTTCCTCATCACTCTGTCACACGTGTCGCTAATTCAAGTATAGTAATTGCGATTATGTCGTTAACATACATGCATCGATATATCATAGCAATTTATAACTCTAATAATGCATAACGATTATTAAAATCATTGCCTGGCCTCGAAAATTGCACGCCGCGGCAGATCACGTATTTTCACGTACGTGCTATTTGTACCACTGTTCTCCCGGCCAAAGAACATTCTTATTCCTTTCAGGGGCCACAGGGAAAACGAGGACGGAGAGGTGAGAAAGGAAACAAGGGTGATCAGGGAGTTCCTGGATTGGACGCCCCTTGTCCTCTCGGTGCGGACGGACTCCCGCTCGGTGGCTGCGGCTGGAGAGCACCTCAGGTATTGCAACCGCTTCGATGTTACGACAAATTTTATAAACATCTGTACCAGCTTCCAGTCACGTATTAATGGACTTACTAGTAGGGGATGTACTTTTTAGCGCATTAACCAATATTATTTTTCATTTTCGATTAAAAAAGATATAATCTCATATATATTTTGAAAAGTTGTTTGTCCCAATTTAATACACAGCTGCATTGTGCATTTTCCAACCAGAAATAGGTGACTTCCGGCTCAAAATTCGTTGTTTCAACTTAAAGCGAAATACGTGTATGGTGGAATTGTCAAACCGGAAATCACGTCTTTCTGGTAAATTTCGGAAAATATAAACTTCCGGTTTCTAAATTTTATGGTCAATAGCGCGGGTGCGAAACACCCTTGCCACAATAACCTGCTGGTAACAAAAATAATAATGGTAATAGTAGACTAACGGGAGGTAGTGATTTTTTTTTGCTTTCCTCGAATGTTGCGTGTAACGTATTTAACAGGAAATACCAAGTACCTCGTCACCGGCGGTGGAAGGCCCCGAGCCTGCGGAAACGGACTACGAGGAGCCGGATGACGATTACGACTACACGGATCCGAGCGGAAATCTAGCTGAGAAATAATATTTGTCAAACACTGCCCCTCCGACAATCTCGATCGCACCCTCAGCGACTATCAACCGCCACCGCCGCAACAATTATCATCAACACTCGACCTACAACCCACTACTAAACTAATTCTCACCCGTTCGGTAATTTTCAAGACCCCAACGGGGCTTAGGTCGCTAACACGATGTTGCACAAAATGCTATACAGCAGTTCGGGAAATGTTTTAGGTGCAGTCAAAATGTGCATGTGACATTAAAAAGCATGAATCACTATTTTTATATTTATCATTTGGATCTCACTAACGACAACATATTTGTCCGGTAAATCCTACGGATTATTTTAACGTTTCTGTTTCCGTTATTTTCCAGTCGAAGAAAAATGTATTGCGCGAATGGTTGGACGAGGAGGGGCAGGACTAAAATTAAATTAATCATCGACAGAAAGAGAAGAAGAGAGAAGGGAGCACCGACCGAATAGCGCGTTCACCGAGCGTCTTGTAATCCGACGAAATCGAACGAAACCGATTATAATATCACGTCTTGCCAGTAAGTGTTGTAAATAAATGTACTTACAGTGTCAAGCGCCCCAGTGTGTACGTGCGTGAGTGCGTGTGTGTACATAAGACAATAATTACGGACGTTATGTATTTATATTATATGTATACTGGATTTATTATAGTGTACGTGTAAAATTTACAATCGTTTTGTATTACGATCGTCAAAACGAAAGTGTCAAAACGGCCTTACTCCAAAGGTCACGCCAAAACCTCGTAAAAAAAAGAAGCAAAAAAAAAACACTGTAATGCCAATTCTAGCCAACATTAATTTATCAATATACGTAATCTAATAATCAATCTTAGTGTTGTAATAACTGTCATAGGGTATTGCACGACTCTGCTTCTATTACTTTTCTTTTTTTTTGTTCATCAGAGAGTCGGTATCGAATTTATTGCACAACGCTACTTGTATTATACTCGTTATAATTTCGCACACGGTCGAAACGGCAGTGGATATGAGAAAATCCATTATGGTAATACGCGTTCTTAGTCAGGTTATTTTTTTATACATTCTATGTAATAGTACATAATACTTGTGACGACAGTAATCATCGAACTTAGTCGTACGGTTATTAAGTGACGCTGTACACATGTTGATATCAATGCAGACGCTAACGAAATGATATAGCGAACCGTGTAAATCTCCAGTACTATTATACTGCAGACCGCATTTCATACGCTATTATTTTTGAGTGTGCTACGAAATAAACTGGCGAATCGATAATTTATCTACTCATCATTTCAACTGATGTGCTTTTGTCATACCGTACGAAATCCCAGGAAGTAGCGAAAAGACAGCACAATAATAACTCGAGATGTATGTTTTTATTATTAAACGGAGAAGTTATTAATGTTTAAAAAGTTTGTACTTCTTGAAATATTTCTGGACTCGTTCCTTTGGATACGGCTTCGCGACCAAGCAAGTCGGAATGTTCTCGGGTTGCTCTGTCCACAATTTGTGATCTATATTATCCTGTTTGAGTTTCTCGTGTAGTTCGTTCAGGCTCGTCTCGTCCAGGGCCTTGAAAATACAGCCTGATCAGCAATCGTTATATACAGTAGTACAGCATTTTCTTTACTTCTACTTATACTCACTTCCAGGACGACTTTGTGCATATTATCTAAATCGGCGAGGTAAGCCTGAGTATGTTCGTCATTGTAGAAAAGATGAGTAACTGCTGTACAAGCGTGGCAGGCTTGGGCTATGACCGCACCAACAGGCCATTGCAACGATTTCAAGAGGTCTCCACGTATGACCACATACTGAACGATTCCCGACATTCTGAAGTGCACAATCGTTTCGCTTTTATGTTCACGCTCTAATTTTCTGCAGACGCACTCATGTTTAATTCGATTTCCGATTTTTTTTGCATAGTGATTGCCGTGAAAACTACGTTATTTTTACGAATACCTTCCATGGGCCGGATCCATGATTAACAAGCACATATAATTTTTTAAGATGCAGCTTTCGAACGATTCAAATTACAAGTGAACGTGCTAAAAAAATCTAAAAAAATTCAAACACGTAATTTTCAGTGTTTTTTTATCTTTTTTTTTTTAACGCGGAAGATAATTGATTACCACCATCCGTATAATTGTTGTGCCTAAGGGGAATTAAAAGTGACGTTAAACAGCTATGAGTGCGTGAGCGATTGCTGCTATTTTGGAATGAATCTTTTGCGACGGTGCTAATTTCTTTTAGAAAATTTGAATTCCACTCGAATTTGATATTCCCTCGAAAAAATAATACGATAGGAAAAATTTTATCACAGGTTTTGTTACCGACTGGGATATTTCACATATACGAATACCCGGTGCTTGAACGGTTAGGAAAGTTAGAAGGTAAAGTAGGTTTCTTGTAATCTTCGTTCATTCATATGTATACGTGGGCATTCTCAAGCGTCTGCAATTGTTTCATGAGATCGTAATGACAGTATATTTAAGAGAAAAAAGTTAGATATAATCAGAGGCCTGGTGCTCTTAAGATCATGTATAACATGCGTTCTCAGCACGTTTCTCTTGCCTTGTCGAGAGCGCCACTGATCCTACGTCGTTCGCCCTACGTAGCATTTAACATGTCCTTAAGGTACAGTACAGCTCCTCGGTCGGTAAAAAAAACTGCAATGTAAAATTCTTTAAGACGGTTATTTTTTAGGAGAAAATCCGAGAACGGTAAGGCATGCACAACAATTCTGCATATGAACGGTTTAGAAGATTTTTGGGTTGCAAAATTGTATCCGTCTCTCGCACTCATAGCGGTTGTACTTTACCTAGAAAGTAATGTAGATTTTTTGACATTTCCAGATTTTTTTTACGTTTCATTTCCCGCTAAGGGTTAATATTAGATTCTACATTATTTATAAAAGATACGCCTTTCGAAACTACCGATTATGATAAAACATTTGACTTACCTACTGCGTTCTGGTGTCTGGAATCGTTATTATGGATAATCATGTGACGATGGCCTATAGAAAACAATAATAGTAAGGATCCTTAACTGTCGGTACTCTCTTTTTAATTATCTACTAGTTATAATTCACTTACGGTCAAGAGCAACCGTCTATTCCATTTGGTTCTTACAACCCGACAAGCAGACACACTCTATTACAGTGGCCATATTGAATCTGCGCTGTTAATGGCACATGCGGAAGCGGGCAAAAAATGCAGGCTCTCGATAAAATAACAGTCGGTAAAACGCAAAATATTCATGTTTGTGTAGCTTATGCGAGGAACGCGCGCGTACCATTGTATGATAAAACTTTGCTCACTACGTTTTCGACATGATCCGCTATGGCGCTGTTGATGCCGATGATAGACGCGTGCAGTATCCATAGTGTGCCGCTTGCCGCCAAGCTGTTCGGTAAATTTTTGTGTACTTCATACACGTCTGTTCCATGTATTTCATGCTATTTCTTGAAAACATTAAGATAGTTCGCTCATATCACGATTAATTGCACCGTAGATCCGGACGGTAGGAGTCCGAACGACCGAACAATTGGTCATTACAATAATTCTATTGGCTAAGAAAAGCCGAAATCTTGAAACAATCTAGAACGCCACTTGCTTCATCCATTCCGAAATAATGGATAACTTCGTGAAGATTAAGAAGATAGGCGAAGGATCGTATGGAGTCGTTTTCAAAGCGATGGATATGTCGACCAGAAAGATGGTAGCGTTGAAAAAAATACATCTCGAAACGTAAGTCTCGTCTGCATGGGTCAGTAAGGGCTCCGACACGATGTAAACAAAAGCGTTGTTTTCAAAAAGTGAAGTGAAAGTCACGTGATGGAGCCAGGACTGTACGAAAGACAGCGGTGTGTGACGGAAAACGCATGTCACTTTCCCTTAAATGCCGGTCATGATATACACTACGTCATTATACAAGTCAAGTAATTCAACAATAAGCGATGTACACGGATTGGCAAAAAAAAAACGCCGCACCTTAGATGTCCACAGTTTCGTTTTGGTTTTTACACGTACTGACTCACGATCAGCAGCAGAAGTATATTTACTTCGTGCCCGACGCTAGGCTTATTATCATTATATATAATGCGTATCCTCTGCGAAGGACGTGTGTCTACCATAATATGATAGACCTTTGTTGGCGCTTTTTCGACGAAATACATATCTGATAATACGTTGAAGCGCCACGCTCGTCCATTTTGAATGTGCGCGCACTACCACAGCCCACAGTGCTCCGCTTGCCGCTAAGTCGTTCACCGGTCTTTATCACATTTCATACACGTCGTTCCATGTATTTGACGCTATTCTGTGCAAAACGTTACGATAGTTCGCCCGTATCATATTTCTTTCTACCGTAGATTAGAGTGCAAACAATTGAACAATTGGTTATCACTACAAGTTTATCGGCTATTAAAGGCCGATATAAATATAACCAAAGGCTTTGAACAATACAGGACGCTCCTCGCCGCTCCGAGGTTATGGATAACTTCGTGAGGATCGAGAAGATAGGCGAAGGGACGTACGGAGTTGTTTACAAAGCGATGGATAAGTCTACCAGAAAAATGGTAGCGTTGAAAAAAATACGTCTTGAAACGTAAGTCTTATCCGCATTGATCGGTAAGGCTTCGACTCCGATGTATAGATAGAAGCGATGGTTCCGTTGTTTTACTAATGCTTATAGCGCTATGCACCGCGTCGAATTCTACACGCCAAATAATTATTCAATAACGATCTCGACCTGCTGCGATTGACAAGACTAAAAGTCGTACATAATCAATAAATACGCCCATGCTATAATCCACACGTTCTGGGGCCAGCTGAATCTGGGAGTGCCACGTTACTTTACATACGGTCGTAGCACCACATCATTCAGCTTGTCTCATTGCGAAACACTCACCTGGTTTTCATTATTATGGCCTTCTATCCGCAATAACACAATAATCGTACCGAATTCGAGATGAAAAACCTCCCTAGTTGCTGTAACTTTGGCCAAATTTTTAGCTGTTTCTAAATATTTTTTATATAATTTGGCAGACTTGTGTAATCAAGCTTCTTCATTGCATCAATTAATTGCAGCAACTTTTTCATTGCATTAATGAAGAAGTCGCTGCTACTCTTGCCCAACTTTGTCATTGTATGTATTTTTTTTTAGCTTTGCAGCTTCTGTAAACATATTATATCAATGAAAAAGTTACTGTGGGCAGCGTCCATTTTTTTGTTGTATGTAAATGTTTTTTTATCTAGCTCCATGGACTTGTGTAGATGTATTGACGATAAAGTTGCTGCTATGTTTACCCACCTTTTCATTGTTAATGAATATTCCTTATATAGGTTCTTGGACTTTTGTATATGCATTGCATCTATGAAAGAGCTGCTGCACCTTTACCCAATATGTCGTTGATTGTAAATCTTTGTCGTCGATGAAAAATGTGAGAATATATATTTCAGAGCTTTCACAATGAGGGTCGTTTTAAATGGCAAAGACAGATGAACTATCTGTTGAGAGTCTCTTCTAATATGTCATGTAACGTCGCTTGTGAATCAGGGATGGCGAAGGTGTACCCTCCACAGCTATTCGGGAGATCTCTCTCTTGAAGGAACTGACTCATCCAAACGTCGTTCATCTCTTCGACATTGTTCACGGCAACAATCAACTCTATCTGGTTTTTGAATACCTAGATCAGGATCTTAAAAAACTATTGGACATGGCCAAAACTAGTGCTGTCGACGAAGATCTCTGGAGCGACTTGGTCAAGGTATTGTAAGCTATTGAGAAACCTGAATTTTTTCCTACGCTGCCAAAAAAATGTATAGAGAACTTATTGTACCGACACTAAGTATTTTTTGAAATTGGAATGAAAAAGTAAATGATTGTGTATTAGAAACTTCAAAAATACTTTACTTTAAATTTTCCTATAAGGATTTTTTAACAGTGTACCATGATTGTCGTCAAGCCTCCATGCTGACCTTTTTTTTATCGTAAGTAGACCAATATTCGTTATGTTTTCAGAGCTACCTCTACCAGCTTCTCAAAGCCATAGCCTTCTGTCACGTTCACTTGATACTGCACAGAGATCTGAAGCCACAGAATCTTCTTATCGATAGGAGCGGTTCGATAAAACTAGCGGATTTCGGACTTGCCAGGACTTTCGGCGTCCCCGTCAGGACGTACACTCACGAAGTCGTCACGCTGTGGTATCGAGCCCCGGAGATTCTCCTTGGAACTAAATTATATTCCGCTGCCGTCGACGTGTGGAGTCTCGGCTGCATATTCGCCGAAATGGTGGGAACATTTTTTACTCGACCTGCTTACGGCGGAGACTAATAAACTGACTGAATTTTCTTTCGTCAATGCCCCTCCAGGCTACCAGACGAGCACTGTTTCCAGGCGACTCGGAGATAGACCAACTATTCAGAATATTTCGAACTCTCGGCACACCGGACGAAACCTTGTGGCCTGGTGTATCGCAGCTTCCTGATTACAAATCCATGTTTCCACGATGGGAGGCACGCGACCTAGACGAGGTCGTACCGACTTTGGGCAAAGACGCCAGAGACTTGCTATTGGTACGAAAAGAAATAATTGAGGCTATAAAATTATAATTGAACGAAAGCTACGTGTTTTTTAACGTCGCATCTTTGCAGGAACTCTTAACGTACGATCCGAGTGAGAGGATAACAGCGAGAAAAGCACTGAGCCATCCTTACTTCAACGGTGTGAAAATCGTACCGCCTCCACTTCCAAAGAAATACTGATAGTCCGGATAAACCCAACACAATCTGACATCCCCGACTTTCCAACCCGCGATTTTATATTTTCAAACGGCGGTTAGTATTTTTTTGTTTTTTGTTTTGTTTTACTAAGCATCACATAAAGCACAAAAGATATCTGAATGATTTTTTCTCTCAATGCCATGTCTGTAATACGTCCGAACGGCTGATTTCATATATAAGCGAACGGGTATACACGTTCTACAGTTCGATGCACTTAACGTGTTAGGCATTTAAGCGTAAAAACTATGGCTATGTCCCTTTGCTCGACTGTAGCCATCTTCGTCGCTGAGGGAAGACGCTTGTCGGAAAGTTACCCTTACTCGCAAGGCTTGTCGACCCGAGAAGATCCTTTGTCTTGACAAGCTATCAAGACAAGGCTACTTGAGTCTGTCAAATGCGAGGAAGAATGTGCACGAATGGTTACGATACAAATTTAAAGAATGAAAAAAAAAGGTATTTAACCGATCGCCCAACTTTTTGGTTGATCAACTAGACGGAATAGTCGTATTTGTGTTATACCTTACCGAGAAATTAAAATTCTCTTATTGTGCCAATTCGACCCGATTCGAGAGCATCGAAGTCTGCATCAGTTTCGGCAATTTGACCTTTGATGCTTCCCGGCTTGGGGTGGTTTCACCGGTATCAATTGGCGACGGTGTCGACGTCAGCCTCGGCAAATGAATGCCTTTCGGAGAATTCTTTCTCGAGCTGTTCGGCGTTTTGTCAGGTGTCTTTATGTTCAAACTGCTTGGTGGCCTCGAGGAGCCTGGTGACCTCGGTGTTCCCGCGCGTCTCGGTGTCTGCAGCCCATCCGACGTTGGGCTTTTTCTCGCCGATAACGGAGTTTCGTTACCTTGTCGTCCATCAGCGAGAGGGCTTTTTCTCGCTGATGGCGGAGATTCGCTCGGTCGTCCATCGGTGATCGGGCTCTTCCTCGCCGATGACGGAGTTTCGTTGCTTCCTCGTCCATCAGCGATCGGGCTTTTTCTCGGCGATGACGAAGTTTCGGTGCTCCGTCGTATATCGGTAATCGAGCTTTTCCTCGCCGACGAGGGAGCCTCTTTGGTAGCTGCTCGTGGCTCTTCGGCGATAGTTACTCTCTTGGGGCTCGGCGAGTCCGGTGTTTGTGCTTGCAAACTCGTCCTCAGAGCTGTCGGTGTGACCGGAGAGATAGCCGAGGAGGGTCGGCTTCGCGTAGGGGTCGTAGGAGGAGGATTGGGTTCCGGAGGGCTCGTATTCGTCATCTCGATGAAGCTTGGACGCTCCGCGACGCTGAGAGACTTTATCTAGGGAAGACGATCATTCTCAGATGAAAATCTCTTTGGTTAAGCTCAATGGAACATCTTTTCAGTAATATTTACCAATTTTACATACGACAGAGAATCAAAGCACTATATAGTGGGCTAAAAATAATCCAGGTGAATCTGGAACTGGTGAAAGCTTACCGATAAATTCAGTGCAAAATTGGCTCGTTCACTGCACTCTCTACTATGTTGTATATTTTAATGACTACGAGCGATGGAGAAAGGCGCGGATAAGGATTAGAGGACACGGTATACTGCGCGGGAAGTCGTGAGAAAAATACTCCGGGGGTGCAATAAAAATAGTGCCAAATGAAATTTTAAAAACAAAAATATTATTGGTAACGACTGGTCTAGTAAATCGTAAGAGAGGTATACATTTTTTGCAATGGTAAAGTTACACAAATTTTGCATTCGGCATACAAATTCGTTAACTCTCGATGATAAATCGTGAATTTGCTAATACATAATTAATTAGTCTTTTCATATTTCGTATGTTAAAACGATATTGAATTATAACAATAACCAACATATAAGCGGTACAGAGTTTATGTGTGTGTGTATGTCATTGTGTATGCGTTATACATCACTCTAGTGAAGTGTGGATGCATTCGATCTTCTAAGTGATTCAACTACGTGAAACGTATATCCTTCGTATTTTTCCTTCTCTCATTACGGTTTTGCTTCGTTCCGGTCTCATTCCCCTTTCATAATATGGTAATGTACTTTTCGGTTATTTTCTTCTCAGATTCATTATGATTATACTCATTAGAACGAGTCTCACTTTCGACCGAGTTTTTCCTAGTTGCAAATATTTCGCGGTGACAAAGAGCATCGGATGGTAATAACCATAGGATTATTAAGATGTTTATCGATCGCGCGACGAACGGTATCTACGTAAACATATAGGATGCGAGAATACTTGTTGGAATATTTCGAGGTTCACAATTAGTATTCGTCCTCTACGCGTTACACATAGATCTCCTTTACATATAGTGATTATTAATTAATTTCAAGTAATTAATTAATCAATCGTTCACGCGCCGCGCTCCTCAGTCTCTCGTTATTCCTTATTTACATCGAAGATCATTTTGTTGCTGTTACAACCCGCCTATCGAATCGGATGGACAATGTAATATTATGTACTATTAGCTATCATTCACGCCAATCTCATTTTCGCTGAAAAGTAACTAGACTGGATAAACACCATGCACATGGATCTTATATTATATATAGGAAAGAGGATAATCTTATTTTTCAACAAAATGAAGCTTTTTTTCTCTACGACGTTACTGCCGATTGAAAGCAATTTTTCAATAGGGGGTGACGATTCTGCTATTCAAAATAGCTTTACGGGACCATCTTTATAGTATATGATCCTTATATGGTATTACTTAATCAGTTACTTTTTCACGAAAATGAGTTTTTACTGAAATTGGAGTAAATGGTATCTTATCGACGCCATAACGTTATTTCTCATTTTTCACTGTTTCTTTTTTTGCTTTCGCTCGATCAGCACGTATCTCGTCTCATCAATACCACCGATATCGAGGTGAACTGCAATATTTGCATCATATACAACTACATAATGCGAAACCGATGAGGCGCGTCGTTTGTAACAAGCGGTTAATCGGCGTGCAATTATACGCTACGCATTGGACAGTCTCGCAGGACGATGATAATGATTTTTTTTTCCTTTTAATTATGACATGATTAGTCGTGGTATCAGCGCTTAGACACGCATTAGAATTAATTCCCGGATAGTATCACACCGGGCTAAGATCCGGAGGGCGCGACTCCTCAGGACCATCCTCCGTCGGATGCTGGGGTGGTTAAAGCTTCGACTTCCCGTGGCTCCTTGACTCGGGTCGAAACAGGGGCTCATAGGAGAGATCAACCAGAAGCCGACGCTGGCCTGGAAATAATATTTCTCCGTTCGGACAGCCTCCCGCTCGCACAGTCACGCTCCTTTTTTTTCCCTTATCGTCGTATACCTCCGGGTAATATCGAGGGATTCGATGAGTAAAAATGCTTAAATTGCCTTTAATGGAGTAATGACGAAATGCCGATGGGACGAAGGTCGTGCGCACGTCCGGCCGAAAGGGAGCTCCGAGGCATCGACGTCTCCAAATCCACAGAAACTGGAAATCTCTTCGCAACGGTGCCCTCCATCTCAGCCGTTGTACACTATTTCAACAGTCTTCACCATGTAATCTTTCTTTTTTTTTTGTAGACGAACGAAGGCGGGTATTGACGATAGAACGCGGTTACGAGGACGCAACGGTAAGATGTGCAAGCGGGGGCGGTCTAAGCTCACACAAATTTTAGCATTCCTCGTTCAGGTTCTCGTCCGAGGTTGGCACCAGGCCGTTCTTGCCGTCGCTGACTGCGTTGGACGGTACGGGGCTCTGCGACACACAATATCACACAAACTATTTTTTTTCCTCTGTCTCTCGGTCGGCAATCGATCCTTCCTCGAGGCCGTATTGCACTCGATTGAGAGTCACATCATTCTGTCGAAACTATAAATGGCAGAAAGTCGTAGGTCCGAATGCACTTTATTCGAACAGACAAATTTCTGAAATTTAATTTTTCCGAATTGGAAAATTTTCGAAATTTAATTTTCACAAATTGTCAAATTTCTAAAACTTGATTCTTCCGAATCTTTTGCAACGAAAGAATTCATTACTCTTACGAAATAATAGTTGGCCGAACGTCATTCCTCCGAATTATTATTCCGAATTCCGCACGTCGTTTTTTAGGATCGAAAATAAAATTTTGAAAGTTTAACTACTGGGATAAAATGCCATCGGACCCATAATTTTTGGTCGTTCGACGATTCAGCAGATCGTAGTTCCTGCAAAATTATGTGATTCCCTCGATTGGCCCCGAGGACGGTAAAGTCGATCGAGAGGGGACGTCAATATATAATGTTTCAACTGCTCGAATTCTCACAAAATTTCACGTTTAAATAATCACATGAATCATTTATGCATAAAATGGTATCCCGAAAGCTATTCACATCGCGGAAAGACCTTGACAAACGGAGACTTCCAAAGATGCATGCTAATTCGCTACCGTATTTGTTGGGCGAATACAAGCGCCTCTGTTACGTTGGATTTCAACAATCGACTTATCTTTGTACTTTAAAATCTATGGTGAATTAATCGCGGTGCTCGAGTGCGTATTGCGAATTTTGTACAAAAACAGTGTATAGCGTATTTGCAAAATAAGCCTGGAAGCACGTCCAGCGTGCAGCAGCATTTCGCGAAGGTGTGAAAGATGAAGAAACGTTTTATTTTCGAGTTATTGAAGTACGTTACAAAAGTCAGCTATCGAAAGAGTGAGATTGGGAAAGAATATATTGGATGAGAATATACACGGTAAAAAATTGTTCGCGAATTCCATTGAAACGTTCACAAACGTTCGCAATTCGTTTTCCCGTTCCTTCTACAATTTCCTGTATTACGAAAAAAAAGTATCGTTGACAAAATATTGTAGAATTAACGGTGAATATATGGCGGACCTTTGCTAACAAAAAATGTGTTTCTTGAATGTAAAAATCTTTTTTTTTTTACCGTGCAGGTGAAATCAGGAGAATTGGAATCTTTGGGAGGACCGTTTTGTTTACATTCGCCATTCGAAAAGTTCGGCGGCTGATATTGTCGACGTTTCTCGCACAACCTCTGACGACGTAATACGGGGATTCAGGTTCGTACCTGAGCTCCGCTTCCGTTGAGGCTCTCCACGTTCGAGCCGGTCTGCCGAAGATAATCCCTGTCATTGAAGATCTTCTTGTCACCTCCACCGGGCTTGTGCTTCACGTTGTCCAGCGAGCCGATCTTGCTCTCGGCTTTGATGTCGATCTTCTGGGTCTCGATCTAGCGATAGCAGGGGCGCGTTGAAAGCTTTAGAATCAATCCATCGATAGAGAAAAGGGTTTAAGGAGATCGGGGAATCGTAGGTAACAGAGAGGACTGAAATAAAGTTGTAAGCAAAAGATGGTCTTAGAAAATTGTCAAATATAAACGGATTTTTGAAACAAAGTTGACCGCAAGAGTCTCTTCAAGCTGACACCCCTTTACCCAGCGTAGAATCTTCGTACAAGATGACGTTTTTTTTAAATTAAATTGACAGAGAAGCATTATCGAGAAGACAAATATTGCGAAACGTGCAGAAAATTCATGCTCTGTCGGACGAACGTTTACTTACTCAAAAGTGGAGTTTTTAACATCCTGTGAGAAAGCGTGCTCGGTTTATAAGACTCGATAAAAATTAAACAATTGGGACAACATCCATCGAGCTGATTTATCGCGCCTCGATAAATCTGCTCCAGGGACTTCCGTGCGCCGAGCTGTTCCCGGCTCAATTTGAAAACATAGGCAACGGTGCAGCAGTAAGTAGTTTTCGAAGCTGAACAAGACACTTTACCGATACGTTTTTTTTACAGTTTTTTTTTTTTTTTACTATTGCAGTAGAACCTCGCTTATCCAACTTTCGATTCATCCGAGGTCTGTATGCGGATAACACGAATAAAGCGCCAACTCGCCGAGTAGTCCGTGCACACGAATTTGTTGCATACACGCTAAAATTATAAGTTTGATTTATATTGCGAGCTGCAGATACAACAGTTCCGATTTTAGATTCAATGGCCTACGTTTATGCAGTTAATCTTCAATAATGATAACATAATTATATTTAAAAAACAACTCGAGAAATAAGTTAATGTTTATACGTAGTAGTGTCGTCTAAAAGAGTATATAGTAGCATTTCAAGATTAAATTGATTTTAGTATCCGAGATTTTACTTATCCGACGGACATTCTCTGCGCATTGGCTCGGCTAAACGGGGTTCTACCGTGTATAGAAATACGCCTATGACTTCCGGACGGTCGGGAATTAAGTTACTCACTTCGTTCGCCTGATCCTGCGGTGTTTTCGGCGGCGTTGCAGGGGACTGATAAAAACACCGAGAATAAATGACGATTATAAGACTGTTAATGACAAAAAACGACTAACAGATAAAACATGCGACGATCGATGGGTCTCCTCTGCAAATCAATTCTTCCTGGATTAATTTGGACAACAATATTTTCCCTGAATCTCGAGTGCGTGTGCGGCGGTGCCCTCGAGCGCCGTCGGGTGGCTCGGAACGACTGGCAAAATATCTCGACTACTTGTAGAATAATAACTCCCCGTCCTATGTGTATGTTCGAGGCCTTTTTTGACATTCCGCATGCAGAGTTTTATTAACTCTTTGCTACAGCACGCCATTCCCACTAAATACGAAAGTTGCGACGCGCGAGAGTTAGTGCTCCGCACATTCATCCGGAGCTTCAAACGATTGAGCGAGCAATTTGTGTCACGAACCGGAAGACACGGGAAGATACGATAAAGGAGATTCGCGCGCACGCGGCTGCGGGATGCGTCGAGTAGTCATTTTCACCTTCAGTGTTAAAGCCAAGTCACGAACGGCTCGCTCGTCGACTCTCTCACGATCCACCCTCATTACCGTTTAATGATCTTGGGCGATGCAACGATCGTACGCGAATTGTCCAAACACGTATGGGATAGTAATATTCTGGCGGGGAACGAAAAATAAAAGTGAGCAGAGATCGAGCATGCTGAAAAATAATTAGGACGACCATGAAACGCCGTTAGTCAAAAAAAAAATTACATTTAAAAATGTCGATTAGTTTTGCTGTGCAACATTTTGTAATTCTGCATTTCAGGGCGCACACCCGGACGAATGAGCTCTCATCTTACCTTGACGGTACCGCCCCCCGGAACGTGTTTCGCGTTATCTTTCGAGCCGACTTTCGGCTTGGCTTTGTCCTTGAAGTCGAGCTTTACCGTTTCAATTTTTTTGTCACCACCGCCCGGCTTGTAAGTTGCGTTGTCCAGAGAACCGACCTTTGGCTTCGCGTTCCACTGAAGCTTCACCTGAGTGATCTGCTTGGGAAGGTAAGTTTCGATCGGTTATTCAATTTAAATCGACGACTCTTTCAATTCGATGGCATTCTATATATCGCAACCCAGAAAAATAGTTTATTTGACCGGCGTCTGGCAAATAAACATTTAATTTGTTTATATAAATACTTATTTGGTTTCAGTAAATATTTATTCATTGAAAGGAACATATGTTTGCGGATGCCCGTAAAATAAATCATTTTCTGAGTGAGCTCGTAAGAATGTGTGTAATAACGAGCACTTGTAGGTTTTTACCTTCTTGTCGCCACCGCTCGGTGTGTATTTGTCATTCTTCGCCGCGATTTTCGGCTGAGCTTTGCTGAAGTCGAGCTTTCGGTTTTCGATCTTGACTTTGCCACCCCCTGGCTTGTAACTCGCGTTATCCAGCGAGCCAATTTTCGATCGTACCGTCTTCAGATTCGGCGACGGGGCTGCGCCAACTTGAACTTTGTTCATCGGAACTTCTGGGAGAAAGACTCGTTACATGGATGTTCGAGCGAAAAAAATTAATTTGATTCAACGGATGACTTAATCCAAAAATATACTGACTCTTCTTGTCGGTGGTCGATGGCGGACCAGCTTCGGGTGTTCTCGGCAGCGATTTAACCGACTTGCTCGGTGACTTAACCGGCGATGGGGCTGTTGCTCGCTTCTCGGCTTCCCTTGACTTTGATGGTACCTTCTTTGTCGGGGAAACCGACACGCCGTTCGTCGTCTGTAAAGCGCAATTGTTCAATGTCACTGTTGACTGACATAGTGAAAAGTGTCTTATCACACCTCGGTCGATCAGTTATATCTGTGCGATTAATTCCCTCTCGGAATGTTACTCACCGGGGCTGCCTGATTCGTCTGATTCGGTCCGCTGTCACTTCCGGCCTCTGTCAAAATTAATTGGACGATATAATATATTCAAATATCCCGAACTTATAGGCTGGGGTGTTTCTCAAAAAAGTCATTTTCCTTCCACCTTTTCAAACTATACATTTCGTTGTCAAATTAATCCTCGCGAATGGCAAGTTTCTAGCAAAAAATGTTATAAGATGTCTCATTTGAGGCTTCTACTAAAAACTGCGGCACTTTGTAACCGTAATTCTCAACAACCGCCATACACAAGATGTTTTTTTCAGTTGAAATATATAATTCAACCATGCGAGGGATTAACGTTTGTGATTTTTTGGATTAAGCTCAAAGAAAATATCTATTATTTTTATTTTTAAAAATTTTTGTACAGAAAACGCCAAGAATGTCGAGTAGTTTCAACTCGTCGAAAAAAATTCTTTCTACACTCCACAAGTGTAGATTCCAATCTCGAATTTAACTTGCGAAAAACGGGCTCAAATAGAATATTCTAAGGTTTCGCATTTAATTTTTTTACGCAAACCGTTCGACGATTTGGTTCTTTTTGGGTACAAACTATAAATGCGGCATCCCTTAAGATCTTTCCTTGGCTTGCCACCCGCGAGGTTCAACTTCAAATTACAGTTACACTTTTGGAAGATGGTAAACATTTTATTTCAACAATTTCGCCGGACTGGACATTTTTACAGTTTTCGAAACCGTTTCTATACGCGAATTAAAAAAGACCGAGATTTCAAATGCAAACTCTTAGGACTTTTTCTTGCCAGAAACCGCTTTTCTGGAGGTTCATCTTGAGATAAAGAAGGTGGAAGGAAAATAAAAAAGAAAGTCCTTTTTTGAAACATGCTAATACAGGCCCATAGAAAAACATCGTTCAATAAAAAAAAAGTCATTTGACACAAACGAATAATTTCTGTATATGAACATTTTTACAGTTTAAAATATATCAAGATCGTTGAGGCATTTCTATCCATCCGTTGACTCGAACAAATAATTATCAACGTGTATCGAATGATCGGCTTTCGAACATTGCTTAACGTGCTCTCATGAATTCAAAGAAACCTGATTTTATCGAACGCCCCGAGGTTGAACGTTTCATGGAGGACTTCCGTCCATCGGGAGTCCCGGGTGTCTGAGCTCGTTCAGAAACCTTCGAAGGCGTCGGTGGACGTCCGCGAGGGTCGTTTCCTGGCGTCATCGGCCGGAATTTTATCGGTCCACTGGACACTTCCTCTTTCGTCTCCTGCTCCATTGCTGCTTCCGAATCCTCGACGAAAGTGGTGGTCTTCTTCTCGCGGTCGGCGCTCTTGACGATGGTCGGTGAATTTGGTGAATTCGGTGATACAGGACTGACAGACGGAGTGGGTGACTTTGGCGACAGGGATCTCATTTGACCATTGTCAAATCCTTTTACGCTGCCTCGAGGAGACTTTGGTGATTTTGGTGAATTCGGTGTTTGCGGTGAGGCTGAGCCCGGAACCGACAGCGATGCCTGGTGCTCGGGGGTACGGCAAGGTATTGGAGATCTCTTATCGGAAATTAAATCTTCTTTGCTTTCAGCGTCGCTCGCTTGAACGTCCGATCCGAATTCTCCTTCGACGCCGTCGGCGATCGACAGATCAGCGTTCGTCGAGTCTCCGAGACGCGACTCCGAACGACTTGCTGCTCCGGATTTGTCTTCGGGTGGAACAGGCGACGCCGCAGTCGACAACTTGCCTCGGGATGGAACAGGCGATGCAGCAGTTGACAATTTGTCTGTAGGTGGAACGGGCGACGACGCTGTTGATAAGTTGTCTCCGGATGGATCCGGCGAAGACGAGTTTGACGACAATTTTTCTCGAGGTGGAACAGGCGACGCCGCGGTTGACAGTTTGTCTCCAGATGGAACGGGCGAAGCCGCAGTTGACAATTCGTCTCTAGGCGGAACAGGCGAAGCCGCAGTTGACAATTCGTCTCTAGGCGGAACAGGCGAAGCAGCCGTTGGCAATTTGTCGATCGAAGGCTGACCACTACTTTCCAATTTGTTGACCGAGCTCGGACGATTCGAAAGCTCCGCGGGAGGAACTGGGCTGGGCGTAGTCGATTTTCTGAACGAGTTGTGCGAGGCTGTCGACGCAGGTGAGGATGGAGAATCAACACGCGCCGTATTTGGTTGCAGGGTGTCGTTCGACATTTTTCCTTGACTCAGAGACTTCTCGTCGATTTCTTTCTCACTGTCCATCACAACGTCGTCGTCGTCGTCCTCGTGGTCGCCTCGAGGCGACGGTTTCTGTTTCGGTGCGCTCTTATCATTCTCCTCGACGATTCGGCCTCTGTTTGGTTCGGAAACTTGAGCGCCGGGTGTGGACGAACGGCTGTCTACGACCTCCATCCTATCTCGATACTGACCCTGACGACCTACCGGTTGAGATCTCCTGTCGTCGTTGGATTCTTTGATGGTTGTTGCGCGCAATTGACTGCCGACTCTTTCGTCTCTCAACGGCCAATCATTCCTCGGCGGCGGTGTGACAACCGTCTCGGGGATGAACTGCGGCGAGCCTTGGCGAGTCTCAGGGTTGTACGGTGGGTGAGAAAAACGGACTTGTGGAGGTGCGACGGTCGAAGAGGGCGAAGCTCCAGGCTCCGGATTCGGTGGTCTCTGAGGACGTATATCGCCGTTTCTCGGCTGATAATAAATTTGTTGGGGCTGATTGGAGTTGTAGACCGGCGGTCTCGGACCAACGAAATTGTTCGGCGGTGGTCTTACTCCCGGACTGCCCGGGATACCAGGATATCGAGGCTGTCCTTGAACGCCCTGAGGATTCGATGTCGCAGGTCTCGGTCCCTGTATGTGAATTCCTTGGGGATTCTGAGGACGTGGAGGTCCGAAGGGCGGTCTCGACGGGACGAATTGTCCGCCAGGAGCGGCGGGTGAACCGAGGGACGATCTGCTGTCCAAACGATGTAGGAGCTGGGCTTGTTGACCTGCTAGACGCGCTCCTCCCGCCGAACCATTATTTATAGGATACCTCGGTGACAAAGGAGGTGGACCTTGAGGCCGCACTTGAAATCCCGGTGGCAAAGTCGGATTTTGCTTCCCCTGTGATGAAATAATATTTGTCTACACTTGTCAAGATCCACGTCGACGCGATGTATGTCTTTCGGTTACGTGTAAATCGGAGGAGTTATTTTGACTATTGTCAACTATCCGTCACATCTTTGTTTCCCCATTTTTTCTGACAATCGCAATTTGCAAATTGTCGTCTGATTCGACCCTGGCGTTTCTACTGATATCCTGTGATACGTTACACACGCACGTATCCGAGAGTCTGAAAAGACCCCAAGAGACTCAAGGGCTTTCCTCATTCTTCGAGCGGATGTTCTAGCACGTACGCCCGGCCGTCATCTCGAGCTTTCGAGAATCATGGGTCTGAATTTGTGAAATCACACGTTCCTACGCTTATTGTTGATCCAATGAAACCCTTTCTGCCTGACAATACTTTTCGAGTGCACTCTCGAAAAATCCGTCGAGCGTACCGAGTCAATGAGAGCCCGAATCTTTTTTTTTTACACGCGCAAGTACAAGATCTACCTTTATGCGTTTCAAAGTCAATTTACTTTCTCGTTTCTTCAAATAGACAATTTTAAACTCGATTGGTTTTTCTTCGTATTTGCACATGGATAGAAGTGACCGGGGCAAAATGGCATAGCGGGAAAAAGCGGGATAATAAAACCAAATTTAATTTCTAAATAAATTTTGGATGGTGGCGTTGATAGTACGTGGGGCAAAATGGGTTTAAGAGCCGGACGTATCGTTGGGACAAAACGCGACATTTACAAATTATTCTAAGATTGCGTTCTGCTCTCACTGTTCCGGTTTGCCCCGGTCTCAACTATGTCGTGAAGAGCCTTTGCTAATACGAGAAACTGTATGCGACGAGGATTGGCCGTGAGCCCATCGATCTCTCGTTAATACACGAACCCGCGAGCGACGAGTCGAGACCGAGTAACGTATATATAGCTTTTGGTACCTGCCACCGCATTCGACACTATGCACGTTATATCGTGGAAATCGATCACATCAATTTGAACAATAAGCCTATCGACGCCTGAGAGAAACATCCGAGCAATCGTTTTTTTCGATTTCTTGCGTGACCCTATCGATCCTCATCTCTCCCACGAGGATCCCCAAAATTGATTTCTCTTTCTTACCATTGGCGACGACCCTCGTCCCGCCATGGGATCTTCCGATGCGCGCGGCGTCTGCTGTGGGTCCATCGACAATGTCTATGTGTGCGTTTTTTTCTGTTAAATCGTCTTTTCGTAAATCGGTATTGCTAATCCTTAAACGAGGTTGCTCGAGGTGATCTCGATGCTGATAGCAGCTGGCTTATCCATTAACCTGTTGCGAACGAATGAAAGTAGATTTTTTGTTCTCGTATCCATATTTATTTTCTGTTTTGTGAAGATGACGCTCAAGTTAGAAATACTTTTTCGTCTATCTACCATCGTGGCGTTTCAATTAACAAACTAATTAATTACGTGGCGAGAGTCATCTACGTTGACCTACATACGTGATCAGGAATTACGTTATTGTTTCCGTCACGTCATGTGCTTTACACTACGGACTCGTTTAGAGGAGTTTCACGTGGAATGATAAAAAAAAATGTGCGTTTTTATAACTTTGCCAGACTACAAGTAATTCTACGGACATGTTTATGTTTTCGATGGTCACGAACAGAGAGCTTTCGGTACGGTACTAAGATGATTTAAAAATTGTACAACCGTGTGCGAATCAACTTGCTACCCTGCAGAACATCGAGACAACGAGAATGAGACTTAGTCTAATAATACTCCCCCTACACGAGTGGAGTTAAATACATCGTATGGCGAAGATAACGCGTTACAGCATACCGGCGCACTCTACCGCATTGTTTCATTAGTCCGAATTACCGTGTGATTACTCATCATCCAGAACACCTTACACTGTTCCGTCCATGGAAATTTTGTGTATTCGCGAATACGATATCTTCAACGAACTACATGAGAAAACATCCAACTAATTATGCTTTCATGGTATTGGAGAACGAACTTTCGTCCGATGTGTGCATGCATCTGTGATGTGGAAGTTGGCAAGGGAACGAAGACAACTGTATTCGGAATATGTAGTTCGAACTTTCGTAATTCTTTGCACTTCGGGCTCTTCCATTCGTGGCGCGGAGTTTTTAAAACGTGACCTGGATCAATCCGCTCCATTTTTTTTTATTTGCCTCACCTCATTCCTCCACCTGCGATCGTCGGTCGTAAACGAATCGACGGTCACGAATCCACGATAATCGCTGTAGAGTTCGAGCGACTGGGTTCTCGATTCTCTATCGGCTACCTCCTAGGTTTTGGTTCTTATTTCTCCCGTGAGGATCGAGGGTAATGGCGAAAAAGCTTGGGACGAAAAGAGACAGACGAGAGGGGTGGCACATGCGGATCGGCGAAACATGCCTCACTGCGTGTGAGAAGAGCGAGGAATGGAAATCAAACGACGGAAGGGCCGCAGCGGGAGAGGTTGGTTACTGTAGAGGCACGTACGTAAACGAAGGAAGACACGCGAGCGAGTAAGCTAACGGATCCACGTCGGTTATAAGTTATAACCGGGGGTGAGCTCGGCCGGCCCAGTGAGATCGGCTTTAGCCTGCTACCAACGATTAGCCTTGAGAACATACCTTCGTCATGATAGCGAAGGACCCGAATATACGTTTCCGCGGGAGAAAGAGGGGTGGCGTTCGTGCCGGGTGTAAATAACCTGTACCACCCTACACGCGATAACTATACGTCGGCTAAAACAGCGACTAATCGTCGATCACTGCTAATTCCAATTGCAACGGAGAGCTCGACGATTAACCGACACCTGAAATCTCTGAGAGCGGTAAAATTTCCTCTATTAATTGCGTTGTAAACGGAACTAATTTCTATTGACTGTTACATCCGTTTGATTTTGTACTCACGAGAAAAAGACACATACTCATACATGCGGTAACGGAATCGGGTGGTGCAGTATATTTCACGGAATAGCGTCGTAATGATAGGGATGGCAGGTTGATGAATGGTTTCGTGATTAATGTTGCACGCGCGAGGTGAATGTAATATGCGTGGTGCATATCAGCGATAGCAAATCGCGTAAACCCTTTGCGCCGGCTATTGCGAGTTTATCGGCACTCCGATGTATGGTTTGATCTTTTATTCAGACCGATGGAAAATGTCCCGGTTGGCATTATTTTCCGAACAGAGCCGCGTTGAAGAACGCTGGGTGAATATTGGCTCCCATGATGGTTTGATCTTTTATTCAGACCGATGGAAAATGTCCCGGTTGGCATTATTTTCCAAACAGAGCCGCGTTGGAGAACGCTGGGTGAATATTGGCTTCCATGATGGTACAGAGTCGCCTCGCGTGCCGCTACGACCATTCTGATCGGTAAGCCCAATAGGTCACCCAATCGATTGGTTTCGACGATGGAGGAAGAGTATCGTCGCAATTCAAATTATCGCGCACTACCGAACGATCGAAATTCTTGATTAGGTCGACTGATCTGTCGTGTCGATGTGCGTTACTCGAATAGAATCGAATAGAATCCCGAGGATCGCGTTCGGTCGCGGATCCAGTGGCTCCTTGCGTCCGTTTTCGTTTAGGAAAACGGCGGACCAGATAGTGCCGTCTCGGATTTCTCACGAAGAAGCGCGGCGACGACGCGTGGGTGGGCGTTAGAGGCACAGAAAAGGAGCGAGCACGAGTCCCATCGGGCCGCGTATTGATCCGTGAGCACGAGAAGCGAAAGAGAAAACGACGGAGACCGTTTAACCCGCTTTCAGAGACTCCTTCTCGCCGCCAGTGTATACGTCTACCAAATATGTGTACCGGCTCCGATGTTGCACTCCCGTGTGCAAGCACACTTCGGTCTTGGAGGACGCATCGGTACATGGGATTTCAATCAATGTCGATGCTGAGATGGCTCTTGACACGTACAGATCTTTCGAAGCGCATATCGGAATGTTTCAACAATTTTCGTATTCTCTGACCATATTTATATCTTGAAAAGTTTGTTTGTCTCAATTTACGAGAATCTCGAGATCTCCCTTAGGTCTTCCGTCGGGCCGTGATTATTTGTCCGAAGGTTCTTTGAGCCGCGTCCTGATAATTATTATCCTTTCGCACTATTCTGTTCTGTAATTTTGCACAGTAATACGGTACACAAGTGAGCTGTATGCTATCGTCGCGTGCAGAAGAATCCATTTTTCGACCTTTTTATGAGGTCATTTCTGTTTGACAAATGAGTTTTTTAAACCAAAAGTGACGCATTTCCATTGTTGCGTCACTTCCGATTGAAAACTTATATTTTCGAACCAGAAGTTACGTTACTTACTGTCACAAAATCAAAGTTTCAAACCAGAAGTCGTCTATTTCCGGTAAATCTCCGCGACTACAAATTTCGGGTTTATAAATTCCACAGTCCGGAGCGAGAGCCCGAAGGGCAACAACCGGCTCGTATTTCATATTTATACATATTATAATTAATATCAGATATATGGCAAGCATGAATGATTCGTGGACATGAATTGTTCTGCATGGAAGAGAAATTTCCCGACGATTATTTTTTCTTTTTTATCTGAATCTAGTCGTAATCTAGTCATATTTATCGTTTGGAGACTCGAAATACGCCGAAATACGCCGGCGGAGAAACGACACGACCATTTCGTGCGTGCCGGTACCATCGCTAGCACGCGCATTTTTTCCCCCTTGATTTAATACCCTCGGTATTATCGACATAAGAGCAACCCACTCACTCTCAACTTCTCCTCCTTCGCCTATTGAACTAAATTCACCCAAAAAAATCAATCGAAAATTCTATTTATCGAATGATTTGAGACACGTGACTGCTGACGGTAACCGCGGTGCATGATTAAAAAGACCGCGAATAACGTGAAGACTACGTTATATGTATAGAATATGTACTACTCAACAACGTAGACGCGAGTTTTCCGTGCATTACTGGGTCACCCGTCTGCCTGTTTTTTCCAAGTACTCGTTCAGGCAGCCAGTCACACCTACCACTCTATACTGCGACTATGTGTTTAGTATAGTTCTCGCTCGATCCTACATGCAGATAAGAAAAAAATGCTAAGCGACGAGCTCAGCACAAACTTTCGATTTTTCAACGACATAAACAGCAGCGATGAGTCTCTAAAATCACGGCTCAATAAACTTTTCGACAGAACGGTTATTTTTTTAATTTAAGTTTCAACGCGCCGTCGGGGATTATCTAAGCGACCGACTCCTTTCAATACGAAATTTGTGCAGTGAAAAAGTTCGGAGCTTCGACTTCACTCACTGAAAAAAAAACTCTTTGAATCCTTGGGCGTCGAATTTAAAGGGTTGAACCCTCGTGGCTCTCTTGAACTTTAACGCCTGTGCACACGTGTATGTGACGCAGTCATTTAAGTTTCGGAGTCACGCCCCAAGGAGGACGGACTCTTGACCGGCTTGAAAGTTTGAATCACCCTGTTTCTTCGGGGCTAGTCATTTGCAAGGCTTCTTCGCCGCGTCCTCTCCTCTCTCGCTCTTCAACTCCGAATAGGGATTTGTACATGTCGGCTAGCCGGTACGCGAGGGTCAACAAGACACACGAATGCCGGGCGTACCCGCAACCCCGGTAGGGTAATGGCTGATGGCGATGATGCACGCGCACGGACACTCCGGATGAAACCGGGTGACGATCGATCGAATGCATTTCACTAACAAAAACCCCGAACGATTCAACACTCCGCTCATATACGTGTACGTACATTATCACGATTATAATAACGTGGCAATCGATCATTGATCATCTCTGGTCCGCGCTTGTTCGTATTTTTTAATTATGTCTTCATGACCGATGATATTTGTCGCGCAGAGTTGTCGAACTTTCGGTGGAACTTTTCAAACACATGGTGCTCGATGAAGCGCAAAGATAATAATTCCACGTCGAATGTAGAATTGTACGATTCTACGGTGCGTGAGAAATCGACTAAATACGTGCTTTTTCCTTCCCACCGGAAGTCCAAAAAAATGTCCAGCTTACGCAAATGATGATGAAAGAACCATACGTTGCTCTTACGGGGTGTCGAGGTATGAGAGAAAAATATACGTGGTTCGATTGTGAAATGGTCCAAGCTCGGTAGTCGGTGGTGCATACACCGTACAGCAAAGACCATTCGTGCTTCGTACTTATCGACTTTTATTTATGCTACGATCGACAGTGAGCTGAATTTCCGTTTACTCTATATATATATATGTATTTTTTTTAGCGTATCGTGAATATTTAACTTGAAAAATTGTCACCGTGATGTCGAGATATATCTTCGAGCTTTTCCGGAAGAAGCCGTTGCGCAACGTTCTCGACAACGAGCGAGGAAGATAGTCTCAGGACAGCACGAGCTTACCTGAGCGCAGGGAGCGGAAGTTCGATCGGTCCCGTTTAACGTCTAGACGAAGGACTTCGGTTCGCGAGACTCGGTGAGCAAGACTACCCCTTTCGAGCGCGCACCCTTTCGTCCTGCTCCTTACGTGGACTGAGCAGAGAACATCCACCGTGCCGTACGACTGGCGGCCCGTTCGAGTTGCCAGCGACGTCAGTTTGTCCTGGCGTTCTCTGCTCCTGCGCTCAACGCCCAGACCGATCCAACCTCACCCGTCTCACTCGATATCCAACGACCCACTCCCCCTCGAGAATCGGGGGATTTTTGTGCGACGGAGACGGAAGCACAGGGTTTATGTATAGAGGAGGTAAAGAACTCGTCGGAGCGGGATTGCATGGAAAAATATTGAAAGAAACTTAACGGGAAACCAAAATCATAACGCTCTAAGTAAAGCTCTATACCCAATTATAATATATTTAATACGTCTGGCTAAAAAAAGCATACTTATCGGAACGTTTCGCTGAATTATCTGGTAGGTTTTTATATTAAAAAAAAAATCCTAGACGTTTTCGACTGTCAGCCAAGTTCGTGCGGAGATAATTAAGGTCGGGAGTTGAGGGTGGTGTCCCGAGGCGTTACAGGTGTGCAAACAACCCGACGCGCCCTCGCGATGGCCGCTACTTTAATTCCGACGCCATTAAGTTAATTCGGGGACGATATGTGAGGCTCGGCTCGACCTCGCTCAATTCCTCACCCCCGTCTTACGAACCCATTCGGTGTTTTTTTTCTCATCAATGGGTAGGTCTGCGGAATTTTCGTCTAGACAGCGGGAACGTGACGGAGCCGCTGACCGGAACCTCGCGTTCTCCTTCAATCTTTGCGGGCATCCTCTCAATTATCAATGGACGTTGGCGCGGCGGTTGATGTCCACAGTTGGTCCATTCATGGATCGTCCGGTTCTTCTTGCCACGGTTCATCATCGCGATTCCTATCGATGTGTCGGATCGAGCCTGGTCGCGTCTTCGAGACGCCGCCGAGGAGAGCCTCAGCATTATGTTATTGCAGCGATGATTCCATGCTGGGTCTCCCGAAAAAGCGGGTCGCATCGTTGGAGCTTTCCACTCGGTGCCTGCGTCGGTTAGTCGCTATTTCTTTGCATTCGACGGGTCAAACACGCGACATAAAAATGTTTCACCGACACGCGGCTAACGTTGGATTTATCGCGAATACAGAGAGAGAGCATAGAAAAAAACCTGAAAATAAAATAAAAATATAAACGTCAGATCGTAGATTGCGCCCTGGGCGGACTCTCCCTCGACGGCTCAACCTTCGATTGTGCGTGACAAGGTCGAAAGACAGGTAGAAATGCCCCAAAAATTCCAAGCGTTCGTCACAATCCAGTCACAGCTCGAACCGGAATTCGCTTACCTGAAACAGAAGGAGATTTTTCTGACGTTAATTGCGAGAATAATTGGTAGGATAATTTCTGATAACAGAACAGGCGACGGATTTTTTTTCTACGGAAGGCAAGGGGAGGAAGTGGTATGCGAAGCAGGTCCTGGTATTGAGTGGTACACGCTGTGTAAAAAAAAAAAAATAACAGTAAGCTCTCTCTATCTCTCGCGTGCCCCGGTATTGATCAGCTGATAGCAGGGGGTGTTTGCCATCAGTGAATACTCTTCGATCAGGCCGGGAGTTTACTGCACTTTATCCAGGGTGCAAAGAACTTTTACAGGGACGCACGGTGTTACTGCAAAAAAAAAAGTTGATCAATTGCAAGGAAGTAAACGCATACCTGAACAGGCATTAGCGAATCGTCGGAACGCATTGATTTTTTTTTCTCCGTGACTCGATGTTGTTTTATCCGCTGTACATTTCGAGGGATGTTTCGCCGCGCCGTTGCCAGAGGGGTGGAAGTGCAGAAACCCGAGGTGCGTAAGGGAACGACGATACCGACCGAGGAAAACGAACTACCCTTCGGATACGGCTGCAAAGTCGGAGCTTGAACCCCGATCGCACCCACCCTTACCGGCTTTCAACAATGCAGAACCGCAGGGAGCTTTTAATGCAATTTTATATTACACAAGAGATTTGCCCACGACGACCGACGGGAGAAAGCAGCGATTTATCATAGATCGTTTTACAACGGGTATTCGAATAGAATTTAATAGGGGGGACAAGATTTGTAACCTCGGGTAACGTTGAGAGCGTGTCACAAGTTTCTCCTCGGGCTTTCGTACAGCCAAGTTCGCTGGGGCGCGGGGATTGAACCTACGGGGCAGTCATGTGGAACTGAACAGTCTCTGGCTAATCCATCCTGACGGAAGCCGTAGAGAGGCCCCACGTTAGGCCGGAGACGAGAACGACCAACTCCGGACTCGCATGTCGCTACCAATCGATCACCATCGTCTTCTCACCCCGAGGCCCTGCAAATTCCTTTCCATATATATTCTATCGATGGTATATTTTTAATTTTCTCCCCGGCACTGGCCCGAGCTTCCGCTACTTTGAGAGAGCGATAGACCGACTCAATATATCGTTTTTGAGGCAGCTAACAAAGCTAACAAAGCATAACGAAGCTCATTGAAGCCATTCAATCTTTTCCCCATAAAAAAAATCTATCTCAGGAAACTCGTTATTGGAAAGCATCGAGATGAATTTTACTTCTCCGGTAAACGTCTGTTGCCAAGGAGAAGGTGGGAAACTGCTGGCAACAAATTTCAATTGACAGCAGGATAGGGGAGCGATGAATTCCTTATTATGTCGCGACTCTGAGACAAGTAGTTTCAGGGGCTTCTTTGTGGTATCGCGGAAGCCTACACTGACCCATCCATAATTTCTCTCATATTCCTTACACAGTCGTTATACGTGTGTAAAAGATACTAAATAGAAGCTCTGGCGATGATTCATTCCAGCGGTAATATTACTGCCGTATTCAAGTTTAAATAACGCTCCCGTTTCGCAAACGATCTAATTGTACGACTCGTTGCGCGTTCATCCCGAAGACTCCGAGTCAATGGACCCGTAAATCTCGGGCGGCGGAGCAGGAATTCGTAGATGTCTCGTTACCGTACGGAGACGAAGACGACGACGATGAGATAAGGGCCGCATTCGA
Organism: Listrodromus nycthemerus; assembly: GCA_963978505.1. NCBI lineage: Eukaryota > Metazoa > Arthropoda > Insecta > Hymenoptera > Ichneumonidae > Listrodromus > Listrodromus nycthemerus. The sequence goes on along the minus strand of OZ021679.1, from coordinate 18,703,798 downwards.
GGTTCGAGTCCAACAAATAGCTATAAAGCCTCGGTACCTTGAGCATGTACGTTCGACAAATACCCAACTTTACGGCCCATTAAGCACACGCTAGGAACGCCTCGAACCACGTGGCGCAGAATTACCGTGGCGGTAATGCGATACCCACATTCGTGTCCTCAACAATCAGTTACGCCTCGGACACCGAGACGAATAATAAAGGGAATGACGGGGTGCGCCGAGAAACGAACGATCGATCCCCATCCGTACCCGATTAAAGAAGAGCGTGCCAACGGACCGTCATTATAACGGATGACGAACGTGTTTGATGGATATACCGTTCCCGATATAAAAAGCTTCCGGTCTAGCCGGTTGGTCTCGCGACCTTCGATTCTTCAATTCGTGACGGCAAATTGCTACCCAAGTTCAAGATGCACCACTTCCGGTACTACTGACTCTTCTTTTACTTCCTGATGGAGGAAGCCACGATTACGTGAAACAATTGTTTTTGAGATTTTAATGTCGTACTTGGAATAATCTGAGACGTCGAAAAATTTGACTTTCCGGTAGCGTCCGGATGTGTTAGCGACTTGTATCGTTTAAAACGCTTATACCTCGGAAATGGAGTTTTACATTGCATATTTAAGATGGCCAATTGAAATTTATTATACTGGTAGGGTGTTCACATCTCTTCATTCTGTGCAATTCCAACAAATATCAAGGTTTATCTTTAAGATTCTACGCGATTTTGAATTTTTTTGTTTAGACAATGTCATTGGTATCACAAACTTGCGTAAATGTTCAGCTATCTTCCTCGAGCTCCACACGAACACAATACCTTGACCAAAGATCTTCGATATTCAATTTGGCCGAAACCTATCCACGCGGTCAGATTTTATATAATTTTTATTTCTAAAAAAAAAGAGGTTGAAATAACTTCGCATAAAAGTCAAATACGACATTAATGTTATAAAAAAAGTTGAAAATTGAATTTTTTCTATCGGTTTCTCGTAATGTTCTCTTATTCGCAAAGATTTAACTGCGAGGAAGCCAACTACCAAGAAAAGACGTTCTTATAGAAGAGGCTGTGCGAATGAAGGGACACTATGAAACACCCATATGAAAATTTCAATTTGCAACTCGCTCCGTTTATGATTTAAACAGTAAAAAAAGGAGTTACATCGCGGAGCCTGAGGAAAGGATGGATCGCCTTGAATGTTTTCAGCTTTAAATCACGTCCGAGTAACGAGAATTCGTGCATGTGAGACAGAGGCATTAGGAGGTTCGTGGTCATGAGTGTCTCCAATCCAGCGCGGAGTTTCTCGGATGCTGGCCAACGCGCGCTGAAGCTGCGGCAACAGCGGCAGTTTTATTATCGATTTCAGTTGCCGGCGTGCGCGTTTCTCCCTCAGCGCCGGTTCTCGTTGCGAGTGTTCCTCCCTTACTGAACCGACCGCCCTACCCTTTGCCCATACCGCATCCCTTTGAAATTTACCTCGTGGCTCTCCCTCTCGCATTCTCGCTCCCCGTTCTCCGTTCTCACCCTTCTTCCGACTCTGCTCGGCTGGCCGCGCGTTAACGCAAGCGCATACACAAACTTCCTCCGCGATTTGCATATCCAACAAAATTTCGTGCCCGAAATTCGATTTCAGTTTTCATGCGAAACCCCTTGCCACGGATTTGTCTCTGACTTTTCCACCGGTAAACGGTTAATTAGAACGTTCGCGGTCACTATCGAGCGCGCCTTTATTGACTTTTAACAATCTTGTACCACATTGTCTCCGGTCGCTTTGATCTCGGCGAGCCAGCTGCGTCTAATTCACCTCTCCATGCTCGCGCACTATGTGCGGCGTTATGAACGGCATACTAATTGCTCTTGCAGGATGTGCGAGAATGCGTAACAACGGCCGAAGTCCACACTGTCTTACTCTGCGCAACTGTGCGCAACTGCACAATTGTTAACAACAGTTCTGCACGGGCGAGAAATCGGAGTATTTCGCTCTAATGGCTCTGGACCCACTACATTTTTTCTCATCATCCGCAATCGGAGCTCTCCAGTATCGGCGGAATGAACTTTCACGGAAATCCCTGCGAGTTTGTTCTATTATATGCCGTGACATCAAGCGTGACGGTTCTTCGGACATATTATATTGTTACGTACGTGATACCAGCGTCTCCGTGTGTCAAGTCGTTTCTGGGCTATGACATCATCGATTATATATCCCGTTTAATGTTACCAAGTTCGCTGTTGCATGGCCTCGCATCTCTCTCTCACTCTATCCACTGGACCGACTCGTCCAGACTGTTTGCAGTTGTACTCGTAGAAGGTACTTATATTGCACGTATACGCTATGTAAATTTCACTAATGTTTTATTTATTCTTTTCTGACTCTGATAAAAATATCTGTGGTCAGGATTAGAAGGCGTAGGCTGCTTTCTATACGGGGTCGGATGATTGTCCGCATCGATATAGAATCGGTATGCTTATACATATATGTACGTCAATTGTATTAAATACGTTTGTACACAAATGTAATACAAGCAATTCATGTTGTTTATACACTACGCAAATGTTACGATAGCTTTTTTGTATTTCGCGATAAAAATATAGGCGATCAAGAGGCAAGAGGTCGTAAGTTAGTTTTCATGTGAGATCCGATGGTTATGCAAGTCTTCTCCACGAAATTTACCGACCAGCGAGATAATCTCACCTATTCAAGTGCAATAAAAATCTTGTCTCGAGTACGTTCCGCTGCGTCAGAACGAGATAGGCACGGCTTGCATAAAACGGTAAACGTTATACTGGTATTTTTCTCAGACGAGGTGCATTGGCGAAAAAATAAAAATAAATATATATAGTCATACAACTGCTCTACTCGTACGGTTTCCACTTACGAGCGTACAGTAACGTAGCGTCGCACTTCCAACTATAGCAAGGTAAAGCTGTTATCATTCACTTAGTCGTGTACTATGTACTCAAGAAGGTTGATAACCGCGCCATTGCGAGGTCCTCAACTAGCTAACCGATTACGTTTCCGGGTAGTTGTGGCGGACTAGTTTTCGATACTCGGTGAATGAAACTTTCCAATTTAAAAGAAAAAGCGTGTTCACGAGTTCATCATAACAAGCAGTACCAATTTTGCTTCACAATTCAATTGCTTACCACTGAAACAAAGTTCACCTTATGAGAAAGCAAAATTAATAATAGTGTTACAATTAAGCAAGCCACAGATGATGGAGTGGAGAAGAATTTTGTATTAGGTTATTAAATATTTCCCTTCCGCTTTTTTTATCTTTATTCAATGCATTGAAAAAAAGGGCAAAAAAGCGGAAGGGAGATATTTAACAACTTAATATCTACCCCAGCCCTTGTTCTGTACCTCAAGTAGTGTTTTGTACCTTTGAACGACGATATTTTCGAGCCGTGTCATTTCCGGCACAACAAAGATACGTTGCGAGTAGAAGCGAGCGGGTCGGGTGGAGCAGGCACGTACAGTTCATATGTACGTTCTAGTAGACAAGGCCGCGGGGAAGCTCGTTTATGCATTAGTCGGGCAGTTGACTCAAGTCAGCCAAGGTACATGGTAATCTCTCGGAGAGGGCGTTGCATAATCGTGGATGGACCGTTGTCGCTGCACGTCGACGACGATACTCGCGAATAGCGCAGAGGCTGTTGGAGATCGTTGGCGAACTTGCGTAAGCGGAGGCGACGCAGCCGATGAGGGTGCAGGTGTCTGAGAAGTCTTAGCTGAGAAATCGTGGATGCAGCGAAAGCCGATGAGTGCGTTAAAGGCGGAACCGCCGAAGACGTCGTCGGGGCACTGCACGTACTACGAGACGATCGCATCTACGGCGAACGTGATCGAGAGCTCGATTCTTCACCTCGAGGACCGCGGACGGCGCGGGGCGTCACGGAGAAACCGGAGATTGAAGAAAGCTCTTGCGGTCGGTGAACTTTCACTGAGCGACTTTTGCTTTCTCGGTGCCTTATCAAATTTCTTCGGTCTTCGGCGAAAGAAAGTAGGTATTAATGTCGGAAGTATTTTTTTGGCCGAAGTCGTTGAAGCTTACAAAGTCGGATAATCTCCAACGATGAATCTCGACTGTGCCCGGAAGGAAACGCGGGAGTTTCCCGATGGCGGTCGGTGAACCCAAACGCCACGAGCCCCGGGAAAATCGGGTCACAGCTGCAGAGGGAGAGAGTCGGAGATGGCGACTGGGCGAGGGATGGGGAGACAACTCGCGTTACCCCCAACTTCAGGGATGGGTGGTCAGTGTATAGAGTTACACGTCACCGGTGTATGAAACACGCTGCGTATGATTCGCGCTGAGTCGGAAGAGCACACTGTTGGTTGGCTGCGGCGCTTTACGAAAAGTTTTCGCGAACTCTCATCGAGCGCTCATCGCGTTGGGTAGACAATGTATCACCTGCGTCGGTGTGCATGTGTGTGAGACGAGAAACCCCAGAGACAGCGGTAGAATGAGGAGTTTGGTCGATAGACGAAGCGAGTGTGCGTGCTGCACAAACGTCACCCACTTCATTGGCACTTTATCAAAGCGGTCGTTCCGAATACGAGGAAACAGCAGAGCGAAGCTCGTTCTTTACGATGCGGATAAAAGTGTCGGGAAAAACGAACTACACGATTTTTTCACACGGTACATTCAAGGGAAACGGAGACCGGTCCGTCTTGCCCCGTCCGTCGACCTTCGTTCATAACGACATTCATCGATTCAACGGTTTTTTCAGTAGCGTTGCAAAATATTAATTATGTGTGTAGCGCAAATCCGAGTGCGCAATGGTGTAACAGAATTTTCGAATCTTCCAACTTGGAGATGTCTCAATCGAGTCATGCGATTCGAATTAGCATGAAGCGCAGTCTCGAACGGGATGTTCGCATCAATTAATAACAGGAGGTTCCCTGTGTAGCTGTCGGGCCGTAACATTCATTCGCTCGCTCTACTCCCGCGATCTCGTACCCTATTTGCAATTCTCAGCATGCGAGAGCACGGCATAAGCCGGTGTGACGATGCTCACCACCGGTTCAACTAATCGCCTCTGGGGACCCGATCTTGCACCCAGAGATTCAGTCTTTCGAAGAGCAAAAAAAAAAAAAGAAATCGTGCACGGAGCCAGATTGAAACGGGAGAAGATGAAGAGCTGGGAAGATATGAAAAAAAGAGGACCGTTACGCTCACGTAGAGTGCAAAGACCTCGTTGTCCTTTTCCATGCGTGCGGATACATGGATAATGTGGCACATTATTCTCACACGCACACACATGCAAAAATATGGATATAACGCACGAACATCAGCCTTGTTCCCGGTTGAATGAATGAAGCGATTAGGAATGCGCTCGCTTCGCGCGTTAATGCGCTCTTATAACTCGTCACTCACGCATCAGAATAATGAAGCTACGAGGAGGTCGGATCTTAATTAATTGAGAATTATTACCGAGAATTATTAACCTCATCCTCGAATAACTCTGCCATTGACTAAAGCTCGACGAATATTCTTGTAGGATTATTCAATTTTATATATTGCGTATGTAATATACACGGCTTGGATCGAGGTCTCAACCTTCGCTGCGAATTCGAGTTGATCAGTTTCTCTCGCCCTCGTGGGGACACGCACAACCAGAGTGACTCTACCCGGACATTAGTACGTGGATGTGGCTCTCTGTCGCTCGATTGATGCCAGATCCCGAGCGCGACAATTACCTACGTCAATTCGCGCACACCTCGTCACCTTTTCACGCCACTATAATCATTGCCTTGTCATAATATTTATATACAATTCTCCTCTCTCTTCTCTTTCTTTTCCGTTGAAAATTCAGGTGAAGTGAGGGAATTACCTCGTGCCAATAATTATAGAGTCTGTACGATGTATCTATTTCATTCGCTGCGGTTACTCTTCATTTTGCGGTTACCGTGTGTTCCTCAATTAATCCGCTTCTACCGCTGGCTATGATCGACACGAATTCTACATACATTTTACACGTTTCGCATAGACTGTAAAGATTAATTGTAAATTTAATTCAGTCGACTTAGTTTGCTTACGTTACTTATATTAATTGAATATTAATGTACGTTTATTGTAAGATAATGATACTCAATGTTACATTTCTGTGTTTAATGTAATTGCATGTGGGCATATGTGGCTGAAACTTTACAAATAGTTTATGCAATGAAGCTTCCAATACCCTTCGTTATTTATCAAATATGCGCAAAACTACCATTATCGCACGCAGTGTAATGAATTGGATTTTCAAACTGGCAGTAACATATTTCCGCTGTGACGTAACTTATGGATGAAAATTAATATATATGAGCGGGCAGTTGCGTTACAGAGAACGTTTATTTTTCTACGTAATTGTCTGAACTGCAGTGGCTGGAAAAAACGTGTCGAATGAGGAACATCAGAAACTTGGTAAAAAAAACGCACACGTCACGTTTCGAATCCGATTGAAATTCGTCTCGAATGTAACAAGCGACAGAAAATGGCGATTCAAAGAAGACACGGCTGAATTAACGCCGTAAAAAGACTCGACCGCAGCTCACGCAAAGTTCTCCGTGTAAGGTCGTTGATTGAATATCTGCCCGAGTTAATTCACCAATAAACCTACCCACGCTCCTGTATCATCGATAGCTCGGGACATCGACAGCTTCGTGGTCGTGTAATTTTCTAATTACGTCGTTCATCCATTTATCTTTTTGCCCTTCCGTTCGCCATCGCTTGTCAGTTAGTCTTTTTTTACACGCATCGTACAGGCCACGTTTTCTTTTTCCCTCGACAGTTTACGACGATTAATTCGATGAAGTGATCGACATAAATCGGTTAGGTAAGGTCCGATCGAAAGTTCCTCGAACTCGTCGGTGTTCCGTTCACCGAAATATCGCTGTCGTACAAATTATTTGGAATAAAACCAGAATTTCGCCTGTCGCCCACGGTCGATTTCGCGAAACGTTTAAAAATAGTAAATGTCCCTCTCGTTGTCTCCGAAAACGAGCGTGGGTAGTCGTCGCGCTGACGAGTATTCGAATTCCCAAGACTATTTGCCAACTGCCAGAATGTAGACTGAACTCCTTCGCTATTCCGCGGGTCCGTCGAGCGAGCAGCGAATGCATCGACTACGCAGCCAGACGTGCATGCGTGTCGTATGCGAACCCGCACTGCCATCATCGCGAGAGCTAATCACCGAATGATCGAGAGCCGGAGACCGCTTTAATGGGACGTTCGGAAACTCCAACCAGTTCCACGGTGACATTACCCGGCTCGTCCGGCGCTAATTCTCCGGCATTCCCGGGTTGACATCGTACATGTTATCCAGCGACGGTACCAGGTACGCCACTTGCGAACTCTCGCGTTCCACGTTGCGAAATAACGATCATCGAGCGAACGCTATTCGGCTATATGTTAAAATTATGCTGACTACTCTCGTTATACCTCGTTATCGTTTTCTTTTCCAGCTTGCAAGGAACAATCCTCTTTAACCGGCGTTCGGTAATTTTCGCGTTTCTGAGAACAAGCTCGTCAAGGATGCGCGTCCTGAAAATGACTTTTGAAAAATCGGACTCTGAAGATATTTGATTTCACAAGAAACAAAAAATATATATAAATATATACATACATAATAGTTTTTACTATTCCATTTACCGCGGAATCGCGTGCGATAGGATTTGATCGCAGACCCCAGCGGTGCCCCCCACGTGTACCGGTTTCCCGCCGTCTCGCCTCATTAAAAATGCTAATTCGTTGCGGAGGTACTTATATGCACACACATTCTCTACGCTTACGACCGATCTATTCGAGGTGGCGAGAGATCTATCCTTAATTCCTCTCCGATTCCTCTTTTCTCACAGTCTGCTTTACGCTCTCACGAGCATTGCCGTCGAAAGCCGCGAGCCCGACATTGGCGTTCAGTGATTATCGGCCCGCCGGCGAATCGATGTTTATCCAACACCTGTTTGAATGCGAACAATTTTTTTATGGAGGTTTTTTGTTGACCGTTCTTAAGTGACTTCTCTCGAGAATGACGCGTTATCTGCTCGAGATGCGGTACGGTATTTTTCTCGGAGCGTGCAACCAGAATGCGGGCAGAGGTGCATAGGGGTCTGCTCGTTATAATCCCGCTGTCTACACGCACCGAGCCGAGCCTGTTCGTGTGTTAACAGCATCTATATAACGTCGCTGCCACACTGTAGGCGAGAGGCGCATGCCCAGATGAGAGCCATTTACGACGGATGCCAGGTAAATAGTGCAATCCTCTACCGAAGCTTCGGCGGAGTAATATGTCGTTCTAATTCTCGTTCCAATTAGGATTCTACATGTTGTTTGATTTTAGTTTAATCGAAAAATTCGTGAACTTCGCACTGCCAAAATTACTCGTACTTTCAGCAACAACGTATCGTCCACAAGCGTCGATAATTTTTTAATCGTTAATTATTGTTTCGTGAACAAAAGTGCGGGCTCATTTTAGTTTGCACTTCAGTCAACGATTCGGTAAACGAACGGACTACTTTATGCATTTAATACTGATAAAACGAGTTAATAGTTTATTCAACGAACCTATTTCCACTAAAGTTCGTAATCCGATTTTACGAAATTACTTTTCAATGTGCGACGGACACATTGCGGGATAACTGTCGAAAATAGTAGCGAGATATTTGATTTTCGTGCTATCATCAAAGACTCGTCGAAATTAATTGCGTTTACGAGATACAGGAATGTGGTAAAAAGTTATTGAGCGCACAGGAGGGCAAAAAATTGAATGTTAAAACATAATTTAAGGCGAACATTGTCTCGGTCCATCGGTCGTGAAGCTCACCTGTTCGCGGTGAGGCCGTAATTTCGGTTCTCGTTCTGTCCTCCTTGCTGCTATCAACAGCAGCAGGTTTTGTTTGCACGTCCGTCATTGTCACTCGCGGAATCGCGTACGAAGTTAAATACGGCCTCGGCCGGCTCGGAATCCCCTGGATTCTGTGATAAACACTCGGATATAATTTACGTCAGTTTCGCTGTGAAGTTGATTAAGAGAAAATATAAATAAAAACAGTGACTGGCGAGTGCGCGCGGAGAGAAGCTTGTCCGACGAACGAAACGCAGCTAACGCGACACTACTTCGTCTGCAGTTTCGAGGCGTTTGAAAGCAACTCCCGGCTGCCGGGCTGCCGGGCTCGTACGATACCCCACGCCTATGAAACGGCCATCGCCGAGGACTCACGAGAGTCGCGACGCCCTCACGACGCCCGACGTCGACGCTGGGCAATTTCTCATCGAGCACGAATATCCGTTAAATGTCCGACGGTTTGGTGATAAATGCGATCGCTCTTACCGACCTTTCCTTCTGTTTCATCCTTCGATGATGTTAAAAAAACGACTATTTTTATTGCTTTTTTCCACCACTGCGTATCCATTAAAAAAAATGAAATCTCCCAAGTTTTCACGAGAAAAAATGATATTTTTGCCATGTCCCTTATACGGAGTCGAAGGGTGAAATTGAAAGCGGTTTAAAAATGAGGGTGGTTTAAATATACGAGCAGCGGAATCGTGGCTGTGGCTTTTCATACTTCCAGGACACGAGGAAGTACGATTTTATTTAAGTAACAGTAAGTAGTTTATTCGTAGTATAGAACAGTAGAAGTAAGTAAAATAACACAGTCATTACATTCAGCTTAACACAGTGCTGCGATAACGAGCAGTTTGTTACTACGATGCTAACAATAAATCGCCTGCTTTGTCGAGAGGGCAACAATGTCGTAAACCAAATCAAATGATGCATTTCCTTTTTTTTGTATTCGATTTTTTTATAGTGTATATTCGGTGTTCCGGCGATGGGAAATAGCCTTTCATTGTGTCATTCGTATTATACAATTTCTTTATCAATTTTTTTTGTCAATATCCCTGTGGACTAGAATCGACGCGCTTCGGTGCAAGATGTACCTATGTGTGTATGAGAGGAGATGATGAGACGATGATGAGCACCTACTTGAATTTCTCGCTGACGCCCTTCCCGTTCTTCGTATCGACTCTTGTCGTACCATAATACAATAATTTATTTATTTTTCGTCGTTTTTTTTTTTTTGGAGTGTGTGAAAATGATTTTAGTAGTTCGGAGATAGCATCGCGTCCGAACTGGGTCGGCATGACGAGGAGATGAAAATTGCGGCGACAGAGTTTAGTGTTCTTTTTCTTTTAACTTTATCTTAACAATAACAACGAAAATTGTTCTTTCATCTTGTTCGTCGGTTGCGTTTTTTTTTCTTTTACAAATTTTCGTCCCTTGTTGTTCGTGGCTGACAGTTTATGGTGAATCGTCATCCTTGGACCAACGTTATTGGAGTCCATTTATTGGCCTTGGTCTTCCGCCGCCTTGTCGCACATCCGACGAAGAAATGCTGCAAACATCGAGAGAATGGTGATTAACAAACCGGAGGACGGAGATGTCTCCGAGTCGCAGAGGCCGTTTCAAATCGGGCACGGAATTAACCGGCGCTCGTTGCATCGCAAACGTCGTTGCGGACAACGAACCCGCTGCTTATCGGAGCATCGCGAGAACATCGGAAGAAGAGGGGAATCGAAAAATTCCCCAAAGATGTTGCGAACCCGTGAGTTCAAAGCGTGTGGCGTGACAGCGTCAGCGAGACTGACTTTTTGCGTGTCTCCCGAACGGGGTGTGATTAGGAGCGAGGCATAAACGATAAACGACGGAAGAAACATTATTGGCGATGGAAACATTGAAATGAAATGTGCGAAACGCGGGCGAAAAAAGAACAGAAGAAAATTGCCCCACGTCTTTGGAGCGGAGACACTCCGATTGTTTTCGTGCCGAAAAGCTTGCACGGGAGTTATCCTCGTCGATTTCAAACATCCCCGCGAGATTCTCAACTCACGGACGTCCTGTAAAATTGCGGAGACAAAGTAGACAGAAGCTGATGAAGTAAACACGAATGACACACTAGTTTCACATAGAAAAAGCCACACTGTAGCTTACGCAGGTTGAAAAAAACAGTGAAACGAGAAAAGAAAAACAGAGAGAGAGATAGAGAAAGAGAGACAGAGAAAGAGGATTTTCTACGGGATGTACTCACGGTGATGTTGTCTTCCAGTCGGGTGATTGTTATCCTCACTTATTTACGCAAGCAGCTTCTTCAAGAACGCTGTAAAAAAATTACAAAATCGGGAAATCAAACAGGGGGGAAAAGGCTTTCGTTCTCCTGTGTGGATTCCGGCTGACTGACTACGTGTCAAATCCTGATGGGCGATGATATTAAAATATTCTCTTTGGTTATAAAAAAAATTCGTCACGCGGGATGGTTGTATACAGGGTGTCTCAGAAGTCGTAGAAGAAACTGTTAGGGTTGATAGAGAAAAAAATTCTGATTCGAAAGTTCCTGAGTCAAAAATTTTTTTGGGCCATAGAAAATTAGTTATTAATTAAAAACGGTAGCCAATCAGGAGCGCGCTACAAGAGAAAAAGGAATGAGCGGGGGAAGTAGCGGAGACGCGAGAGTGAGAGCGGTCTTGTAGCGCGCTCCTGATTGGCTACCGTTTTTAATTAATAACTAATTTTCTATGGCCCAAAAAAATGTTTGACTCAGGAACTTTCGATTCAGAATTTTTTTCTCTATCAACCCTAACAGTTTCTTCTACGACTTCTGAGACACCCTGTATACAAACTACGGTTCTTGTAATACGGGAAAATTCTCGATCACGCGACAATACGACGATTCTCCTGCTGCGGACCATCTCTTCCGGTGGCGAACGACTGCGCTTGTTATGCGACCACTTCTCTTAACTCGAATTACCTTGCGTGCTTGGGATTATTGGGAACTTTTCATGACACTAGCGGATAAACAATTGAATAAGTGGATATTAAAGTTCTTGAGCACGAATCGTTTTCTACAATACGGGAAACCACCGAGGGGGTTTTATATAATGTGATACAACAATAAAGTCTACCGTGCTGGTTTTATACAAAAGGAGGCATTACGCTGTACGGGGAGGGAAAACGAAGATACTTTATCGATCTACTGGTTTACGTAACGCCTATTAATCACCATAATTACTTTAGCAATCGTCAATATATTCGATACCGCTACTTAGTTGACTTTCATTTCTTCTACCCAAGTGCATCGCTCTATTATTTTTTCCTTCTTTGTTTCAAATTTAATTTTACTTACGGGCGTAGGGGATGAAGCCATCCTCATCTTCGGGGTCCATGCACTCCGACAACACCAGGTTGACCTGAGCGTCGTCGAGTTTCTCACCTACATTTTTTTTTTTCGCAAATAAAAGATAAAATCTTTAGTTTCCGAGATTCGAGAAGATCGGCGGAGGATAGATCGCAGCCATCGTCTTCTTACCAACAGTCAGAAGCGTGTTGGAGAGTTCAGCGGCCAGCATCAAGCCGTTCTCAGCCTTGTCGTAGAGTTTAAGGCACTCGAGGAAGTCCTCGTAACCTCCCTGGTCCTTGTCGTTTTTCAATTGACTGTAGATCGGAAGGAATTCCTCGACGGTCATCGTCTTCTCACCGCGCTTTTGGGTTCCGCCCATCTTCTCGATCGTGCTGTTCGTCGGGTTAAGATTGAGGGCGCGGAGGACATTGCCGAGATCGACGGCGTCGATGACGTTTGTGCCGTCCGCGTCATAGATGGAGAATGCGAATTCGCACCCTGACGAAAGTTCGGGACGAAAACAAAAAAAAATTTTTTTAACGACTATCGATTATTCCATTGACCACGACATTCACACACGCCGACGGGTATGCAATGTGGATAAGGAAGTAATCGCTCGTGAGGTATTCACCGAAACCGTAAAGTCAACGGAACGGGAGTATGTCGAAGGCATTTCCTAAACTGGCGAATTCCCGGAAGCATCGGAAAAGCGCGCGCCCGCGCAAGCGCATTAGCGTGGGCGATCAAATGGCGTAACGAAAGGAATTTTATTTTGTTCGTAGCCAAGACCGAAAGGGCGGGTCGCCTACTTGCTGTCTTCCCTCATTCTCTATCGCGTGAATAGTTCAAAAATATCGGGGTACTATTTTTGGATCCGTGGGCTTCGGCGACCGCTCTCTTCTCCCCACCACCCGATGTTCGAGCCACGGTGAACCGGCTATGAGCACTGGGTCAGATTACCCCTACCGAGCCATATAAGAGCAGGGAGCAAACTATTTTTGACACCGGAACGGCCACGGCTGACAATCCGATTCTCTAGCGATTCTCACCCACCAACCCGGTTATGCAAGTTATCGTCGATACCGTTTATCCGATTTGACCGTTCTTTTTTTGCAAACGAAATCCCCTATTTTTAACTCGATAAACTTGCGACTCTTTTTTCTTACGTTTTTTTTCTTTTTTACCAAACTCACGAGCGACAACGTCACGTGCCAACTATTGGATCACTTTGCCAATTTCTGAACGGAGAAAGGTCAACCGATATTATGATGCGTAGTTTCATACACGAGTTCCAACTTCCGACCAGTTGACTTTGTATGCTCTTTTGCAATAATAATCCCGCACTGCCGTTTTGTTTTTAAAAAAAATAGTCACAATGTTAAATATTAAAATTCCTCGTTTTACTCACTCTCGATCTCCCTGGATGTAAGATCTGACTGAAAGACAAAATGACACCGATTACAACACCAATCGAAGGGTACAACTTGCAGGGAATTATGCTAATCGTTGTAGTCACTTTTGCCGTTTACGGATTTAATAAATCGATGAAAGTGGAATGAAAAAAGAAAAAAAAAGTAGCCCAAAGTCGATGATGCCCGGTGGAAGCCAGGCTCGTAACACTTACCATTGCTGTTGAGGATGTGTGTTTGGCTTCTGGGTGTTCACCGAACGAAGTTTGAACCAGAAATGCGAGTAGCAGGTACCAGGCACATTCATTTTATTGCGACAGAGGGCGCTGTTATCGGGGAACCCGAGAATTACGAAGAGCAGAAACGGGCAGAGGAAAATGGACGATGAGCGGCAACGCTGCGTTCCAAAAACAGCTTGAGGACCTTCGTTAGTTCGTTGCGGTGCTTCTCGCTACGATAAATGGTTTTGCGGCAATTTTATTTTCGTGTCAGGGTTGCCAGATCTGTTAGCGGTGGTCTTGTCCGGCCGTTCTTCCTCTACCTCGGCGAGCCCTCATCTCGCCTGGCGATGATCCTCTTGCCGGGCGTCCCGGACTCTTACGTCTTGAAAATACTCGAGCTTCGGGTGGCGGCAAAGTATCCGGGGCGCGAGGGGTTGATATAGGCGACGACACGAAACTCACGCTAGTCGAGACCCGGTGGCCCGTACGAGCGAGCTAAAAAGCTGAGGCTCTTCCACTCTACGCATCGATAGTTGTATCGAGTTTCGGCTACCTCGGGCTCTTTCGCCCATCATCGTTGGTCCTTTTGGTCCGTTTTCTCATCGTTATTATTTCTGTAATAGTCCGAGGAATTTCATCGTACGCGACACTCTCGGCCAACTCCGAACTCCGTCTCCCGATTCACTGTCGCAGTTATTTTTGTTGCCGATCCTAGCGTACATTACACTATCCTATTAGTGGGTGTTGTATGTGGGCTGCGTCTCTCCGCGTCATCGCTCAACGCCTATTGCACCTTTGTTCACTCTCCGCAAGTCTTTCGCTTTCCAAATCGATACGATAAACGCGATAATGAAAAGACGTATCGCCGATGATACTTGACGGCAGCGTCGTTCAACTTTCCGCTGCGCTGAAGAAGCAGAAGCTCGTTTTTAACATCAATTGTTTTTCCCTCGATGACGCAAGCGGAAGTGGTAAATAAGGTGGGTGAGGTGGAAGCATCAACAGCGACGGGACTAGACCCAAATAGAATATCTTCATTTTACATGCTTTTTCCGATGTATTAAGACAATTTTCATTAAATTTCGCGAAATAAAGTCGATAGAAAAGTTTATTTGGTGCAGTAAAAAAATGGCCCAGACAGAAATCTGTGGTAGTAGATTCTCAACAATCTTTGCCACGTTTGAACGTAGTCCGAAAGAACCTTCGCAATCTCTCACCGAGACTCGTCTTATCTTTCGTCTTCGATTTTTCTTGCTTCTCATCCTGTCGATGCAGCGATTTCGACTTCCCTATTGCTTCAGCCAATTCCTCTGCTTGTGAGATTGGAGGAAGCGGAAGAGGCATTGGCGAGGGTGGCGTAGAATCCAATTCTTCAATTTCTACTTCGACGATGCAACCGGGAGGTGCGTGGGCCGGCAGAGAAATCGCGAGGGGCTCTTCGATTTTCAAGGGATTCTCGGAGAACTTGTCGTCCTCTCCGGCTTCGTACTTCGAGCCCTCGATCGTTCGAATAAATTTCTCTTCGCTTTCCTCCCAGGCTGATATGCGCTCCTGACTGATTCCACTTATCGAAGAAGACGACCTCAATACGTTTTCTCGACTAGCCTCTGCGTTCTCCAGTTCCTTGATCATACGATGCAAGAAGCACGTCGAGCGCAAAGTCGAGACCTCCTGTTGTTGCTGCACTTGACATTGCGTCTGCCGGTCATCGTCACCATTATCGACCTGAACACTATCTATGAGCGCCCCGAACATTGACGATGTGGAATCTTTCACATCGTGTTCGACCTGTATTACATACATAATAAAACAGAATTAACTGGCAGGTTAATTAACCGTGCGTCTTACGAGCTTTTTTTTTTCTTCTATGTTTATGCACGAAGAGAGGAAAAATGGAACGGGTGATGGACGAACATCAGAGGAAGTGCAAATAGCATACTAAAGTTACTGAGAACTTAATGAAGCTAACGTATTATCAATGAACATAAATATCTAAAGGTTTTCATTATAGTTCACAGAATGCAACAAGTGCAGCTGCATCGAATGTCATTGGAACTTGCCACAATGAAGCTATCTAGTTCGGATTAATCGGGATTTTGATTATCCTATTTCGGGGACTCTTCGGTCTTGGGAGTTTCAATTAATCGAGGTTCTACTTTATCGAATATGATCTTGAGAACTTGAGGGAATATTACTCACCTCGACTATGGCGGTAGTTTCCTCGGAAATTCCATCGTGGAAGTCACCCTGCCCCTCGGCTGTTGGCATGTCATTGGATGCGCTCATTTCCTGTATGGCCCTTTTAACTTCTGTCTCCAGGCTGGGCACTTTTACGACTGGTACAGACGACGTATCGCCGATCTGGACACCCTGAAGTCCCTGAACAATCTTCCGGATTTCTTCGCTCGCTCTTTGATCAACGTCGAGTGTGGAATTTCGTTCCCGTGACCGAGGATTCATGGATTGAACGGGAGAACGACGAAGTCCCGAACTACTTGTACAATCGAGAGTTCCTTCGCAGAGAAAAGTCTTCTTCATTCGTTCGTGAGCCTGTCGCGCTCCTCGCGACGAGAGACTCCTATTCTTGCGTCCTCGAAATTGTCTGCAAGCTGGATGCGGGCAGTTTATAGGAAACAGACGCGAATACAATTCTGCAAACGTCAAATACGAATCTCGATCAGATCAAATTTTTGAGGTGATTAACGTATTCGCCGATTTAGCCAAAGGTCATTCTCACCTGAGTCTTCGCTTCTCGAATCCAGAATGTCCATGGCTTCGAGCATGACTTTGCTGACGAGTTCCTTTACGAATCCGTCGATCTTATCGACACGGGACTCTACCATGACGATCAGTTTTAAGAAGAACAGGATTTTGCGTTCGTTAGTCTTTTTTTTTTATTTTTACGGTCAGTCGGTTCCGAGTGTTCACGAATTCATCAATTTTTTCTACTAGCTGCATTTAAGATATTTCTATAGAAAAATATGAATTTTGCTGTTACGCGATTTTAGGTTTGTAAATTCTGTTTCTGAATTGAAAGTGACATCGTGCCTAGGAATTTTTAAAATTTCATTCTGACGTCTCTTCTGGTTAAAAAAATGAGATTTTTAAACTGGAACTGACATCGCAACGAAATTGTCTAAATTTTTCGACATGACGTCGATACTTTTCACGAAAACCTCAAATTTCATGACGTTTTGAAATTTTTATGCGGAGAAAATTTTTCGATAACGATCTCGGAAGAAATATGCGAGAGGGAGTATATTAAATGGACACAAAAAAATTCGACAAGAAGGTTATTTGACACCGGCTAATATAGTTGTCAATACCCATTGAGAGAATATTATACGATTGTTATGCCAAGTCGAGAGATTATCCGATATTATTCTCTATGTAGTCGCGTTAAATGTCGTCTATTTAATCTCTACGAAATTATTTTTTGGTGTATTCAGTATGTCGATTAAAGAGCATATGAAAGCCGGTAAAAAACCGTACGTGATACAACTTTATTTAGAATCATTTCAAATATCGGTGATGAAGCCTTTTGAAAATTTAGTTTGGATGACGTAAAACGAAAGAGACTGTCGTGCTATTGCGAATTTCAGAGACAAAAAGAGTTTTGGGCGTGATATTTGAACTCGAGCCAGCGACAGGAACGCATGAATTAAAGTTACCGGTTATCAATATTAATTAAATAAACCATCGCACGTAGAGTTTTTTTCCGGTCCGATGACGTGAGCAAAATTTCGTTTCGTCCCAATATTTAAATATTCTCGAAGAATGTTATCGAGTAATGTCACACATATGTAAAATAATTTCTCATATAATGATTTTCTCGAAACTTACATAGCGACATTTACAAATTTTCGCTGTACGATTCTCATTTGCTGACCTTATGTGCAAGGACTATCTTAAAGAATACGTGTGTGCACTCTCTCGCCTCGCATAACCCTCTGCAGCGACACTCGGGAATTTTTGCGCTGCTGCGCTCTGTCAAAACCACCCTTGCGTAACCTGCTGTGCCACCTGCAGATCGATGTCGCACTACCATCGGAGGAACTTCCTCAGAGTACCTGAACAAGAGTGTTAAGCTCATTTTGGAGTTGCAGGTAATGGACGGCCACCGCGCGAACATGCTCAAACCCACGAAAATTCCCGTGGTCCATGCCAGTACGAATGAAACTAAAGGTCACGTGGAAATTACGGTCGGAAGACCGAAGTCAGCAATGGTTTCTTCGGGATCCTCTGGGAGTAACAAAGTTGCGTCACGATCGATCAACATTCTCGGTCGTATCGAAGAGCAAGAAGGTAACCGAGCTGACGCCCGGAGAGCGGAAGGATCTGATAAAAACTCCAGATACCGATCGAAATTTGATGCCACGTCACCCGAGCGTCCTTGGGGAAATTGTCAACGACGCGAATTGACCAATCCGAATTCACATCTGTTCGAGTACCAAGAAGCCAATGAATCCGAACGGAATAGCGTCAACGATCATCTGGGGTGCTCAATTGCCCGTTCAGGTTGTCGAGAGGGCCCAGAAAGTATATCTGAGAATTCGTGTGGTCAGGGACGTGGTCCGCTGGTAGAATTGCAAGCGTTGCATAAGCTTTTGGACAAACTAAGACCCAACGATCACGAGTCGACGAGTGCGTGGCACTCCAGCGAATCTTGTTGTAGGGAGATTGTACTGAGATTCCAGAATTTGCTCAGCGAATGGGCGTCTGATCGGGAGAGAGTCGACGATTGGTTGGCTACGGACGAAACCCTGTCGAAGTGCCAACATTGCGGTGTCATAAAATGCGTTAATACGCCGATGCACCAGGAAAATGTCTCGGAAAGAAAACAGAACGAACGAATCATGACAGTCGAACGTGACATCGACTCGAGACCGAAGACCCGTGCAAGTCCAGTCACCAAGTCCATCGGAAGGACCGAAATAATGAGAAACTCGCACCCAGCTGTGCAGCCTCGTTGCAGATCGGACAAGGTGAATCCTCGTGACAAAACGCTGCTGAATAAAAATACCGGTAACCTATCTGGAAAAAAGTCGTCAATCAATCGTCCCAACGACAATCAGAACGCCGATAAATCGTGCGAACAAAATTCAGGGAGGGACAAAAGGATCGTCAAGGCCGATGAATCGTGTGAGTCGTCAAGGGAGGCATCGAAAAAATCTAGAAGAGAAAAATCACATCCTCTGATGGAAACTATCAAGTATTTGGCTCGAGGAAACTTTGCTGCCGCAACAAATACAAACTCTCAAGATTCATTGCACGAGACCTCTGTGAATGACATAGAACAATCGTATTACGGAAAACCGTTCAAACAGAAAAATCGTAGTTTTGCACTTCACGGTAGTCGTGACATAGATTTTCATCAGGATCCTCGTTTTTTCTTGTGCGATCGGCTGAAATTGCAGGA
The DNA here is from genome assembly GCA_963978505.1 of Listrodromus nycthemerus. Classification (NCBI taxonomy): domain Eukaryota; kingdom Metazoa; phylum Arthropoda; class Insecta; order Hymenoptera; family Ichneumonidae; genus Listrodromus; species Listrodromus nycthemerus. The sequence goes on along the minus strand of OZ021679.1, from coordinate 18,684,597 downwards.
TGAAGAAATTAGCAGTCAATTGAATTTCAATGAAAATGAAATTGCGTCCAAGACTTGTACTTTAGATTTATTGGAGGATACAGCTTCGCTTTCGGAGCATAATCATGTTCGACTAAAGGAAAGCGATACATCAACCTTCAGTTCTTCGTCAGCGGAGAACATGATCCGTCGATGGATCAAACCTAAGAGATATGTGCCCGAAGCGAATGTAGAAAGTTTCATAGGAGACCCACATGAGGCTTTGGATGTTGGACCTTCCATTCCTAACCTACAGAGTATCAGAGCTCGGATAACCGATGCAATAGAGAAGTAAATTCTTCAATACTGCCGTCGAAAAGAATCTGTACAAAGAATATTTTTCTGTGCTCGCAGATTCGCCAATCGCTCGGATGATTACTTCTGCGGTGGATCGCATCTTTCCAGCGGGAAAAACCCTTCCGATGACATATCAAATATTAAACCAATACAAACTATCAACACGAATGATTGCATCGAGAATCGAATCGGTCTGTGTTCGAGCTCGGCTCTCAGCGTGATGTCTTCCAGAAACTTTGAACATCAACGTCTCTCCGTCGAGACTTCGGAGCGATTTGAGAGACAGATTCTCTACGACGAGGTTTCGTCTCGAGACTCCGTCAGCGGGAATCGTATAACAGCAGCAACTTCTAAGGTATACAATCGCTAATGTATCTCGACACGATGCAAATACTGAAGTAGATGCGGTCATTGTTCCTCTCAAGGTTCTCTTGATGTATCGAAAAATCCTCGAGAGCAACGAAGAGATGGACTGGGAGAGCTTCGAGAAGCTCGTTTCAGCGCTTCACCCGAGTCAGAGAGAATTGTGGTGTGACATTTGCAAGGCCGTCAGCAACGAGGCAAAGAGGGTCGCCGATGAAACAGGCGCTACGACCGAAGTCTGCATCGAGATAAATCCACTACCTTGCAAATTCGCTGAGCCAACGGTTCGCTCTGACGGCGACGAAATCACATTCGAATTGGACATGATTGTGAACGACGTTGACGCATTGCCGGGTTGGAACGATCGTCTGGCAGTCATAAAAAAAGCGAATAAAGAAATGAAGTAAGCTATCGAAACTAGCCAGAAATGAACTTTACCAAACACGTTGAGTAATGTTCCCTGAGCATTGTCTGAGGTGAGGGGGATCAATGAACTCTCTCCGGCATTGTCGGGAAAAAATGTTTCCTTCTACCAGTCCGGTATATCTGCGAGTGGGATGCACGGCGCGCGTGCGTCTAATCTACCCCTACCTTGCTCGACGATCGCACCCTCGGATCTGTGTACGAGGGTGCTCTCGGTGGGAGAACAGGGGTTGGTCCAGCAGGCAGATTCCCGACCTGATCGATGAACGACGGCGCATTGGATGGCCGACGAGAGGGTCGCGCGCGCATACCTTCTCCGCCGTTTTACTCTTCGTCGTTGGAATTGCGTCTCTCGGCTCTCAGTCCCCGATCCACTCTCGCACCCAGCAGCAGCACTAGCAGCAGCAGCAGTAGCAGTAACGGAAACATCAGCCGGGATCCCGTCTGCCTGCCCTGACGTTAAGCGTGCATTATCCCTCGTGCTATCCCCATTCTCTTACGACGGGCAACCCCGGAGACACGAAAGTGTGCCAGTAGGCCGAGTGTAAAGCACGTGATTTTATCGTCACACTCTATTCGTTTTCTTATTTTCTTCCGTTCCGTCGCTCCTCGACCCGTGCGCTCCATTCTTCAATCTCCTCAGTCGAAAATTGATAGTGCTCGGGCGAACGCGTGACTATGACGCATCGTCCGAATGGTTGCCTCTTCAACGCCCACGAGACATAATAACGTCCTGAGGGTTACACTGTATTCGGAATCCTCGCACACTGTGTCTCTATTGCTAAACTGAAGTATACGAGTTATTTTCTTAAACAAGCGAACTCGACGTAATTTAACCCGTAGAGTCATCGAAGTTGAACGCGGATTTATATTTTTGAGATCGATGACCCGCTGGGAAATCGATCTGATGAAGGCAACCCGCTGGCTCGGAAGTTACGTGACGCGCCCAGACAGGAAGTAGAAACAGGCGGTGTATATCCGGCATGCTTGGAGAGAGTGATTGATCCCCCGACAGTGTAAGGCTACGATTAATTATGAGAAACACGGTGAAGTTGTGCGCGTCGCAGAGAGAGAAATTATATTCTTTTTTGAATATCTAAGACACCTAAAAATTTGCAGTTTGTAAGTACCGGCGAGATGGAGAAGCGCCGATCCGCTGATGGGAGTTTGAACGATCACCCGTTGCCCATTCCGGTGCAACTTTATCTCTGGCGGCAAATGAGGTGAGCGTTCGATTCTCAAACAACACAAGCTTATGCATACTTATTTGTAGCTGCAACATTCAATGTAAAAAAATAAGATATAAAAATACGAGATACAACAAAGCGGACCGTATTTTTTGCAGACCCTTCACACGAGCCAAGCTAGGGAAGCTTCATGAGGCCTCGTGCATGGTAATAATCGTTTTATCTTTTTTTCTCGATCGAATTGATATTGCCCTAATTGCACTAATACCGTGTCTTGCTCCATCCGCCTCTATTCGGTAATTGAAGTTCTGCCAACACGCGCCCGGTCACCATGTAAGTCACCGCAATTCAACTTCTCTAATTTACCCTGTTGGAACTGTGGAGTTACATGTCTAATCGAACGATTACCGTTTCACGCTGGCCCGATTATAATAATTATTATAAGGAAATGAAAGAAGCGAGTACGGTGAGTGAACATAGTTTTCCGATAAAAATACCCATTCGGTGAGCGATACTTTACAAACGTTTGTCTTTCACACAGTCGTTCGAGAAGGTCCTTGTACAGAGTCTGCACAATGAACTGACGCCCTCTTTGATAGAAATTTTGGGCACGGTGCCAAGATGGCGCTTGATCCAAACAGCCCTCCCCTATGTTCTCCACGCGGCTGCCAATCTTCTTCACAACAGGTGTGAATATTTCGCGTAAAAGCTCGACCCTTGCTCACGCTACCTCTCCGATCGCGTCGCATTAACGAGCCATTATTCTTTCTGGCATGTTTCCATCGAAGAAAGGACCTGCTGAATCTCGGAGCCATGGAAACAACTCTCCTTTACATTTTGCACTGGTTCCTCCTCGATTCCGCCGAGGAATGCGCCGAATCCGATTCTCAAGTCAGAACTAGATCGAATTCTTTCTATTATCTATTCTCGATTCCTACGATGACCGTGAGTATTTTATATTTTTTCGTATACATCGAAAGCGAAATCTTTCCTATAAATTCCGAGACCTTTCCATTGCATTCACAGCTCTTTGTATACCTCTTCGCACCGCTGAGCAATCACTTAAAAGACATAGACTTCAAGACGAACCTCCGGCTGGAAAATGGCGTGAAGATATGGTTTCCGATGAGCGAGTTTCGGCATCCTAATGCGTCCTGTTTCACAGCCCATTGCAGACCGAAGCCACGAGCACTCTGGACACGCTCTAACAAGGTCACGAAACCTCAGCAGGTCGTCACCGATATCTTCGCAGGAACGAGTCAGTAAATGATACATTAATTCGTTCGGTGTAAACTGATCATAATCTGATTGGTTATCAAAAAATGAGTATTATCGCTTCGTAGAAAAAATGAGGATTGACGATTTGACGGATACCGACAGCCCGACCAGTCAGAACAACATCGGCATGCCTGATCAAACGGTACCGGGGAGCACGAGGCAGGACGAAGAGGTAAGAGAACTTCAAAGATTTCTATTTACAATTGAGACTTTCACTCATCTTCGTCGAATGTTTACTCAAGAATTGGGTTTCATCGCCAAAAGACACGGTGTTTCCCGAAACTATACCGGAAGAGAGTTCAAGCACCGAAGACGAACACGTGGTAAGGCTGTATAGTGAGATCCATAAGTCGATAATGTTGAAGGACATTGACCGTGGTCCGTCAATGTGCGTTTGTGGCCCTTAGACTCAGGTGATATTCAGCGTTCCCTCGTCGAACGATTCTGATCAAACTTCGGACGGAGTGAAGGAAATGTATACGATATTTACGGGGGAGGCCAGCATATTCCATGTGCAGATGGGGCGCAAGTCGGGCTCCTTGAAATCGACTCTGACCATCGAGCAAGTCACTGCTATATCGAATTTAGAAACGGCCAAGCTGTACGACGGGAAGACCGCCACGACAGTGAAATTTGGGTGAGCAGAAACATTTATCGAGATACTCCTGCGAACAGTTCGTGAATAGCTTGGCTTCTTCACGATTCAGATACACGGACAAGCCGCGGGAGGAGAAGGAGGACAAACCGGAAAAAGACGGAGAAGCCGATGGCTCGAAGAAGAAGCCACCCCATCAACTATCACCTGGTGAAAGTGTACAGAGTCAATTCGATGTGCAGGATAGCGGACTCGATGTTGACGTAAGAGCGGCGACCTTTCTCGACGTCGCGGTTCTGAGGTGTCTCTTCGTTTCCCAGTGGGGAGAGGAGGGAATCTACTGGGCCCTCCAATTCCTATATAGACGGTAAGGATAATTCTGCGTGAATGCACTTGCTTGTGCAACGGAAAAAAATCTTCAAATTATTATGTACCGATGGAGCGCAGATTACGGAAGATCAACGAGGAAACTACGGTGCAACAGATGCCTCGCAGACGAAGTAATTCGTTGCCGATACCAAAAATCGAGGTTTCTATTTATCAGAGTCCCGAAAGCCGAAAGAGGGAGGATTCGAGGGAAATTATCGACGTTCCCGAGCCTCGTGATGTGGCAGCTTCGGCAGGCGAGTTACCCAATCTCACGATGACATTCGTTCGACTTAGTAATTAGCAAGCTTGGCATATTCAGCGTTCCTTTTTCGCAGATCTCACCTCATTTCCCGACATATCACACAATGGAAGCAAGAGTCAGGAGTCTGAGGGAAGCCACGTCAGACGGGCGAGCGAGAAGACAAAGAGAAGAATGAAAATGGCTGATTTGAGAGCATTCGTGGAAACGAAATTATTGTCGAAATCCGATAAGGCCTTAGAAAAGATTGGCCAGGAGGAACCGAAAGGGTTTGTCGAAAAGGTAAATTAAGTTTAGGCGTCGAAAAGAACGGATGAGTCGTGGACAATAAACAATATTTTTTTTCTATTTCTTTTCAAGCAGGAGTGTCATAGAAGTTTGGACACCGGCGATGATCACCTCACAAGACCAACTTCAACGTCGTCGAAAATATTCGACGCTAGGGATGTCGGTGGAATGGAGCATCCGACGAATCTGATCAAAGGAAAGAGCATGCCCAGTTTAAGGTCTGTAAGATTCAGCACTTCTCACGCTACTTCCAAAAATTCTTTTATATTGTTACTATATATACATATATATTTATTAAATATTTTTTTACTCTGTATCTAGCTAACTAGTAGCGAAGAGAAATTATAGTTAATTTTCGAACGATTTATTGAGCAATTTCCTTTTCTTATATCATTCGCGAATTTCGTAGTGCTTACGCTGTTCATCTTGGGCGATACGAGTTTACGTGGACAGTAGAACCAGTTGCACAATTCATTGGGACTGATCGAGTTGTTCGCGGTTCAATAGATGAATATAAGAAAGAAGAATAACACCAGTAATGTTTCTCATTTAATTATGCAACTAGCTCTACTGACTCGATTGACTTACGTTCGTTATTCTCAAATCCTTACGACTCAGTTACGTCTGGCCGTGCTTTAATATCGTTAATATTATTCGATCGAATTATGGTTCGAACAGTGCGTAATGTCAACCTCTGTGTGTATCTTTTTTTTCCTCTCTATCACTGTCGTTCGACCCTCTTATCATCTCGAACTCGTACACAGCTGTTTGATTAACGAGCTGACCGCGGGAGGGTAAGTCATCAACATCTCTCCGACTGACGCTCCATTTTTTAAAATAATTTTTGCAACTCATCGTTTACATTGTATAGTCGTTACCGCACTACACGCTTGTTTGCGAGCTTTCGGCTTACGTTTAGAAACGCACTGTAAGAACCCATAAGTGCGAGTGCTCTTTTCCCAAATAACTTTTACAATCTTGGGAAATATATAGCAACGACAATTGCATTACCCATTCGATTAAGATTATTACAACAGTAGAGTATGGCCTATGGAGGAACGTTGCCGGACTACCCCCCCTGTTCAATTAGATATTAGTTATGCAATCGTCCATGGAGCTACAATGTAGAGAGCGTAGATCGATTGTGACACTCCAACCGAATGTATCAATAACTCCTCACAGTATATATTCCGTTAAAGTTCGACTATTGAAGGGCGTCGTAGGAGCATCGTAGCTACACCAGTTTAACTACCTGAATTTCGATAGACTATTGCGACTTTGCATGAACAAGGTCGCGAGACCGTCAGGTCGATCGCCGTAGTGTTTCTAATCGTCATTTGATCTCTAGGTACATCGGTGACACGCGAGTCGAGAGAAAGCAGAGTAGATTTTACAGTCAGTCGTACGCTGCACCCAATCCCATAATCACTGTTACCGAACACACGCCATCGCCATCGCCTGATTATCTTAAACGCCAAGTAAGTTACTACGGTAATGAATGCTTTAATCATCGATCGATGAATACTTAATAATAATTGTCGAATGTAATATCGTTGAAACGTTCTTCATTAAACTCTCTAGGGTTCCATCGATAGTCAACTCGATGCTATAAGTATCCACGGAAGTAAACTTAGCTCCGACAGAAAGCCAAGCCTAACAAGATCTCAGACAGATTCCAACATAACGTACAACGGTGACGAAATACCCGAAGCTCCAGGTTCAGCGGCATATATCACGAAGGAGGGTGACATTGATTACCAAGTGGTCCTCAAGGTATCGTCGTCTCGTCAAGTCGATAATATTCGGCTACGATTGAACGATATTTTATTTTTCAAGGCTGTTCACTCCGTCGCGCTGCGTGACAACGCAAGCTGCACACTTCGAGTCTGCGAAAGTATTCTCAACATGGTGGAGTTGCTGATGGACATGGGGGTGTTGAAGCGATGTCTGCGCGATGAAACGATGGGGAGCAGCGGAAGTACGATCCTTTTTTTAGCGATTCGTTCGACTTCTAATAATAGGGCACATGCTTTGTGCAGGCTCTGCTGGCGAACCAGCCGATAAACCGGATGGACCAACCGAAAGGAAACACGACTCTCCGGTCAACGATCACGATCCCCGAAGCGAAATGGATGGGAAACCCTGGACAGCTCACGCTCTTCTCATGAACTGTGTGCTTCGGGTGGTGAAACACTTGGGCTGTCCCCATGGTTGCGCCGATGGCATACGCGGACCACAGGCTGATTTCGGCCGATCCCAAGTTCAGACAATCCTAAGCAAGCTGTATCGTGCGAGTTCGAGACAATTCTCTCGTTGTCTTCGATCGATGATTCGCGAACAACCGATTCCGGAAATTCTGGACCTGTTTCACTCCTACGTTGGCTTCTGCGTAGATCCGAGTTCTCTTCTCTCACCCTTGAGTAAGTATATCGGGGTATCGTTAAATTGAGTTTTTTCGATAGTCGATAACCGTTTGATGCCTCAGATCAGAAGAGGAGTTGCAGCAAGTCCCCGGACGCAGTTCCTCAGGGTGGCTACGCGACAAATTTTGGCGCTGGCTTAGTCGGAAGTACAGGATCGACGACAGGGGCGCCTGTGAACGTTGCGACTGCCTCGGTATCGGCCACAGCCTCGGCGTTAGCTTCCGCTACGGCTGCATCGGCGACCGCTTCTTACGGTGGGATCAGCTACGGAGGCAGAAACATCGAGGGACAGATAATGGGATGCGTTTTCAAGACTCTGGTCAGCCGATTTGTCAAGAGTCTCAAGGAAATAAAGTCTCAGGAAAACATCACTATTTACTGCGATATAAAGCAGCTGATGACGTACGTCAAGGAGGCGCACGGCGGCGTGTTTCGTCGCGTTGCTCTCAGCGGTATATTGGACTCGGCTGATCGCCCAAACAAGAGATGCAATAGCGACGTACGAACTACCCGAGTGATAAGGTACATTATATCTTTAGGCAGTTATGAAAAAATGACGATAATTGCGATGTATTTTCACTCTGGACGGCAGACACATTCATCAAGCGGACTACGAAGAGAATGCTGAAATGGCAGGTGATAGTTGTTACACAGTGGATGAACGTGGAACGCGAAAGTATTTGTTCAAGAAAAGAAGTACCTCATCAACTTGCGCGGTAACATATAATAATGCTAACAGATTGTCGTGGCACGGTTTCTTTGCGCTATAGCTATGGACTACGGAATTTAGAAACCGCAGATTTAGATGCTGGATGTTTACCGTAAATACGTTACTTTCCGTTTGAAAATATACTTTTTCGATCGGAAGTAATGATAGTGCATGACGCTGTGTCCGCACAAACGGGGTCTTTAAAGTATCGATATTGTTTTGCTATCTCAGAGTCTATTAGAAACTGAGCTCAGTGAGGAAAATGCAAAACTGAGTCAAAGTCCCCTTGGCAACCTTCGCAAGAAACATCATGTTCTGACGCCGAGGCAGAGCGAGAGAAATTTAGGCATCGGCGAGTCTTACGTGGGAACGAGTAAATCAAGAAAATCTTCAAGGTTTCCAATTGGTGGCATAGGTAATATTCCGTACACTGTGATAAACGAAAGATCGACGAGGGTTTCACAAATCAAAGAAATTCTCTGTTTGCAGTAAATTGGTTCCGCAAGGAATATGGTCGAACAGATTCTACCGATAGTCACGAGAGCAGTGAATCACCGACGGAGGGTAGTTTCGTCAGGCAATCGAGTTTGCATCGCCCACACTACCGCGGTACTTCTCGCACGAGTAGAGGGTAAGTTTGTCCAATCGAAAAAAAACTAATATATATCTTGCACCATGTGATTGAGATGATTGTTTCTTTGCAGGGTCAGTCAAACGTTACAAAGAGCTAAACGTCGGATGGAGGATCAACTAAACAAGATCGGCCTCGGCAAGGGCAAGAAGAAGGAAAGTCTCGAGGAGGTTCCTGGGAGCTGTGAGTCCTAGAAAAAATGCTAACTGTCGTTTAATTTATTTGGTGGACGGTAATTCTTGGACGTGCACGAAGCTGGAAGCTATTTATACGGACATTTAGTCACAACGTAATTGATATTACATTGAAGGCACGTTCACAGATTTCAGCAGGAGAAATTCTATGGACATTGGCGAGGCCTCCAGAGAGTCGGAATTTGTTGTATTAAAGGAACGAAGATTGGTACCGCGTTTGGCAGTGTACGATGGATTGCAGAGGTTCTCGTTTTTGTTGGAAACGTGCCAGCCTGGTTCCGTGCCTGATCATCATCTGATAGCGGCTCTTCTAGACTTGGTAAGCATTTGACGTGCATAACGCTCTGTTTAACGTATACCTGTATATAATGCAATTTCTTGCAGCCGTATGCACCGGTGGTAGCACGAGCTTCGCTGATACTCGAGTGCGCTCACCTAGTTCATCAATGCAACAAAGGACACTGGCCTGTCTGGATGAAACTCAACTTTCCGATATTCCGGTCATCGGTTCCTATGGCAAACAGAAATGCACCAACAGGTCTCAGACGAACTCACGTACTTCAGCGTGCAGCAGGAAAACTATTCTACCAGTGGGCAGAGGTCAGTTCCTCATTGTCTTGTTTTCCTTTTTATTGCACGTGTTGATCGACATAATAATAAAGTTCACGTCGATTGGACAATTACCCCGATACTCACACAAAGGCTAACATTATTACTCGAGGACACTTAGGCACGCTAATATAATAATATAACTAGTAGTATCATAGAGGTATGTAGGGCTAACATCAGAATAATAGTTGCTCTTGGTTCACACAGGCCATCGGATCTAGACTTGAGGAACTTATGGCAGAGGACAAGCAAAATGTCGATCAAGTAATAGCGATGGTATCCGATGAATCCAAACAGCGTGACTTGGTAGTCGAGGACGAAGAAGAGGATTTTCTGGACGAAGGTGAATGATTGGCTAAAAAAACTTTCTATTTACGAATGATCCTATGGCTTCTGACGGGAATAATTTTTAGCGAGTATCAATGGATACGGTTCCCAATGTCCGATGGCCTTGAGAATGGTCGCATGTATGCTTCTCCTCGAAGTCACGGCCTTCCTTCGAGAAACTTATCAGACTCTTCCAAAGTCGAGTAGACTATCTACGAAGGAACGACCTCCACCTTGGGAAAGAATGTACAGTCGGGAAGCGAATCGTCGTTGGAGCATGGCACTCTCATCTATGGGACACTCACAGACATCGGCTCAGAGTCTTCAGTCTATCGCCGGTGATCGCGAGACCGGTGAGGGCAGAATAATCCAAACAAAACCTATAAATGGCATGTCCGATTGGTCGTTCCTCATGAATCAATATAAATGTCTGATCGTAGAGCGCAAAATCAGTTTCGTTCTTCATGAGCCCGACAACGAGTCGGAAGGCAGTAGCAAATCCACGGTCACCATTCAAGGTGAAGAAATGCAAAATAACGAACGGGAAAAGAACAAGCGTGTTCCGGCCGCTCAAGGTCGTCCTTTCCTGCTGAGGCGAGGCACTGCTGGCAATGCAACGGGCTCCTTCAAGAGGCGAAGTCTAAAACTTCGTCGGGGCACAAAAGAAGGAAAGGAAACCGAGTGCGAAGCCTGTAAGTAATTTCAGATTATACTCGCGGAGCTCCAGCTTATCTTCCCGCAGCTGGTAACGGTACGATTATTTTTTCGGGCAGTCGTGAGGTCGATAGACACCGTGAGACGTACAGATTCTATTCAGTCAAAGAGAAAGGTGAGTTCGTTGTCCGACAGAAGTGATACTTCGGAACCCGGCCTCGGAGGCGAGGTCAGCGGTGAAGAATCACCTGGAATTTTGAGCGACGATCAACCTCCCGAGAGTCCAAGTGACTCTAACGATACCGACGAAACGAACAAGAACTTTCCCTGGATGAAGGTTGTCGCGCAGGTCTCGAATTCATTTAATTTCTACTGCTCCCATCAAAATTTTTGTCATCCGTATTGCCATCGACGGCAAATGCGTGCCAGTGGTAGGCTAATAAAATCGGTGAGAAAAATTTACGGCGAGGAATTCGGTATTGTCAATGGCAAGCGTACCTTCGACTTCGACACGGACAAGAAAGACGACGCCAAGAAGGATAAGCGGAGTCGAAAAGTATCCGATCAGATGAGCGCACAGGTTTCACCTGTTAGGAGAAAGGACAGCGTTGGTAGAAAATTCAAGTGAGTAAATGAGGATAAATTTTTGTTATCATCCTATCAAAAATATGCTTAGTCACCCTTTCAAATTCCTGTTGTTTCCAAAGAATTGAGAAGAGTACAGACGGTTCGCAGTCCGGCAGATTGATCGGTGGAAACCGTGACTCGTCCAAAGATTTGGCTGATCAGGACTCGGAGCGAGGTAAAGGTTCGTCGAAAAAATTGGGCACCGACGATGCCGAAGACCCCAATAAGGAAGATCCGGTGATATTAAAGTACATCAAAACGCAAGTGAAAGATGCATTTCATGCTCCGCTAGCCACCTTGATAAAAGGCGCGGTCGTCATGTCGGAGGATCTCTTCATCGACGTGCTTCCGGTCGCTTGGGAACTTTTGTTGGAGTTAAATCAGGAAGTTGCAGCGTCCGCCGCGTCGCTTTTTATCGTAGCAGCGGTCAGGGCACCGAACCAAGCTAGTGAAATAATGCATCAGAGTCTTCAGCACAGTAGCACGACGGTTCGAATAAACTCTATACTCAGATTTCAAGTGTTGTGGAAATTGCGATATCAGGTTTGGCCTCGCATGGAAGAGTCTGCTCACATGACCTTCAAAGTACCGCCGCCGGGAATAGAATTTACTCTGCCATCGCCTAAAATTGGCATTGAGTCACTACCGGTCGTCGATCCACCGTGGATGCCGCAGGTAAAGACTAAGGTCGAAGAAGTCACCATCAATCAGGAACGTCATGTAAGTATTATTTTCAAAAGGTGCCTTGTTGAGTTATACTTATTTTCTGGGTTTCTCCAGAGGTCCCTTGTGACTGCAACTAAGACAAGAAAGAAACAGCAGACGGAGCTCATTAAGAAAGCTCTTCAAGCTCAGGATGACAAGAAACGAGAGGAGAGAGAGAACTTTCTCATCACAACGATCCCCATAACCGTTCAAGCGGCTTATGAGCCAAGTCCTGCCGGCGACGATCATGACGAAGGTGTGTATTTGGAAAACCTTACAGAAGCAAAATGAAAGCAAGTCGGAAAGTCAATTCGATTTCATTGCAGCGGCAACTGATGAGGACGGAGGTGAAACAGCACCACGAAATACATCTCATCATGGCCAATCAGCACTTTCATTGTTTCCCTCGTCCTTGTGCTCCGCTATTATTCAGATCATCAATCTTCTCGATGATGCCGCAGTTTCCGATGACGGAAACTCGGTGTACGAAGTCGCTTATCAAGTAAGTGAATCAGCACACAGATTTGAACTATGAACGGCACTGATGTACGTAATTCCAGGTTATATGGAGCTGTCTGGTAGAGGACAGCGCTCTGTTTCTTCGCTACGTCTTGGAACGCTTGACTCGCGAGAAACAGGAGTTAATGTTTAAAATCCTGCGACATCTCATAAGATTTGTGCCAAAGTTACCCCAGCAGGCGGCGTTTGCTTTGTATAATTATATCATCGGTTACGTTATGTTTTACGTGAGATCACCGCACGAGGAGGGCCAGAAACTCGTGGGAACCGCGCTTTCCATCTTGTGGATGGTAATCCATGTTGGAACACATCGACCGTAACAATTGTACATGGCAATTTAACTCGAACGAGTTTCCCTTCTAGGTCGTTCACAGTGTTCATGGAATAATGTTCAAGGACCTAAAGCAAATCCTACGAAAGGAACAGTGCGATGCTTCCATACTTTTGACAGCAAACGTTCCGTCGGCTAAAAAGATCATAGTCCATGGACCACAGGATCCGGATGCTGGCGGTATCCCGTCGCAATTTCCCGTACAAGAGGACACCCAATTCTGTCAAATACTCCGCGAGTCTCTGGACTTTTTCGGCATTGACGAAGCAAAGCACAAAGAATTCTTTCTGGTTGACTACAAGACTCGTGAGTTTTAAATAAATCGGCTACGATCGGAACAATACTTATATATTTGTCAATCATTTTTCTCCAGATCAAATACACAATCCCTCGTCGTACGTCAGGGATTATTATTTCTTCAAGAGATCGCAATATCCTCAACTGGAACTAATTCACATGAAACCCGAGGATGCCTTCAACGCTCTCCAACGTCAAGAGTTGATGCACAAATTCGTAGAGATCGGAAAGGTTCTACTCACATGGGCGATATTGAAGAACGTTGATATGGTTGTACAACGAGTGGTTTTTTTGCACGAGGAGCTAATGAAGCTGCCTTCGTTTCCGAGGAAAGCACTGGAAGCCGATCTAGACCTGTACAAGGGCGGCGAAATCGGAAGGGTACGAATATTTCGTCGTTCTGTTTGTGTGTCGCAAAAGAGTGGCGGACCGGAATATAGATTTAATTTCTAGGAACTCCTGGGGCTTGACGTCATGCACAAGTTTATGTGGGTTCGACTTATCGCGAGAATGTTCGAAGCAATGGCTGGCAATTTTGCTTACTCGGTCGACATCCACCTCTTTTTGAACGTACTGAATGGTGCAGTGATTCTCCACAGTGAAGATTCTTGTATTCTTCGCTACGTCGTCGCAACGTACATCAACGCGGCGCATAACTTTAAAAACATATTCTCAACTAATGGCTATCTATTGATTATGCCGTCATTGCTTCAGCTGTACGCCACACATCAGACAAACAAATTGGTCACCACGACTGTCGAATATGCGGTGAAACAGTTTTATCTTATGAATCGAAAGCCCTTCATTCTTCAGATGTTTGGAAGTGTTTCAACGATCTTGGACACCGATGAGACCAGTATTCACGGGGACGCACACAAAGTGAGTATGGGGCACTAAGGCGAAACGGGATAGTGAGAACAAAATTAATGTTTTCAATAATACATTCGGATTTTCAAATCCCGTTTTATCCACAGACTGCCAACGCCAACTCCAAAAGTCATTAAACGTTGTGTGTTGCTCCATTATTCCGTCCCGTTTCGCCCCGGTTTTTCTCAAGAAGAAAATTCTTTTCCTACAATATTTCACGCTGAATATTCTTTCTATTTTCAGGTACAATCGACGTGTCTCTTCAATTTGTTATTGAGCCTCGAGACACCCTCGCCGGATCCTTTGAACATCGGTGAGCTGGTAAAGGAAGAGAAGCCACTGAAAGCCATTGATTTTTGTTACCACGATGAGAACGAGATGGTAACGGTGTTAGATTGTATATCTTTGTGTGTGATGGTAATCGCTTACGCCGCCGATTCCATCAGAGGTCAACAAATGTTGGTGGGTCAATAGTGAATGCTTCAGGTGATATAAACGATAAGTCCTTATCGGAAGTTCCGAGTAAGTTCACTGAATTGTGTTTCATTTGTACACAGACCATACTCGAGGCAATATTGCCGTGTTACGTTCAACAAATCCAATCGCCCACATACAACAAAGAGGGCAAGACGGAGAAGGAGATAATAAATCAACTGGCTACAGCTGTTAAAACTTTAGTCAACAATTCCGAGGCATTGACGAAGTACGTCATTCGGTTATTGACATTATTTTTTTTTATTATTGTAGCACTAGTGACTCTGAGCATTGAATGCATTTCGATATGACCTATTTGATTAAAAACAGATACTACAACGGGCCACAGAAATCGAGTCCGGAGCACAAAGGCTCGAGTCAGAGAAATTACGGGAAAGGACCTTATTCTCCTGGCTTCGACTTCGAGGATGAAACTCACGTCACTAAATACATGGAACACGCGAAAGCCAAGACTCTTTATGATCGTGACAACGAGGATGCGGAGAGCGCTCATAAAAATGAATTTCGACGGCCTCGCGATACCTTGCTGAATATGGTCGGCGAATTTGTTGCTCGATGTTCTATTAGACTTGCGGAATTGAACAAAAAGTCACCGGATGGGAAAACAATCGAATTACTCGACTCCAAATGCCACGTGGTAATTTATTATCATCGACTATCATAATGAATACTAATTTCCTTTTGCCTTTCTATTAAATGTGTTGGGAAAGACAGTTTTTCGCATCGTGTGTGGGAAAGTGCCTTTTTGCGCTTTCTTTCTAAAAATGAAAAGCATGATTTTCGTGAGTTTCATAGGAAAAATTATATGAATGACACGCGCGGGAAAGAGGGAGTCATGATTCACGCGTTATTTACACTTGCCTCCGCCTCATTTGGCATTTTTACAATCGTCAAAAAACGCCTTATTACCTCTTCTATATACAAAAATTATTATATATATAACAGTTTTCACTATCATGGCTAATTATCATATTGCTACAGAGACTCGCTGATGTGGCCCACAGTCTATTGAAGGTTTCCCCCTACGACCCGGAAACCATGGCCTGCCGTGGCCTGAAGAGGTACATGAATGACGTTCTACCTTCGACTGAGTGGTCAAACGACGACATGCGACCAGCCCTAACGATAATTCTCCGTCGACTAGACAAAACTTTCAGCAAGATATACAAAAAGGCATCTGTCCGTCGCAACACCGACTGGGATGCTGCCAGCGACTTGCTCAAAGGAATATACGAAACATTATCTAGATATCCGTACATTGCCCACTTCCAGTACTTGAAAACACTGCTTAGTACCTGCCAGGCACTCATTGTCGGGGATACCGGTCTCGTTGAAATAACTTCGACAGCGTCGGCTGCACTCATGAGCAAAATTCCCCCTCAGCACTTTTGCTCCACCGTTCTGAGGCTCATCGCTCTTCACGTTATCTCGCTCGGCGAGGGCTACTCTCTGGAGAACGTTTGCGGCGGTCAGGCCATGTTCGCAACTCAAATCCGAACCGAGAATACACTTCTAAATTTATTGATACCTCTCTTTCTCCGTGTTGGAACGGGAAGAAGAGGTAAAGTTGCGTCTGTACTATTAAGGAAAAATGTTAAATTAATGCACCCATTCGGAAGTATTAATGCACAAACTGGTACGTGAAGGTTAATAATCCATAACCGTTATAAGATATGAATGGGCTTTTGCAGTCAAAGTAAAGTTAGTTGTTGGATTTAAAGCACTCTTATAGTAAAATGATAGTATAGGGTGAGCGTGGCCGAGAGGGTCGAGGTGCGACACTCACGCAGTAGGCCTAAGTTTGATTCCTGGCCGACACCGAGAATTTACAGTGGAGTTCTTTCTGCAAAAACGTGGTCTGGAATTATGATGGTTAGATCTCGAAAAAACGTACCGACGCCTTGGCCTGGGAAATTGAAAACTGAGAAATTGTAACGAGTTCGATACCCGAGATTGAAGTTCCGCGGGTGAAAGAAATATGACGGAGCCCGTAACCCTTAAAAAATCAGTGTAATTACGCAATATCCAATAGTAAAATTGAAGAAAATTATTGAAAGTAACATATTTCAAAAGTTTTTATCAGAATGTACGTTATTTTTCCGTCACAATTGTACATGAAATTTATCATACCAGTTTACTCATAAAAACTTCAACTACCGGTGCATTACATTTCATGCGAATATTTTTTGCAGCGTGAGTGCAGGTATACTCATTATTCGAGACGTGTGGAATCTTATATTCTCTTATTTCAGACGTGCCAAAATTGCGACAATCGGATATAAGCTTTGCGCTTACCGCAGTCCTCAATACACTCTGGCCGCCTGGCGCGAAGACGGCACCGATCACCACTCAAAACTTGAAAGCCACCACTGACATGAGAACCGGAAGTCTGACCTTCACAGCGAGAGACCCAAAGATATCGACAAAAATATCGTTGGCGCTCTACCAAGTTGCATTTTTAGGTGAACTTAAAAATTTCCCGCCACTCTGATAATCAGAATTTATCTTCGGTATCGCATTTATTAGAGTAGAACATTTCGAACTTACAGCTCTCAAGATCATGACGATCTGCTTTGAGACGGAACTGAAGACGGAATGGCCTAAGATACTGAGGACCATGAGGCTACTGAACAAGAGAAACGAGGCCTCCATACACCTGTGGAACTTTCTCGAGTTTGTGGTGACACATCGAACTCCACTGTACATTCAGATGTTGCCTTTTATAGTCCACAAAATTGGCCAACCACCGATATCAGAACACGAACGCAACATGCAGAGCACCATACGCGACAAGATGAGTGGAGTGCGTATAGCCTTTCCGAAATCGCGGGGTACGCTTCTCGGTGATCTTCTTCACGAGCTTAGGGATCTCAAGGAAGAGATAGAGGACAGAAAGTTCGGTGAGCGGGCCTAGGAAAAATTGCTTCCTGTTCTTTTACCGATACTTCCTGTGCACGACTGTACCAACGCGTTGCGAATCCACTTGTCCCAGACGAGATGCAACCGGAGCCGAAGAGAAGCGTCGTGGACATGCATCCCGGTGCCCCAAACTCAAACGATGGTCAGCCCCGAACCCAGAGGCCATCCTTGCTGATCGACTTGCTTACCGGCGATCTGGGTTCTCGCGGGCACATGATACGAACTCCCGCGGAAACACCGATCTCTCATACAGGTGGACTCCAGCCAATGTCTCATTCGATTCCCCAGTCAATGACCTCGAGTAGTACGACGACGCGGTCATCGACGACAGCCAGTCAAGCTTCCGCTCCGATGTACGGAATTCACGCGGCAAGAGGTATGTACAAGACATCTGAGAATTTTTCACCATTTTGACAACTGCCGGGAACGATACGATGTTTAGAATGTTATTTCCACTTTGTTTCTCTCTTGAAACTGTGAGGACCGCACGATGTTGAACGATTGTCGTGATGCTGACGATTTAGTGTTGAAGGTTATTGACAATGATAATTGGATAAATCTGATACGAATGATAGATACATCTCACCTCTCGCGAGTGCGTAATAAAAAAAATCTGTCTCTGGACTATTGTACTTGTGCGTCTTAGGATCACTATCGAGCACGAGCGCAGGATCCTCTACGCTAAGGGAGAGCAGCGACGTCCCTCCCGGGGAATCTCAAATCGATCAACCCTTACCGACAGGTATCTAACTTTTTTGACGCGCCCTCGAGCCGATTACCAAACAACGCATCGGCCGTTCCACGCGATCTCTTATCATAACTGATTTTTTTTTATTGCTCGTGATTGCTCGTGAGAACGGCCAGCGTGATTCATGAGTATTCGCATTCTCGAGTGTGTGTGATCGTTCTTATTAGCGTTCATACAAGTGTGTGCAAGACCCTGCGAAAGACGGGAGGATCGTTTGATTTATCGTCAAGCTCAGAGTCCTTGGTCGTGTCGCGTTGATCCACGGAAGTTTGATAGGGGGTTCAACGATCCTCGCCTCTTCACGCTGAATGGAATTAACGCTGGCGCTACCGGTGTGGCGAAATCGGTACCGCGAGATCGCTGGCACTTATCGGCTGGCCAAACGCTTGACTACCACAGTTGGATCGAGCCATTGTCTATAGGGCACTGCGGCGAATCATAATACCATTTTAATACCGAAACAGCTAGATCGATCGCAAGAGCATATTTATTTTAGTTCTGTATATTCGTCTATCGCTTTCCGGATTCATTTTAGAAGCATTCGAAAACGCCTTAAATGCCTTTTTCGAGTAGTTGGGGAGTCAGGGTGGTTATAGGCGCGTTGAAAGCTTGTATTTGCAACGATTCGGTCAAATCGATGATAAGTTTAATTTTTTTTTTTCGAACATTACACACGCAAAAGCTTATTCGTCATTCGGGGCGTGTGATTGACACACTGATCATTGCGTTGCTTCCATTGCTAGCTAGGGAACGGAGGTAAGCGGACCGAAAAACTACATGACTTATATTATTATTATTCTCAAGATATAATAATCATTAATTACTTCCTTGTACGTGTGCTCCTCTAATGCTTACATCACTATATCGTATATCTCAACTATGATACTATATATATCTATATAATATATCGATATGTAAGACTACACCCCTTCCAGACCCACCCTTCGGCCACTACTACTATTTTGCGTTCGTCACCACCGTCACTCACAACCCTTATATGTGGTACTACTTCATCGCAACATTCGATACAACTTTTTTTTTTTCATTGCGTTACCACTTTAGTTGTTTTGTCCTCATTCTATATGTGACCGTTAAACAACAGCACACCGAACTTAAGAACCGTATAGCAGTATTTAGACAATGGTAATGTCCAACAGTTGGTACCCAGTTTTCTATCGTTGCGTAGACCACACATTCTGCACACTACGTAGTTGTTTCGACGGCTTTTAAATGCTTTTTGCTGGCGATATATGAAATAGTACTCTAAACGAAAGCCTCATAAATACAGTCATCACGCATTGTTTCTCGTTAAAGACTCTCGCCAATATTTCCCAAACTGTCACGTTGATTTATTTTGGGGTTAATCACGTTCATCGAGCTTTCATTTTATCAAAGAAAAAAGAAGGTCCTCGTCTATATCAAAACTCATTTAGTCAGATTTAAGTATTTTTTAATTAAGGTAGAATACCACCTCAATACGTTTACAAGGCGAGCGAATCTCGAGCAATGTTAAATTTAGCGCGAATCTCTGGTAGAGATTTTCTAGCATTACATCAGGCTTGAAAAAAGTCTTGGTCTAGCGCCACAAAATTTTTACCGGGGTCACGATAGATCGAAGCAACGACGTAGGGTAGCGGATAAATCCAAGATATATCTACATTATAAACCTTACGCGAATAGAATGATAAGAGTAATACAAACATTGAAGCATTCAAGATCCTTTGGTAAGAAAATATGCTCTATTGAAGAATTAGCACCTGAACGCAGACTAGATCTCCGATGTAACATCGTTACTTTCGGCTGCAAGTCGGGGATTCATCTCACTGTGCGATGTCTCACGCTAGCGATCTATTCTCTCACCGTCATTATTTTGTTCACTCCTCTGTTTCTCTCTCACTACTTCCCTCATGTTAGACGTTCGATGTGGCATGTGTTTCAGATAGATCCCAACAATCTTCTACTAGCGATGAACGTAACAATGTTAAGTCTCATCCTACTATCTTACCTCATCAAAAGACGTCCAAACTGCGCTTTGTCTCTTCTGTAGAGTTTAGGCACTCGTCAGGTAAATCCCACACCCCGAAACAAACAAAAAAACTAATGAAAATCTTAACAATCTTAAAATAATTGGTACTTTAGAACGGTAGTCGCACTCGCACTAGATACATAATAGACTGTTGATTCTCTGCAACGGATATACTAATCCCCGTTTTCCGTAGCCAAGGTATGGTCGATACCTTTTGACGATTGAATAAACATTGCAATTCATTGACAGCCGAACGATTCACTTTTGTTCCAATATCCTCGTATCGTAACACTTGTGCGCATCATTCCATTCGTCTTTTTTGTATTAAACAATTATAAATATGCGTAAATTTTCATCATTCAGCTGCTCTTTCGGACGTTTGTGATCGTCTAGCATGGCTATCGTTAATTTTTTATTTCCATGTATTTTTATTTTTATATGTAATTGCCTTTATTTATCTCTGGTACTCGTTTCCGTGTTCGATACAAATTGTATTAATTACACTATGTTTGTTACGTTCGACGAATCGAAAAACACAGTTCGAGAATAAAACTTTGAAATAGCATGCATGTGTAGTTCTTGAAACTATTCAATATACATCTAAGACCGATTGCTGAATTAATGACGAGATTATTTTTTTCCCATAGGCGAAATCGTGACGAGTCAACTGAGTCCGAGCAGTCCGACCGAGGACAGTTCAGGAGAGTCCCGTCCAGACAAACCTCGTTTGCAGCGATCGATGGGCCAAAGCAAGAGAACCTTCCGTCTAAGAAAAAGCCGGAAGAGCCATATTGATGTAACTAGTCGATCCACTACTGATAGCGAGTGATGTTGCGAATTAAATTAGGGAGTAAGCAACGATCGGCACGATTTGATTCCTTCAACGATCCTACGCTTTCCAGGTTCCTCATCTAACGTTGGAGCCACGAGAATCTTCACATATTCAGCCGAGAATCATAACGCCACCATCCACGTCGACGGTGGAGTCGACAATTTTTAGCATCCCCTCGGAACCATCCTCCTTCCGTTCCAAAAGAAGTTCGTCGATGCGTCAGACCGATTCGGATCGTGCCAATTGTCTGAATCCCATGGATCAACACTCACAGCACCTGCATCACAGTCATCTCCATTCTCACCATCATCTTCATCCACAGTCGGATGTTTCCTGGGACGAGGATACCTCGAGTACTTCCGGGTATCGCGAGTCTTACAGTATGAAATTGATTTCGTTGGACGGAAACGGCAGAGGCGTTAATGCACCGCCTTTAGCGTCACCCGATTTTAACGACATACCATCGACGAGTAGCACAGCAACGAATTACATGGGCTACGACGGAAGCTCGCCAGACTGCTCGATGAACGGTAACGGCGGCGAAAAGACGGCCCTCTTGAACTCGAGTCAGAGATCGGCCTCGCAGCATTCTCTGCTGATGGTCTTCCAGGGCCATGACGAGGATACGCTGATCTAACGAGACATCGTTATGATATTTCTTTTTCTTCAATGAGTTTAATCACGACGGATTAATCGATGGGGAAAGATGAACTGGAGAATTGGGAGACATAATTAAAAGTAAGTAAAAATATTTAAAAACAGGACAAGTCTACGGACGTCATTAGCCGTAGATCGCGATGCCGTGACCGACAGAGGCCTAAACATTTGTACGACGCGATTGTGTAAAGGATTTATCAAGTGTTTTAGATAAAGCGATGATGATATACCATCATCAATTTTAGCACGGGAAATATATTTTTTATTCATTGGCCCCTCCTCGATGTTTTCTGTGGACTGTAAATTGCTCGACAGTATATTCTCATGTTGCTCCATGAGGAAGATCGATGCTTATGTCAGCTAGAACGTAAGAAACCGCAGCGAAGAGAGCTGTACTTGCGTCCAGCGACACCGGATTCTCGACGTTCATCGTGTCCGCCTCGGAGTGATGAAACCAGAAGTATCTGTCGTTCTGGGTCCAGAGTGAAGCGCCGGGAACACCGGCGTCTATCCAGGCTTCTATGTCCGGACCTTCTCCCGGCGCCTCGAGAGCATTCGCACCCAATGGCTCGAGTAGTCTTTTCAAAAAAAGTCACCAGTCAAAAATTAGAAACTGTTTTCCGTGGCTTGCAATCGGCATATACGACATAATTTCTGCACGCATAGACTCACTGCATTGTTTTCTCGAGGACGCATCGAACGGCCAATGGTCCATCGTACTTAAGACCCAGCGGTGCGAACGTCCCCATGTCCGACTCCATCACAAACTGAAGATCCCCTTGTTCACCCTTGTGTTCATTTATGTACTGAGTCGCTCCGATAATACCCATCTCCTCGCCAGTCCACATTATCGATCTGAAAATTTCATAATCTATGACTCGATCGCTCGATCGCCAAAGATACGATTCGCTTAAACCGTACCTTATCGTTCTTTTAGCTCGTAGATTCAAGCGTTTCAGTAAAATCACGGAACTCCAGGAAGTAAAAGCACCTCCGCCATCGTCCATCGCGCCTTGACCAACGTCCCAGCTGTCTATGTGACCGGAAACCACCACCACATTATTGGGCTTGCTACTACCGATTATCTCCGAAACTACGTTCCTCGATTCACCGTCCGGCAGTGTTTTCGCCTGCATCAAAATTTTCAGCCTAATGCGCTCACCTAAAAAGAAAAATACCAATTTAAACCCCTCGTCGACGCAAGATTATTCGATCAGCCTTGCCGATGTTTAAATCTCTCACCTCTAGCCGCAATTCTGCCCAAGAGCGAGGCGTCCTCGATGGTTATGCAAGCTGCGGGAATCTTCGTTACGTTTTCGGTGTAGCTCATCATACCGGTGTGCGGTGTGTACAGAGAGAACGGAGTAATGGATCTGATGAGCGTGGCAACCGCCCCTAACTTAGCAGCCTTCACAGCCCCCATCGAACGATATTTCACCGTCAAGCCGTACGATACAAACTTTTGATTGTAAACGACGATTTTTCCGGGTACCTGACGAGAATCGTTACGATTAATTGCTGTGATTGCTAAACATTATCCAACGACTCACCTCCCTAGCTCTTCTCTCTAACTCGGCGAAACTCTTGACGACTATAGCGTCTGCGGTGATGCCGGTTTCCGGTGTGCCAACGCTGTACCCCAATCCAAGCATTTTTATATCTTTGATCCTGGGCTGCAAGAGAGTCGCGGATTCTTGTCCCCTAACAAAAAAAACAACGTTAGCAATATTTTCTTCCTCATATCGGACACTTTGTTTTGGTGATAAGAAGGAAAATTCAACTTTTTCATGAAATAATTTTTAGATTTTCCCGAAACATCGAAAAATCATGTTTAGAAAAAATGCTCGTAGGTTTTTGGGTATTTGTGCATGTATGCGTGAACCAGAAGCAAACAATTCGAATCGCAATCGCTTCAACTCGACCATACCTTAATCGATGAAGTTGAAATTTCATAGACGGAAGGAGTGGTTAATATTTTTATAGTGAATGAGTCTTGAATATTCGATTAAAAGAATGGGTAGTTTTTTTTTCACATTCCCGATCGCAGAAATTTAAATAATTTTACCTGACCCAATGCGGAATCGTCACTCGTTCACCATGCACGTTCTCCAGTCCGAGTTCCATCGATTTGTTGAGCATGTAATCGATCGAATCCTCCAAATTCTTCGTACCCGTGAATCTGGGACCGAATTTATCGACGAAATTTGACAATTCGAGCCACGTTGAACCCTTGAAATCGCCGTTCATTGTCGCGTTTATGATTCTGTTTACAATCGGCCCGTAACTCTCGATCTCGGTCAGCAAGCGTGTCGGTAGTACGGACTCGCAAGTATTGCTACCAGTTTCATCCGCAATCTCGCCATGTACACGATTTTGCAGCGCAATGGTAATGAACAAAAATGTTACTTTAACCGACAACATTTTTCTTCAGCTCGTTAACACTGTATTGCAATCTTAGGCAGAGTGCTGCATGAACCTTACCGCTCAACGACGCAGCGGCAACTAGATTGACCGTTCCCAACGGAGGAGTCGAACGCGGTCGCAGGCTGAATCTTCACATCAGCAAGCGTCGCGTTACTCAGCTGGAGGTTTCTAGTTTTTTTTTTTGGATACACACGCCCGTAAACTGAGCTATTATTAGCCGTGCAGTAGTTCATATTCCGCATAAAGTTGGCGCATTCTCGCGGGTGGTTATAAGCTTTGCGTCAAACGGTACGATGGACGATCGTTTTTCCATTAGTCGGTAAAGATCCCACCGTTCCCATAAGTCGACTGTTAATTTTTTAAATTATTTCTCACAACGGCAGGTAAATATTCCAAACTAGTTTCCGAACGCAACGGTTTAAGGATTAAACTAACAATCGGTACGCGCACATTGTTTCGAATAGAATATCGTTGACGGTAGATAAGCCAGAAATCGTCGAATTAAAATGAGAGCCGTCGGTAAAGCAGTTGCTCTCGATTGAATTTTCAACCGTATATTCATTAATCACTCGTCCCTGGAGTAACAGGAGGAGAGCGGAACAGCAGCGGACCGTCACTCAATTAAGTCATGACACGGTTCCGTTACTCCCCGGAAACCACGCTGCAGCAATGCAATTTGCAATATAACGAAGCGTATTGATTGTGCCATCAGCAGTCTTCACTTAACAGTCCACTACCGCTACCGCTATCGGGAAATGAATTAATTACGTAATCTCGTTCAATTGAAAAGGATATAAAGTGGACAAGGGCAGCCCCGTGGATTTTAATATAGTATTGTATCGTCTCAAATGCGTATATACTATATGAGACGTACATAAAATTGCTATGCAAACTTAAATTATCGATTCCGATTTTTTTGTTACTTATGCACGTTGAATTCAACTACCTTCGGCCCTTTCGGGTTTTCGCATTGCGTCGGAGTAAACAATTTTATTTCGCAAGAACGCTGAAACACTGGGATGATATTAAACTTATGTTATCACAGTATCATCTTGAGCGACTGTATGCTTTCTAAAGACAAAGTGATCTTGTTCGCAATTTTCCGGTTGCTGATATACGGAAATTTAAAGTATGCTCCCTACTCTGCCGCAAGTTTCCGTCGAGTTATTTATATTAGATACAGCTGATAGGAAATAGGAAAGCCCTGAGACGACGGCGCGCCCGCAACTGTGGTTCTCCTTGTAGTAAGTCAACATTGTTGAAATCTCCGGAATGTAGCATCCGGAGTATTCAGCATTCGGATTAGAGGGAAGGGAGAGACAGGGGAATGTAGAGTCGAACGAGATCTCGAAGCGAGAATAATCTCCGGACATTCTCGACGGGTTGGGAGGTATCTGTGAATCCGTTATAGGCTCTCTCTTTCACCACTGCAGCCGGGATTTCACACCTTCCGAATCTGTACTCCCCGATATGGGATGAGAAAATGTTATATCGGCTCGAGCAGATCCGATTCCCGCGTCACCGTACTCGGTTCACGCCTCATCCCGCAGTGACGTATATCATACCACGACTGCACGATAGTATAAGACGATAAGGCACAGCCGAAACCTCGTTGGCTCTTGCGCGCTACCGCGACGATATTGATTACAATTTTATCTTGCGGATGACACGAGGAATCCCGGCAATTAAATTGTCGTATTCGACACGTGTATCGTTGGTTACAACATATATGCACTCTGATTTACTTCGTTACGAATGAAAGTCTATTTTTCGTTAAAAAAAATCATTTCACAATGCTCGATACTCTGTCGAACGAAAATATTTGTTTTAAACGATACGTTTCCGAAGATCCCATTTTTTGTTAAGTACTTGAAAAATCATTACATTTTCAAATTTAGCGAGATACATTTTTTAAAAGGTGAACCTTAAATAAACGATCGAATAAGACGATGAGGCATACCCGAAATCTCTCTGAATCTTGCGCGCTACAGCGACTATATCGATTACAATTTTATCTCGTCGATAACGCAATGATTCCCAGCAATTTAATTATTGTTGCATTCCACGCGTGCGTTCGCGGGAACACATATACATTCTCATTTACTCCTTCACGACCGGAAGTGTGCTTCCTGTTGAAAAAGGAATCCCGTGAAGCATAACACTTTTCAACGTAAAAACATTTCTTATAAATGCCACTTTTATGAAATCCGCTCATTACATTTTTAGTCTAACACTCCATGGATTTTTGAATTAAACTTTCGGTAGACATATTCTAAAATAGCCATATTTCACCGTCTCGGCGAATATCGGACATCGAACATTAAAGAGTTTTCTATGAGTGCCGTGAAGTCGATGAATACTTTATTGGCTATGAAGGGCTCTATAGCCGTCATGAAGAGGGTAAACTTTCCGCATGTATTCACGACACTCGGAGCGAGTTACGGCTTTTCCTTGGCGATTAACATTGTACCTTGTATCCGTTGTCATCGTCGTGATCCTTATCGTCGAGAGTGCGGCATGTAGTGTGTTAGCCGTCGGTCGATTCCCTCGGTGCCTCTTAATCTGTTGAGCGTTCTGGGGAATGATTTCGAAACATTTACCTGTGATAATCTGAAAACCGATAGTGACTACCGGCGTTGAGAGCGCTCGGCCGCCTCGGTGGTTCAGTCAGTATGGCCGAATCGACCAGGAGAACGTCAAAGGTTTGTGTCACAAAAGTTGAAATTAGTATACATAAGAATATTACGACGCTTCCTGTAGAGTATTCTGGAATTAACGAGGCTTCATACGAATCCGCATTATATTCATTTTTTTTAATTATCCTGTCATCGTTCCACTCGTTTAATTTTCGTTCAATTAATTTTTATTCGGCTATAAATTCGCCCGTGCAGAGCGCCGGCTTCTGCGTACTCGTTTAATTACCAACCGGTTTACAACAGTACACGACGATTGGATGAACCGTGTGTACGTGCAAATAGGAGGGTCAATACGGCAAAATAATAGCATAATAAGCCATGAGACAGGCTCTCGGCCACGACCGGTCTCCAATAAGCCGTCCCTAATTTCGCTTTGTCCCTTTTTTTCCTCGTGGATTTGCGGCGCTAGCATAAACATAGGTCTCGCGACAGCGCATCGTTCAAGTGTTACTCGATTTCAATATTATGTTGTGTACCGTCGCCCGGATCTTTTATAACTGCCCAAAGGCACAAAATTCCACTCGATAAGCCCGCAATTACTTGGGACGATTCCCTCCTTATTTTACTTTATCCACTCCAGTTTTTCTGCTCCATTCTTTTCCTCCTTTTTTTCAACTATTAGATAAGTCGTTTCGACTGTAGGGCAATTTCGCTCTCGTACCGGTGGTGCTCCAAATGAGTCGGACGAAGAAAGAACAAAAAAAAGTAACTGGGCCAACTCGCCGGAAGGAGTGAAATAAATGTTGCACGGAACGTGTAGAGATAAATAGAATGAAAAGACCGGAAGTTAAGGAGACTACAAGAAATAATACGAGAAAGTGACGGAGCCGATAAAAGCTTTTTACAAAAGGAGCCGTATTCTTCCTCGGCGCTTATATCTCTTGCATCCCCCCCCCCTTCTACAGCAAGAGTGCAATTTCATTCTATTAATTTTTTTCCCTCCTCCGTCCATCATCCATTTGCGACACACTTCCTTCGCAAAGGATTAACAATAATAACAGTATGAGACCTTGTTAATTTATTGAAGCAACTATTTACCCGCAGTCGAAGAGGATCTCCCTTGGGGTTGGCGGTGCCCTGGTGGAACTACCGGCGGAGAGAGTTGGATGGGCAAATCCGCTCGAGTTTGTTCTATCCTGCATCGGGTATGCTGTTGGCATTGGAAATGTTTGGCGCTTCCCGTACCTTGTGTACCGCAATGGCGGAGGTATGTATAACATTCGTCGGTCCACCGGCTGGTGCGAGCTTGGGCAAAAGGTGTTTCGCGGTTGTGAACGTCGAGGATTCGTCGTCGCTCCTCCAGGATCCACTGCGGAAACTAGCGCGTTGATGGCTTTCGATGTTTCGCAGACTGCTTGTTATGCTATTCCGTATCTACATGTTAACGCGCAATAACTCAGAGCAGTTTACCCTCCGGCAGTTGCCGATCCAGGGCGTTTGTGACCTGGGAGGTCCTTCGCGAAGTATTCCCTTAGACGTAAATTGACGAAAGACGATATATACACTGACGAACTTCGTCAATAACGCTCGTCATTCGATCTGTAAGAGTCAATGGCAGAGACATATAAGTCCCCCCCTCATCGAACTCCTATTTCCCGTCAACTTCTATCCGTTAGCGGCATCTCGCGTAGCCTATGCCCACAGTTATGCAGGTGTTTCTTCGATCGCGAAACCTAATATCCGCCCGGTGGAGAGGGAGGGACGTATATCCTAGACCAAAACCACTATTCACCCGACGCAATACTCGCGGCAAGAGTTCCACTTGCTTTGACACGTGTCCTATACTAAACGCAACACGCGATAGCAATGTCCGCACAGCTCTCTCTAAGAGACGATATACGCTTTCAGTGGGAGACCCGGCTACGTTTCTAAGTGACTAGCTTCGCCTTTCACGATCCTCGCAATCCTCCATCCCCGCTACAAAATATTGATTGGGTCATAGGGCACTCTGGATACCCAACCTAGAGACTAGCTTTTAATTACCACAGGGTGATTTATAAAACGGAGTCTCTCGTAAATTTGATTCTGCATAATTGAATAACACCTATTATTGTTTTTATTTCATTAAGGCGCCTTCCTGATACCCTTCGTAATTATGCTCATCACAATGGGATTGCCGATATTCTTTTTGGAGCTGAGTATCGGCCAGTATACGGGACTCGGACCGGTGCAGTCTTTCGGAAGAATGGCACCGGCCTTTCACGGCCTGGGTTGGTGCACTCTCGTCGTCATCAGTCTCGTGACGATTTACTACATGGTACTCGTCGGATGGACACTCTTCTACACGTTTGTCTCGTTCTTCCCGAAATTGTCGTGGGCCTACTGTGACAACGTATTCAATACGAACGGTGAGCGGAGTGAATTACTGAGAGAGGATGAGCGGTTTGAAGTACTGGGAGATACGTTGAGGGGGATTAAAATAGCAAGTCCGTGGAGAGGATCCCCGGAGTTTTCGGGACACGGATGTTTGGTAGGTATTCAGAGTCACCCGAGAGTACTTCCTCCACGTACGCTGGCTAATCGTAAGCGCCCGGGTGCAAAGCACTAAGCTTCCTCCGGAGACAGCCATTCGCGCGTCAAAGGAGCCGTTCCGCAGGGCATGTAGCTGGAGTGGGTAATCCTGCGGAGACCATCACCGCAGCTGGTACTTCGGTATCTCGATTAATATGTTTTCACTCGTATCGACGCCCAGAATATATCCCTCGGAGAATCCTCCCCCTTTCCGCAAACAAAAAAATAAACACCGAATACATACTTTACGGACCATGGCACAATAAACTGGGTTGTCTGTCTTGGGATACTCACGCGAGTCAGCGCGAATACAGGTAAACAGAACTAAATGTGACAGTGGATCGAAACGGGATAGCTAGGGTTGAACTCGATTTTCCTAGAGTTCTTTTTTCTCCATCGATAGATCACGATTTTCCATTTTGCTCTCCTTACCGTCACCGCCGTCATTACAGCGTTATTCGAAAATTGCTTTTTCGGTCACTACCCTATTTTGTCCCGGTCTCCCCTACGCGAATACCGACAGGGACCTATAGACACGCGCCGAAATTTGTTGCTAGACTCACTTACCGATCGAGAACTATTTCGACTATTGAAATTATATTGGATGGAGTGCGTCAGGATTATGGAAAGGAAAGAGGGTGGAACGCTCGAGTGTACTTGTCGTTGTCCCGTACAGTACACACTCGAACCCGCGCTCTACACGGTCTGCCCGTTGTAAATCAGCGTAGCTTAATTTACCTGGATAAGCTACACGGATTCTCGGTCATCGTTAGACCCAACGATGCTGCGAGCTAAAATTCAAGTCCCGGGAGTTTACGCGATGTAGTGGCGACCGGCGGGTCGCTTCAGGGGGCTCCGAGGAAGGGGGAAGACCGCGAAACCTCGAAGGTGTGCGCCGAAAGTATACGTGGGCTCCTACACAGCCGCACAAACAAACAGCCTTTTCGTTAATAAATTGCAGATTGCTACAGCGGCCTCCAGGATATCGAGTGCCAGGAGAATAACCGAACGACGATATTTTACAATAAAAACTGTGCGACCATTAGCGACGTCTGCTCGAGTTTCGGTTACCCCGACGGAAACGTAACTCACTGTTACAACGAGACCGTCGCCACTCCATTCAGAATGCTCTACAAAAGGGTTCTGTCGTCCGAGGAGTATTTCAGGTAGGCAAAAACAATTAACCATAACTCCCTTGTCGAGATCTTCGAAGGCTTCGGGTGTGCCTGAGGAGAGCGAATATTAATATATTCCGACAACCCGTGGTGATAGATTTGAGTTGTCGATACCAGATGTACGCCCAAAGAAGAGAATGCTCGAAACTAAGTGTATGTTTGCTTCAAGCACTCTCCTCTCAAGCAAGGCTTAGTTATTTCAAGAATTAATTAGTTTTGACCTACGTGCTGCGAGAAGGATGTGACAAAAATCATCATAAATATAATATATCGACAGAACTTTCGTATAAACGATAAAAATTCGTAGTGAAATTACGCGTAGTAAATATTGTAATTTTCGGTTTCACGTATATTAGCGGAATATTCCGTCATTTTTGCTTTTACCGAGATTTTTCTCATATTCTTGTAGAACGATTAATATATTTCAGAATATCCTCAAACTAACAAAACTCCATAGAAATTCACATTATCTAACATTTTTATTTAAAGACACAGTAATCCGCGGCGTGGTGATTGCGAAACTTTTGTTGCACGTTTGTAATTTATATCGGCATATGTCGCTAGTAATTTTTTACATTCGTATATTCATAACAAAACTGTCGATCGATGAAATTCTCAGTTTTTAATCACGGTTGTTTTTTATCCACGAAATTCTCAGCCAGATACGCAAAACTGTTGCCATCCGCAAAAAAATAACCATAGAATTTCGTTGCCGGGTCAAAATTTATGGTGTGACTTGGCAATTCTGTCAAGATCCTTCCCTTAGCGTACTTGTATAAAAAGATCGAGGAGAAGACGAAAGTTTTTCGAGGAAGTGTGGTACACGTAATCGGGCATTACTCTCCACTTCCACGTGTCTCTCGTTCACACAAACTCATTTTGGTTCCATGGCCCACGCAGTGAGTATGTTCTCGGTATACGGGGTGCGACCTGGGAAAACTTCGGAGGTATCAGATGGGAACTGTTCGGTTGTCTTACCCTCGCCTGGATCATCTGTTATCTGTGCCTGATAAAGGGCGTACAAACCGTGGGGAAAATCGTGTACTTCACCGCTCTTTTTCCGTACGTTGTGCTCATCGCCCTTTTCATCCGAGGTTAGTAAAATTCGCAGCTACATTAACATACGTACGATCAATTTGACGTTCCTATCGACATGAGAAGTTAAGACGTGGTCGATGAACACACAGTTTTTTTCTGTACACGAATAAACAAAGTACCCAAGAATGTAAAAAATAGAAGCGCGCTATGCCGCCAGGTGTGCAGTTCGATCGATTTCGCAGGCGTGACACTGGAAGGCGCATCCGATGGCGCGTTGTGGTTCATCAAACCGAAGTGGTCGACCCTGCTGAACGCAAACGTTTGGGGTGACGCTGCATCGCAAATCTTCTATTCCCTCGGTATCGGTTGCGGATCCCTGGTCACCCTGTCGAGCTTCAGTACCTTCTCGAATAATTGTCACAGGTGAGGCAAAATGTACTACTATCAATACCGCGGGTAACTATCCATTTCCTTCGAGGCCACACACCTTTGTCCATCCATTATCCAACTGTGGTCTCTCGGATGCGTGTTCAATTTTGCAGTTCGCTATATCTGCGCAATGACGAGATGCATCGCCGATTTCATAAATACATGTGTGATATCATGTAACGTTACAAGGGAGACCGGGGCAAATTGACCTAGCATTGCTGTGAACATTTTTCGGACGTTGTATCCTCTCGAATGATTTTATCGATCCGAGAGAATTGAACACATTGTATCATTCTATTCTTTAGTATATATTATTGTTGCAACCAGATCAGTGCAATAAAAAAAATTAATTTATAATACATTTTTTAAGGCCTGTTGGAAAAGAATTCAACACGAACTCATTACTCGACAAGAATCGAAGATATTTAAATAATTAATCTATAAATATTCGTGAAAATACAGATACTATTGTACCGGTGGAGTACAATGTGACGCTCAGATAGGCAAAGTGTGTGTCGAGCGATGCAAAATGTGATGCATAATGAGTGAAGTGAGGACAGTTCCGTTTTGAGATTGAACAGTGGAGTGGGAGCTTCCGACGGCGACGAGCTGTTTCCTCTTTTCGCAGTTATCCTGGCCTTTCTGTATGTCCGACAAAAAGAAAAGAAAAATATCTATTCTGTACTTGAACTGAACGTTGCAACTCCAGCATAATATTGGTATTACATGCTAACAACGTCAAGAGATTACGCAAAGCATCCAGTGACACATTGTATTCCACTAGTAGCAAACGATATACATTCTAACCAGTATAAAGATAAGCACTGAACGAGACGCACGATATTGCATAGATAGGTGAAATAGTTTAACGTTACAAGTGACGAACGTACAGAATTTATAGTCATATCGAAATTGACTCATGCACAGATCATTAATCCGTCCGTTATGTTATGTTAACTTTCATATTTTCTTAAGGGCGACATTTTTTTTTCCCAGAGGCCCAAATATACTATCATATTTAATATTTCCCTCAGAGTTGTCATCTAAGTTTTCTTCCTTCTGACATAATTTAATTTAGCTCGCGGCTCAACATAGAAACTTTCGGAATCTATGCATCACAAACCTCCGAGAGATTGAACGCGGCTCACTGACGCCCCGTGACATATCATACACTATTCTCCGTTGCATCCGAGCATGCGTCAATCATCTCCGAGAAACGCGGCATACGTGACGGGAGGGTTTGGGAACGCACGTATCGATTTCTCAAAAGCTTCGCGATTTTTTTGTTCCCGAAGGGGATCGTCTAGTTCTCACGTTCACGGTCTCGCGCTAGAGCACTCGCGCGTTAGCCACTCGGTAAATTTGATTTGTGAAATTACTTGATACACGCGACGTGACAGTATATGGGTCGGATCTGAGGTAGATGGCACGGAGGAAACTGACAAAATCCCCTGCGTAAAGCCCTCCGGGGCCCGGCGCCCCAACGGCGGTACCTCGCTAGCTGCTTCCACTGCATCTGCCTCATCTCTTCCTCCTCGCCTTCTCTCATCGCGCATCGCTCGGTGAATTCGGCAAGGGTCGAAGTTTCGGCTCAACGGGCAAATACATTTCCCCGGGTAAACAGGTACGTGACGCGTTACGAGACGACATACTAACTTTGATCGCTCCGCGAGACTGGTATGTACATATATATAGTTGTCGGTACGCAAAGAGACACGGTTCTGTAGGGGGTTAAACACTGGGACAACCGTTGTATCTACGGCTATCGCAGATGCACGAAGTAGTACAGTTAAAACGTCGCTCCACCAGAACAGGAAATACTGGCGGTAACGCTTTATTGCACTGTTCACGCATACGTGAAGAATAGTATCTATTGTTACGTATTACAGATTCGTCTCCGGGCTGACGCTCCATGATGAAATCTAAAGTCCAGTGAAATGTTTCAATAAATATTTTATAAACGCTTCGTACTGTATCTCCGTCTCTCTTATTCTATTTGCCGATCGAAACTGAAATGACCCAGACGCAACGTCATTCAGCTTGTAAACCTTTGCCATTTCTGCGACGATGCCCTCGTTTTCCGACCATGCGAGATGGAGAAAGATATTTTTGGGGATCATTCTTCAAATAACGAAAATAAGCGTCAATATTCGTTGGATTAACGTGTTTCTTAATTCATCCATTATTGTTTCGGACTACATTCGAGATTCCATTATCATTTGAAACGAGTTAATCACGTTTTCTTACTCATCTCCCCTATTTCTTACTTCATACGGTTTTTCCACCGGCTGTATTTAAGACAATTCTATCGATATTTTTTTTAATTCAGTAACATCACCTTTGGTTTAGAAATGTCATTTCTCAAATGCGTCGATTAAGAACCAAGGTGTGCAAAAAGCGCGGCAATACATTGATCGGACGGATGTGGTCGCGTTTGTTCGGTATAATCATTAGAATCAGACATTCATATTCTAATTTGATCGTTATCCGATTTTTTTTTTGTCCGAGTTAATGAGATCTGCATGTACTTGAAGCAACGATAGAGAAAAATTTAGGAATTAAGAGGAATTAGAGTACAAGAACGTGCACTTACAAAGTTCTCGTAGGTAATTTCATTCGTGAAAAGTAGCTACAAATAGCGGAGGAGTCGCCGTGAGAGCGTTGACACGTGTAGAGGCTAATTGGGGATCAAGCCATGCTACGTAATTCTACGAGGAAGAGATACGGGTTATACAGCCGAGCCCGAGTTACTCCGCGGACGTTAAAGCCCAGAGACGAACGAGAGATTCTTGGACTTTTACAGAGTCATTTTTCGGTTTTCGATGTCGGAGGAAGAAACGACATGTTCTATTTAACTTGACAAGAAAGAGCACGAGAGCGACTGAACCTTCTCGTTCTCTCGAAATTTTACGGTTCGTCGTCGGAAACCTCGTCGTGCACGAAAATAATATCAGATTTTTCTCCCGTTTTTCCAACGGCATTATTCCCGTCTACTCTGCGAGTTATATACAAGCATAAACTAGGGTAGCGCAGGGAAAAATGAAAAACCGGTTGTATAAAAACGACAAGTCTAATGACAAATGTGAAATCACGGATCCGTTTTGCCCCGTTTTCCCTTACATGCCCGCATCTAGCTTCGGCCGCTTCCCCATCCTTTACTCACCCGTTCCCGGTTCGCCCTCGAATATTATCTCTCTACTCTGTGTTTGTCTTTACAATTTTGTCGCCAGGGACGCCATATTTGTCACGTTGACGAATCTCTTTACCTCAATTTTCGCGGGTTTCGTCATATTTTCGGTGATGGGCTATCTAGCGCGTCAGATGCACATGCCGATCGATGAAGTAGTCCAGAGCGGGGCCGGATTGGCTTTCATCGCGTATCCGGAGGCGGTAGTCAGGATGCCACTTCCGAATCTCTGGGCGATACTCTTCTTCTTCATGCTTTTCATACTTGGTCTCGGTAGTCAGGTGAGCAAAAAAGAATTGTCAAAATTTACCGTGACGAACTACCGTCAGAATAAAGAACAACACCAAGGCATAATTGACGAACAGAATACGGACACGTTCGGTCATGAAAAGTTAATGTGAAAAAAAAAATGTATACTATCGACGGCTATTTTAATTCATTATTTGAGGTCTTTAACATTTGTGAACCATTGTGGGCTGCTGCAAATTATAATACACAAATTATAATATATAAGTGCATAAAAGGGCAACCGAACAACCGACAATTCGACGTCGGAATGACCGCCGCATCGACATGGATAATAATTAATGGGAGTCGAATTGACCAGTTATAAATGTACGAAGGCTTAGTACGACGTAATGCACGCGGGCATGACTGTACGGGGAATGCACGCGTTATCGTGCCTAACCACGAATGAAAATACGGTGGACGAACAAGTGTCAAGTCCCATTAACTCCCGCAGCCGAGCGTTGTGTCGCTTACGGGCGTTGAGGGTCGAATGAGGGGGAAAAAAACGCGAAACGACTCTCAATCACTGCGCGGCGATAATTAGTCGAACGATCGCGTGTCGGTACGCCACTCGTCCCTTCGCTGGTCAAGCTTCGCTGGCGCTGGCATGTCGAGAGCGCGTAAACGCGTCACTCCCGATTTTCCGTGGCGCATCTCTCGGTATATCGCGCAAAAAGAATTTCACTGCTATAGCGTATTTTGGTAATAGTACGTTTGTAAAAATAGCCAGCGGGGACGGCCGGATGTGCGGGGCTTTTCTTTGTACCACATCACTGCGTACACAATACGCGTACGTAGCCGATATGCTACACCGTTCGAGAGCGTCACGGTCTTGGTAATTGTTTTATCTGGAGCGTTATGTCGTTATTGTACGTCGCTCTTTTATTTTTATTGTCTCGACGGGGTTGGGGGAGGCGTAACTTTTTTTTTCACCGCGTCAGTGAAGCTCGCTGAGCGCCAGCAGCGTGGCCGACGTCATTCAACGAGCTACGAGCCGGCAGCCAGCCGTGTGACTCGCTGGCTGGCTGTGGTGGCTCGCCTGCAGCAACTCACAGAGCTTTGGGCCACTACGTTCGGAAGAGAATGGTGGAGGCGATGGTTGGACGGGGGCGGGAGGAGGGTTATTGAAACAGGGATGCGCGCATGCATTACGCCACCACCGTCCTCGCATACGTTCGGCCGGCTCGGTCGCCACCCTGTTATTTCTTCTCATTTTATGTCGCTCTTTTTTCTCCCCTTTTCTCTCTATTCACAGACTCCCTCGGTTCTTCGCTATTCGTTGGTGAGGTTTTTTTCTTGCTAAAATTTTTTTTTTTTTCTTTTACATCGCGTTCGTTCCACGGCCGCATTGAGGCCCCTCAGCGAGCCTTACCTGAACGCGAAAAATACACAGCCTCACTCGATCGTCGATGAACAAACAGTTCGCAGGTGTGCAAGCGATAAACACGGCCATACTCGACATTCGTCCCAATTTACGGAAACACGAGAGTCTGGTAGTACTGGGTATCTGCGTTACCGGATGGATACTGGGTCTCCCGATGGTCTTCGCCGGTGGTGTCTACCTGTACACTCTGATGGACTGGAACACAGCGTCCTGGGCAATACTATTGATCGGTTTCGCGGAGGTCACATTGCCTGCGTGGTGTTACGGATGTAACAAATACCTGGGTAACATTGCGGAAATGCAAATGCCATTTGGCCCAATACTGCACAGTTACTGGAGGCTCAGCTGGGTCGTTCTCGCTCCCATTACCGCGCTGGTAAGTACTTGTCACGCACTTTCAATCAGCAATGAAACAGCTTCGCTCGCAGTATCCGTCTTCCTCGCTCTCTCCCTCTTTCTCTCTTACTCTCTCTCTCTCTCTCTCTCTCTCTCTATCTCTCGTCAACGTTCATTTCCCTCCGCCCTTTATCCGACAACGAACCGTTCCACCCTTGCGGAACCTCTCTCAACCGCAGACTACTACTGGTCGAGCTTTAACGTTCACCGCATTTTCGAACCTCCGTCGTGTATTGCTGAATTTTGTGAATCGAATTCAATGAATCGCTCATAGAGCCGCTATTTCGGTACACACAACCACCGGGTTTCACTGTAGTTAGAGAACAACAATAGTGTTACGAGACCGCCGACGAATGTGTATAATACCTGCTGTATGTATTGAGCTCCCATCGGGCCAGAGAGGTTCACCGGGGCATTGTGAGGCGCTCCATTCGGCAGCCAGCTGCGGAAAATTATTTATTTTAATAATCGCGCAAACACTGCGCGATGCTTTGCACCTATTCAGGTTTCACGAGTTCGGAATCTGTGCCGTTCCGCTCGTGCCGCAGTCTTGATACGCTCGATTGTCAGTGTTACTTATTCCAATAAAAAACCAGCTTCCGGTTGTGTTTCTCGATTCCCCCTCCCCTCGTTACTTCGATATCTCGGTATGCAAAAAAGAGTCATGGAAAAATTCGCATGCCACAGAGTTCTCGGCAAGAAAGACCGAGCCGAGGTCTGCAGCACCAGCCGGTGGTGGCGTCAACGATTTAATTTGTCGGCCGACTGTCGCGAGCAGCGTAAATTCATGGTATTTGCTTTGCAACCCTTTAACAGGAGCGCTTAGCCGCATAAGCCACAAACGTGAATACCCGACGTACGTTTCGTAACGTCCGTTAACGAGTTAGCTTTGGCACCGTCGTACTAACGTGCCGCTATTGATGACGGACTCGCCGTTGATACCCGGCTCTCTGGTCTACGCGGTGAAGCACACAGCTGTGCTTTTACAGCTTTTTCTTGATGTTGTACCGCGCAGCTACCACAGCGAGCGAGTGGCTGCCGTAGGAGGTGCCAGACGGGGCCCCCCTATCGTGATATTCCATGTTCGCGATAAAATGCTATTTAATTAAAGTAATACCGACTGCTCAGAGTGTACGCGAGAACTTGTAAATTTCTCCGACGACTTTCTTTGCATCTACTCCCCGAACAAAGTTCAAACTCGTTACCCTGTCATTTCCATTTTCATTTTTTTTCCATTTCACGACCTCTCATCCTAAGCTAGATTGTACTGTATTAAGGAAGAATATCTCATCCCGGCGAGGGTATTAATAAAAAATATTCCTGTTTTTTTTTTAATTTTAATCTAACCAGGGTGTCTTCGGATATCAAATGTACACGTATCAAGCCGCTGTCTACGGAAAGTACGTGTTCCCTGATTGGGCGAATGCCATTGGAATATTAATCGGAATTGCGACTCTCGCACCTTTACCGATCTTCTTTGCCTACAGTCTCTGGAATGGACCGGTGAGTGATGTGAATTTATACAAATATAGATATATATTTTTTTTCAATAAAGAAATAGTACTCGCTCGAGGAACGGAATATCGTTCGCAGACCAGTGTGATCGACCAGCTGTTCAACATGCTGTGTATCGCAAACGGAGTATTGCGTTTTCGACAAAATCCGAATAGCGCCAACCATGACGAACATCTACAAAGATGGAGCGACGCAGCTACCCATGCCGTGCTGAATATGTCGAACGATATGAATCGTTTGACCCTACGTACCCACCTTGACTGATAGACGAAGCTCTGCCACGAATGACGTCGCTATATGCCCCACAAACGTAACTCGTGAGCGTATATCTACCCACTTCTACAAGTCGCGATCCCGTTAACACGGACAAGCATTGCTATAGTTTTCCAACTGCTGGTACCGACGCTCTTGCTGTGGCCCCCTTTTCTCCACTGTTCGCTGCTACACTGACAAGCACCCCGACGAGAAACAGTACCAGTGTTACAGAAATGTAGTCAGCCTTGGCGCTACTACTGCCTCCGCCTTGCTCCAACACCCTCTATTACTGTCGCTTCTTCGAATGATCTACGAGCGAACACAGGCAACAACACAACTAGCGAAGAGCCCAGACGCTCCGAGACTCCGAATCCGCGAACGTTCCCTTTAACTCGTTCTTTTACTCTGTTCGCAGAGAGACCTGAGTTTGTTCCGGCCAACGAAGAACTGGGGTCCCGCTGATAAAACTAGCATGGAAACGGACGGCATCGACGATGGCGGAAAGGACGCTCGAACCGAATTTGTAGTCAGCACCAACCTGTAAAGATCCCTTACGGTATATATTACTTACACCTTAAACGTAACGGAAACAAGGCGCAGACCGCTGGATTTTACCGTGCGTCTTTGATAAAATAAAGCACCCCTTTCTCGCCAACACTTGCAGGCCCACTCGAGGCACACGTTCAATTGTAAAACCCCCGCTACTGCGCCGCCGACAATATAGCCAACGGTGTACGAGCCTGACTACAATTTAGCCTTTAAATTGTGGGTACTTATTTAGCCGGGACGCAATTAAGCGGGCGGAGTACCCCGTTTGGTGTTCCCGCTGCTGGCCCGCTTAAGATTCCGCGTTCTTGCCACTCGCCTACCACTACTCCGACCCGGTTACAATGTCTACTCCTCGATTTGGCTTTTACCTCTCCCTCCTCTCCGCGGCCGATTCTTTGTCGCCGCTCCTCTCCGTTTACCTTTCTCTCTTCGGCCTTACCATTCCTCGCTGTTTCCTCGCCACTTACTCCGTTTCACTATCGAACACCATCCCTTTTGTTCGGATTTTTCCTCCCTCTCCGTCCTCCGGTTCGCCACCCAACGGGCACCAAAATTCGTTCGCTCCGGTAAATGCTAAGTAGACCGTGCACCTATAACCACACTGCGCACCGCATACAATCGCCGACACTACCCCTATCGCCGCTAACTACGCTATTCCGGAGGCGTTGCAATTTAGTGCTATAAGTTTAATAATAGTTTGGTTAAGTTACAGGTAAGCACCAGATGCATTCCCCTACTAAGGAAGCCACCCGCTTATAGAAAATTCACTATCTCTTGCTTTTCTTCTTCGTTGTTTCTTTTTTTTTAGGCCACTTCGTCCAGACCGTTTTATTTACGTCATCGATTTTCTTCTTCCGTAAGGTAAATCGATGCTCGGCAAAATTGCCTCTTGGGCGCGGCCACCCGAATTATCCTCTGCCATGCATTTTTATAAGTTGAACGTATATAGAGAGGGGTTTGCGCGTAAGGGAGAGCGAGAGGGAGACTCGCTTCTGGCACGTAAGCTGCTCCCTTCACGTACACGGGACTTGCCGATAGGAGACAAGTTAAAAGAAAAACTATGAGGCTACCTACTGCTGGGAATAGCGAGGTGCACTCACTTTCGATATCTATCCGTCTCTCTCACTCGCTCGCTCTACCGCCCATAGTTTTCCTCTCTTTGCTCCTCGCTTTTCTTCGAACCAAGTCGAATTTCATCGTTTCGACGATCACGACCAACCACAACGTTTCTCAATTCTCCAACTTTACCGCCAGGAAAACAGATTGGAACTAAAAGGACAGGGAATGAAAATGCAGTTGAGAAATACTAAGCGAGGCCGTGGGTCTCCAATAAAACTCGCTGTCCATTTATCGGTTTGTTGAGGAATATTATTGAAAAGTAAAAAATAAATTCATCATTTAATAGGGAAATGAAAACTTTGCTTATAGTACACGTCGTTATGCATCCTCATAACTGACGCTTTAATAGACGATCGTATAAGTAAAAGCAACCCCATCCACCTGCAAAGCCCACCATCCCATCGTACGACGCAATACTATTTTCATTCTCATTAATTTTTAATTGCGTGCACGGTAAGCCCGTTTAAAGTATATTTCCCCGAGCTTGACTCACGAGGTCGGAGTGGAAAAGTAAAAATAAATAAAAATTGTGAAGCAAGAATTGCGAGAGCGGGCAACGCTTCATCCATAAATCGAACTGGCGATAATTACATGCAAAACCGTACACCTGCAATTAGTTGATACGTAACTTCATCTCGTTTAACATTTCTATTCTTCTCGTTTGAATTCTGCGTTGCTGTTTGTTTTTCTTCCCCGCTCTTTCTTTACTTCGTTATAGTATTAACGATAGGAGGTCGCGTGGAAATCATGAGCGCATTTCCGTGGCTGCAAGCCTTCAGAAGTTCGCGACTCAAAAAGCTGCGGGAAGTCATTTTTATTACATCCGCGCGTACCCGCGCCTCTGTTCGGTCTCATCTCACCGGAGGTAGCAGCTCCGATGGCTGCTGGTAATTCAATTAGTCCCCGCACAGTGAGCTTTTCCTTTATATACATATTTCCTCCCAGAGTTACCGGTAAATGGGTTGGTGCACTGAGAATTAAAAAAATTGTTGGATGTCCAGAGGCCGCGGTCCCAGACGCTAAAAAGAATTTTTAGTTGGCACGATAACATTATGCTCGTTTCCTCAAATTATTCTCCCTTCAAATTGTCACTTAATTTCATTCAGTTCGCGGAGCTTTCGCTTATGTTTCTGCAGCTCTCTCAGCCCCCTCTTTGCCCTTCTTTTCATGCTGGTCTCACCTTGGGAATCATAAACAGCTAAGAAACAATTATACGGCTGGCGTCCCTCGTGTACGTCCCACGTGTATCGGTCGAAAGCTTCAAACTTCTCCAGTTATCCCGCGAATCCTGTCGGTCTCCATTCCCAACCGTTTCTATCTCTTTGCTGCTGCACTCCCTCGCTTGCGTTCCAAGCCCGCTGAGGGTTGAAATCGCAAATGTCAGTATCGCGTTACCATAGTTTAGAACTAGTTTGAAATTACGATTGACGAGGAATCACACGGTTTACCCTCTACACTCTGCTGCTGCCGCTCCCGCTCAATTGATCTATCCAAGCCGACTAGGTGTTTCTGTGTTTTCGACGTGACACGAACCATTCGCAGAGTCATCCTCCGATCTTAAACGCTTGCACCATTACGCAAAATGGTTGTTCAGAAATTTCGTTTCCGAGGCTTCACACATGCGCCGATTACGAAGTGCAACGTTAATTATTTCGTCTTTATTCACACCAGGCATCGGCTTCTAAAATGAGTTTGGTTTGTACATTTGCTAAACATTGAAATTTAACTACCCGAAAATTCAACTGGCTGAAGAGGATCGACATCCTCATGGGCGAAATGCTAAACGAGTATAACGGAGTCAAAACGGTCGAACGCAGTGTATCGAAATATTGGATAATTCATCACATCGGCAGACCAAAAAAACAGAAAATAAACATTGATACTCAACCACATAATTAAAAAAAATTCGAGACTGCTGAGGCAGATTAACAAAACATGCGAATATAACTTCCTATTTTCACTCGATTATGCGGCAATGCACCATGTTTGTTAATAAAAAGGGACGGTTGTGAGGTAAAGTTTTCTTTATAATCGAAGACTATTTGAATTTATCGAATTAATGGGGGAGATACCGTAAGTTGAGGGCACGTTGTATTGAAAATTCTGACGTTGTAGTATGGTTCGCAGCATTTTCCACCCGTGATTTTTCTCCCTCTGGCGAAAAAATTATACTTCCGCCAGAATTCCATGGTATTCCATGGGTAGGTATGAACTTTTACTCCAATATACATGATGATCGTTTACAGTGTGTGTGAAGCACAGGTTCCAGACGTGTATGGTACAATGGAGAAAATGCGGCCAACTAATTAAACGCGAGGGTACCAGAGAATTGCCGGTGATTTCATGCGCACATATATATTACACGGCACGGACTTTATTATAGCGCACACTGAAAGTAATGGTTAAATACTGCGGCGTAGGAATGAAATCTAAAATCGGCTTTTCACAACGGAATAGATAAGAAGCTATTGTTCCATCTGTTTCTACGCATACCGGATTTACTATAGTCGAGAGAATCGTTATCAGTCACACTCTCGTTAATTGTGTTAATTGAATCGGGTACATGACTCCGTGCTAGGAAATAGAGCTGCCGAAGCACTAAATACATCAGCGCTCGACCCAAGGCAACGTCGAATTTTGCAAGAGCTTTCGCGATAGCAACGTCAAAAACTCCTAAAAACCCATCAGCGCCCTGAACGATGGATCACCGGATGTTACTCCCGGGCGAGATTAAGAATCAGTCCGCAAGATTGGCGAGTAGGAAATTAAACCAAACGGTGGTAGGGAGAATCTGCGCCGATGCACTTGGGACCGTACAGGACAATACAGATTATTTTTATCAAACTTCATAGTTTCGTGTTGCTGCGAGCTAGTCGTCTCTGTTGTAACTTCCATAGACAAAAATGTAGATGCAAAAATTAATAGTTTCGGTATATCGTGACATATATTTAGTATATATTCGCAACTTTCAACAATTTATTGCCATCAATCTGTAGGTTATAGAGTAAAATCGAATAGATTCTTTTTAACTCAAAATCGACTAAAGTATACGACAACAATAGGTGCTGTAAAAAAAAATCACTTGTTTTGTTACAAAATAATTACGACTGATAATCAAACGACTGGGACTTCGGCGAAACAGCTCATATATTCACGATCGGGAGGCCAAACTCTATTAAATTGAACAAACTTATTTGGACGACCTCGGATGCATACAGTGCACCATGTCTCGCGCCTGGACTATATTCACA
Organism: Listrodromus nycthemerus; assembly: GCA_963978505.1. Lineage (NCBI taxonomy): Eukaryota > Metazoa > Arthropoda > Insecta > Hymenoptera > Ichneumonidae > Listrodromus > Listrodromus nycthemerus. Next base: position 18,640,733 of record OZ021679.1, on the reverse strand, counting down.
TAGCACCGGTATTGTGAGAACATCGATATATGTATATACTGCATTTCACATTTTTCGTCGAAAGATACGACATGTCTAACTTTTCGGTTCGTTTAGGCGTTAGTGAATTTTCTTACAATTTACATCAGAATTCGTCGATTAAACGGAGAAGATTGTATAGTCGTCCGCCACGAACATGATTAAATTGGCTGTGCAGCGCTATTCCGTGAGAGTTCACTGCTGAAGGAGCACTTCATGTACCCTTTTTCGTCGCTCGTCTTTCTCCTTACTTCGTCGCGTTTCTAATACCACGGTCCGGCCAACGGTTCGAGGGTCGTTGTTTGCACTTTCCAGCTCCATACACTTTCGCGATTCCCTCCTCAAACTTCTACGGAGCACTTTTGTCTCCTCCTACTATTCTCACGTTGTTTTCTAACACCGTTCTTCCTCCCTTTCGTTATTTTCCCTCGGAAGCCAGAGTCGCCACTGGGACTAATGACGCTGGCGAGGAACGTTGACGACAGGGCTCTTTCGAATTTCTCTTTTTTCCCTTCTTTTTCAAATCTTCTTACGCTCGTTTCTCCTTCCTTCGCTCCCGCGCTTGAGAAAAGTAAAACGCCTCACGAACTGAAACAGCGAAGCGGCCCTAGTCGCGAAACTCGTAAGAGAGTTTCCCCGAGGAGTTCGACCATTTGTTAAGCCTGCAATTCGAGGCTCAAGTGTTGTTATTGTAACTATATCGCGCTAAACAAATACCGTGTAAAATTGATTGTCGGCCGGATGGCGCATTCAGGTTTTGAAATTAAAAGGGAAGAGTCGACGAAAGGGGGTGTGCACTGGGGTAGGTCAGAGAAAAATTGCGTGCGCCGATAAACAAATACGCACCATGATAGAGAGAGAGAGAGAGAGAGAGAGAGAGAGAGAGAGAGAGAGAGAGAGAGAGAGAGAGAGAGAGAGAGAGCGTCGATGGTGCGGTCGGACGCGAGAGATAAATCAGTTGAAAGGTAGAAATACATTGGCAATAGGGAAGGTGAGGGAATGCTTGTTAAACAGTAGCTTGCACCAGGCTGTCAAAGCGAGATAGTCGGGCAAAGTAAGAGGCCGGCTACAGGTCTTTGCACATCTATGGTGATACAAGAAAGTCGTCGGAATTTTCCAAGATATACCGTGTAGATAGAGAAAATTGAACGGATGGCAACGGAAGAAGACAAGAGCCAAAGTCGGTACAAGAATGATGTCACAAGCATCTTGGAATTACGGAATCCGGAGAGAGGGAATGAATCGATGGAGCACGGACCGTTGTGACGGTGGAGGAGCGAGACTGTACAGAAATAATGCGGAAAACAAGAGAGCGATAGGAGTCACCAGCATACATCCCGAGGCATAATCGGGCGATAACCGTAGACTATAACGGGAACGTATATTCCGGTATATTCAAGCCACGGTGATGGCAGGTAAGTCGATGAGGACCGAAGCTAGCGATAGTAGTACTACAGTAGTAATACCCTTGTAGTGTACGGAATCGCGCATACCCTGAAGGGATGTTCCGAGAGGAGAGACGATAGGACGAAACAGCGTACGCTCTCAACGAGAGAGGTGAAGCCGCTGCTTCGTTGTCGGACATGGGTCTTAAAGGATAGGGCTCATCATCCATGACTCCTATCCACTGCAGACTACCCTCGACTTTATTTTCTTGGAAATATTCAGTTTACTCTGAGTTCTCTCGTGCTTCTCCTTAACACATTATTCTAAAGCTTACCGTAAAGAGAGAAAATCGAATACCACCATGTTTGAAACCCTCGAAATAGGGTCGACGTCTAATTATATTTTCCTTTCATTGGCGTATAAGCAAAGTAAATTGAATCGTATAAGTACTGGAAAAAAATGCACTCACGGGAGTTAACGAACATTTTTTTATATCAGTTCTTGGAATTTCTTATGACATTGAAACGATGACGGCAATGTTATTTATTCAAGATTCGAACGTAGCATTAAAATAATCATTTTTATGGTTTGCAGACTGCGAGCGAATTTTACTTCAGTTATTGATATTTTTTTCAGTTTGCCCGTACTCAATAAATAAAAATCCTTCAGTTTCTCACTTTGGCTATCTGACTGTCTCAAGGAGGCTCTCGTAGAAATTTCCAGGAAACCCTTTCACCTCTGGCGATTCTGTGTGCATGAGAAGTTGCGCGTCCTAGTAAAATTTGTGGGAAATAACGCGTAAATGTTGCTTGAGAAATTGCGATTGGCATTACCGCTCGAGTCGGCTTCGGAAACGTTGGATGGATGGGGCGTCACGCCAGGGCTGTTGCGAAGATCGAGAACGGCAGTATCGTGTAGTCGGTCGTTTCGGCGACCGGCTATTTGTATGCGGTACCGGACGTCTTCGCGAGGGCGCGTCGCCGAAATGGGAACCCCTCGCCGAAGGAGAAAGATCGAGCGACACGCCGCCGAGACGGAAAGAGAAGTAGGGTGTTGAGTTTTACACGTCCGGCGGGTGTCCGTAGACGCAGCTGCAAACGCGTAACTGCGGCAATATATACATACAGAGGCGACGGACAGGATTGAGAGGAGCTCGGAGAGCGAGCATCGTGTACGTGCATAGCCGGATGCGCTAATTATGTAAATGTATTTAGATCCGATGCCGCTGTTAACGCGAGCGAGCGAGCGAACCAACGAGCAAGTAGCGAATCGACGGGAAGAAGGGTGTGGGCAAGAGAAGAAGGAAACGCTTGGTATGGATACAGTAGCATGCATAGTTATACCGTTACGGGACACCGTACATTGGATGTACACATATATATATATATATTTATGTATATAGATATATCCATACATATATATATATATATATATATATATATATATATATGTTTATATAAAGGCTATAGCTTAATAATACATATATACACTGGGGCACTACAGTGGATACAGCCATGAAGGAGATACGCACGGACAGGAGGTCCGGTGTAAACGTGAAGTACACTGTTCGATATTGTGGTGAAACAAGCGCTATGAGGGTCCTCTTCCCTTCCCCCCTCGCTCTAGTTGTATGGAGCGTTTACTATTTCGATCAATAAGCACTCACCGCATTCAGCACGTTGTCTATACCTGCATTTACCGTAGGCATCGCTACATCTGGCTGAAGAGCCGCCTGGTACTTGCAGTTTAATAGCTTCACGAACAGAGAGCCGTACGTATTCCGACGCAACATCCCTACCGGACTAACCGTAATTTTCTTGTTTGCGTGTCTGTTCGAGGGTACGGCCGAGTAGCTAACCTTCTGTCATCGAAATCATCGTACAATCATCTGAAAATACTTTGGTTCAAACTGTGGATTATTCCATCCGCAGCGGTCTACGGAAAGCCATATCGCAGAGTAAGGCGACGATGCTGTGGAAACAGGTAGAATCGGATAGATTCGGGGATGGAACCTGCACGGACGGTGCCTGTGTCGAATCGATGAGGGATGGAGGAGTGAGAGAGAGAGAGAGGGAGACTGAGAGGGCGATGGAGCTCTCGAGTTAGAAGCCACAACGCTAAGCCCGGGTATTCGCGGCCTGGTGAGACCGCAAGAGACGGGAGCTCACGGCATGAGAGTCAGAACGGGGAATGTGAACTGCTCGTGATCCGGAGTAGAATCATGCAAGCTCGGTGGTAAGAGCGGGATGAAAATAGGAAATCGTCGAGTGAGGAAGAAGCCGAGTCAAATTCGTGAGACAAGGATGACTGGTGAATACAGTGGGTGTGTATGCATGTTATATTTATGTAGGTGAAGTAACGAAAAGAGAGCAAACGGCGAATAGAGATTAATCGAGAGAACAACGAAGAACGATGCACGGAGAGAGGTCGCTCCCGAGCTGTTGCCGCGTGTTGTTGGGAGCTGTTACGTTCGTTCGGAAGCAACAGCAGGGTACAGGGCGAGGGCGGCGGAGTTTGAGGCGAAGTGGCGAGGGAGAACGGAGCGGATGAACGCGCGGTCGAGCTACAGCTACGGGAGGAGGAAGAGAGCAGCAGCGAGGGAAGAGAGTGGGCATAAAAGGGGAAGGTTTGGTCTGTGGGTATGGGATTATTCGAGGCGACTGCACGCGGTATAACCGGCCGTTATCACGAATTCCGGGCGCGCTACCCCATCCACGAGACGAGACTCCCCGCATCCCAACTTCACCCCCTGACTCTCTATTTCTCTCTCTCCGGTTCTCGTTGCGGCTCTGCGCTTGCACGTACAAGCTCGCGAGTCTGGGTACCCTTTACCAGCACCGCCAGTTGGGTGGCGTAGGGTGGGGCTGAAGGGGTGGGGAGAGGCGCATATTCAGGAAGGGTGCAACGTGCAACACAAATCGCAGCATCAGAACTCTCGCGGTATAAAAAATTATGAATGCTCACTTGGTAAATAGAAATGCCCGGTTTTATATGAGACGCACATGCGAGCGTGTGTAGCAGACTCGGGAAGATGTCAGTTCGGCGATGTGTACTACGCTGATGTTGTCCTCGTACCGATATACGGCGATGCGCCGTTTCCGCCAAGGCCGAAGAAGGGTTAAAACATCGGTCGTCGCTGCTGTGGATCGTCGTTAGTCGCGCGATTCTATTCGGCACCCTGGCTCCATTGTTGACGAGAAAAAAATTCGCTCATCCCGAAGAAGAGCCTGAAGTGAACGGAGAATGAGCACGGAGGGCTGTGCCGTGCTCATTCTCCGTTCACCCTTGTGTGTAAAGCTCTTTCTTCGTGTCTTCCTCGACGTGACACCGACCTGAGTCAATGTGCACACCGCTCGCCTAAATGAGAATCTTTTATTTATTCCTTGTACCCACATCCTCTACCACACTCGTTTACTTGGCTCGTGTGTCGCTTTCTCTCTGTCTCCGTTTTCCTATTCAAATTTTAATTAATTGCGCTTCCTGCATTTGATTAAGCGACATCCGACACCTGCCAAGCAATGCAAGTGGAATCGGCGACCTCGGACGACTATCGGTGTATCTTTCACCTAGTCGACCCGTCGCGTACTTCAATCTTCACAATGATTAGAATTCTGAACTTACAGGCGGAAGAATAATCTTTAGCCGTTGCATTATAAGTAAAATAGGTTCTGAACCAAAATTGTTATTTCGTAATTTACAATTTATTAATACACATGCACTTACGGAGCGTATAGTGCACGTATAGTGCACGATTCTTTATGTTGCATTTTTTTACTCCTCCATTACCTCTCTTTAATTTCTGAAAAATGTTTTTTTTTCGTCCAACTAGAGGTTCTGCATAAAAAATTCCTCAAGAATCAAAATAATCTCGAGATTCTTAATCTTCAGGAAAAAATACGTTAAACCGCACAACGGTGAATATTGGAAGAATAAGAAAAAACTTTTGCTTACATCTTTTAATTATGTATTTTCGTGAAGCGAAGTGGAAATACAGATCCGACAAAGTTAAATACGCTAGCGAATTTGATGACGCAAAAACTCAGTAAGCCATTCGTTTTTCATAAACTTCAAACACAACTTTAAGGCTGAGAAAACTTGGAAATATACATTTTCCATATATAGCTTCTTTGTAATATTCGTTTATTCACGGAGCTTTCTCTAGGAAAAGCCAAAAATAGAGAGAATGCTTCGTTCCAGAAGAAGCTTCGCGAATAAAAAACGTATTGACAAAACCATGTGAAAATTTGATTTTCATGAAAAATCCATTTGAAGATTTTCGTTTGTTCCGCAATATCTACCGCTTTGTTGTGTTATAAACGCAATCAGACGCATTTCCCTCCATACAGAATGTAAATTCGAAGCAAGCTCACAAAACGAGATCGAGATTATTATGAATGCATGCAGTGGCCCAATATTTACGCATGTTGATTCGGCGAGTGAATCGTCCACCATTCGTACTCTCTATTTGCAACAACTCACGAACGGTGTAACTGTACCGACATCAGCAGCACTGGGTGGTTTTTTTATATTCATTATTCTTTCTAATTTTTTTCTTTATCCCACTACCGTTCATAACCCTACCGACGAGTTCTTCCTCAGGCTCTGTCAGCGATATCTCAAACTTTGCGCATATAGAATTTCTACTCTGGCGGACAGCTTGATAAATTTTACATGAACACTGGCACATTAAAGAATCGCTAAAGGATATCGTGATGGTGCATTGTCGTTCCATATTCCGGCCAATATGTTTTGCGCGCCATTGTCCGCAATATGCGGAAAACGGTAGGTACGATCCTAATGTCCGCAATATATCACATTGGAGTTTCTGTACGCGCCTCACATGTATCGACACGTATTTATACAGACCATCACTGCATCCAAGTTTGTGTGGCGATAGAGACAGAGGGAGAGGAAAGGAGAGAGAGCCAGAGTGTTCCTTGTACAGTTTCTGCAGTCCCTATTGGGCATCGTGTATAATGTTTCTCCGATATATTGCCTTCATAATATACGGCTGGGAGCATCTATGTTAGATATCGATATCGGTATCGATGGCTCTGTAGCAAAAGCTTGCGGTGCGGATAGCAGGACCAGAACCAACAACGTCTCGCGTTCCCCTCCCGCCAGTAACCCTCCGTCCGGAAGGCCTTCGATATTGACTTTCAGGTGGTTATTGACTTTCGGGAGTAATACACTTACGCTGTGGCGTCGTCGGTACAGGCTGCATCCCGCGGTAAACATAGTGTGCCATGAGTACGCGCACACAGCCCAGGCTCTGGTACATCCACGTTAGGGCATCATGTTGTAGTTGATTTTGGCGTAGGTACCAGTGGCGATGACGTCCGACACAGCACACCGGGAGAAAGATAAATTAGCTCCGTGTGGTTGCGGTCGTTTCCAGCTTTCGACGATCGAATACCCGTAACGCTGACGACTGGACGATTGGCCGACGATGACGAGGTTCCCCGTGCCAACATTATTCGGAATTATCCAAACGTGAGCCGTAGATGCCCGTATCGTGTACACGCTATGTGCCGATTTATGTCCGTCTGTCACTTCTCAGGCTATTTCTGGGGATATACAGACGGCTCTATTTCTATAAATATACAGATCTCATTCAGGCTATTCAGGCTAGAGCTTCAAGAAGCTTCTCTAGCATCATTTTTTTCCATCCATATCGGCGGTGTTAGGATGTGTGAAGTGGCTGCTTTTACATCGTGGAAAAAAAAAGTAAAAATGAAATAACACAACGACACAGAATTTTTCAGTGGGGATTCACGATTATATGATGTTCATTTCACCGCAGGAACATGGTGTGTAAGCATATAATGGAGTTTTCATTGTCAGGTAATGCACAGTATGAAGTCCCTAAGGGATGGGAGTCATTGGACATGAATTTAGTCATCGATACCGGTAGCGAGACAAAGTTACGCCGGAGGCTTCTCATCCAACTCGTCGGTAAAGCTGGTAACGTGGACGGCCGTTACAAGACAGCGGTGGTAAAAGCGCAAATACGAATTAGAGCGTCTGAGGCTTCAGGAAATTGGAACGACGAACGGCAAAGCTTGTTTTCGTTAAAACGGGCGTGGCCATTCTGCGGTCAGCTCTGGCAGATCCTTTAGAAGCTATGCAACCAGCAGCGGCACAGCAGCAGAAAGCAACCTGAAGTGCAGCGGTTTAGGAAATGTGGGATGAGTAAGAAGATATGCGCAAAATGTGGTTTGTCGAAACGTACTTATCGGAATACGGATTATACCACGCTGACGTCCGATTGGAGTACGTGAGAGTGGGCTGAGTATTATGTATGTTGGTGAAATTTCCCTCTTGCGTCACTGCGGAGCCAACATATAGCTTTGGAGTAGCCACGTTACAAACCTCCGTTTTCACAACTCCGTCATACGATAAAGATGACTCCTCGGGACTTTATGATTCAAGAGTCGAAAGAAATAATGACTAACAATCCGCGGGGCAAAGTTCCGTGGCTGTTTTAATACATTACTCCCTTTCGCTCACAATACAATATTATTTGAAAACAGAGGAACTGTGGATGAGTAACGCGCGATAAAAAGCTGTTGACCCTCCTGATTTTTTTCGGTACAGCTGGTGGTAACATGTATGAGTCAGGATGTCCCTCTGTCATGTGGAACATGTACAAGATACAAGGGCCAGTGGTTATGAAAAAGTTGTTAGCGTTGTAGAATAGTGTAAACCATGACGTCAAAGCGCGAGAAGAAGTAGCGAGAAGGGGGGTGGGGCGGGGGGGCTCAAGCGTAATCGTTGGGTGAAATCGTAAAAAAGTCCCGTGCCAAGAGAAAACGCGGCATTAAATTGAAAACGAGACAGGGAAAGACGGAGAGAGGAGTTTGTGCGAGGGAGAGGGAGACAGAGAGGGAGAGAGAGAGAGAGAGAGAGAGAGAGAGTTTGCATGCGTTCGTGTACGTGATAAAAATGAATAAGATAAAGGGGCGGGAGAGAAATAAAGCTGAGACTGTTGCCAGCTCTGCAAAGTAGGGATGTTGTTATATAATATATATTTTTATACTCTCGCAACGCAACGGCAGCCACCGTCTATGTAAATACGCGTGCAGTGGATACGCGGAACGCGAAACGATTTTTGATAGCGTCCTATCAATCTGGTTCTCGTTTCGTCGGAAGGGTGGTTGGCGTGAGGAAGTGAGAGAATACGGAGCGACGTGTGGCATGAATAACTTTTCGAAAGGTGAGAGCAAGAGAGACGGTATACGGTCGTTCGTAGTTTAGCTAGAAGTCGGGGCATCATTCCTCTCTCACGTTCTATCGACGGCCCGGTCCACCGGAAGTGTGAGAGCGATGAGAGAAGGTGAGGCGGTGAAAGATGCACGAGGTGAAAACTAGGAGGGAAGAAAAGCCGGTGGATTTCGACAGCTCCATGGCTCTGTGCCTTTACGCTCGAACGATCGACGATCATTCATGATATTCCGCCATCTCGCTATTCATACAAATGACAGATCCACCTCGGGATCACGAGTCCGAGGGTGAAAGGGGCTTTGGCCTGCTCCATCGCTCCATCGGCCACGTGCCCGCGTGCAGAGGATCTCTCGGAAAATAGACATACGCAGTTTCGCCCACCCGGTATATACACTTTATAGAGGTATATATAGCATCGTATGGGTAAATACTATATTTCGTTCTCCACTATAAATATATAGCGAGGTAGGTATGCAACATACCGAGCGAAAGTAAATATACAGTTGCGCGCCGTGGTGCTCCATTAAGGAGAGAAGAAATGAACAAAACAACCAAAGCAAGCATACGCCGAAGCGCAATTTTCGCGGCAATGAGATAGCAACAAGACTCTGATGTCGAAGCAACAGTAGTATGTACTATAGTACTACGACTCCCGTGGACAAAGACGTCAAAGCCGGTATGCGCCATTCCGCGACTACTTCCGTTATTATATCTAATAACTTTATAGCCCACCCTCGTTAGCGACTCGGCGTGGTATCTGGTGTTTGCATTAATTACGAACCGAAGGTGCGCCGGTATTATCTACAGGAGACCGGAAGAGAGAGGAGACGACCCGAAGGCAGTGGTAGTTTCAGTCGGTAGTACACTTAGCAGGCTGTGAACCAGCATGCTAACAGCCAACAGCTAACAGCAGCTCCGCGACCGCACGACTATTGTCACACTAGATTTGCAAATGAGATCCTTCGACGCGCGCTTCTGTCTTCACGAGAACGACACTAGATTATAGTCTCTAGATGGCATCTAGTTAACTGGTGCATACACTCGGCAACAGCCGTCAGCCCGACGCTATCACTATGGCCCGACGCTATCACTATGGCCAGTATCAGCGCTAAACCATCATCATTACCACCTGCACGGCAAATCTCGCGTTAGATTTGGCTTCTATTTTGCCTCCCCTTCATCTACCTGGTTATCGGAGAGACTATTTGCGCGACTGAAATGTTCGATTAACGCGCTTAAACTGGACTGCTTTACTAACGCTGATTTCAATTAAGTCTGAGAGTTGACTACTGTCATTTCCTTTTTTGCTGTCATGCAAACTGTAGCCATTATAATGATCATTGCCCGTCGTGGGTGAATTTGTTTCATTACAGATCATGGTCCTTTCGTTAAGCTTTGTATGTCTCGCTCCAGTCGTCCAGACTTACGAGGTATCCGTGTAACAATAATTTTTCCAGGCTGCGTAGGATTGGACAGGCTATTTTCTTGTAACTGTTCTGACGTTTCGTTATTGATACGGCTGGTTCCCAGTGATGATCGAAGACATTCAAGGAATATTCAATCTGGTATTCGCTTGATATCGATTACCTGCCACGTACCCGTCTACGTCCCTTGGCGACTCACGGCGACTAGTCATTAGACGGTATTGGGTGAAAATCCCACGACCCACCACGATCAAAGTCACTTTGTCCCTCAGTGTCCCGTGTCATATACCTAAAGATACCAAAAATATTCGTCGCTACTTCGAACTTGGAGTTTGTCGGATATCATAAAAATGTCATATCTATCGCGGCGATATATTTCAACGAATTTAACGACTGGTGACAGGAAATGGACGTGCGCACCGTCGTCGATGGAGGCGGGTTCTGGGGTCACGGTGGGTTTCTTTCCTCCCGATCCGCGTCTCTTTCTTCTATTCTATTCGAACGTCATTTTTCCACGTGCACCACGACGAATTGTTTCTTTCGTCCGGACAGGAGATGCCAAAGTGACGAAGAAAGGAAGGAGGAACGGGAACGACGTGTTTTTTATTTTCGCGACAGCAGCAGTATCGAGTTATTATATCAATTATGCAAATACGAGATTTGTAAAAAGGATCATGTCCGCAAAATTTATTTAACGTGTCCGGGGGTTGGTCGTAAGTCCCGGCACGTCAGAGTATTTTTGCTGGCGAAGGGTGGATGGGTGGGGTTTGGTGCTGGCTGTGGCAGGCTGCAGCGACTCCTGGCGTCGCTCGGCTCAGTGGCGTCGGTGGTATGGGAGGGTCACGACGACTCGAGAGCAAACACGACAGAGGGTAGGCAGAAGTACCCGGAGCACGACTCGGTGGAGAAAGAGAGGCAGAGGGATGAGCCGAATGAAATCTTCGAACAGAACACCAGAAGGAAGACGATAGCGGCCATCGTGGCAGTAGAAAGCAGAAAGCAGAAAGCAGTAAGCAGTAAACAGCAAGCAGCAAGCAGAAAGGCGAAGGAGATGAAGGGGAAGAAGAAGAAGAATCGGCCGAAGCCAAGCACTGGGAGCATCCGGCAAGTACGGAAGGTGACACGAGAGGCCAAGAAGAACCAGTGAGCGAACGTAGTAGGAGGGAGGATGAGACTCTCAAAAGGGAGAGAAATACTGGCGGCTGCGGGGAGACGGCCAAGGGATGGAAAGTAAGAAAGCGAAGAGGGACAAAGAAACGTTCGGAGCAAGAGTTCGGCGACAAGGGGGTGAGGAGGAGCCATGACGCAGGTGGTGGCGAGTAAGAGACCATTCCTGTAGAGAGGTAAGGGAGATAAAGAGTGGCGGGCAAGGGATTCAGTGGGTCTCAGCACACTAGCCCGGTTGCCTTCGAGCGGTAACGCTAGACCAGCAGAACCGGCAATGCCGCCGGAGACGTTACTCCTTCCACTGACGGAGGGTTGACATTCATGAGAATAATTGCCGTGTACAGTTGAAGGAATATAATGGAGTGCCGTCCCCTGGCGTATAACCCATAGCAACCCTTACTCGCACACGTACATGGTTTTATAACTTCACCCACGTATACAATTGCATATGTGTACGTGCGCACGCGTGTTCTTGCACACACCCAGACAGTCATAACAGTTGTATTTTCGGCGCAATACATTGAGACGGTCTTGGCTGTTTTACCACAAATTTTCCTCTGTCGCGTCTTGGAAAATAAGACGGGCGAGAGAATGAGGGGTCGATGTTTGGAAGAGCTGAGACATGCAGAGAAAGATCTTTTATAATATCCCGGAGGGAGCAGAAGCGTGACTACGTGCGAACGGAGGGAAGAAAACCGATGTCTTTATAATGAATGCGTTATAATTATCATCGCAAAGTTTTATAGTCCCATCGCGCTTCTGTCCTTTCGCGCGTATAGTCGAACTTTCTCAATCTGCCGTTATAATTAACGACGGGAAGGAGGTTTGTTAATACCCAACTGTTGATAAATTCCAGAGCATTGTCTGATGGACTGTTTACCCACCATTATTTGCCGCCTCTGAGTCGGTTGCATCGTTACCGTCTGTAATAAATAAATGCATTTTGAAATTCGTGATGGCGTTCATCATCTCCTATAATGATTGTACAAAATAAACGCAGAAACGAAAAAGTCCGCGGTGTCGACTTGTTAGTCAGCGGCCTCGTCCAGGAAACTTACATGAACATTGACATTCTCAGTGCTTTGACACCGTAGGAATTATCCCCTATCAATGGAAGCTTTATCGGAGAGACGGCAGAACAAATTTAATGATATTCATCGATTTGCCACGATTGTCAATCCGGCGTGAGTATATTTTGTCCCAGAGGAGGATGGCGACTCCTCCCCTTATTCTGTCGACCACTGAAACCAGATTCTCATCTATTTCGCGTTCGTACTTTGTTTTCCTCACTCCGACACGAGCACGCGAAACCAGGCAAGTTTCCAATTGCCAGACAGCGCGCCTCCTCTGGAAGCCCCTCTCGATCTCAATCTCGCACTCCATTCCCAGACCCTCTATTCCATCGCACAATAATCTAACCGGTAGCGTACAGACGTGAGCAGTTAGTAGATGTTCTCCACATACATCCGTTCGGGGTTATTGACTACGTCTACATACTATATATCTTTTCTCGTTCAACTTTATCCCCACCAACACTTTTACGATTTATTATCGCGGACTTTTTTCGTTATCGCATTCATCGCGCTGCCGATAAAGTTTTATAAACAGCAAGTTCAAAAGCGTCTCACTAATGAGAGTGGAGTCCCGCTAGGCATCCCAGCCAATGCTCCTGCGGTATAGCCATATATATGGATATATAATATAGTTAGAGTGGTATCGGAAGGAGCAGAAGTACAAGTATGTAGTGGCCGTAGTCGTAGTAGCAGCAGGTGGGTGATCCTCGTACGCTCGAATGCACGCAAGGCAAATGAACGCAGCAACGCCAGCGCTACCGCTATCGTCGCCGCGACAAGTACTAGCGCAGAGCTTTCAGCGGGTCGAGGTTACTCGCGCGTCTCAGCTCCATCTCTCACCATCCACGCTTCCACCTCTTGGAATGGAATTTTGTGAGGGCTGGTACGGTACTGAATCTAATTCGATGCCGCTGCTGTCGGAGCACCCTGCCTGTGCTTGGAGAAGTGTATGGTGGTAGTCGCTCGTGAAATATGGGGTGGAAATGAAGCTACAGGAGCCGGGGAAGGACGAGGCGCAAAGTTGCGTGCTACGTACCGGGTCGCTCACTCGAACGAGGAACATGCTCTTGTCAATGATCGCTTGACCAAAGCGTCATCACCGACCGGGATCTGTTATGGCGATTCGTGAGGTCCACAAAGAGCCAAAAACGTCGTCGGACTCCTTTCGAATCCCCAATAGACGCATTTTCTGGCTGCTGTATGTTTTATCGGGGACACAACGGATAATCAACGCGGCGGATTCAGACTTGATGGATTATTAGCAGATGTGCAATTAAGGTGCTATTATCAGTATCCTACACTTTCCCGAACTTCACCTAAGTACTCATTATTGAATTTTTTTTTCATTTGGTTTGTGCATAGTGGGAGAATGAAAAAATTTTTTTCCAATATATTACTCCGATTAGCGTTAACGTTGATCGGTACAAATTATGTGCTCACTTCTTTTTTGCAGAAACATTCGGTCCATGCAAAACATTTTTTTGATATTCTGTAAGAGACTCTAAGTATATTTTGTAGGAGAACTACTAAACATTATATCGTCCTCATAAATATCGAATTGGTTCTCATCACATATTATAGGACAATAACCCAACGATTAATTGGCAGTTTTTCTTGAGTTCTTCAATTCGTGTCCTCTGCCCTTTGATCTAGTGAGGACCACTCACAATGTCAAAATTGTTGGTGCAGTAGTTGGACGACATCGGGACATTAATCATTATCACGATTTTTTAAATTTTATAACTTGTCAGGATGCTGATGTCTGATCTTCGTGAACATTACATCACTGATTAGGGTCATATCGAAGTTATTTTTTCAAGTTCTACTTTGGCCCAGATACCAGTTTCATATTTTCCGGCTCGAGATGATGATGAAACGTAATTGATGAAGTATGTCATCACACCTAAATTATCCTGTAACTCTACATGTAAGTACAAACACGCGATAATAAACATAATTTCTTTTAAAAAAGAAACAACGGCGTTTTTACGGATATCGCCAAATATCGGGTTACCTATATATTCCTACTTGAAGCGTAACAAGGTGAAATAGCGGCGCTATACTCGATTTTCGTGGCGGACATACATAGCGCGAATTTCGGAGGAATCCCTGGAATCGGAATGTTGGAGAACGTGAATATGCGCACTGGCGTTTAGTCGTATCGCGCTTGCAAGGTGAAACTGCTCGAGATAGTACGTTTTTCAGTGCACTTACGGAAACTCTCGGGCATAGATTTGACTTCACCAGAACCACCCGTTCAAAACAGTTCGGATCGTGGACAAGCTATTATCGAGAGATGCGGAAGCGGAGTGCATAATTGTTCGATAACTACCTTTGGATTCTGAATTTTCGTACTGCTGCGGTTTCACCGGCCCTGGCATTCGCATACCTTCCAAATGAAACCGCAGAACTTCCTCCGAGGGATCCGTTGCGTTCTATTATGTGATCCGAAAGGGACCTGAACAGGGGGGGGGGGGGTCAGCGGAGTTTACGGATGCACAAGGAAATTCGCACCGAGTATCAGAATTAGAGAAGCGGCAGAAGGAAAGATCCCTGACGTAACGGATCTAAATCCGACGGCAAATCGTACGAATCTTGTAGCCAAAGTAATAAATCAAAGACTCAGGGCTCCGGGAATCTTGAATCTTGGTGAATTGAACTTGTGCGAATCTAAATCGAATCTAATTCGTGTGGCTTCGTGGCGGGTCTGCCACCGGTGCAAGATCCCGCGATGAGTATCCGTCTCATGTGTTGGGAAGAATTTCTTACAGGCACACCGATGGAAATATCGGTGTGCGAGTGGTGTATAAGAAGAAGGCAGTAGCCC
The DNA here is from genome assembly GCA_963978505.1 of Listrodromus nycthemerus. Lineage (NCBI taxonomy): Eukaryota > Metazoa > Arthropoda > Insecta > Hymenoptera > Ichneumonidae > Listrodromus > Listrodromus nycthemerus. The sequence goes on along the minus strand of OZ021679.1, from coordinate 18,625,614 downwards.
GAGCGAAAGGGCAGTGAAACGACGAATGAGACACTCAGGAGCATTACAATCTGTGGAAACCAGAGGTCAAGTTTGTGAAGAAAGTTGGCCGTTGGTTTTGCTCGTGTGAATTATAGAGGAAAGGAAAGCAAGGACCAAAGTCAAACCCTCTACGATAAATACTCAAAAATTATATTTGCAGGCTCCTCTAACAGAGATTTCAGACCGATTTTCATCTTTAAAAAACTATGTCCACATCCACTGGAACTTCCCTAAATATAATGCCGAAAAGGCACGAAACGTGGGATACAGGACGAATATCGCCTTTGCCTTATCATGGCGGATCAAAAGTATATCGAGTACGTCGAGAGGGTGCGAGTAACGAAGCAAAAAGCGAAATACTGAAAGAAATATATAGAAGATAGAATGGGAAAGGCTAAGGCGGTAGAATCCAGCGTTCGCAGAGAACCCAAAGAGATGAGAAACAGGAAGCAGAAATGATAAATAGAGGAGTGAAGAGTTATGTACAGCGTATAGTAAACGTTGAAGTAGAAATTCGTGAAACGAGACGATTTCGTAGAGAGCCCTGCCGAATCGCTGATATCTTCAGAGAAATGTACAAAGTATTTCGTATCGATAACGTTGGACACACTGGGAAACGGAGGAGGGAGGGGGCGTAAAAAGAGAGAATGGTCCGACGGGATAACGGGGGAATCGAACCGTCTCTTCTGCTAGACAAGCGTATACTTGAGACGGAGTGTATAACGTTGTACGTACGTAGATACGAGCTTGGAAGCTTTGGAAGAAGAATACGCTGGAGACGTCAAAGAACGTATGCGGGTCTCAGTTCTCAGTCTTTGTCGTACGTATAATAGTATGCTACACATACGCTGAGAATGTACCGTGAGCGTGTCACCGTCACTCCCAGGTCGGCGAAGAATGTATTTTGCTCGGGAATGGACGAGGAAGAAAAGGACTTTGCGAAACGGTCCCTTCAGCGTAATCCTGATACCGTCTGCGTCTTCGTTCCATCCCTGTCTTTCCTATAATCAAGACCACTGCGGAAGATGCTGCGAACGATTTCTATTTTATATAAAAATATCTCTGCTGAGTGAAGAAAGCCCTGAAAGATCTGCACGGTAAAAACTAACCCCGTGCAAAATATGAAGTAGAGACTTGGAATATTCAATACCCGGAAGCTTTAATTCGGGGAACTTCCGTGTAATCGTCTCATACTGATCGACATGTTTTTGCATAAAATTTCAGCACGTAAACGCGCTCGTACTCTCAACTTTTTCTAATACGAAATCACACGATAACTGCAAGGCCGGGTCCGTTTGATTTTTATCGGCAAAGGCCACTTTATTTTTTTAAAGTCTCTTCATTGAGAATACGAAGCGTCGCTCCAGCGTTGTCTGAAAAAACACTCTTATCATTTTGTCCCAACTGAAATAACAGGTTCGTATACATTTTCGATAACGCGAAAGGTGGTCAACAATTTGCTACACGCCAGCCAACTGGAAATTGCTCGTGACCTCATACCAGCTCGCTCTGTGTATTATATCCCCGACGCACTTTATGCACTGTGAAAGCTCTCTCCCTCCGGCGAACGTGCGTCGGCCGCAGTGCGGCCCTCTCTTTATTCATCTCGAACGACTCTGGCCACCGACGGCTCTCTCTCTCTCTTTCGCTCGCCCCGTGTACGCTCGGTAGTTATAAAAAATTATAAGAGACCGAGCGAACGAGGTATACGAGAGATGGCAGTCCGAGTGCCGATTGCTGGCTGCCATTGTATACCGGTTGGTTCGGTGTTGGTATCGGTGTTGGAGCTACACCGGGACTGTCGGGACTCGTGCGTGGCAATAGCACACATATTCCGGAAGAGAAGAGCTTGCGAGAGAGTGGGAAATGGGACCGGTGGTCAGGTACAAATTACTGGAGGGCGGGCGCAGAGTCGGATGGAAACCAGTCTTGGGAATTGAGGGTGGCGTACGGGGAAATGGCTACGTAGCGTATCGTTTTACCCGCACGTTTCCATGAGGCGTCCCGTAGCACCGTAGGTGCAACTACGCCAGAAGCTCGTCGCTCTCGCTTACTCGTGCGGGACCTCGCAATACCGCCTCGCGCGATTCTCGCTGATATTGTAACGCGCAACAAGCCGGGGAACCTACTGGGCTTACTAGCGTTTCGCTCTTTCTCCTTCGAACCCGTCTCATTCCGTCCCCCTTACTCTATCTATCCTCGGCCTGGGATGTGTTCGCGTTGGTGTGTTTTGTCGCTGTACCTTCCGACAAACTCTCGTCTTCCCTTGCACCCGGGCCGTATACACACTATCGCGGTGTCTCGGGCTCGCACGACGGGGTTGCCACCGCGGTTTACGAGCCTCGAAGATTCGCCGTGCAACACCTGGGGCTTATAATTTCACGGGAGCCATTATTGCCGGAGTAAATTAAGCGTCTAATATGATTTTCTTCGCTCGGTTGACCAATACACAACGGGGAGAAAACGGAGCGAAGGAGGAAAAGCATTCGCGCTTATCTACACTCGCCACCCGTATACCCCTTAATTCCTTTATTCATTATGTATAATTTCGTGCGTGTGAGAGAGCCCGTTTGTCCGCAAAGCTCTCATTTCTCCGTTACAGTACAGTATCTTGCGGTTATGTATCACGGTTATCATTATCATCTCTGAATGATCATACCCAGCAGGCCGTTCGATATACGCCCCACGGCGGTAAGCGTGTTATTAAGTTGTTACTTTAATCAACGAGGTTCGCGAGTCGCTGGTTTGAAGATGGGGTGGAGAGGGGTAGCGAAAGGGTAGAGAAGCTTCACGGTAACTAAAAAGCTTATCGGTGACAAAAATAGGTGACACTTCATGCTACACACGATATGCTCAAAATCCGTGGATCTATCGATTTTTACCAGACGTTTCTTACCCTTGCCATGTTATTCTGCACGATTTGGTACCGTTAAAGTTACACCTGCAACACTGCGCTGTTGTTTGTAAAACGTTCGGGGAAACATTATTTCCGCGATGGGTCACAGTATCCGAAGAGGTGAAAGGTGACCATTATTTTGTTGAAAATAGGGAATTGTTTGCGCGTTGTCCAGATTGGTTTTGCTCGCTGGTCTGTGCTTATACCGGTGTATGCTGTATTTATGCGTGCGAATGGGCCAATGCCCGCGAACGAGTAGAGGGAGAGAATGCAAAAGACAGAGAATACAGCTGAGTCGAGAGAGCATATATGGCTCGCGTGACGCACCGAACGCAAATGCAATTACGCGCATGCGAAAGTTACACCAGTATGCTCGGTGTGCACGCGAAAGTAACATAAATACAGAGGAAGCGAGAGCAAAAGTAAAGTACGAGTGATAGTAGGGGTGGGTTGGTATGGAGTAAACTAATAGAGAAATGGAATCGGGAGACGAGAAAAAATGAGAGTTATCACTGCGTGTCGAAAGATAGAGCGGCTTTGATGAAAATCTATACAAGGTGTGCCTTTCGGGAAACATTGCAGCAAGCGTCGCGAATATTCACCGGTCGATCCGACGAAGGGTCTGCGTACAGGCTGAAAGTGGAGGCTGCAAAACCGCAATCGCTTGGAGGGTTTTGTAGCGCCCATTCATGCAAGTTTCATAACCTTCATCAACAAATTATTCTACGGGAAACCATTGTTTTCGTGTATCTTTTATTCGACTGAATGTTAGAACAGGTTTATACGTCAAAAGCAATACCGGGTTACGGCTGAATTGCATGAAGTTAACATGATTCCTCTGGCGATGTATTTTTTCAGTATTATTTAATTCAGAATGGTCTCTAGTTCGTACACGGAGAGAAAGATCTGCAAATTTTTACCCAACTGCGTAGGGCGAATTGAGCGCCGATAATTGTTTTTTTCCCACACATTACTATGTATAAAGAAAGCATTATCAACTTTTTTTTTTCAAAGAATCGTGGTATAAATCATTCGATGATTATCATTAAGTTTAATGAATGGTGCGTGAAGAAGAACTCAAGGGGCGATTTTTGCGAACTGTATGTTTGCGAAAAGTGTTGAAATTTTCGCCACGCCCTTGCCGGTACATGATATTGTACGCCCGAAGCAGGTTGCCGAGTGTTTACATCGTCATTACTCTCAATCTTGGCGTCGTCACGGAAACGTCGTTTTCTTTCAAGTACTGCTGGAAGCAAGGTACGCAAAGAAAGCCATGTGAATACAAATTCTTAACGATATGTCATTTGCGTAACACACATAAAAACATGCGTGGTTGACGTTTGTTAGTTGGGTCTTCCGAATCATGCACGGTAACTCATACAATCTAACTGAGTGACGACTAAGCTTGTATGAAAACGTAAATATTCACTTTTAAATATAGAAAAATATTTTCCTTTTTATATTTATATTACATATATAACGAATATTGCAATAAAGTTTTTTAATTAAAAGATATTATTCAACAAAGATACTCTTCGTTTGTACCGACTTCTTTATCCAATACCTTTTTTGTGCTTTCTAGAGATCCAGCAGTCGTTAGAACGATCAAAATTCAAATGTGAGCGCACATGCCACAATTATGTCGCCATCGCATACGAACATATGCTGCCCATTTGCTGGCGGGTAGTTGGCAAAATGCTATCTGGAAATAAGCACTGGACATCCCCATGGCATTTATTACACGACGTTATGGTCGTGAATGTTAAGCCAGTTTAACTATTTCCTGCACAGTGTCGGTGATCCGCGGTACACTTTGTTTTAACTGCCATTAAAGCGTTGATACCTAATCCTCGTAAGTATGGCGATATTTCCTATAAATACTTCATCTATATAAAGTATCCTTCCGAATAAATTACCGCGCATCATTACTGCAGTTTTTTATACAAAATTCTCTCGGTGTAGCGGCGAAAAAATGGCGGTAAACGATAAAATGGCGTCACATGATTCTCGCAGAAGCGAAAAAAGCAGACTTGCCATTATCGTTCCCCGAAGTTATTAGTGGACACGGGTAAAGGGTCCGATAAAGCTTCGCGCCAAGGCGGACACAGGGTGTGCTAAATCTGGCGAGAGGGCTGAACGAGCCGAGTGGTTTCGTATCCATATACCGTCCACTCGAATGGAATTACGCCGACGATGCGATACTACTCTGTACCGGCTACCTCTGATCGGGCAGCGGTTCGGGGTCACTCACTAGATCACTCTCTTCCTCTCTCGCGGTTCGACGCGCACCTCATCGGGCCCCGGCACGCTATACGATCCGAGCTGCCCCGCGACGGTGTCTACGACCTATCGAACTCTGTCCACGAGTTATTGCATAACGTTGTACAACCGGAACGCGTTTAATCTAACGTTACACATTACTCACGCCCGACTACCTAGTATAAACGTCAGTCCATAATGTATGCCGCACCGGGAAAGCTCCGTGGACCGAAGCGGCCCGGCAACTGCTTCAACACGTGGCGTACAATGCTTCCGTCTAGTTTTAACCCACAGCTTTTCCAGTTAAATTTGAAAATCCATCGATCTTCAATCAACAATTCCACGCTCGTTTCTGTCTTTCATCGCAATTCCATATCCACAATTGCGGCCAGTTAGCAGAAGTGGATTATAATCCTGGCATTCGGAGTTTGCGATCTCTGGCCGCATGAATGGAAGTCTGAATTCCGTGTGCGCGGGCGAGTTTCTGCACTTGCCAAATTTTCATCGTCAAAAGTTTCATTAATTCTCCTTGACGGGAGTGTCTGGGAGAATGTAGAATGGAGAATGACCGAGTCGGAGCCGAACATCAAGAGGTATGAGGGACGGGTAATAAAAAGCCACGGTAACAAAGCCATAGGAGCAGAGAGCCAAGGGGGTAGAAGGCAGTCCGGACAACGATCTGGATTACCAGTCGGAGCTATGGAATTCCGCGGCCGGATGCGAAACGGGGTTGGAAGAACGCGAATGGAATTAGCAGCCACGAGAGCTGACTGGACGGTTCGCTGGCCTCTCGTTTGCAACCGAGTCATTCCCTCATTGTTCCCCCTATTTCGGCTACACTATGTCATCCTCTCTTTCACTCCGAACCCCCACCCGCCCTTCTTCGATTCACCGATGGGTCATCGGCCTCGGGTCTCTTTCAACTTATCGGCCTCTCCGCGGAATGATCGCGTAACTTTGTTCCACCCGTGTAATCCTAAAGCGAATCAAATATTGTATACGCTGGATAGGCCGTTCCGCATACCGCTGCGAAACTGCAGTTTAATTTAGCGCTCACACGTTACTCACGTGTCGCAACGCATGCAGGACACGTGCGAAGAGAGATGGACTAACGGTCGTTGGTTACTGCAGTCGGTTGCAGTAGCGATGGCAGAACATCTAGCCTGAAGCAGTGAAAATGCTTTCGGGAATACAACTGGCAACGGATCGGCAGAATGCAACAGAGCGAGAGAGGGGAAAAACAAGGAAACGGCTGCGTTGCGTGTAACTCGGGTTCCAAATTTGCCCTCGGCGTATAAGCGTGTGCGCTTGTTCTTCGAGCCGGGGCAAGAGAGGCTGTGTGCACGGAGGTACCAATAGTGGTCGTAGTATTTCATAGTTTAGATACAGAGGAAGAAATACAAAGTACAGGGATGAGGAAGACAGAGCTGAAGAGAAACGAGAGTAAAGAAATAAAATTATGGAGTCCATATGTTAAAGGATAAAAAAGTTTTAATACCGTCTTGACTCCCCGCGGGCCGCTATATTTCCATGAACTTATTGCGCGTCCGCTCCCCGGTACAACCCTCTGCTGGCTCACACTTCGTTTTTTTTTACTTTTCTCGCTTTTTTTTGCTTTCATCGCTATGTCCCGCAGACGGCCTTTGCTGGGCGTATTATATACGTGTGTATGCATGAGTGGTTGAAACTCTGCTTTTTTCGGGACACGTGTTGCCCCGATGTTATATTCCGAGCCGAAACTTATTCGCCCAGGAGAATCAAACAACCCGGCTGTATATTTCATAATTCGTTTGATAATACACCCGGGTGTTCGTGAAGTGAAGGTTCGCTCCGGATACTTTTCGATATTTTCGGTAGCCGTTGGATCGACGGATATCCAGCTCTGGGTACTCATGAAAAATCCTCTCATTTTATGTCGTGACTCGACTATTTTTCGTCACGGACCGCTGACCAGGCATTGTTGAGGTCTCTCGTTCTAGGCACGGACGATACTCACCCCTGGTCGACGCAGCGTGTCACCAAAGAGCTACCGACCACCTAAGGGAAAACCTTTATGTCCGAACTGCGGTGCGAAGTTTCTGGTATAAACTTCATGACGTCAACCAGCAAATACTAGAGAGTGCGCTGTAAAATTTTTGTCATTGAATTATTGTTAAGAGATAAAAAAAAGAAAGATAAAAAACGCCAAGCTGACCCTTATCACCACTCGCGGATAATGCCAACCGCCCATGTCAGTACATTACGATATCAGTGCGAAAAACTATTTCCGACGAGTGTAAACTCACAGCATGAATCGAAGGTGAGTTAAGGTAACGTACAAAATGTTATTTCACTGTGTGTCAAAATGGGGGTTTTACGCACACTTTCGTGGGTGAAATCGCAATTTTCGCACCGATTAATATGAATTAATTTTTCTTTCCGCATAAGTTCAATCGATTTCTTTTTTCGGCAACAACATAAGTCAAGACTTCTCGACATTGCTTTTGAATTCTTTATGATCAGCCTAACCGTCAATCACCACCAATGTAATTATAATCACTCTGCAGTATACGACGTAATCGACGGAATGTAACAGAATTGTCGTATATATTCGTGTGATTAAACGATTTACAGTGCGCTTGGTGGGCAGAACTGCTGCGAATCTCCCATACACCGCTGTGATGGATGCATAGTCGGAGTGAGAATGGATAACACAGCGCGTTGAGAGGTTCATACCGGTAACAAGTACGGAAATCGATCTACATCCGTTAACCGGACTATGGATACAATAGCTTCGGATTAAGCCCCCCCCCCCCCCCCCCCATTCAACCCACGTACTCTCGAAGCTCGTTATGATTCCCTCCCCGCGCAATTACACTCTCTGCCGGCAATTTATTCCGGTGATTTAAAGAGAGCGCGAAGAGACACACGAAGATTTTTATCCTGTCCGAGGCCAACAACGCGACGCCGAGCATTGACCACCGATTCCCTAGAGACGTTGATGTAGTACCACCACATAGATCGCAAAAAGATGTACTCATGGAGATTTATGATCGGTGAAGAGAACGGTAAATTACCGCCGGTGATTAAAAAAAAAGAGCAACCCAACGAACAAGGTGGAATCGGAGAAAGTATCGAAGGGCTCAATCGCAACTCCGAACATGGGAACGTGCGAAGGAGAGTCGGATGTATCGGGAGATTAATTTTTTTTTTTGCGAAAGAATCTTTAATCTCCGTGTCACCGGGACAGCAATATGCGTATGTTGTGTGCACACTCGATACAGATGAACGTCCATTCGGTATAATCTATCGAGAGGATAAATCTTGGGGCGACGAGCTGAAAACTCTCGACTTGGACATTTAGTATCTATCAACATTGGCATGTTGGATCGAAACGTAAAGCAAATAGGAGTTGAAAAAAAAACGTAACAAACAAAAAAGATTGAACGTACGGGATGACGAGAGGAGGTAGCTGGAAACGCGAAACTCTCTCGTCCCCATCAGAACGGAAATTTGGACGCTCGTATATCGGGTCCCGGCTATCTCGACTTCACCAGCAGCGGTAGTTGCGGGGGTGGACCAGCTGCCGCTATGAAAGCCGAAGAGATGCACAGCCTCGGCAGAGCTCGAAAGAGGGAGACGCACAGAGGGTTACCCAACGAAGGCCTCGGGGTTGCTGTCGGTGGTTCAGGTTCCGTGTAAACAGTTATGAGGTCGCGAGAAACGAGTGGAGGAAATGACTTTTAGCCGGGGGAGATCTCGGGGATGCTGTCTCTGTTCGACTCTGTCTCTCGCCTTACGGCAGCCGTTTAATGGGCTCGTGCCCGCTACCGGGAATACCAGCTTTCGCTCAAGCTCTCGCATTACAGGGAGGAGCGAAGTAAGAGGCTTCGGAATGAAAGGCAAGCTTAAAAGAGGAAGGGGGTAAAGAGTCGATCAAGGTATCGATTCATACCGCCAAGTTCATTCCAGTTACACCCATTGATTTTTGTTTCGAAGCCCCAATCCCTTAATTTTTAAATTTTTTTCTAAATTAGATGTCGATGGTTGGACCTATAGTTTTTACTGGAACGGCAGTGGAGTTGCGAGTTTAAATTCGAAGGTCCGTTTTTGGTCCACTTTTGGCAATCCGAGTATTATCCGCGTATCCTGCAGCCAGACCCGCTGTTGCCATCAACTACCATTCATGCCGACAGACTGGAAGAGAGAGAGAGAAGAGAGAGAGAGAGTCTCGCCGTGCGTACCACTGTCAACTACCCCACGGCGAAACTCGCAACCTCGCGCGCCCGACTCCGTTCAAAGACCATGAATATGTAAATGGTCGTGGGAGCGAACGGGCGAGAGCATACGTTATCCACTCGGTTTACTTCGAAGCCTGATATCGTGCCCTCCAGACCCCCTCCCTCACCCCCTTGCCCCCTTGACGTAATAATTAGTAATCATTTAAGCGTCCATCCGTGGAAAATCGTATCACTCATCCTCGATTTCAGCTCACGCGGTTCTCATTCGAGTATCCTGAGGCGGAGTTCAGCTGGATTATTGACTCCGTTTGTCGACGACGCGATCCCTTCCCGGTCATCGGAAGGGCACGTCAGAACGCAACGTTCAATTTCCAATCTACGTGGAGCGTTTTTTGCTTTATGCTTTGCTAGTTTTTTTCTTCTTTTTATTCTTTTATTCCTCTGAAAGCCGTGACGCGTGACCTCTTTTTTCCAGTAGTTTTTCGAGGCTCACCGCCTGGCGGAACCTGTGGTGGGGTACTGTAGAATCTCGTTTACCCCTTCGCCCCCTGCCTGCAATTCTGCCGCCCCGACGCACCGATCGAGCTCTCGTATTCGGTCAAACGTTTAGCTTGCCTGGCAGAGATAAACACCGGTCCTGACAGAGATTGAAGTCATTAGTTGTTGAATGCAAGAGCGGCGAGGGGGAGGGGAGAGACGGGGAGCACTCGCTTGGATCTCTTTCTCGTTCGCTTCTCGGCTCAGTCCCGCTGTTACGTCCCCCGGAGCGATTGTCAGGCTCACTTATCACTGGAAACGACTAAAAGAGGCGACTGGGATTTTCGTAACTCCCGCATCAGTCCTTGTCCCCAACGCTCCTCGCTATCGGTCAACTATATTTTGTTTTATTTTTTCCTACGCGTATCGTTTATCAACATTGCATTTTTTTTTAAATTATCCACAGCCTTCTTTATGAGAAAGTTCATTCATCGATTTTGGCTTCCATATAGAGATATAGAGAGGCCGTGAAATTGTAATGAATTCGGAAATCATATGCAAATTACTTTGAACCTTTTTCGGAAACAAAAAACACCTACGACTCATAAAATTGTTCGAAAAATTTATTCTAGAATATTTGCGGATTCCGTAATTTTGAGAAATATAAAGTCATGCCTGATTTTATCATTGTACACTGCTCCATTTTCTTGTGAAATTAAAAATCGATATCCGTACGGGTATTTGAATTAGACTGCTTTTAGTATTTAAAAAAACTGAAAATCTGAACCCAAAAAAATCTGATCACTTGGTTGGACTCCGTGACCATTTCGATCAATGAACAGAGAGATTGCTCGGTGTAAACCGTAATAATGAATCGTCTCATTTTTGAGTCGAGACAAGACGTTTATTCGGACACGGAGACCTCGTTGTACTGCCGGGGATTGAATAAAAGAAACCTGTAGACGTATTATGCCTCCGCGAAAATAGAAAGCCAGAGTGCAAGCAAATGAATTGTTGCTACATCTACAATGTGATAGAACATTTCGATACCTGTATACTTGTTCTAACACTGTCCTCCTAATGCCAATGAAATGGTTAGAGGAAGAGATGTCGGTACATCAAAGTCATCACAAGTGTTTTGGGAAAAACTGAAAAGTCCCATAATGGACTTGGAAGTAGAAAAAGAAGAAATTTTTAATGTGTGTTAGAGAAACAGAGAGGGAGAGAGTTTTAAGGGGCAGAGATAGAAAGCGTATAGTGGTGGGTCTTATGTCTCGAGATTCTAGTGGAAAAAAGGTGAAGGAAAATGGTTACTCATGCAGACATGCGCCGCAAAAGGAGTTGGCATGATATTGGCGACACCTGCTGCATGTGTCGCAATTATTGCAGCAAATGGTACTTTTTGTGGCGCTTGTCTATCCGAATAACGACACACGGCCGGAACGAATTAGGTTAAGGTAAACCGCTCAGCTTGTGACCCTGTGCCAGTTTTCAAACCAGACGGCACCTTTTCGACTGCTATAATAATATGTAATGCCACGAGGGAGGAAAGTGTGGCTTTTCACCGACGTGTGAAGCTTGGCGCCTAAACAGAATGAGGGTAAAAATTCGCACAAGGTGAAAATGCTCGTCCTCCCGAGTAGCATATGATATCTTTTGCTCGACTATGTTAAAAATTGGCCACATTGCTACGCCTGCAATGGTAAGGATGTAAAGTGACCCGCTTCAGTACTTTTTTGTCCGCTGCGTTAATTTTTTCGTTGGTCAAGAGTCGATAACTTTCTGCCCCCATTGTAGGCAAGAAAGGTGAATTTTTGTGCCTGGTCGGGCAAAAAGTGATTGTTTGTCGAGTAGGAAATTGCGAGTAGGAACCATTGAATTTCGTTTATTTTTAATTTTTAATAATTTTAACGTTTAATGAGTTTATTAGCTTCAAAAGATGTGTAATAGTGCGTTTATATTTTCAAATATGTATTAAACAAAATTACACTTGTATCGAAATTTTTAGCACGAACAATTTTATCAATGAGAAAAAAAAATTCTACTTTTGTTTTTTTGTTTTTTTTTTGTTGTTTTTTTTTTTCATACAATTTGGAAGTCGGTAAGTCCGCCACATAACAGAGGTAACGTCAAAATTTCTGACCATCGGTTTTTCACCTGTTGCATTCGAGAATTAACCTTGTTTATTTATCCCAATTTGAGGTAGAATTACATATAGAATTAATTGCTTATTAATTTGTCACTAACTCGATAATTCATGAAAATGATTGTTTCTTCATGAAATGATGATCCTCTGGGATAGTTTGTGGGAATTTATTATACAAAACACTTTCGCCTTCAACTCTACCAAATAATTTGTTTTCCCATTGACTCCCTTAATATGTTGATCAAACTGTAATGTATTGTCAATGTATCGGGTACGTATGTACGCACAAGTGTTACAAACTGCTGCATGAGGATCAGAAATCGGGGGCACGTGGTGGTCATAAACTGCGGCATTAATGTCGGAAGTCTGATACACGCGGGGTCGAAAACTATGACATGGGTGAGGTTACAGTTCAGAAACACCAGCAGTAGAGGAGCATGATTATTTTAAATTTTAACAAAAAAAATCTTGACCAGTTGACTTGTACAGTAGGTGAATTTCATTCATAATAAGTTCTCACTCATAAACCGGTAGTAGGCGGTGTGCTCAGAAAACAAAAAGTTTGGATCGGGACTGAATTTTATGAGTAAGATGTCGTTCCGATGCATCACTGCGTTGACAAGCTCCCGAGCATTTAACAAAATTCGCTCCCAAAAATCTTGGGACAACATATAACGTTTGGGTACGGTTTAGGACAATAGTTCAAAACAAAATAGCGAGACTACTACGATCGAAAAAAAAATCACCATAGCGTAGTTTTTAAAACGGTGCTGCAGGCCTCATGAAAATTGCACTGAACGAAGTGACGTGACCAGATTTCAGTTTTTTTCACAACCCGTTTCAACGATCCAAGTCTTTATCACACATTCATCGGTACGTCACATGAAAAAACGCATTTCTCGTTGTTTTTTTATTATTTCAAGTACTCTGACATTAAAATAGAGATTTTTTTTCCACGAAAACAGCTCTTTCGATGAAGAACAGAATAGAAAATAAAATGTATTGAATTATTGTTCTTCAACCGCGTTTGACAGAATAGGAATTAGCGATCAGTAATGTCCATAATATGTTCACAGCAATATTCCGTATCTCGTTATCCACCCGAACGTGGTACCGGGAAAATCGTGCGCGCACATGTAACAGTATCGATCTAATATTATATCTCGGCTGTCCGTATATAACGGATAGATATATTACAACGTGAATTCTCCAAAGGGAAGCAAACAATCCAAAGCTGCCTCATTGTGCGACAGGCGAGTCGAGACGGTGAGGAGAGAAGAGAAAGATAGCGGGGGATTGCGAGAACTGAACAGGTAAGGGGAATCCCACAAATGGAAAAGGCGACACGTAGGCCAGATGGCATCAGCGGCTTGCTCGGTGCCTCGCGGGATATTTCTCCTTCACCCGCACCGTTTCATTCGACCAATGGAAGAAACGGCATCGTTGTATAGCGCATATGTGAGAGACACACTACGCTCGACCGAGGCTTGTAATTCTATTATCTTTACATGAGCACGTACCCTATCCGCGTATCACGTACTGCGCCTCGCACTGTCTAAACCCGCTGCTTTTCTTAAAGCGGGCTACGCGCAGCGCTCCCCAGCGAACCGTCGGTGCAATGGAAGAGCGACGGCGCTTGTGCACATACCGCCTACAGTCGAACCACTGCCAGAGTACTGCTCTTTCTCGAACTGCCTTGTTCGAATTTGTTCACCTTGTTCCGTTTCTCTCTCTCTCTCTCTCTCTCTCTCTCTCTCTCTCTCTCTCTCTCTCTCTCTCTCTCTCTCTTTCTTTCTCTCTCTCGCCTGTTCTGCCAACCTCCTCCGACAATTGCGAGTTGCCGTGATAAATAGGTTGTATTTACTGATGTATCTGACGGTTCTACCGGCGCAGCATTGTTATACAATTTCCTCCCTCTCCTCTTCGCTCCTCTGCTTCTCTCGACCCCGCAGGCTGTCACTTATTGTTGCAAGATAGACTGCGACCGAAAAAGAGTCGCTTTATTCATCATTGTTTAGTTTCATTTTTTTTTTACCTCTTATACTCCTCATATTCAAACTGCTACACAATCCACTCTAATTGAAAGCGAATTGCCAGATTATTCAACTGGAAGTGTAATCAAGATACAGATATAATACACGAAGAAACGTCGGATGCTTTAACCCCATTAATTTTGTCCGCTGCGATCCACTGACAGGAATAATGACCGCCCATATACACTTCAATTACAGGCTATGGTGAGTACCGAAAAAAAACCATTGCACTTACATACGTCTACACGACGAGGGGCGACATGAGTCACCTAGTTTTTACTTCCGGAAGAATCAGTGCGCGATCGGCTACGAACGTGCGAGAGTACAACCGACCCAGTAAACATGACCTTGGTGCGATACGTAACGCAGCGCGCGCGCGCGCACTGAACTGCCGACATCGGTCACACGGGTCTGACAGAAAAGCTCGACATTATCGATCGAGCGGTGTCTTTCCGACGAAGTAGCGCGTGAAAACAACTGAGTTTTCCCGGTAATCTTCGCGAAACTACCGAGCTCTGTTTTCGAGAAGGGAACCCGACTGACAGCAAGATAGACTATATCCTAGGATTCACGGGTGAAAGTAATATCCGCCATACTGCGGGGGAGACAGACAATTTATACGGACAATTTTTGGAGATAGCGTGCAGAGGGGTCGCGTGGAGGAGCGCAGAGAAAAGTATGTGTCTGTCTCCTAAGATAGAAAAACAAAAATTGCCCAGATGCGAGACGACGCCGGTTGTCCTCATCTATATATACATGACTACAGGACGAAAACATAGGCGCCATCGGGACAGCTCGAGAGGCACGGAGTTCTTGACTCTATACCGGAGACATTGCGAATTCAGCGGGTCGTGACTAATCGAATCCGGAAATACATATGCCAATCGTCTGTCACGGTGGGCTGCCTGGGATTCGCCTGGCGAACTCTCCGTCTGCCGACGTCCTCGACTACAACGGTAGCATTCCCCTCCCTTCTCTTATCCTTCGCGTCGCCTCGCCGTGTCTCAGCGACCCCCGTGCCCAGCTGGGAGTTTACGGACTCGCGCGCGAACAGCCCTGAAGTCGACACCACCGAACCGGCGGGACTTGAGACACACGGAAGTCCTACGCTAAACGTAAGCAGCGAGATATTCTAATAACATCGCGGTACTAAGTTTATACTGCGGCCATTGCGACCCTTGCTGCTAACGTTAAGTCGCGGGACTCGACTTGGTGAGCTTCAAAATACCTTTAGGATGTCTTTTTTTTTACCTCTTTTCTGTACTTGGATTTTCAAAAACAGATATCACTCAATTTGATGGATTACGGTTAAATAACCGATATTGTACTAACTGACAACGTCGAAGCGTTTCCGAAATGTTTAATCCATTACAATTAATTTTTGTTGAAAACTAGACAGCGAAACCTTGAGAAAAAATAATATCGTTAAATAAAAATACGAAGTTTTGCAAATGTAATTGCGTTAAATAAATTACAAACGCGTTTGTTCAGGCTTGTATATACAAACCTGTCGTTTATGTCTCGCGTCATTAAAAATTTTGGCTCGTACTTTTGTTTATAGAACTGGAACTGGATAGTGCTATTGAAACAATAAATAAAAAACTGTGGGTTTTTTGACACTAAGTTATAAATCCTTCTACAAATGCGAATTTTATTTCGTCTGCGATGTGCTGTCAATGAATTCGAAAGAATGATTCTTCGGAGACAATGTCTACTCGCAGTGTTTTCTTGGCGAAACGCAATAATCGGCCTTTCGATTATTGATTAATAATGAGATTAATGGAGTGTAGAGTAGTGGAAGAAAAATTATCTCGGTCTGTTTATTGTGAATTCAAGTATTACGGTACGGTGAAAAGAAGATCGACGGCCTTCGTTTCGAGCCGCTCATTGCAGGAACAGAACATTATGGTGCAACGAGAGCATTGAAGTAGTAAGGGTAGAATTTTTTATCGTTGCAGCTATGGCACTAATATTTTATCAGCGATCGAGCGCTTTGTGCACGACGCTTGGCTCATTACCTTATGTTACTTATTGTTGACAGTAGATTATAAGAAATACTACAGCGAAACAATCTAATGAAATTGCTATCTCTCGGTTAGTTGAATATTTATAAAAAGCATTACGTGACAGGTTCGTCTATTCAAAAAAGGTACCGCTATCATTTTTGGCTCCCTCGAGTATCTTGGTATAGTAAAAAAAACTTGCGTAAAATCTGGAAACCTACTTTTGTAAGAAGAATTTCGTTAAATAAGTTACAAACCCTTTGTTACTTCAACAAACAGTCGTCCATCATTTACGTAATCATTACGATCCTATTGTCGAATTGTTGAAATAAAATGAAAGTCGAAGCTTTGTGTTGAGTCTCAAAGTCTCGTTTGCTTTAACTCCACGAATTTTTCACATAGAACATTTTTTATTTCAGCAAATTAAAATTTTACTGGTAACGAAAAAAAGTATTGTAACATTTGCAACGTTCCACGGTTACTCTATGAATGAAAAATATACTGTTTTTTCAGGCATCGTATGTCATCCGCTTGACAATAATATACAGTAGTTATGAGGGGGGAGGGGGGGGGGGGATTGGGCTACGACGCGAAAAAAAATGACTTATTCGCATTTTTGTGTTACGTTTTCCAAGCGGCAGCTATAAAATACCACCGCGGGTAACAAACACTGCACTGAATACTGTTTTAGGACTGCAGTCTGCCGCGGAGAGACAAAATGGTCTTTCCGTAGGGTGTGAGCAGACGCAGTAAGACAGTTTTCTTTAGTTCAAAACGGAACACGGTAAAGTTTGTGCAACTGACCGGCTCGGAGAAAAGTGGTCGGGGGTTTTGACCACATCGTCTTAAACTTCGATTGCATCGATCACTTTGTCAACGCGTCGCTTGAAATACGTGGACATTAATATCTCCAGTCTGTAGCGATCTCGCGGATATTTCAGGAATTCGGATTTCTCTCGTTTCCTCCTTTTTCTTGTTTTCTCCGAGGTATAATGTTGGACACAACTGGTATCCAAGGTGACTCATGTTAAATATTGTTATTCTGCTGCGTTGCTGAAAAGTTCTAATAATATTCTGCATGGAACGTCCTAACGACACGTCACGCTCTCCAAAATTGTATCTTGAAACTGTTATCCACAAGCCTTAGGCTTGCATACACCTTTCCTCCCATGATCGTATAATCTTTCTAGTATTAGGTGTACAGCTTTGCGTCCACCATTTTGCGTCAAAAGATCGCTTCAAAAAATGACCAGTTTTTTTCAACGCGGGATTCGTGTGCTACCCGAAAAACGGGAGGAAGTAGTGGCCAGCAATGGACAATACTTTGAATCATAAATGTATAACCAGTTATTTACAAAAACGCCTCAAATAAAAAAAAAACAGTTAAAGCAAAGTTGTACACCTCATATTATCAAAGACAAAAATGTTTGACCCAAAAAAACATCAAGCCGTTATCCCCTCTCCGGGGGCTCAACCCAATGGCACCATATCATGGCTCGAGTGCTCGCTGCCCCCTCTGCCGCAACCGATGACTACTTAAGGCCGATGCCAGTCGCTCTACTCAGCATTCTTCCACTAGCAATTGAAAAGTTCAGTCCTCCAAAGCTTTCTAGTAGAGGTACTCTACTAGGTGTACCATAGGGGTACTCGGTATCTTAAACGTAGTTTCTATCTTACATGAATACCTATTACATTCTTTCCTTCTTTTTCAGTTTTATATCCGGTACCTCGTCGCTCTATACAAGTACGCCGAAACAAGGGACATTGCGAGCGTAAGGCGGTACCTTAGAAATCGGGCGTCAGCTACAAACAAGCATCCTGAGAACTAACTCGGACACAAACGACGAGGCCAGCGTTAGCTACGAATCCGGAAGTAGTTCCGGCACCAGCTGGATTCTGCTATGCAGTCGTGGAATCGCACGGAGAACCGTTGTGCCTTGTTGACCATCCCTGGCTAGCTGTCTATACTCCTACGCCGTCGATGAGGACACAGGAGAGCCGGTTTCAGCCAGGCACTGACGAGAAGCCTTAGGTAAAGCAAACTGCTCACCCTGCGCCAGCGAGATCGCGCGGGTGTGAAATCCTGAACCAACTAGCGGTCGACACATACTTCGTGACCAGTATCATGGACGAACTTCCCTGTCGCTAAGTGTACGTTGTCCACGTCTCGGCAAGGAAGCGTCTAATGCCACGTCTCCGAACACCCATACATGAGCGGCGACAACCAAGACTGTGTCTTGGATCAAACTCAGACGCCGTTTCGGAACTGTCCATTCGGAGGAAGATGGCACCGCTGGGACCCTCGTCACAGACAGAACCGACGAATGGACTCCCCAGGCGAAATGCGGGCTTGATTTTTGCTTCCGTTCTATCAGTCCGGAACGCCAGGCTGATCAAAGTTTCTCAGACCATTAATTTCGAATTGAAAATCGGTAGATAATATGAAATTGAATAAGTGTGCGTTATTACAAATTAAGTATGGTGTCTGTCAATCTCTCACTTCGATAAGAAGTTACCTCGTGCGAGAAATAAGGATGCCCAGGATAAGATTGCAGTATAATGCTAGGAAAAATTGATCTGCCGTAAAAGAGATCAAAATTCCTCTTCACAAAAACATATACAAATGCGGACGCACATTCCATAGTCTTTCCACGATCACGTGCGAACATATGCTGTCCACGTACTTGCGGATTGTTGGCAAAATTTTAACTGGAGAGTTGAAGCGTTGACTAATTTCACCGTCATTAAACTAATGTTCACAATCCTCGCCAATAACTCATTCACGAGTATGGTTCGTCTCCAGGTTTGCAATTTGTTATTAAAACCTGCATTTGCTGTGAAAGTCTTCATCGTTATATCATGTAAAGCATGAGTATAACAATGTATATAACATACCAAGCGTTCAACGATGTGGTGCTATCGCTGATGTTTTCTAGAGAGGATTAACGAAGAAAAGAGTGGTAATTATACTTGAATATTCGCAATAGTGCCTGATCCATTGATTGTCCGATAGAAATCTCATTTGATGGGAGACATTTTCTAACAACGTTTCCACTTTCAGGGCTTGACACAATTCGATGAGATGGAGTTGTGTGTTATTGTTCTTTAGAAAAAGTGTTCAAGCTAAAGAACGAGTTCATCAACGAACCATTTTTTAAAACGATCGTAATGCATTGCAGAAGAGAATACGGTTCAAGGAAATCCGTGCGATAATGGATTTGGCGCATCCGTATAGACAAAAATGAGCTGGTAAATTAATGAGAAAGTGGAGTATACATCGTTAGTTCCATCTACCATGACTGCCAAGTGTAGCCGGTTTAACTCTGACGAGAAAAGGAAAATCGTTTCTTTTTGCTGCTACGAAGAAAAAACTTCGGGATTGGAATCATATGATCACATAAATTGGTAGGTACCCTCAATTGGATCGAAGCTCAATAAAAATTGTCGGCACTACATTGTGTCACGATCGATGCAATGGCTTTGTTACAAATAGCCCATATAATACCGTCCGTCGGATTCTATACAGAGGTTCAATTATTCATAACGATTGAAACCTTCAACTCGGTTGCGACGCGATTAATTAACCAAATTAGCAAATTCAATTCTATGCATCAGGCAATCACAGGACGAATAAACCCGACGCTACTCTGCGATATCATCGGATTATATTGTCTCAGCGTGATTTTCTTTGTCAGACGGAACGATTAAACGATTATAACATGAATAGAATTACTGTGCCGTTTTCGAATTTATGAAATCACGGTAGAATTTTTGTATCCAGTGAGATGATGGAAAAATCTGTATCGATACAATTCAACTAGAATAACGAATTTCCCACATCGTGCGAAATTCAACGGGGAGCGTGAAAATTGAATGCATGCGTACAACATTGAACATACGATCGTACGTTCATCAGCCACGTACATTATGCTGTCCGAAAAATACCTTCACCGTTCCGCACCAACAAACTTGAAATTATAAATACTTCGAATTAATTTTCAATGTAACGTAAACTTTGACCACGATTCGATAAGCGTAATATCTCCCAGCGTGTTTTCGTTCCCTCGGGTAATCTGTAACAGACAGGAAAGTCGCAACCCAGCTCGCACCATCAGTAATGATTATCACGCGTGCGACCAGCGACAATGCGCGCTAAAGCTTTTCGAGTAAATAGAATTCGAGAATCAGTAGAGAAGGCGAAAGAGCACGTGCGCTCTAACGTACAGGAACATCGGACGCACGAACGTTTTTTGGTGTAATGTATGTGCGACTGCCAGCATTTACAGAACTCGGACTTTGGAACCAGCTAACGAGATAGAAACGGCGAGAGAGAAAGCGAGACCGAAGGAGCAAGCGAGTCCGGATTTACGCCTGTGGTCGAACAGCGCGTTTCCTGCTGCACGCTCAACACTATATTTGTCCTTTGCTGTTTGCTGATCGACCAGCACCGCGAGTATGCTTCGCCTCGCACGTTCGTTACGTAGACCTACGGATTAGTTCGCTTTTTCCCGGTTCCAAACACACGTTTGTCCCTCTGTAGACCTCTATTTCTTCCTCGCTCTCGTTACAGCTTCGCGTTCCCGCCACAATACTGTGTAACAGCTCAATCTACATTTTCCACCCTACTCTTTCATTTTTTTCACTTCGTCGACCTTAATATCCATCCACCGCTCTGTGACTTTTTATCTCTCAACTTCACCCCCTCGTTTTTACTCGCCTATGATTTCCATTGTTGCCGCTGCCAGCAGTTTTCAGACAAATACAGTTCGAGGCATGTAGGCGGGACACCCATTGCCGGAATAACGATGATACTTCTATACAATGCTATAATATTGGTACAGAACAATTTTATTTATTTTTTTAATACTATTCGCCGCGTTGTGCGGAGGTACTTCCGTCACGCGAAACGTCGATCTTCCGACACGAAGCCACGTTATACCGACACGAAGTGTGTGCACCGGGTCCTGCGACGCTCGGTTGCGATGTCGAGTGCACGGTTGCGCACACTCATATTTCTATCGGTGCCGACACCCCGGACGGCTTTCTCAAGCTCGGAGAGCCAAGGAGATATAGTTATCCACTGTACTACGGCAAATAGCAGGTGCCGCGCCATTTCCCTTAAGGCGGCAAGGCCGAGACTTTGTCGTGTACACATAAAGTTGTACCGCAAAGGCGTACAGCGAACGCGGGAAACACACCGCGGGTTAACCCACCGCGATAGGCTTAATGTTCGGTGGCGGAGCGTTCGCAGGTGCCTGAGAAAAGGAGAGACGGAAATGTTTGCCAGCGAGAGGCGAGGGATCGTGTGTGCGTCGATCATTAGAGTGAGGAAAATTTCCCGCGAATTTGCATTCGCAGAGCCTTATAAAGTATACATATTGCGGGGAAATTTTCCACTCATTCTCAGAGGTGAGCGGTACTCTGAGATCATGAGAGTCGTTCTATATACGAAGTACAGTATTTCAAGTTGTGATCATATTTTGTTTGTATCCGCTTTTGTAGCTGTATATCTCAAAAATCGCGGGTGCAAGATTGCAAACAACTATTTTCGCAGAAATTGTAAATGGCGCACAAAAAAAAACAACTAATAATTTTCGAACGAAACTTAGCAGAAATATTGATGCTAACTATGGATGCTATGTGTGAAATTTCAGCTTGATCGGTCGAGACGTTCTGAAGTTATAGGTGTTTGAATTTTTCACGTCCGATTCAGGCACGCACCTATACATCCGAATATTTTTTACAAATGTGATTTTTCGATGATTTGGAACATTATGAACACGTTTTCATTTAGATGTTAAACCTTTATTTTTACCATAACGGATTTTTGACAGAGCCAAAAGATGAAATCGGCAAATCCACATGCACATCAGATTTTGTATTGATACTTTCGATTAATTCCGGCATTTTATAAATATCGTATATCACTGGGCAATTTTTTATATTTGAGGCAGACATTAAATACACAAAGTTGAAAAATGCTCATAAACTTATATCAGCAGAAATAATCGATAGTGTTTTACAAGAGTTAAAATTGGTAATGAAAAACCTAGCCTATAGTCGATGTAGCCACTCTTCATTGATTATTGGATTCTATTCGATTAAAACACTCATCATGAATTGATGGTGCTTGTTATAGAAATTTTCATTACGTTTGAGTCGTATATATGTTCGGCTCTGTGTCGACGTATATCGAATCCTGAATACTTTAAAGACGAGGTAGAGGGAATCGTGGTAGGACAGCAAACCGGGGCGTGATGAGATGATGGCAAAACTAGATGCCAAAAATTGAGTACCCTGTTCGATGCAATTAAACTAAAATGGTATAGGTAGAAATTATTTGTCGCGGAACAGAGGAATTAGGGTAAAATGTGACAAAAGGATCATGCGTGCCTGAACGCGATGAAAAAGGGTAGAAGGAAACAGACTAGACGGGTCACTCTTCAGTTCACACTTATGGCGAAAGTCTTGATGGCGAACCTCGAAAAGATGTCATTATTTTCTGAGAGTATACGGGGAAAAAAATTGGCTGGTTAATCTGTCCACCCCCACCCTGTTTTCTAACATCAAGCTACACATTTTTGTCTTATCTATTGTCCACATTGTGTGCCAATTGAAGTGTACCGCGACATTCCACTTTCGCTTATCTCATTTTACCTCGGATGCGTTTTCCTTCAATCCCATCATCGCGCAACGTGCAATTTGCTCTTGTCTCGTACTGCCCGAAGCCCATTTTCCCAATTCTAGCATAGAACTCAATTTTTTGCCATCCTTTTTTGCCCCTATCCCATTATGCCCCAGTATGCCTTTTCGCCCTACTTTTCCCCACCGAAGTACTCAGATACGTTAAGTACTTCCCTAACTCTGCTCATTTTCCTCGGTGATAATTAAAGTTCTTCAGCTAGAGTAGGCAATCGGATAAGACGGATTTCTGCTTTGACTTCCGAGTGAGAAAAATTTACCACGCTTCCTGCCACTATTTTGTTCGCACTTGGCGACAGGGAAATGTTTTGTCTCCCCATCGCAAACCAAACAACGAACTTAGATTTGGCTCTGAAGATACGTGATCGTGTACTGTGCTCGCGTTCTCTCGCAACTACTTTACGACGTACGTCGACAGATTTTTCCCAGCAATCTCGGATATTTAGCGATTTTGGAGATTCAGCAACGAGTCTCGCTCGCCTCACCACCGTGAACTTGAACTTCCGAGTCTCAGTGACGAGCGACGCACCGAAGACGGGTTACATAACGTCGTCGTTTCCTTATCAGGTCGAGCAGGAGGGAGTTCCCCGAGCACGTTTTTCGGTGGAACAGAAAACTCCTTCCAAATGTATACCTTCATAGATTCGACTCTCCGATCGCGTGCACTCGACTGGTCGACTCCTCCTGATTCGCTTCGACCTCCGTCCTTTCTCTGGAAGCGACCATTCTTCGCTCGTCGAGCGGCAGAACACCGCGACGAATGTCCTCGCAAGGCTTCTTTACAAGCGGAACGATATGCTCGACAATTCAATCGTACGGATCGCGCTTCGTTGGTCGGAAACACTGGCACAATGTAGGTTACACACGCGGGTATGAAAAATCAATTCGCAGGCAGTCTACCGCCCGACCGGACTGTGAAACTACGGACGACCAACTCGTCCTTTGACTTCTCTATCGTCCCTTCTTTTCTCTTTTTTTTTTTTTTTTTTATTTCTCCCAGCTTCTCCGAGCGAGCAACCGGGCAGTATGAATTTTTAACGGCTCGCTGGTCTGTGCAAGAACACGAGTTGAGCGAGAAAGCAAAAGAGAGGAAGAGCGGGAGAGCAGTGGCGGTGAAGGTATTAAAATTGAAAAGTCGCACAAGCTTACCGCGGTATAGCGACCAGCGAGGCCAGCCGAACTAGGCTTGGAAATCTCCCATAGACCGGGTGAGACCTCATCGTAGAATAGGGCCTAGAGGGAAAAGTCAAACGTTTTAGTTTTTGTCGTAACGAAATTGTTCTGTGCAACGAAATAGCGTAGTTGTGCCATATTTTTCTGGTCAGCTCCAACGGCCAACTTCCCGGGTGCATACTATGGGCGATCCACAAATTGCATATAGCCTTTTGACATTCCTTTCTCCGCAACAGGCCAGTACCGTTGGGTGCAATTAGGGTGGTGGCTACTGGCAATTCATCAAGAACCTGCGGTATTGGAGCGCTGATGCATCAGGTACACAAAAGCCGGTAGAAAGGGAAGGGCGTGGTCGTTTGTGTGTAGCTATTATATTCGATCGTCACGGATTATTAGCCGGGCCCATCTCACTTTTCCACTAGGAGATGTAACAAACACGGAACTCGACCGTATGAGATACCGCGGTAATGGAGAAAGTGATGTATATTCCATGGTCACCGGTACGATACGTGGTCATTCTTCTTCCTGATCGGTCAGAGAGCGAGGCTAAATAGTCGATTGTACAGGAGGAGAAACAGCAACGGTCCGTGGTACGCCGGTGGAACGGGTTCCGGATCCTCTCCGCCCCGACCATCGGCGATTTAGAAGATACATGGACGGCTGTTAGCCGCCTAACGAGGGTTTAAGCTTTACCTGAGCAATGTCACTCGTTAGCGACGACTACTTACTTTATGTGCACCGAACGTCGCGCTCATCTAACTCCGCTCGGTCAACCCAGCGATTTGGCACACCATCTCTTCTACGATACTGCGAAATTTTCGCTTCTTCTCTATCAAGAAAATTATTTCTCCTATAACTTTTGTCGGGTCGCGTTTGATTCTTCCTCGAAAATAATCGTTATTGAGTTATTCACTGATGCATGAATTATTGCCTCGTTTTTATATTTATCCACCTCTGTTTTAGTTTGCCTTTTGATAACGAAACGCCAGTGTACGCTTATAGAGCCAACCGATAACTTCAGAATTGAAAAACTCATTATTGAATTACTCACCAATTGCCGGATTTATTTATTTATCTATTCACGCGATTGCTTATAATCCCACAGTTATCGGGCATAAATTGTATGCCCTATGATATATTGATAACAGTGCTACTACTGCCGCTGCCGCCTTTATCCACGCTCGTCTCACTCTTTGTCTGTCTCTATTTCACTTTTATCTCCGACGCAGCCGCACGACGGAGCAAGTACGCGCTTATACCCACCCGATAATTCAATTAATTAGCAATGCCGCTTACCGCCCACCGTTTAATTGAGTTCTGTATCGATTACCGTACAATCTTGCTACGATACTACAGCGGTGGATTCGTCAACGGCACCCGTCTTTGAACTGCTTCTCTCTCTGCAAGTGTACCTTTTCGTTCTTTTCTCATTCGAACACCTTCAAGCTACGGGGTCCTTTCAAAAAACGATCGTCAGTGTCATCTCTCTCAAATCAGTGTCCTATACGCAGTGGTACCTGACTGTACGTAATAGCTCAATAGCGCATCTTCCGTGGCTCGCTTTCCGTCGACCCTGTCTCAATCGGCAGAGCGGATATACTATACAGTATCGCAAGGTTTCAAGGAGCGAGGATCTATTGTTACCGAAGAAAGGAAACCGAGCACACCGAGATTCTCTTCTGTGTCTCCGTTTCTCTCCCTCTCTGACGACCTACTCGCTCAACGCTGTTCCTCATTCCGGCTGAACTGCACCCACTTCGTAACTGTAGTCGGTACTATTCCGATACCTGAAATATATATATACACACCGCGAGAAAGTCTGACGTTCGCGAAAGGGATTTAACTTTTCGTCGTTGAACCGTATCCTTGGAATTAGACAGGACCAATACGAACGTTTATTCAGAATATCACCGCTTTTAAATGCCTGCTAAAATTGGGGAATCGAATCAGATCGCACCGCGCAAGAGGTGAATTTATAGACGGTGTACAGAAATATTCACGCGCACCTTTGTTTACTCCCAATCCATTACCTCGACTATCAAATACAACGCCGGTAAAATAGCTCGCTAGAGAATTATTTGAGACTCGTATTTTCCAAAAAAATAGTTACCATTACGATGTACTGAGATAAAACGAATATTTTCGTCTCCACGGTATCGTTAGGTAGAGAAATCGGCACTTTGTACATTTTTTACAGTGTTTCCCAGGAATGCCTAGCAATCCCGAACAGCCGGAAGTATATTATACACAATCGCTACGACCTCGTATAATGGACGATGCGGTTGACAAGCCCAGAATGCTTGCCCAGCGATCGTATACAGGGCATCTACGTTCTCCGTCCCTGCGACCGTAGGAACTTAAGGTCGAACGAGAAAGATTAAAGTGCCGATGTGTGTACCCGCATGCCCCTTCGTAAAACCAATATGGTATGTATAGGTATAGGACATTTGGGTTGTTCCGTGGCGCTCTCGCCGCCGGGGCGCCGCAAACGGTTACGGCGTTTCTCAACGATTCAGCCGGTACCTCGAGCGAGAGGATGCTCTCGTGCGCCCCGGTCTCACGACTGTTGCTGCTGTTTTCCGGATCACAAAGTCGCCAGAGTGGAGCTTTCGCGGTGCACGAAGGCGAGACCGATGGCAGTCGGGCACCAGCGAGTTGGTTGAAACGGAGAGAAATAATAAAAAGGAAACGATGTACTTGGATCGGCGCTGTTCAATTAAAAGAGATGTCGTACAGGCTCGGTTTTGCGGATGCAGGGTTTGTCGTAGCTTCGATCTGAGTTTGGCCGTTGCATACGGCTAATGAAAGGGTTCGCCCTTTCGTACCGACGTTTTTATTTTGCGAGGCACGAGAAAGACAGATCGAACATCGACCATCGATGAATATGCAGCATCGACGCTGCCGTGTAATAATACATTTCCGGCGCACATACACAGACACAGAGACACACGGTGTATGGTGCATGTACGCGGAGGAAGAGGAAAAGCACCGACGATTTTACGTACACGGGGGGAGAGCACTTCACTCCGAAGTACCGCCGAACAATTTTACGATCGACCGGTAACGCCGGCAGCTCGAGTCGGGTACCTTTAAATCGAAAAAGCTTGAGGGTGTAAGGTTCCGCTTAAATTGTGGATCTGCGGGCAGCACAGCGAAGGACTCCGCAGAAATTTTGCATCTTTCTGGGGCGGGGAGGAAGGGGGAGGGGAGCGGAAAAGACAGTCGTAAATGGTTTATGTATACCGGCTCTCGTAACCGATCGGAGTATCGTTCATTAGGGTACGGAATACCTTTTTAAACGGCGCGGTTTCCGCCTCCTTAGACTCCAGAAGATCCTCAGGAGTCTGTTTCTCTTAAATTATTAACATATCGAGGGAGCTTTAAGGACACTGAGAAAGCCTCCTCGGACTAGCGAACCGTACCAGCCTCTCGATTATTGCGTATCATCCACTCCAGGTCTGTTTAATTCACTCGACATCTCTCCTTTGCGTGTTTTTACCGACATCTCTCGGCCCTCGGTTTCCGACCATAAAGTCATACTCCCGCTGTACGAACATGTACGAAGAGGCCATGTTGATGAGGGCCTGGTTGCCTTCATAACTATCCGACTCCCAGAGGCTCATCCCGCTTCGGATCAAGTTGTCGCAGCTTCACCAACCACGATACATCTGAACAATGTTCCACTCGGAGGTTAAACTGCCGGAAGACGATTGACGATAAATGCGGGAAGCTATAACAGCCGCGATTCGTTATGCGGAGCGCAAAGTGCGGTGTTGAAGAGGAGTGAGGAAGTGAGAGAGATTGCATACATATGAGAGGCGCGTAGGACAGTCTGCAGCTAACATATGTTACATAGTCGCCGCCGCTGCTCTCGTGACAAATGTCGGGTTCCTCGGTATGCGAGAAACGTTGCCAGTGGTCGGGGAAAACTGCGTGAAACTCGTACTGCGACTGTCTCGGGGGAGGAACGAAACATCCTTTGGCTCCAGCTATTTATGAATGCACTCCGATAAGTCAGGCAGGCGTTGCAGGTGTGTCTTGTGTCCCTGCGTACTGTATTCTTTCCGAAAGCTCATTCGTTTCGAGCCCCGTGGACACTTATCCCTTACTCATTCTGGGGAATTCACTCGACTTTCTTTCTGTTACCCCCACGGCTTCGCTGACCCATCCTTCCTACGAATCCCGCCCTATTTGTCTCATCTCGACTCTACGTACCAGCTCTCGTCTGGGTTTGTCTCGAGAACATGCAAACTCTTCTACCTGACTCATTTCTTTTCTCTGTTATTTGCTAGACCCGTCCTACTTTACCGTAGCACGTACCAACAGTTCCGATGTCTCTTCGGCTACTTTAACTCAACACCGAGACAACCGAGTTGTGCATAAGGGGTATGGCATTACTGGCTGACACGCTCGTGTAGTCTTCTTTTCATTACTGAGCGAAGGAACTAGTGAAAATTACCGATTATCTATGATAAGTTGCCATTGCACATACAAGTATCGCGTCAGCGCACCTATGGCATAAAGTCCCAGATTATTGAAAAAATTTTACCACGATATCTAATGAAAATTTTTATAAGCCCAATACTTCTACAGGTGGTACCTTGGCGCCCTACTATATGGTATGTTAATGTCTCTCAAGCGATATAGTCATCTTTGCTCGATACTTCTCTCAGTGTTCATCCATCGAAGTATCGTCTACAGGCGTTTTCCCGTCAGGGAATCGATAAGTTGGGTGGATGAATTATTCAAACTACTGACACCAGATGGGCGATTGACAGGTTGTACAAACTGAAAATATCGGCTCTAATTACCCAATACACACGTGACACTACGTGTTTCGAACGATATCAGGCTTGTTAACAGCTCTGCCGAGCCATCTCTGTCATCCCCCTTCATTGTCACTAGGTTGGGTGTAGCCTTTCTGAAAAGTCGCGAGGTCACGTCACTCATGAACTTCGAAGAGGGAAAAGTCAACAGTATGACGGACCCTACCTACTGCAAATGTATACAGAGAGTTGTGGAAGAGCTAAAGTAACACGCAATATCCAAACTGAATATACGACCTTGTTCAGCGTTATATTACGATGCCCTAGACGGAGAGTCGGTGGATATTTGCGTTATAGTTACGCTATTAGTCTGGTGCCTTGTACTTATACTATGATGGTACAATAGTTCATTTGACGTTTCCGTCCAATAGCAGTGCCGGCGTAAGGTGCGCATACAAGTTACGAAACGCACGGATTCGGTGGCTTTAACTTCGGTCGGCGCGATTTATGTCGAAATAGTCGGAATAGTTTGGGGACTGAGCCAATGGAGGTTTCCGGGGCCATGGTGTGCAGCACCGCGAGATGGAGACCCCCAACCAGGCCGGAGAAGAGGAACTACCAACTCGCTGACTTCGCATCTACTCTCGCCGAACGACTGTTTATTGCATACCGATATGCCATCTACCCATCGGAATAACTACCCAGCCGGAACAACTCCCCGAATTGCCCACGTTTCACCCTGACTAGAAATACTTTACGGCTCAACGACTACGAGTTAACCCATGGTTAGGTCCTGAAAATTTTTCGGTCACAACCATTGATGACATCCAAAGACATTCCAGTGAATCCACAGTCGAGTGACTTCACCGTTCGGTACAACTACCGTTGCACCATTCAATATTAGCTGGCCCGATCCGCGTAATGAATGGTTCGGTGAAAGGGAGTTTTAGGAGGCTTCGTGTTTAGAGAAAGTCAGCAGTAGCATGGAGATATTAATTAAATTATTAAATCTCTCGTCGACCAACGGTGGAGAAAAAAGGTGAGAGATACAAAGGGACGTAATACTCTCCGACTAAAATCAACGCGCAGCTTTTAATGTCCCTCCGGAGATTCAATCCTCGGGGCGCCTCGAAAACCGACCTCTTTAATCTATTGTACAAATAGAGAAAAGGAGAGAAAAGTGATGATAAAGATGAGAAGAGGAAGTCACAAGAACGGGCGCGTTAATATGGAAAGACGGGGACCGCGTTCACGTGTTTTGAATTCAGACACACAAGCCATGCGCTCACTTTTTAATTTCACTTAATTAAAGTTCTCCGCGTTCATGGCCGGTGTGTTTCGCCACTATCAAGGTATTCGTACCGTCTACCGTAGCACGCGAAGTGCTTCGCGAACATTTTTCGTTACTACAAACAAATACTTTGACGTGACGTCGCAAAGGAGAAGCTCTCACACCGACGGCGAAACTTTAGTTACCGCGTGTAATGCGCGCCATACTGCTTCAATATCGACATTATCGAAATCTGGTAGGTGAAATGGAATATTTTTTGCTGAAGGTCTATTGATCAATGTACCGCAATGCGTTTGAATTACGACAAAGGTGGACAGTAAAAAAAGGAATCTTCAGCGAGAAAAAAAATCTTCGTTAAAGATGAATCGCCCGAAGCGCATACATATTGATAATTACATTTCGATCGATAATAAGCTACTGAAATCACTCGAGTTTCGAGCGTTTTCGCATGCTCTTCAGGGTGCGAAGACGGTAATTTTGCAATCAACTAGCAGTCACGGTATCCAATGCGGGAACATTGGCTCTCGCTTTTTTGAATCGCCGCAGCGGTGTTACAGTATTTCGTGAAATTCGACTCGATGCCAGTGATCGAACGAACAATTCTACTGGGACGAAGAGCTTCCCCGAAATTCACAAAAGCGACAAAACGATTCTACCGTTGTTCGCTCGTCGTAATTCCGTGTGTGAGCGCGCTCAGCTCGGCAGCGATCATGATGGTAGCGGATAGTCGGACGGCACTTTCGACGATTATCCACCGCGGGGCGATAACGGTCTCCCTAACGGGTTCGTGGGCATCGAGCTCCGATAATGGGTAGCCAGACCTTTTTGATAAAGCGTCACTTTATTCAAAAGGCGTATTTCGATAAAGTGGTTGAACCGCTAGTGATAATTAATTCATCGGAAATGAACGTTAAGAGGGGAGTCAAACAGTACATTCGCGATTCTGTAGCGATTGCCGCACTTACGAATATCGGAAACGTTGTGCGGTTGAGGCTTAAAATAATCTTTGAGACTCGCAAAGGTAAGCCTACTATTTCGAATAACTCACGCCGTACGGGTGTACAGTTATGGATACACTGGGCATGCTGCAGAGAGTGTGGAGCCAAACGGATGGGTAAAATAAATCTCGACAATCCGGCGTAAAAATTTTATCAGGTATGCTTTACGACTGACTAGGTCTTGATGACGAAAAGGTAAGGCTGTCGTTTTACGAAAAGCCTCACCTGGGACGAGTTCGGAACACAAACGGTCTACGTGACAAGGCTCATCAGTAGCGATAACACATGGTTTGTTTTTCCGTTTTTTATCTGGTTAGAAATTTTCGAAATTCTCTGTGATTTTCATTTGTGGCCGGTAATGACACACTGATGCTGTAAAAGTGTCCATAGTTGTGTACATATTTCTTCCGGAGCGTAGAAGCAAATTAGAACTTACGTTTCTCAAGTTCAGGACAGCCGGGTTGATTAAGGCATCGCCATCGCAGTCCCTGTCGGCACGGTGGGTTGGTGAGTTTCAGTATGTGCAAAATAAAAATCGATTTCTTCTTGACTTACATTGAAGTAATTAGTTAATCGAATCCGAATGACAAATGTAAAAAAAATCAGCAGTTCGATAAAATACATAAATCAATAGATGGATGTACTATATTTTCCTGATGGGACAATCAGGCATTTCCATGACACCGTGATCAGAGAGGCTGTTCACTGCAATTTCAACTACAACGTTAAATTTCAACGTACGGCCCTTCTCAGATTACCGTACTACGACCGGAGAAGACATTACGGCAAGGCTGATAATCCCCGTACTGAGGCCATGTCCGAATTTCTAGCCTGAATAAAAGATGTAGGCCCATGTCAAATTCAGGACACGCGTCCATTTTTCCTCCTCTCCATTTCGCGCCCGTCCTCCAACCAGTTGCAGATCACGTTCGCGTTAAACTGCGCGCAGTTAAATTTCACGAATAAACAGACGCATACTCTTAAATTAGAAAAGGGCATATAACTCGTGGCTGTATAACGCAGATAGATACGTTGTACTATATTCATAAACTATGAGATAAAGTACATGTAACTTATATAACCTATGATAGCATGAGTGAAGAATGTTAGAGTGGACTCTACGTCTGTTTCACTTTGAGTAGTGGTCCCTCGTTTGCGGATGAATTTAATAAGTTGTAAAAGATGATGCGTAAACTTCTTTTATTTGGCACCGGTGTTAGTTAGTACCGGTAGACCAGGGAATAAGGGAATAATATATTCCGATCGATCTGTCCGAGCAGTCGGTCTCGCCTTCACTCCGCCTTCTTATTTTCATCTCTTTTTTTCTCCTTCGGCTATATCTCTGCCTCGGAGATTGCTGAATCGGTTATAACCTTTCTTTATACTCAGCCGATCCTTCGCCTGGTCCCGTTCGCTCGTCCACCCGGATCTTTATTGCCTATTCGCCGAGCGCAGTATCATGGCACGTTATCTATTCGCGAACTGCGCCAGCCGTGTCGAGAATCTCCCCGATCGCTCGATCCCTAAGATTTTCCCTCCGCATGCTCGATCTCTCCGGCATTCCATCATCGGTTAACTCGGAACTGATGGGAGGAACTTTGAACCAATCCTCTGGCAAATTCGCGGAGATACCCGGAAGCCCGTCCGCCGAACCGCACACTTTTGAAGATCTTGCAAAGGGCATTTCGGAGATGCTGTACAATACGAATCTCCGATCTATGTCAGTTGCGAGTGCAGTGAAGTACGTAACACGCTATCAAAATTTAATCTTAAATCGAATGCTTTGTTACATGTAAGGATTATTCGCACTTCGAAGTTTTTGGCACAAATGTTAATTTAATTATTATTATTATTATTATTATTTTTACACAACGGAGTTGTCCGATGATCGTAACTGAACAGCGTAGTCTTTGCCGTACATAATGAAAAGTTGATGCAGCAGTACGGATGGAATTATATTGAAATAAAAGAGCTCGATTGATAGCGTTGGGATGAATGTCCGTGAATGAAGTGAAGAAGGAGGACAAGTAAAGTGACGAATCGTTCAATGACGTAATTAGACAGCACCGTTGTCAAGCGAGCGACTATATTGCTTACCCCTTACCGTCGCCGCTGTTTTTTTCTTCTCTTTCTTCTCCCAAGGGGTAACCGCACATGTGTGGTAGAGTTTAACAAAAAGCTCTTACCTTGTTTGCAGTACTCCGTCATTTGGAATCGTGTGCGATGGCCGGCGGGTCGGAGATTCAAGAGAACTCCGCAGAAAGGGAAGCTTTTTGTCGAGGGGTTTCAAGTTTCGCGAGTGAGAAGGGGGGTGGGCGTCGGTCTGCTGGGTGCAACTCTCAACCGTACGGAATCGCTCGTTAAATCGAAGAAATGGAGAAAAGTAACGAGAATCGAGAGGGAACAGGAGATGAGGGATGATGGAAAAAGTGGAAAGAAGAGAGAAAGGGAGCGTCGCTAGACGAAGGTTCCTTGCTGTTCGACACTCAGTGCAGGGAGTGTGAGAAATGGAAAAAGCTCTCACCGCACTCACGGACGTAGTAGACTACTGTATTACTGCAGACGATACGCACTCCAGTTATACCTGCGGAAAAGTTTCAAGTACCGAAGGGAGAGATTTAGAAATGAACGGACGCAGTAGCAAATTTTTTTTTTTACAAGTTCATCGTATATCTTTATTAATTCATTCAATTATGAAATATTGCATAGGATGACGTATGACGGATGGGGGGAATTACAGATGATAAACGTTTCGTAATCATACACTAAACTGCGATAACGTTATTAGCACCGAAGGAATAAGCCCTGCGAGTTTGATATGGTACGAATTATTATTTAAAGAAAGAGAATAAAGTTAAATGTTGTTTCGCAGACTGAGAGACGGAGATTGAGTGGGCCAACAAAAAGAGATTCATTGATAATATTATCGTTATCGACATCATCGTCATCATCACTGAAACACTCATAGGTACACAAAGTATACACGTATACTAGGATATACACCGATATAGTACACAAATAACCCTTGTATTACCGCCGGATGTGAATCGATCACGGACAGTGCTGCAGCACGCGCTTTATCGACAGTATTTGTCACCAGATTTTTCTGTTTCGTTTTTTTTTTTTGCGTACATTATTTCGAACGCATCACACACTATTATATCGCTCCAATCACATGATGTATTATATACACCGTTATTTCTTTATGTTTTTTCTTTTTTTTTCGCTTAATATTATACATTTGGTATACATTTGGATTTTAGCGTATCGTCGATGGTCCTCGATATTTGGTTTAAATATTTTTTGCTCGCGCGCTTGGGGACGGTATGCGCGACGTCGAGAAAAGCTCGCGTATTTCTTAAACCGTGTATCGAATTATGATAGTCGGCGAGATGAGCGGGTGGGGACGTGGCGATCGCTTAGTAACCGCGCGGTACATTGAGTGGCGTTAATGAGTATATACATGCAGTCTCACTAATTATATATGAAACGATTGGGACCGGTACGAGAGCGAATTTTCGTCGTAACCAGTGTTCTGGAATTTAATGGGTACATTATCCAAACGAATATTGCGTGAATAGTTGGAACGCTGTAATTATCGGTATGCACGGTAACGGAAAAAATCGTAAAATAATTTTTTTTAATGATATGAGAATATAGCGAAAGTGATCGGCGAGAGAATCGAGATACGACGGAAACATAAACGGTATTCGACAGGTACATTGATTTTGACGGGGGATAACGCGAGAGAGCGCTGCATTAACAGCGATTTTTCAATTCGATTCTCACATTCGCGACGTGGTATGTAGCAATAGCAGCAGCACCTAAATACCCTGAATCATGAGCACCGGTTATTAATCGGTCAAATGGAATCCTTTGACTGGCTTGTGTATCGAGTGCGTCATTATATCGCTGCATCCGCTTCGGACGAATCGTTGACAATAAAACGACATTTTTTTATAGGCTACAACATTATCATCGATATTCTTCTTAGAGTTGATATTATCCTAAGGGCTAGGAATTCGGATGGCGGCTGAGAGGAATCGTGAAGAGGGCGCGGAAGGGAGGGGGGGTGTGCAACCGCGTCTATCGACTGCGAAGTAGCGATACCAGGGCGAGCAGTAGATAAGGCGCGAAGTAGAAGTGCACCGTCGGTGAACATGCTGTCGCCAGGGCGTAGGCGTACGACGCAACACAATTAGCGTACAGGTCGGGATTAACGCAAGTAACAGCACAGTGATGGCGAAGTGCGCAGGCACCGTTCAGAGCTCCGCACCCCCAAATCTCTTCAACTTCCCTCGGCAGGGAGACTGCATTGGCAGCATAATATCTGTGTGACAGACAGAGAACGGGCGGGCGACGAATAAAAAATTTATTCGATGACGAAGACTTATGTATCGCAAAAAACGCTGCGATTATATAAGTATAAATGCAGCTGCGATTCACGAGCAGCTCATCAATACGGCATGATGAAAAAAGCGAAGGACGGAAAGCGTGTTGAAATGTAGTCACATTTAGGCGATAACGAGAAGGGCAATACATGCGAGGAAACGAATAATAATAACAATAATAATAATAATGACAATGATATTAAATAAGAACTTTGATTACTACTTCCAATAATCACTGCTTAAAAAAAAATGTATTTGAAGCTTTATCTTCTAGTTTATATCATTTAACAATTCGACAAATAATCATTAACACATTATTTACTTATATACACTCGTTGTCTACTTTGGATTAACCGGGATTTCGATTATCCGGGACTGTTTGATCTCGAGCATCACGGTTAATCGGGATTCTACTGTGGTTAGAATAATAGTAGGGTAATTGCATACTCACTTTGGGAATGCGCTATCATCTGGCTGGGTAAATCGATCAGCAAGATCATGAAGGCTGTACGGCGTTATCTCTTTGAGACCGTAGTATTCCAAAAAAGAGTATTCGGTTGCCCATTTTGCGCCACCCTCCACGTTCGCTTTCGGTAGATCGAGGTAGAATTGCGTGTAATCGAGGATCTGTACAATGTCCACAAGTACCGACCATAGTACGGTGTATTATCAAATATTTCTCGTATCATTCAATGAGCGAAATGCAAATAAACCAGTGTGCAGCGTTTGTCACAATTTTCCTATTCCATATTCAATACTCCGGGATAATTTAATTAATAGAACAGAGGTTATGCATTATGTAGCTGACTATTCGTTCAGACACACGATGTTAATTAGATTTGTCAATGGACGAACGCACAGACCGATTTAAAATCGATCGTCATATAAAAGTCTTCTACGGTCTTTTAGATTTCGGATGTTTGACAGTTCAGATTCGAACTCTTATCATACCAATAATATCCGCTCCAAAATCTATATGAAGTTCGATAGAAGATAGATCGTCATTTAAAACAATCTGGACTGAACCGTTTGAACGAACAGACGTGTAACAGTTCGTTCTCGAGATATCTAGCTCCGATTACACTCAATAACATCTGTACAAAACCAGATATACGGGTTGTTCATTCGCTCGATCGTTACAGTATTTATAAAATATCGGATCACGGAACGCTATGCTTAAAGAGCAGTACGCGCACGATGAAGTTTGTAATAGTTCGCCCACGAGAATGTCGAGAGCTAAAAAAAAATGCCGGAATGTTGGAAAGTACGGGGTCGCTTAAAATTAAAAGCTATTCAAGTCACATTTATCGATGCTCTCGTCACGACACAGATGACAAAACGGATTGGTTTATACGTTAAAAAAACAATTTATGGAATTAAAGGCATTTCTACGTTTTGTCTTTCCTCTATAAGATGATACTCGGTAACGAGATATTGTCCTGCGAAAAGAAAAACGTCGCGCAAAGAAAAATATTATATCGTTCTATATTCTCTGCACGTAAAAGGTACGGGAATCTTGGCTCCAGGGTTAACTTACGGGAGATTCAACGTTTTCTTAACGAGTATAATCCAAGTTTGAGGCAAAATACGTGATTTGATCTCGATTTGGCACTAGGCGATGTACGGAATATCAACACGCAGTTGGATATGTATGAATATATACATATATACATAGAGTACAGAGTGCGGCGTACCTTTCCCGTGCTCGTTTCAAACTTGTAGAGTCGCAATCCAGGGTTATTCGGTCCACCCGCTCTGCCTGGCGTCACGCTCGGTGCCATCATGATCCAGGATACCGGTACTCCTGCGTACGCCCATCAGCAAAATGTATCGGAAAACAGAAACGTTGTGTAAGGCCATTGGGTTCAGCGAGTGTCGTTAAATACGAACGACCGGACGAAATTTCTGCGTTCGTGCGAATGACCACATTATTATCAAACAACGTTATACATACACACGGACACTCTAATACTGCAAGTGTTCCGTACAAGCTCGTATCTGATACCGAATAGTCAAGATCGCACAGCGATATAGGCTCACTGACAGTGCAATTTTCAGAGCGAAAAAAAAAATGAAAAAAACCTATTCGACGCAAGAGGATTCTCATTTTCGGCAAATTGAATCCTCGTGTAGCGAATGGATCGTATCTATTGCGTTGAAATTTGATTAGAAATGTAGTAGATATGCAGGCCATACCCCCGTCGCTGTAGATTGTCCGGAATGTATCTGAGTGCCAGTGACCGAAGAACTGTCCGCCTATTATGTCCGCGTACTCTTTTACGAGCTGTATGTACTTCATGTTGTGCCGTGCGCTCATCACCTTCGCGCCGCCCTCTCGTTCCTCGACTCCCGGTGGTGTGTGACCGACCACGTACACCTGCGCAGTTTTGCAAGAACATATTTATAGACTTCCGAAATCCTTTGATTTCGATTGGCATATCGACAAGAGACAAATCCGAATTTGTCTCTTGTCGATATGCTGCACCGTAAGATCGTTGTTTCATCGAGCGTAGAAATAACTGTGCGGAATCCCGGAGAATAGGCGAATCCATAGGTCTCTTTTCGGCTGCCGTTCACTATTTCCGCCGTGAGAACAATAACTAATTTATGCCTTCTTCTTACAGTTATCGACAATCGATAACCGTTTTATCTGTCGACCACGGAGACGCTTCGGAAATAACTTTCAATCATCGAGAAAAAGATGAAATCGTCTGTTCTAAGACCCGTAAAAAGATTCTCCATAAACTCTTTGTATTGTTTTACGTTCCCACGAAGAACTTGCCGAGGTACACTTCGGCAATGTTCTACAACATTTTAACGGTGAGTGGAAACCTTACTGTCTACTCTTGGTCTTCAAAGATTAATCGACCCATCTCTACTATGGATGAGTCATGTGACAATGGCGTGTGTGTGTGTGTGTGTGTGTTTGCCTTACCCTGTCATGACTCGCTGAACGCCCCTTCTGCCGACTCTCTCGCTATCTGCTCGCAATCTATTTCCACCCCGAGTCTCAAAGGGCTGGCTTGCGAGCTGGGATCACGTGGTGCAGTGCGGCAACATCAGTACCAGTGATAGCCAGATACGACAAAGTGGGTGAGTACGAGGAGTGTCATCAAAGTTTCGGTAATACGCGTACAAAGCGTCTACGAGACTCGGCACTCGGCAAGGGGTTAGATAGCTGCTGGAATGGCTACAAGAGAAAGCCCACGCTTTCGCATAATCAATTTCCATTACACGCTTAATTCGAGTTGCTGCGGTCCCGAGTTCGTCCTCGCGGTCGGATGTGAAGAGAAAAGCAGATGAAGGTTGATAGAGTAAGATGGCGAGAGGGAGCTGCGGAGCGAGGGGCTTACAGGCTGCGTCTCCTGATAGAGACTAAAGACGAGATAATGAGGAAAGTCCAAATGCGAGGTATATAAGGTCCACCGCCGGAGATGTGGAATTCGCGGATTAGAGAAAGGCCAAGAGGGAATGAAATCAATATTTACCCGAGCGAGTTCATCGGATCGTCAAGTTTATTCACGAACGATGTCATCAACTTTCCCGCAAGTCGTGGTATCCAAAATGATAAACTGTTAGCAGAGCAATCTTTATTTTAGTCTCATCAAGATTAGACGGGGCTTCCGGATTGTTAAAGTATTGCTTTGGGATAACGGATTATACAGCAGGGAGCTGTTCGGACATGTCTAGACGTCTAGACGTCTAACCATTGTTTTTTCGTCAAATCTGTTATATTTGATTGTAATTGGCTGTATTAACTCGCAAGACGATTCCACAGATAGAACGTCTGGTACAGGAATTTCAATGTCATCGAAGCGTTCGTGGTAGGGACAGGTCGCGCAATGGTGTTTCCAGCCATCTCATTTCCTCAATAATTTTATGGATACATCACAACAAAAAACCAAGAGGTGTTGACGCACAGTCGCGATACGTCACACGATCGCCGTTACAAGTTGCAACGGCAGCAACCGAAGCAGCAACGGCAGCGGTGGAGCATAGTGACAACGGTGGAGAGACGAATAATAGCCAATATCGGGCGCACTCGTGTTCGGCATCAAATTAGAAAGGGACGGCGCGATATTCTAGCTGGGGCGCAATATGCACCAGTCAGAACTGTGCACGGGGTTGTATAGTATAGAAATCAAATAGCACAACGTCCGCAGTTTCCGTGGCACATCCTGCGGCTCTGGTTCTCGCAGTGGTTGCGACCGGTTGCACGCCACGAGAATAAAAGAGAGACACACATGTGGAGTAAATGAGTGAGGGAGTGAGATGCAATGAAAGATACGGGTATAGGCAGAGACGCGGAGGGGATGGAGAGGAAATGTTAACAAATGGATGACCTAACGCGCATCCGATGAGACGACAATAGGATCGCTGATTGATCTCTTTTCGTGCTGACGCGTGGACGAACAATTCGCAATTTGTAATTGTATTATTGGTGACCTTCGTTAATTGCGTTTGCTGACTGCAAGCCTGGCAGAGTGTCGTGGAATCTCTAAAATTGCCCGACGTGGAACCGAGGCTCACGTTTCGCCTGGTTTCTCATTGGTATCGATACATCAATGGTCCAACGACCAATGGTCCTTGTGCCCTCTTTGTACGCTCTTTTGACTTTAGCCCTTCGATACGCCGTCGACCACCGTACTACGTACGAGCATTTAATTTGTATTTGTGTTTCAACCTATGAGTCTATCGCACGGGTTTCACCGGATTGACGAATGAATAACCGAAAATCAAGGGATGGCTCCAACGCATAATACCGCCAAAGCGTGTGGTCATCGGTGCCGGACATGAGATATCGTCGGTCACGCGCTGAATGGTTCAATGCAAAAATTGGAAGGGAAAAGAGAGAGAGAGAGAGAGGGAGAGAAAGCGGTTATCTGACCTCGATGGCTCTTCCACAGCAAGACGAATGGGTCCTTTGCCATCCGGAATAAGAAGTACCTCCCGGCCAAGGAAAATTTATCGCCGGGTGCGATGTACCTACGCTGCCCCCAACCGAAGCAGTTCACCTCGCCAATAACCAACCGAAGTACCCAACCATTCGACTGGTACTACTTGAATCAGCTACTACGCTAGTAGATTATGCACGCGAACGCACCGCTGAGAGTAGTGAGTGGTACGTATCCCTGCCTATATCTCCATTCCTCTCTTAGCTGAATTAGAATCGGTTCGATTTTATCGGCAAGTCGTAAATCGCGCGGTAGCCAAAACCACGCCCATTTTGGCTCACATTTCTAACGCCAAAAACAGCTCAAGTGGTAAAAAGAGGAAGAGAGAGAGAGGGAGAGCGACCAGGTTGGAATAGAATGAGAGAGGAACATATGTGAAGAGAGTCTAGGGTTATACTGAACAAACACGAGAAATCTTCTTGGTCGTCCGGTCCCTTTCACGTAACGCGTCAAATACTGTCCACTGTGCGACTCACGAGAATTTACCTCCCTATGTACATAGTGGATATACGGAAGCTCCCCGTATCCTCACATATATGCACAAGACATGAAGCGAAGGATTAGGTATGTGGTGAACATCAGTCGCCAGCAAATACGTCGGCTTTTAGCCCCGTATAGAGTAGCACTGTGCCCATGCGGTAGGAAGCTCACGAATGGCTCAAGCTCTGGTGTAATGTAATGCCCAAACGTAGCGACGGAAACAGAGAATATGTTTGAAATCTAGAGTATGGATTTGTCCACAAGGGCAGCAACACGATGACATCGGGATCGATCGATCTGGTATTCATTTCCGTCTTTCTCATCTCCTGGTGCGCTGTCGGCTGCTCGTGAAGGCGGTAAAGGCGCATTGTTATCTCGCACTATGGGCAAACGGTCCCGACGAAAGGAAAATGGAATAAGTATTCGCGTCCCTTTGACATTTGCTCACGAGCCTCATCGATCCCATATCGTATCGTATCCGGCTTCACCCATCAGCTTCAGGATTATCATTGCGGTCACGCATCGGTACAAAAGAATTGTAACTCTGAATTGAAAGAGATAATATTTTCGCTAAATTCACGTCGAAGAAATCTCCGTCCGAAAATTTTTTGGGCTATGCCTTTGTAAGCCTCGCCACTTCGCATGGAAATCATAAATACCTTCCAAGGCCTTCGCCATGGACTTAAAATTTAGAAATGTGAGATTTATAATCACACGAACCTGCTAACCCTACGTATAGCGTGACTGAAATCAATATAAAATACATATTCGCAGTTTTAGTCACGCGATGTATACGACACGACATTCCCAGAGACTCGACCTTCGGACTATGAGAGCTGCAGCTCGAAAAATCGATCGCTGGAGATCAAAGACTGCATTATGTAATTGGTGGTCCACTCTCAAAGCTGCTCCAGACTGTCTCATTTACTCGGAAATAGTACTCGTAAGTGTATGTCCTGAGCTATACACGCATACGACGCCACTGAATGTAATCAAAAGACGAAGTAGAGTTTGCCGCCAAAGTATCAGGCTTTAATCCCGTTATTTTCGTTGCACGGTATTACTGTATAGATGTAATACGAATTCTAGCTGTATAGATGTAAGTACGAATCCACACGGGCCACGGCAAGATGCTGCTGCTGTTTCTGGCACCGTTGCATTATCGTTAAATGTATTCTCTCAAGAATACTAATTCCCTGACTCTAGCTCCTTCTCACGAACGAATACCCTTGCGGTCTTTCGTGAATAATGGTTGATGGTACAACTTTCTCCGCAATAATTCAAAGTTTTGAGTTCGCGGAATGGAGATGGAAACAGCCGTGCTCAGGTGTTTTTCAGAAACGAGTGTAGTGTGCGAGACGCCAAAGGCCTCTCGATGAGTTCATCACGTCTAAGATATGTGGTTACTGGGTAACTATGCGTAGTTACGCTTCGAATATGGAGTACGATACTCGCACTGATTATCGTGCACCACCTTTATCGTTATATTTTTAACACCTACCTGGACCCTTGTTACCATCAATTCTTATTCCAAGAATAACGGCCCGGTTACCGTAATCTGACTTCGTTCTCCAATCCTCCACAGCCGTTTTCCAACATACCGCATTTACGTGAAAACTATTTTGCAAAGTTAGTCTAACGTTACTCACCGTCTCCTTTTTTCTACGCGCCGTGAGCAGCGTAGCCTCGAACCAATTCCACTGTCCATGAGGGTCCATGAAATTATCACTCGTAGTGGTGCCACCACCAGTGCCACTGCCCGCCCGTTGATTATGAACCCGATTGTCCACTCCAACTCCAGCGTCGAGCCACATATTCGTGTTGAGAAATATGATCCTGTAATTTTCGGATGTCTGCTCGATGGTGTAGAAGCCCGCTGCAACAGAAACCGGGTCATAACGAACGCGAGCCAGCGCAATAGATTTAATCGCGCCCGCGTTGATCAACGGTATGCGATTACAGTGGTGAACTTCTCTCCCTGACCCGTGTTGTGGCCTTGATAAGTGTGCTTGGGAAGGATTGCCTTTGCGGTACATAGTATCAATGTGCTGTGGGAAGTCATCTGTATAGCATATTCCTAAATTCAGTGTGGCAAGTGTTATATATTTCGTCTACCCTGAGGAAACTGCCCAAGTGCTGAAGCTTCCGAAATAGCGTTCCATCAGCGGATTATTCTTTTTCACTCGACATCGCGGTAAGATTTCTCAAAATTCCGGAGTAACGTTTATTCGACCATGCTGTTTGGACGCCATTCTCATATTTTCTTTTTAGAGAGTATTCCCTTAAAAATTCTCTCCGTGTACCCTGCCCGGGCGGACTCTTTCGCGAATCGCCTCCATTGCCCCACCCTCTGCGACGGAGGATTCATTCAACGAACGGAAGAAGGAGAGAGACGAAGCCAAAGGAGGAAAGTGACCCTTGACGCTGACCCGTGTGTGCTTTTATCCTCTCAAGCAATATCCGAGCCCTACTCGTTATACTCTTATGTCCATTCTATCCGAACACTAAATCTTGCTGTGTTTACTCACTCTATACTCATCACCCTCTTCCGTTCACGCTTCCAGAGTCCGGATGTTGTAGGTAGAAAAAAATCCACACACATATACGTACACACACGCACAGAGAAAAAGGAAACATACAAAAAAGTTAGTAAATATAAAGATACGAGATTTAGACACGGCCAGTTCGCCGTCTACCTCGGGAAACCGTGAGCTCGCAGATTCCTTCCGAGCGTACATTGAACCAGTTGGAGCAGGAGCATTGGTGGATGAAGCCAGGGGAGGGCAGTCGAGAAGAGCGTTCGCCGTAAGTCCTCATTTCGTTCAACGCCTTTACGTCCCCGGTCGCCCTCGGCTCTTCGCCCGCCTGCCCTCCGTTATTCTCGTATTTCCTAGTGAAAACTTTCTTGCCCCATGCCAGCGGAAACTTCCGGATTTATGCTTCGCGAATTAAGTATAACCCGTTTTTACCCCCTCTACTTATTTCTTTTTTTTTTTTCCTTTTTTTCTTCCCTCGCGAAAGCGTTGCAAAATCGCATTTACGCGGTACATTGCTCACCTAACCCGGAAGCCCTCTATTCTCACCTCTCGGTAAAACTTTCCACCTCTACTTTCATCATCAACCACCCATGTGCTCCCTTCTTGTCGGCCTCCCAGTGTGAGCAGCCGTTCGTCCGCGCGTAAATAGTTTGCGATGCCGCGAGACTCCAATTACGTGAAACTCGTGAACGGTGGTCGGAGAATTCTCTTATCCACCGCACTAGACTACCGGGGTTCCGCGTAACCATTACAGCCGCAGTGCACAATTTGTCTATAAGGTACACGGCCGATATGCGAAGATGAATGTTCGGATATAATTTACGAACTTTTCTCGAAGGTCTGTAGGGCTTCCATCGGTAACCAGTGTTTCCACAATCCGGCAGTCTGATTGTA
The DNA here is from genome assembly GCA_963978505.1 of Listrodromus nycthemerus. Classification (NCBI taxonomy): domain Eukaryota; kingdom Metazoa; phylum Arthropoda; class Insecta; order Hymenoptera; family Ichneumonidae; genus Listrodromus; species Listrodromus nycthemerus. Next base: position 18,581,372 of record OZ021679.1, on the reverse strand, counting down.
GTCCAGATCGACGTCCTCATGTCCTAATGCGGGGAAGACAAAGTGTCCGGTAAAAGTGTGCGACAGCAGATCTGTCAGATTTTTGAGACACTGCAGACGCAATTCCTTGCTCATCTTGGCACTGTGAGACAGAGCATCGCTGCAACAAATTAAAAGACGATCTTTCAAATTATATTTAGGTAGAAATAATAAAGTGCAAAGAAGGGAAGGAATTGCGACGAAAGAGCGTATAGCGCGAAAAAAAGATAATAAGTGTAATGAAAAAGAAAGAACATGTAACCCTCACGCCGAGTCTGGTGAACGCGCTGGCGGGTGGCCGCAAATTTATGTAAACGCAATTAGCGATAACTCGATTGTCGCAAGCCCAAGAGGAAGGAACGAGGGTGGGTGCGAGTAGGCGCGGTTGGGAATGGAGGAGAGCGACCGAAGAACGAGTATATAATAGCGGGGGATGGAATAAATTCAGTCCTAGTGTACTACTGGCGAGCCTCGACTATTGCTCGACGATTTCGTCCTACATATTTGATTGAATGATTCCGCGGAAACGCTCCCCTCCTCCAATTCCTCCGTCTCCTCCCCCATCTACCCTCTTTCAACCCAGTCGGCGTCACTGTCGCGGTCGACGTCGATCCGAATGGTCTCCTTCGGCATCCGCTCCGCCACTACTGCTACGTGCTAAGCCGACGGATGGTTCGATAAAAGTTTCTGCACGGCACCGAGGCCATTATATCCTGCGTTTCTCTCCCGATGGTCGGACCGGCGTGTAGAGAAAGCTCGAGTACAGTGGAACATTGAACGACGTCGCGAACCTCGAATCTTCGTCATTCTACGTGGGTACTTTTTCACCGTAACTATATCGGGCGCACATCCTTCGCTATCGTACGTGACTCGAGTCTTTCTATATTCCCGTCTGGGTTTCTTTCCGCCTACCTATCCGATCCACGTCAACATTGTATAGAGAACTGTAACTACATTTTTTATTTATTTACTCCCCCTTTTTTTGACGGTCGGCGGAAGTGAACGATATATAGATAGATAGATAGATAAAGGGCATACTATATTTGTCTCGCGTGCGAGAGAAGCATACCCAGTCCACAGCACGAATTCGATTTCCCCGCCGTGTTTTGATTTCATAGCTTTTGCCGCTGATTCGATCAGTAGCCACGGTGAATCGCAGCTGTAGTCACCGTAAATACCGGCGGCTCTTCGGTCCGGCCTGGGCCGTCCGTTCTCCATGCTGGATCTCGTGTTCCAGCACACTGGAACAATTGGGCAACAGATCTATGCGTTAACTACTGTACAAACGAATGAAGACCTTCAAAAAATGGTTTCCGTTAAGACGGATCTTCGTCCGTGCGTAAAACTTACTGTTGATTGGGTTTCCTTGGGGCGAGTATCGCGGGTCGTAATGGATATCGGTAATGTGCCAGAAAAAGCCTGCGACAAAAATTGACCGTAAGACCGACGTCGATTCACGTTATAAATTAATTGAATGGAAAGCAAATATCCTCTCTCCGGAGGAGTCAACGCGGCAAAACATTGCGAAGATTGATCGCGCTATCGACAATACAATCGACACGCGAAGTTCGAAAAGTGTTTGCGAGCTTATAGCGCATAATGCCTGTAAGAGTTCGAGTTTCTATAATAGCTTGCGTAATACAATACACAACACTACGGTTATAGCCGGTACTTGCCTATTCGCCCGTGGACCGCGCAGAACCAGGACAGCAGCATCAGGTAATCGCGTATCATCTTGTCGGGGTTGTTGGAAACCTGTTTACAAGTAGATATTTGAATTTCATCGTATTTTTATCATTCTTTCATTTCCCGATCATGCGCTCACCGTTCCTCTCGCACTTTCGATTTTTTCCTCCCTCTCTGTCTCACTCACAAAGTACCCGTTTACTATGCTGCGAGCTTTCGCTGTATATAAATCTATAGCATAACGATGAAGTGAGGCGGATCAAACGTTTGTCAATAGACTCGGCTCGTGAACGGAACAGGATGATGGGACACGGGCGGGCGAGAGTCAGCATGAAAATAAAAAATAAAGAGCGAAAGGGAGGTAACAACAGCTAAGTTGAAGGAGGCGGAGACGGGGTTAGAGAAGGGGTTGCTAAATCCTGAAACTCAAATCCTCAATTACGTTGGAATTGATACGAGGAGTATGGAGTCGTAGAGATCGAGATCGATGAGGAGACGAATAAAAATGGTAATGGAAGGCCGATAGGTTTCACTTGATAGAGTGGAGCAGGTAGAGGATCGAAAGCTCACGGAACGGTCCAACTGGCAGGATTAATGACACGAGGGCCTCTCCCCCGTGCCTTCCCCAAGTATTCGTAGAATAACGTCGTGATATATATTTTCACGTACGTAAAAATCAAAGGAGTCTCGGTACTGAGGAACGGTTAAGTTGGTTACACCCACACACACCCACCCACCCGTTCTCCAGTCTAGCGCAAACCTCTTGCCACCGTACTCACTCGTTTCCACCGAAATTCAATAGTTCCCGCGGGTACGTTATTTCGACTGTTTATAGTGGAGGGAACTATGTGCGGCTCGTTCACTTGGTCCCGAACGCCCACGATTGTTCGCGTGCTTTGTCGATTACTCCCCCCCCCCCCCCCCTCCCATACCTCGCGGCTCTTTCCCATTTTTTACTCTCTACCATTTTGGCGCCAATATTATTGCAGCCAACCGTGTCAATATGGTCGTGCGTTAACTTTGAAATTCTAGGCTAGTTCTCTATGCAGTAGATACATAAAGGCATTAAGTACACTTGGCGCTGTAGTTCGATTGCTGCACTTGTTGTATTATAGATACATTAGCTATGTAAAGCGTTTACCGCATATACCATACATAGAGTTTCATAGAGCGATGGATGAAACCATATACCGAAGAAGAGCATCGGCATGGTGGAAGGACACAAGGAGGTGGAAGAACACAAACGCCAAACTCGCTGGCCCCATTACCGCACCTGTGCTATGTACCAAGGCTATTAGATAAAGATAAGTTGTTCGAACTATCAACGAGGGGTCCTGCGTTATACGTAAATACCGGTATACCTTATAGGGTTTAGGATCTATCGGAGCGAGGGAGCTAGCCAGCTGAAAGGTAGGGAGGGAAGAAACCTTGAATCTCTGCCGACTCTCTGTGCAGAACGTCTAGCAGCTCGGTTCCTTACTTCGGCAGTGGCGTGTATAGATATACTCCGTCAGATTCACATATTAGTTTATATACATATATATATACCGTTGTATTTACTATAGTGGAACCAAACTTGGGAGATATTTGCTGGAGCATAGGATACCCGAGACGTTTAGTATTTGGATTTCCTTCGTCCCTCGGTGTCCCGTCGCCTCGTTCCCTTCCTCTTTCGCTTCGCTGTTCAGGCATCGGCAATGTTCGCCTCGTCGTCGACGTTCAACAACCGGCCCCGAAAGTTTTACCCCGGAGGCGAGAGAATATATCCCTTATAAGCGCTGAGAATTGTACCAAGTTTCCTGGCTTAGTCGACCGAACGATCGAACAGCTGCTCGAGCGGTCAGTTCTCGGGAGTGTATCGGTTCGGACGATTTTGGCGAAACGATCGCCGATCGGCCATTTCGGGGGTGGAACACTGGCCAAGTTTGTGGTCCATCCTGCGGTTCGATGTACGTGGCGTGGTAATGTTTATTGTCTCGCGATCGGCCCCTTTCGACAGGTCCACGTGCCGGAAACCCGGAACATAACCAACACGGATTCTACTGCAGAGGCATTGGGATGCTTTGTTTCATTGAGTTGTTAGTTATCATATAATTTGTCGATGCTGTCGTGGATAGTGCGTCGTTAAGTCTCTCAGTAGATCACCGTGATGGAATCGTAATAATTCAAAACGAATATTAGCATTCCATTCCAAAACGTCGGAACATCTTTGGGAGTACAGCTCATAACTTTTACACGTACCTAGCGATACAGCAAAGTTTAAAAGCCGACGAGTGATACTCGTGGGCACTAACAAAGGTAAGGAAAATGTAAAGAGAATCGCCATACACTGGAGTGTTCGTAGATCGCCGGACGCACGCGATAATTTCGTAAAAAAATGGTAAAACCTCCAACAAATAATCATGGTATAAGTAGATACCATTAATGGTGGATAAAGATGTAAAGAAGAATGGAGAGAAAAAGGGCCGACGGGCTTCGTACCACACGGTGGATCACTGCGCCACTGTTGTAGCGATATCAGCTGCAGCTCGCTGGTGTAGTCCACTACGTATATAATGTACGTTATACTAGCCACAACAGTGGGTTTATGCGAAAGCAAGCAGCGAGCACAAAGCATGTAGCATAAAGCCTTCGGCATAAAGCATCCCGGTATAAACCATGCGCGGAGTATAAACCCGCTCTTCCCTATTTCTCCCCGTCGTACAGCACGGTTTCTCTGCTGTACAAACCGAAACATTACCTACCAGTGAGCAAGTACCAGACGCGTCGGATAGAACGCGAACTCACACCACTCTTTGAAAATCTCCTTCCTGTTGAGCAAGCTTTGGGGATCGAAAGCGCTTCGAATTTTCGACGATTCGAGCTTCCGGCGAGGTGTCGATACGGCAGTCGGGCTCCTCCGTCCTCTCCCCGTCTCACTACCCGCTCCATCGTGCGTGAGTATCGCTACCGGCAATCGGTCGTTCGCGAACGTTGATTCCCACTTGAGATTGGGAGCCCGGAATCCTACATCGGGAAATCAAGCGCGGCTTCAGCACGATTGTATTGGGATGATAGGTCTTTGGATCGAAATGTTCTATCACGATTGGCTCTCTCGATGAATGCCGCACATTCTGCCTCACAGTGTCTTTCATTAGGTCTCGTTATGGCCAAAAATATGGGCAGGTCACCGATGGAGCAAGATTAACTGAGTTAGCAAGAAAATTAATGGAATAATCAAGCGAAACGGTGCACAAGAGAATCACTATTACACTAGTCTCGTAACAACGGAAGTGCATGCCATGGAACGACAAGGGATCGTAATCGCGGGGGTTGCGTGAAAAATTGTTGTTTGAAAAAATTCAATCAGTTCGAAACTCGTGGAATTCATCGGTTCCAGGAGAGTCGGTTCAAACAATTTCTCCGAACAAATGAATGACTCCCGTGATTTCTGCCGCAGTGGCGCAACGAGGGTATTTTGACTGCCAGAACCATGGGGCTGTTATCGACAGGTTGATTATCAATTGGAATCTGCGAATCGCAACAATGGCGAGGCCGGGAGGGATGGGATTTTTAGAGTTACAAAAGCGCATTGGATCGTCCCGCCGAAACAACTACAGTACGCCAACATTATCACTAACTCTCTCGATCCATCAATCTCAAATGTAAAACTCCACCATGAAACGAACGACGATTGACGAAAAAAAGGAAGAAACAGACAATAAAAAAGTGCCGTATGTATTATTGGATCCGTATAACACCATCTGTATGCCGAGTTTCCAGCAGTATTGCTGTATATACAAATATAGTTTAAGACTACCGAAGCCTGAGCCATTCGTTTAGTAATAAACCCTCCGAGCGATTGAGTTGAAGTCTGACTGCCGGCTTCGGGATTTCTATACACGTATCGTGGCACTGTTACCGGTGTTGGAAACCGCGTAAAGAAACGGACTGGAATACCGAGTAAGACCCTGAGCTCTCGTCCGGATATAAACTCTCATATCATTGAACTCTCGCGAATCTTATAATTCATGGAGCCGGGGAGGAATTTGTAAAACTTTATCGGCTATGCTCGGTTATATATTACGAGAATCTTGGAATAGTGGGAGAGAAGGGCAGAGCGGAGCGGCGGGAAAGAGTGGGAGATAAAACGGGGTGCGCCTCTCCTACTGCTCTATAACGCTACTGAAGAGCCCTGGTGCATCTCATGAATCAACGTGCGGTCTTGAGCTGGATCTCATTCGTTTCCTACCGTTCTACCTCACTTCGGTTCCCCTCCTCTTTAACTCGAGAAACAGGAGCTTCCCTCGGGCTATTCGCGCACTCGATGTGAAAATCCGACAAATTTTCGAGCGTTATCTACCGAGTAGATCTTACTCGGAGGCTGCCTCGCGGTAGCATCGCAGTACCTGGTTTGCTGCTGCTTTCACCTTCGTCGCTCGGAGCTATTACGTGAGTACGTACTCACGCTCCCTTCGCACACAGAAATCCTAGCGAAAACGCATCGGAGAACTGTTTCAGCGCAATCAAAGTTAACGCATACACGGCCTGTGCGCTAATGTTCTGGTATTTTGTAAACCCAGAGAAACGGGTATGAGCGCCAGATGCTGTTTGTATCCGTGTCCGTGTGGATGAACAGTGCGCATGTGACATGGACGGAGACGGCTGAGGCCGGAAGTAATCAAAAACTCGTACTTTGAACAACTTCAATGACCGTTGCAGTTTCTCGCTCCTCGGTCTATCTGCAATCTGGTAGTGTGCGTCGCGGTAGTTGAGTGCACACGTGTAAGCCCCAAGTGCAGTTCTATAACAGGGGTATCTCTAATCCACCGTAATCCTGAGGCACAAAACATCGGAAACAATGTTTGTAGGCCAACTGCGCGGCGGTGCGGTCGTAACCGAATAGAGGTTTCTTCACTAGCAGAGTTGTGTCGATGCATTCTCACGTTATATACGCGGTCGCCGCACGCCGATGTGTATATCTTATATTTAGTTTATTCTTTTTCAGGAAGAATTGCTGAGTGAAAAAAGGTATACAATATACATACTATGTAGGTATAGTAGGCACGCGATACAATACGCGAGCTGAACATAAATCTGTCCGTGCCCCGCCAACAGCAGCGGCACTGGAGGGTGCAACAAGTAAAGCAAAAAAAGAGAGGACGAGAGAATGGGTGACAGAGAAAGACTGAACGAAAAAAGAAACAGAAACAAAAAAGCCAAATAACCTATGGGAGAAAAAACGCGAGCGGGGTGGGAAAATAGAAAAATAACGTTGGAGGGCATCAACGAAATTGAATCGCCCAGGTAATTTACGACTCGAGTGAGCGAAGAGAAATACTTATGGATATTTTTTTAACGTTCCACTGCTTTTCCATGTACCGTGTATGCAACAACATGGACCGCTCGTAAACTTACTGGGTTTGTAGTTTTCTGACAAAACGCAATTGCCCGCAGTGTGCATGGGCTTTGGAACAATCGTGCCCAACGCAGACGGCCATGATGGCAACATTTCAATTCGTTAACTCGTCGCGTTTTAATTGCGCTCAATTAGCGTATGTCAAGATGTCGCGAAGATGAGAGATTGCGAGACGGTGATTAAGGCGAGCGACGACAGACTGTGCACGAGAGGAAGTGTCCCGTCGGTGAGTAAGAAGGAGGAAAAGGGCCGAAGCGATATCGCACCGTAGCTCACTATGCGGGCGTTAAGCAACCCTGCTAAATCGAACTTTGTGGCTATAGTTTGTTGGATAAAACGAGAATTCTCACGATGACTTCAAAGTTAAAACAAAGAATCGGGGAGAGAGAGACAACGAAGCCACTCTCCATGGTAGGTTCATCATAGACCTCGTGACTTAGTCTAAACTGGCCACATTAAGCTATAATTTAATTTTCATGATTTTAGCCAGCTCAAAAAAGTGATTAGAGCGCATTTACAATGATTAGTGGCTGATAAGTTTATAGCGTTAACTGTTAGCACTCGAAAATTGAAGTCCCGAAGGTTATATGTGTTCAAAATTTTTTTTTTTGCACCAAAGACCCAACTTACCGTCGAGATTCTCAGCTTATTATTACCGAGTTTTCAGCTTCGATGGCCGTAACGCCAACTATTCTCTATGCAAGTAGTGCCCGAAGGTTTATCTCATACTCGCCGCACAATACAAGTTTTATCACAGCATCAACCATCTCACACATAATTATATTTCCATAATGGCATTTAATGAACTCTCGTGAATAAATGTAATCGCCGGTGGACGAATTTGGCGAACGACGTAGAGTTTAATTCGTGATTTTACCGGGACTGTGGATGAGCGAAAGCGAGACAACGAACGCGGTAGCAGCCGGAGAAACCGGAACTGTAGAGTCGAGAAGCGTCAGAAAATGGGATGAGACGATAAAAGCTTCGCGCATAATGTGGATAAGTGTCGGAGCATAATGCTCCCTATAGCGGGGATGTTATACTTTCTCACGTCATTCGCACGCCCAGCCGAGGCGAGCCAGAGTCGTTAAAGGAGTTGCCGAGAGCACCCGTTCAAAGTAGAGAGACACGAACGCGCCAAGGTTGCGAGTGTGCGTCTTGGTTGAGTACTGTGTGTGTATTGCGTGTGTATTGTGTGTGTATCGTGTGTGTATTGTGTGTGAATAGTGTGCGTATTGTGTGGGTATCGTGTGTGTATTGTGTGTGTATTGTGCGTTTATTGGTTGTGTATTGTGTGTGTATTGTGCGTTTATTGTTTGTGTATTGTGCGTGTATTTTTTGTGCATTGTGAACGTATTGTGGGTGTATTGTGAATGTCTTGTGTGTGTGTGTGTGTTTAGGAGCGAGTGATCGAGAAAATGGTATAGAAATTGAACAAAGAAAAAAAGATCGAGGCCTCGAAGTATTTTTTAACCGAGGCTGACGCACATGTGACCCTCCTTCCCCTCCGCGACCGTCGAGGCTTTTCCACTGCAGGCCCAACGTATTTAGCCGAGTGTGAAAAAGGCCCTCACATCGGCGTATTCCGGTGCCATGTTTGCCCTTCCGTTATTTCCATCACACGTTCGCCAGCACGTCGCATTCCCTGTCTTCCTGCTCCGGTGTTCCCGGCACGATTTGGCCGCTTCCCCGACGAGATCCTAACGCGTGAGAATCGATCGAAGCGTCGATGTCGACTGTCGGAGTGAAATCCCCAAAGGGCCGTAAAGAGAAACAGCGCAACCAATAATAGAAAGATAGCGCTGTAGGGACAGAGGAGAAAACAAGATGGTTTAAAAATCGTGATGCAGATTTGCTTCTACCTTTTCCTCTCATCCTATTTTCGTTTCGTTCCCCGTAAAGGCTCGTGAGGGAAGGGGCATAAGCCTCGCGAATTCCAGGTCATTAACTCCAATACCTGTGACGATCCCCGACTTATTTTACCCGTATGCTGTCTGCACCGCACACTACATGTTGTACACACGTTATACAATACAACCTACATATTTTCTTATCTATACTACAATCTCGTGTAATATACGTACCCACTCGCTTTTGCTGCCGCAACCTCGCGAAAAACAAGAAAAAAAATTACAGCATTTTCGTTCCGCTGCAATGCATTCCCAAGAAAAGGTTCTTCTGGTCTCGCGTCCCCGACGCTGCTTTCCGCACAACCTTTTTATCGTCCCCTTTTCTTGTGCTTTTCGTTTCGCGACTAGACACCGAACCAGCAAACACCAACACACTAGACGCTTTATTAGAAGAAATAACGAGCCCTCCTATGAAGATAATCAGCGATCCACACTTCTAGGGCTCGCCAGATGTGTCTCTGGATATTCCAATCGACACTATAGCACTGTAATTCTCGAGATCGAATGTAGGCTGATTACGAAAAACTTGAACCTCGGATAAGTTTACCGATTTGAGTACTCAGTTTAATACACGGCGTAATTTTCTGTAAAACTACCGTGTTTTCCGGGATTAAGAGCTGTCACAGCATTAAGAGTAAATAAAAGCAACAACAAAAACCCCTAAGTCATCGATGATACCACGTTGGGGCTTGCACGTGGTCACGCGGATTATTAACTATTCGTCAAGGGGATATGACAACAGTGTCCACTTTTCGCAGAGATTCAACGATTTGTGCCAAAACTCAAAATTATATCGCTGCGACGAATTTTGGTACGATACGCATGTGCCCTTTTCTTCGTATGCTGGATGGTGGGTGACCGAATTCGAAGGTGGTTTTACCGGCCGAACGAGTGGAAGTCCCAAGACGAGCGAGATACAACGAGTTTGGATGGAGCGAGTAGAAGCTCCGGTATCGTTCGGACGCCGCGTATCGCGACGATGAACGAACTGAGGGGTGCTTTACCCCGCGCACAAGTCAACTCTCCGGTCTCTCACGGGTTGTAGGAGAATGTCGGTGGGGTTGGACAGGGAAGCGAAAGCGGCTTCGCGGCTGCGCCGTTTCCCGAAGCCTCTTCAAACCATTACCCTCTGGGCAACCCTCATGCTCCTCTTCTCTCGCCGATTTCAAAACCTCCTCTCCCGCTCGCTGCCCCTCTGAATAGAAGGCTGACATGGAGGCGCAAGCTGTGCCGCGAAAGAGCGTAGGGAGGGATTCTCGTTGGCGAGAACGGCAGTCGGCACGGTGATATATCATCGTATCACTTTATGTCTACCGTAACGTGTTTTATTAACCAGGAATCAAGTGTCCAGTCGCGCACCCGGCGTTATTCCACGCACCACCGTAACACTCTCGTCTCTAATATATGCGTGTTGCGAAGGCCCCATGCGGGGTCGGACTACGATCAACACTGTCCAACCGTTGACCAAGTTGAGCACGCGTGTGCGTAGACGTACATCGAGTATATGCATTTTAGTCGGGTCACCGTCTATATCGAGTATGACGATACGGTAGTCACAGCCGCATAAGGACCACACGTTAACCGCGATCACCACCTTGACCACAAACATCCACAATGCGACAAATTATTTAGGTACCTGCACGGCCACCCCGGGCTACGTTCGGTTGCGTGATGGACTTCGACACATCGAATTGACCCCCCTTCATACCTCTTTAATGCTGTTCACACCAGAGCGCCTTTACATAAAACATGCTATTTGAGCTGGTAAACCGGAGAGGCCCATCACGAATCCTGTTAGCACGTAAATTGGAAACTAAACATTTTTTAATAACCGTTCGCAACGCCGCGAAGAGACGGTGTCGCGTTGAGCATCCTGGATTCGCATACATACCGATGGAAATATATGTTTGTGTATACCGCAGCCAAGAATCGAGAACGAATGCGTTACCGGGACGTGGCATGGTTGCTCGGGCCAAGCTCGCTCACGGATTTTCCACGTCCACAAGGTGGTACCGTCGCGAGCGAGAGTGCACAGTAGGGACAAAGAGGAGAGTTTCGTGCACGTGCGCGCCGCTATCCCTTCGTTCCGCCGCTATGTATTACATGCCGTTATGTGTGGCATGTGCATCGGACTCGATCCTTCGCCCGCCGGATTCGTCACTCTTTCGCCGTTCTTATATTGCTCCGAATCGTATATATACGCTCTATACATAGCTTACACATAATACTGTACCGTTCCATGTATCGTCAACTTGGATTCAATAAAGAGAAGGCTGAGAATCCGTTTGCCGAGATGGCAACATTGACTCCGGGTATCCCCGCGCCCAGCTGAGCGCTCCCACGATAAAAATAAATACGTTTGTTCATACAACCGAGGCCGAAGGAACTCTCTCCCTCGCTCTTCCCGTCTTTCATCGCCGCTTTCTCATTGGATTTCACTCAAACTTACTATCCTTCTCACTCGGCGACCGAGCTTCGGGGAAATTCCATTTGGCATTTGGTAGACGTGGACGGCTTGCACATTATACTCGTCGGATGGCCCGCCGCTGCGCCGATATAGCTTTACGTGTGTGCACCGTTTGTTTCATCTTTATTTTTATTTCTCACGATTACCCTCGCTGCTCTCTTCCCGTGCTTTCTTGTTTTCCGCTCGACGGGGAGGGGCTTTAGCGAAGTTCCTCATGGATAGAGATCCAATCGGCGTATGAAAAAAGTTAGAACGAGATACTTTGACGAATCCATTTTTTGCATTCCACTCTTTAAAAAAGATTTATTTTGTTTAAAACTTTCGACTCATGTAGGCCGATGGTCGGACCATGTCGCGTTCGATGGTCGGACCAGTGTTGGCGTGACGATTGTCCAATTGTCAAAGTCGACATTCATCGGTAAACTGATGGATGTCATTCATCAGCTTGTCGATGTGTCGCCTTATTCAACTCTCGTTACGTAGGCGTATTATGTTTAATTTTCGCATTCGACAGTCGATCGGTACTTGGGCAATGCTTGGACTTGCAATATATTGCTCCGAGAATTCCCACCAAAAAAATATATCAAATTCAAGCATAAAAATATGAATATTCATGCTTTGACAACATTAAAAAAACTATAAGTTTCAACCAGTCTCGTCATATAAAAGTAAGCTATAGCGGCCCTACATTGAGAACTAATTATATGGCGATATTCTTAATCATCTTTGTGTCCAATGTTGGCTTCAATATGAACAAGTACCTAAACCAACCAATGAATGGATACAACCAGTGAAAGGACACTTTCCATAAGACCCCGTACATAAAAAACGTCTGTTCACTGGCTTATTCGTCTACTTAATTGTCCATCCATTTGTCAGTTTGTCCCACTAATCATCCAAGGCTCCCTCGATACTGTACCAATCTCGAATGCAGAAACTTGAAATATCGGTGCTCGCCTCGGCCCAGCCATCAACCACATTCGATCACGCTATATGAGAAAGTCACTTTGATTCTAATGGTATGTACAGCGTTGATAGCCGAGAGCTTTGTAACCACAATCGCACCGCACGAAAACCATGCTTCGCGCGTCTCTGTATCACGCACAGTACAGAGAGATATTTTGGATGTAGAGTGGGAGGCCAATTAATGGTAAACCCGTGGATTGCTATACTTCCAGATCCAGCACGAGCGTGCACTCTGGCGATGCGTGTTTGTTGACAGGCCAGCGGCGAGAGGAAAACCGCATTTTCTCGAAACGTACACGCGTGCAATTTTATACTTTGGTAGGCGAACGTGCCCCTGCCTCACCCCCCCCCCCCCCCATCCGCCCGCCATCGTCTCCCTCACACATGTATGTACATCGGTATATATGTGACACAGAGCTGAATAACGGTATAGTGTACCAAACTTTTCCGTATACACGTCCGCAACGTGTTTGCCCTCAATTTGCAAGCGAGAGCCACCACATCCATGTAATGGAGTACAAACAACGAAATCGCGCATCGTTTCGCGCTCGCGGTTCGCCGGTACGCGGTACGGATTGAACCGGCTGCGGCGTCCCCAAACGATGCGCGCTTCGCTCCTCGCTTCTCCACTCCATCGCGCTAGTAGTACGAACAGAATACGATCCTACCTACTATGTATGCACGAGCGCGTGCCACCCCAGTAACAAAGCCCTGCCTTGCTCAATTGAGGCTCCTGTCAGCGTTACCTTTCATCCACATTAATCAATCTGTTTAGACTTTTGCCAGGCCTACACGACAACCGCTAGCCATTTGATTCCATCGAATTGTCTATCTTGGGTTCGATGACTTTAACACGGACGCCGTGCTATATCCTAGGCTATCGTTACCGTGAAAAAAATATTAAAAATTGTGTAAAAACATGCAGATCATAAATATTCCCGCAGAAATTTACTGTGACGCGGGTGCCCTGGACTGGGTCATCGATAAAGCACCAATCCGTTTATTCACACTTAATTAATTGCCGCCCTAGCCATAAATTCCTTTTCATGTACATTTCATTACGTTTTTAGGTCCATATTTAATCAGCGTCTATATTGACCGCTCATCAATCTATAATTCTTTGACGTTTAAATAATATTTTTGTTCACCACTATTCGTGTTACAGGTAATCGCGGCGTTAACGTGCATCCTCATCACATGTAATTTTTACAAACGAATATTTACCTCTACTTTGTTTTCGAGCCACCACCTGGTCTCGATGAGTCACACGATGAACTAACTGTGCGAGCTACCGAATATAAAAAAGGTACAACATAAAGTAAGAGAGCTATAAATAAACTTATATTAAAACAGGAACATGCCCGACTCTCGGTCTTTTAGACTCGTCATACAGTGACCGGCCTTCGGAACGCGATAGGCAATAAATCGAGCGGGAAAGAGAGCGAGAGAGGGAAGATAGTGTTTCACACGATTCCAACTGGCGACGAAGCTGCACCCCGAGGGTTTAGCGACCGTTGATAAATCGACCAAGCGAGGAAACACACGCATGAGCAGTCTTCGGTTGGCTCTCCGGTACCGGACAGCTGGAACATACGGACTCACAAACAAAATCGCACCACAGGCCTTATAACCTTTTAAGGCAAAGCGCTTTTTGTTGGTTTCATTGTACCGCAACCACTCACTAATAATTTCATCGGGTCAATGGGTACCGCGCAAGCCGCGGTATTCGCGATATGAGTCGGGGTAGTTGAGCTGGGACTAATTCATTATTAATAAAAGCAAAGTAGACGGCTCGTGCCGCCACCTGTTCGCGCATCTGTGCCGGGGTTGTCAATCGATTTCGTGTACGTAACATACGCGCGCCACCTGCGATGAAAGTGCTTCGTTCTCGCTCCTCGCACCTCTCGGCTGTACCTTACTGACTAAGTAGTACACGCGCGCAATAGTCGGCCCGGAATATCTCGCTATCGTCGGCCATCGTCGTTCGCTCTATATCGAAAATTCCCGCGTTTCCGACGGAACTGGCACGGCTATCTCTACTTTCCAAATTATTTTAATTCGACAGAACAGCGAACGGAAAACGTTTTCACTGTATTTTGGATTAAATGCGTGGCGATATTGCGCGCAACGTTCGGTATGAATCAAACGAGAGATACAGAGTGAGGTTGCGCCGCGCACCGGCGATCATGTATGACCGCGTATGAGAGAGTTGCTCGGCTCACGCACCGATTCGCTTTCATGACCATTTATGAATTTAACGCATTACACGCAAAGTTCCGTGCCCCTTCCATGGGCTAGCCTCACAATGCATTGGTTATTGCTCGCGCGAGCGTGTATAAATAGCATTCAATTTCCGCATTTAATTATAACTCTATCTATAGCGTCACAACGACCAACCGTTGCGATTTCCCCAGAGCCGAGCAAATGATTAACAAGTTAGGATTTTATATGATATCGTATACGTTGCCTCCGCACGCTCACACACGATTCGTGCGCGCGCGTATGACGACACGGTGGTTACACATGTAAAGCGAGCTATGATTAACGGCGGGCAGGCGCGAAAACTACACCCATGGAAAATATACGATCGGAATCCGTTCAATTATTTTCAGTCCATTTGTCGTAAACCTCATTTCGGTTTCGCCAGCTACCGGAGGTATTTGCCCGACTCGTCCTGATCAATGTATTATCGATGTATCGCAACAGCTCTTCCACGTTCCTCTCCTACACGACGCCCTTCCGCCTCGTTCAATCTCCTATGGCCCAGTCATGCGCTGTGTCATGACACGTGTTTTTTCGCCCCCACTTCGCACCCCAGACACCAGACACACAGGGTCTACCGCTTCAGTTTCAATGTTTGCCACTGTCGTCATGGTTACTCGGGATTCACCGAGTGCCCTCCACTTCCGTCCCTACGCCCCCTCTCTCTCTCTCACACACACACACACACACACACACACACACACTAGAAAACCCTCCCTTTTTCTCTGTTTCTCTCTCTTTCCATCAATTTTCAGCAGACAATGCGCGCGTTTTATTCATCGAATATACTCACTCGTGTCTGTCTCCATTTCTCTCGTTACACCTTTCTCCCTCGGTCACGCCGCGGCAGGCGATAGCGCGCCCGTGTTTTTCAGTGTCGTCGATTGATGCACCTGCACCGATCACCGGGCGAACGATATATTCGAAACCGTTAAAACGCGGTGTGTGCCTTGGGAATTCTACGTCTGTGAAAATCGTGACGGTGAAAGGGAAGAGGTTGATCGAAAGGCGGAAGGGCGGGCAGGAAAATCGTATCGTTTGGAGCACACTGAATCTTCAAGCGTCTCTTGTCACCCCGCGGAAGCATCGTTCCTGTGACGGACTCAATAATACTTTACAGAGTCTGTCCTCGAAGGCGCTCCGGACTCCCCTTGAGCAATAAAAGTTCGAAGAATTTTGTAAGCATCGACGGCGCTACGGACGGAGGAGGAATGACGATCGACTTTTACTATGTACCGATGAGTCCACCCTGTCGCATGGTGATGATGCTCGCCAAAGCGCTCGGTATTCATCTTAATCTGAAATTCATAGACGTTTTCAAGGGTGAACATCTCAAACCCGAATTCTCCAAGGTATTTCGCTGAGACGAAATTCCCTTCGACCAATCTCGGTATTATCTTTGTTATTTTTCCGTCGTAAACAGCGTCAAATTTTTAGATAAATCCGCAACGGACGATACCAACGATGGACGACAATGGATTCATACTATCGGAAAGGTACGCAAAGATCGGATCATGGTAAGCGGCTCTTCGCGCACAGTAAAATAGGTCCTATAACATTTCCTGTTCACAAACGTTCACAACTCTTTTCGTCTTAATTTTACGAAGAAATATTGTGCATTTTCCAAAAATGTCTGTTCACTTTGCAAATATTTTTCCTACAATTAGCAGCAAAAATAATTGTGAACATTCGTGGACACAAAAATCAGTGGAATTTACCCGCAGATTTTTGCTGTGTGACTAATAATTTTCTCGACTCGACCACAGCCGTGCGATGATGGGTTATCTCGTTAACAAGTATGGAAAGAATGACTCGTTATACCCAAAAGATCCGCGAAAAAAGGGAATCGTTGATCAGAGGCTCTTCTTCGACATCGGCACGTTGTACAACAACGTGTTCAAGTGTTGGGTAAGCGAACTATCGAAGAAATTTACTAATTTCTCGACCGTTCGCCGTGAATAAATTGTCTATTCATTGTCTATAAACACACGAACAATCGCAGTTCGTGATTGCTTTTAACATGGCGAGTACGCTTCAAGAGGCGGACGTCGAGGCAGTAGAGAAATCATTCGAGATACTGAACACCTTTCTCGAGGATAATGCTTACGTTGCCGGTGAGAACTTGACTATTGCCGACTTCAGTATCCTCGTGAGCGTCAGCATGGCTGAGGTTTGTGCTGTGTTAATTTCTCATTCTCCCGAATTATCCAACTTCTCTGCCTCACTTTACACCTCGTTTGGTATACGCGCGTGTGCGTTTGTGGCTTGCAGCGAGCAAAAGTTGGAAAATTTGTAACAAACTTTACTGACGTAGACTGCGAATCTGCGACCATAAATTTAACTGTATAATACAAGTTCATTTTACGTGTAATCACAGTGCCATATTTTTTTCGTCAGATATTCGACTTTGACGTGGCTCGATACGACAACGTGGCTGGTTGGTATGAGCGCTGTAAAGCTGACACAGAAAAGTATGGTTACACTGATTTCGTAGGTGCGTCCTCGCAGATCGGTGAATTTTATCGGGCCAATGTACACTCGGCTGAGTAAAAATCCAAACGAAAAACTCTACGTTAGAGGCATCGATTGCGGATACAAAAAAATGCCATATTATCAATACCAAATAAATCGTGGAAAAAGAGGTCAAAAGTTCCTGATTTTTTAGATCAAACGACACACACAGCTACATAATTAATAAATAATAACCGTTTGTTTTATAGTATAATAACAGTAGGGTAGCGCATCCCGGAGAAACAACAATTAAATCAACCTTATTAGTTAATACATAATCACGATTGCGCAGGGTACAATCATAATACATAATTAATCAATACTGGTTTACCGATACTTACCTCGTATACATCGGGTACTGTACTTAGCTGTCAGGGGAGGACTCTGCTGAGTTATTAAAATGATAACCGAACGATTATTATTTTATTATTATGTATCTAGTGAAAATCTTTTCACATTGAAAGCTTTTTGAAATATTTGATAACCATATTTATTAAAAAGTTGTATCCGGGAGAAACGACACATTGAAAATTGTATGGCAGAGTAACAACGAATAAAAAATTGTTCCCCATTTATTTGTACACCAATTATCTAGGATTGATAACGAAGTTCGCACCGTGTAAAGAGCCGAACACACTGTGTTCTATAATCCATTCGTTTCAGTCATTGGTTACATTCAGAATGAATTCGAAATATATTTAAGGCGGATATCATACTCGTTATTTTGTCTACTTTCCCTTGGTTCTTCAATTCATTCTTGCGATTCTGTCCCTGGCTGCATTCACGATTCATTACAAAAATTAATAATGTCTCTGGCGAATAAGATTTCTAAACTGTAACTGACGTCTTCCTGTAGGTCATCGATTCCGTTCGAAAAGTGAAATTTTTAATCAGGAAGCGACATTACAGAAATACGAAAGTATCTCTGCAGCCCATCTCAAATGTACCTGGTGACAGAAATAACTTAATAAATGCAAAAAAGCGAGTAGAAATTGCGTTATACGTTTCAAATATATTTATCATTCATCCCAAACGAAGGGAGTTTAAAAATTGGATAAATCATCAAACACACGGTAAGCTCTCCAACTTTTCGCCTAATAAACTCTTCCTCGTTCTGTGAATTACCTTTCCTGTTTCTCGGTTCATTTCATGTATAGAGTTTCACATTCGTATTGCAGATATATCGATGGCGCGATAACGCCAGGAAGGGGATGCACGTCTTTCGTGATTCTCATCGGCGCGTACCGAAAAGCCTCACGTGACAGTGAACTATATTTCACAGTCGCACGAAGGATAACGTCGGAGCATAGCTTCAGAAGCGCTGTTACTCTGTCGCCGACAGAATTCTTCACATTTTTGGTCTGTCCGCGGCGGTTGAAACTATACAACGAGACGTGCGAGTGGTGCGGCTTGCTCCGCCGGAACCACTATTGCGAGCTCGGCGCACGTACCTACCTACAGCAAGGGTCTCGCTTCCTCTTCCGGGGTACTGTCAGCGCCAGAAAGTCGTTGAAATTCAGCTTTGTCCTCCAGAGTCTTTCCTACCCTATCCTGCAATCGTACATACCGTTATTACAGATATAGATTCCTCGTTTCTTAAACTATACTGGCGATCGAGTCAATGGACGAAATCTTCTACCGGAAAATCGCTCGACGTTCATTTTAAATTAATCAATGTTAGAGGGTAAGAGAACGGGAAAAAAGTAGCGAGGCGAAAATCCGTCGGAAACGCTGGATCATCTTCTTGTCTACCAATTTCCATCTCTCTGGCTCTTCCTATGTCTCGGAGCTTTGCGATTCAGCGACAGAAGCAACAGAGCGCTCCTTAGCAAAGTCCATTACTCAAGAACGGATAATCGTGGCCGAGCTCGCCGAGTGTCCCACAATTACCGACACTTTAAAACCCGTTCGAGGTAGTCATGGCCGTCGCCGAAGTGCGGATATCGTTGAACGGTTTCGCAATTCAAAGCTATTCAGGAGATTGCTCAACAATGACTAGGCGGATATTCAAGGTGAGCTCGGAGCTGAGGTAGGAGGAGAGGAAGATATAAAAATAACGGTCGGTGGTTATTCTCGTCACTTTTATACACTCGCAGGAATGCCGCAGGTAAAGTATTGTGAAGAAAGAAGAGGGTGGAAATAAGCTGCTAGATAGAGCTCGAGAATTATGAGCCAAAATAAAGAGGAGAAAAAGAGAACGAATTTAAAAACACGCTTTTTTCCGAATTCACTTTATATAATTCCTTGCCCTGGATAAATTTACCTCCTCGAAGGATTTCTCAATGAAAGTTGTCTTATAAATTGTGCAGGGTTTTTTTTGCCGTTGGAACAGAACCTGAATAAGCCTCACTTTTCTTTTTTAAATTTTTTTATAAAAGCGAGTCTGTGTTTC
The DNA here is from genome assembly GCA_963978505.1 of Listrodromus nycthemerus. NCBI lineage: Eukaryota > Metazoa > Arthropoda > Insecta > Hymenoptera > Ichneumonidae > Listrodromus > Listrodromus nycthemerus. The sequence continues at coordinate 18,561,762 of OZ021679.1, read as the reverse complement.
ACTGCGGACTTTGCCGGTGGATTATGTTTAGTACGATCGACACATATTGCACCAGACGACGCCGGGATGAACAATAGCCTGAGGGAAAGAAAGAATACACAATATCTACGCGCTTTTGTTTATACGCGTTGTCCATGTGCAACCGTATCAAAGTAACGACTCGACCGTAGATGATATTTTTGTATGCAGAATTACACGTCGAATGGATATTCGTGTGCCTTGACGAGGTGACGAGAGAGCAGCAACTTCGCGAGAGTTTCCTCACGAGCATCGGACAGCATGTACTACACGCTATTAGAACGGCAAGGTTTCCGTTCTATGGGATGAGCAACCAAGAGAATTCGCTTTGAGCGACAGCGGTAATAATTAAAGTGGAATCTTTCGAGACTCATTTAAACGTCGATATGCCGACTGAATGCTCCGATAAAAGCTCCTTCTCCCCTCCCAGATGCTGTTGAAAACTCCGCGAGCTCAATTTCTTTCTCCCGCATTATTCTAATCAATCCATCATGGTAGTTAGACAGTCTCGCTCGTTTTCCTTGTGAATATTCCGTTCGAAATTGTAGTCGTACCGCCGTCTAGTGGAGATATTTCTCGATATTGATCCGATTCTGCCTTAAAAGGGGTTACACTTTATAACTTTATCGATGCGCCACGTATAGCATGACTCGAGATAAAGACGGTATATTATATTATCCATGTTGAATGCTATATCTCCGATAATAAAATAATATTATGAGAATTGATAAAACGACCTGCTACCCAGATTGATAATCATCTTCTCATTTTCCACCAAGTACTCCCTGAATTATATCCGAGCTCTTTATCTCTCACCGAGCCGACGCGATTATTTCGGCCGGATGATAACGAACGAACCCAGTCGCGAGTCTGTATATTCGCAAGTCTGTATTCGCGCGCTCACGATGACACGGTACTTTCTGAGGTCTTCCCGTACTATAAGCAAACACTACTCTTCCATTCATATCGACTATTCGGTTACGATTTGCGCTAAATAACTTTAAGGCCAGCTCGGGCGTTACTTCGATTATCTTGACAATATTATATAATCGATAACATTGTACTGTGGTATTGCAGAATAAGCCGATGCTGTATACTTGCGGCCTTGAACTAAAGCTGGCCTCCATAGTGGCAACGCCCATTTACATTCTCGAATATTTTTTGTTAGCGTATCGCCGTCACGAATCCTTGACGCGGTTAGAGAATTCCGTTAATGACTCATCGAGGTATCTCGGAATCAAACGAGCACGCTGCAAATAATCTTTCTCTCTTCCACCTAGAGCGAGAACTCAACGAGCCGATCTGCTCACTTGTGCCACCTAACGATGATGGCGCTGTTCATGCATTTATAAGAGGGCCTTGGTTCTCCTACAATCGCTTAGAGTGTAACGTGTTATTCGTTGAGTATACAACATACCGAGCTCGGAAACAAACTTCTTTTCGCATCAACTATTTATTGCTTCAAAGGTGCAGTGTCATTCCACAGTGAAATTGTTGGCAATAGTAGTGTCAAGTGTTTCTCATGTCCCTGTCGTTGGATTCGAACGATAAATGGAACGAAATATCTAGTAAAAACGATGGAGAACTGAAGTTTTTAAAAAATTCATTTCCCACGGTTACGGACATTTTTTGTTCAGTTGTATAAACGGTTTTCATGATTATAGTCGAAAGATATTGTACATTTCGAACTTATTGACATACGGCCATATAAACCACGTCTATTATGGAATATTTTTGTGCAACGTTTCAATTTTTATCGGAATTTTTTGTCTTTCGTAGCCGTTTGGGAAGTGAGCAAGGCCGCGATAAATAGGTCAAGTTTCTGTTAACGTGGCGCGCCTGACAGGGATAATACATGCAGCAATAGAGATATATATTATTGACGAAATTCCCCTGCAGGAATTATTGAGTAAATTCCCCTGCGGGTTGCCGAAAAAATGCTGTTTTAATTCCAATCAATTGCATACGGAATTGAAACGATACCTGTCGCCTTGGCATTCTTTAGTGAATTGCATGATACTCTTATCAATAACACACTACGGATATTATTTCAAAAATGAAATTAATCAATCATATTTACTATAAAAAAATCAATAGCTTGGCGTTCAGTGCGTGCAATTATTATCAATAATTGAACGGGATTGTCAAAAATTTCAGAACTAACTATGACGATCGATCTTTACTACATTCCCGGAAGTGCTCCTTGCCGGGCGGTTCGGCTTGTCGCAGCAGCCGTCGGAGTCAATCTCAATCTCAAGTTCACTGACCTCATGAGCGGCGAACATCTCAAGCCTGAATACCTCAAGGTATTCCACCTTCACTTGGAATTTGTACCAATAAGCGAGGAATTAATTCACGAAGGCCGCCTGACGGACGTTTGAATTTGTTTTGTTCCAGCGAAATCCACAACATACCGTTCCTACGATGGATGACAATGGTTTTTGTCTCTGGGAAAGGTGAGTTTAGTCTAAAGCAGATCATTGTGACGATGTAATTACGATGACATTATTAAATATTTAGGTATCGTGGTATTAAATAAAGAGAACGACCTATTATTTACAGTCGAGCGATCATGGGTTATTTGGTTGAGCAATACGGCAAGAGTGATTCTCTCTATCCCAAGGAGCCGAAGCAGCGAGCGATCGTTAACCAGAGACTGTATTTCGACCTCGGATCTCTTTACACCGCCTTCGCCGAGTATTACGTAAGTTCTCGTCGATTCGCGCCGGCGCAGATTATATATTGTCTTTTCACAGTACAATAACGCCCTCGCCGAACACTAAATACTATTTGATTCTATCGATAAAATAGTATCCGAACATCTTTGCCGGAGTTCCCAAGGATCCGTCCAAACTCGAGAAAATAGAACAGGCTCTCGGCTTCCTTGAAAAGTTTCTCGATGGCCAAAACTACGTAGCCGGAAAGAATCTCACGATCGCCGACCTTGCTCTGATCACGACCGTATCAAACTACGAGGTAACAGTCGCTCCATATTCGACACCGTCGACTAATACACTCGCGGTTAAGCAATTAAATTATTCCTCGATCGAGTACAACGTGTTGACGATTTGTTTTACTCCGCACAGCTTATGGAGTACGACCTCAGTCCTTACAAAAACATATCGAAGTGGGCGGCGAGGATAAAGTCGGAGGCACCAAAATACGAGGAAACTAACGGAGCCGGTCTGAAGGCCTTTAAGGAACTCGCCGACAAGCTGAGCAAGAAATAAAAGTTTAACATATTGTAAGAAAAAAAATTTCATAAATAGCTTGTAGTTTCTTCTTCCTGATCCTCGAAAAATATATTGAAAATATTATAACTGGATCTCGAAGATATCTTCCATGTTAAAGTTCATAGCTCAATCAAATATTTTCTTTTCAAAAATACATTCATAAACAAATCATAATTTGAGAGTGATATTTGTTTCATTGCAATAACTTCTCCCCCCTTACGCACTGTTTATGTGACGAGAACGTAAAAGCGTGCACACGCGGAAAGAAAGGGTGGGGACTAAGGTTTCGTTCTAGAAATACCTGATATTGACTGCGCGACCGTGGCCTCCCCCGAGGAAACATCGGTGTGCATCGATACTCAGTAGTCGCGTGAACGCGCTGTGCTCCCTGTCGTCCAACAATATACACCATCGTACAGATATAATTCACTCGGGATAGAATAAAATATTAAATACAATAATCAACATGTCATTGGATCTCTACTATGGACCAGCGAGCGCGCCCTGTCGAGCAGTGATGCTTACCGCCCAAGCCATCGGTGTTACCCTAAACTACAAATTAATCAACATATTGGAAGCCGACCATCTGACACCCGAGTACGAGCAGGTAAAATACGAGCCTCGTCACGCTCGGTGCACACTTGGCACGTTTTTTCAAAATAAAAAACACATCCATCTCGTTACTCCGAATGCAAAAGACTAAGCTGTTTGATGTTTCGCAGCTTAATCCACAAAAGACTATTCCGCTGCTCGTCGACGGAGATTATAAATTGAGCGAGAGGTTTGTTGTTATCTCACTGACACTACAGCTCGAAAAACGTAGAACTTTTTGAATTAATTATAATCACCCCTACATAATTAATGAAAATATCTGTAATGCGTACGTAGGAGGAGTTTTCGGAGTCTGGTGAAAGAACAGTGAATTTATTTCAGTAGGGCCATAATGGCGTATCTGGTGGATCAGTACGGTAATAACCCACGACTTTATCCAACCAACCCCGGCGCTCGCGCTCTCGTTGATCAACGGTTGCACTACGACATCGGTACACTGTACAAATATGTAACATCGTGTTACGTGAGTGACGAATAATAAGTATCAGCGATTTTTCAATGTAATCGAATAAAGATATTCTTAATTATCGTCGTTGCAGTTCCCGGTGCTCTTCGGGAAAAAAAGCGAGTACGATCCGGCGATGTACGCAAAGTTGGAATCAGCCTTCGAAGTTCTTGATAAATATCTGGACAATCAGGATTACGTAACGGGACGCAATATGACGATAGCCGACTTGTCTTTGATAGCCTCAGTCACGACGGCGGAGGTACGAAGTTTTCGAAAGTTCACCTAACTAGATTATTCAGCAAGCCGCCCTTTCCCGACCGGTCTATCAAAGATTTAATTGATTGCAGGCCTTTGGCTTCAAGGTAGCGAACTACGACAATGTCGACAAGTGGATCGAAAGGGTGAAGAGCTCTGCGCCTGGTTACAGAACTGCCAACGGAGACGGGGTTGAATTATTTAAAAAATTGATAGCAGATATGAAACCTGAATGAAGCTAACAACGGACAAGAAACAATTGTCAAGCACGAGTACTTCTTTCCTCTACAAAACATTCCTTCGAATATTTGTCTCTACTGTATGATGTGACTTGCCATGAAGAAAAGTAGATTGGAGTAACCTCTCCTTTAACTCTTCCTTTATTTACTATTAGTGGATTTTTTTAGTTTTATGATAATCCGTTAGTTGATGTGCTGTAATGATTCCGCAACTGGAAACCGCATTTTTTGCGATAGCTCCTAATCACGAAGAATGGGATTTCGGCTCCGGGTCGTTGTATACTGTTGCTGCGAAATTTCCGATAATCAGCATCTTCCGGAAAACTCTGACATTCTATTATTGTCGTCGGTTTATCAGCGCCACTGTTTTATCTACAATCACTAGCGACCGATAACAGCGGTGTTTCCGTCACTTAGCCCGCGGTTGCTCGGTGAATAGCGTGTGAAATAGTAGATCCCTACTTTCTGCTGTGGGTGTTAAATTTCACGCAAGCGACCTTTCCTTACCCTGGTCAATCGATGTGACCCGTCTTTGCGGATTTTATTCCTAATACCGAAATCCCATATCAACTCGGCAGACTCGTTTGATAAACCTCATTTTATCGACCATTTTCACGGATTCGATCATTCTGCTCGCATAGTATTCGATCGTCGATTAGCACCGATACCGCCGATTATATTTTCTAAATAAGACTGCTGCATTATCTAAAATTGAATAAATAGATCGGCTTACTTGCAATTGCAATCAGCTTTCCTATGAAAAGCTTTGCACTTCTCGGATGGATTTTACTGTCATTGAGAGAGATTATTTGTTTCCGTATTGCGTATGGATTCATTTACATCGATGTGTACATCATTGACATTGATGCACATGTTGTCAGAAACAATTAGAATCAATCTTTAAAAATTACCTGCACAAATGTCCTTTGAAAATACGATTCACGGAATAAAAAACCCAGTGTTTTGACGTATTGATGAAACAAAATTCGTCAATACAGTTTAATATTGAGATTGTCCAATCGATTGGATCTGATCAAGTCATGATTACCGTTGCAAACGTTTCCACGGATACAATTGAGCATTCTCCGGCTGTCAGTCAACAGGGACACCTGGCTCGTCTCACGACGATCATGGGATTCTTCCCGAGCTGTCGATCTTCAAGATTGGAGCTGCTGCAGTGCAGTCGAGCACTCTGGGAAGTAAGGTGAAATATTTTTTTGTGAAAATACCTGCCTATTATCCAACTGTACAATTACATCGATTAACTCTTGTCTTCATCAGGTGATTATTAATTTCACTTATCACGGGTAGGCCGTACACGTTTCCTTTATCCCGTAGAGCGATTGTAACAGTAGAATAAAACAGCGTGCAGCGAGAGCCGTTATTCAAATATTGGGGCGGGACGGAGATCGTTCGAGTGCCTAAGAATTGTCGTATGATAGTCGCCATTCGCGCGAGCACTTCCATATAATTACAAAAGTTTATTCACTGTCACGTTGCACTTTGCGAACGTATAATTTTCTGGATTATGATCACTACCGTATATGTCTGCATCAATGTAAATACTACGAAACACAAAGTGAGCGATCATCGTTGCAACGGAACAGCGTCACACTATTATCTGCGAAGGGAATCGTTAAAGCAACGTCCAAAGCGTCTTTCAACATGATGTGATAAAATAAATATACAATCGACAAATATTTTTTTTATTGAATATTTCCTGTAGAGATTGGTTTACGGATTCACTCGTTGTATCTTTATAGCACACACTTTATAGCACTTACAACGACGTTTTTATCATCGGAAAATATAATAAAAACTTGGGAACTTTCCGAAAGACGCAAGTAAAAATAGTAGAAAAATACAAATAGCCGTGATATCTGTCTGAGCCAGGGAAATCTTGTCATCGATCTGTCCGTAACCAATATTAAGTTTCATAATGAGTTTAAAAGATTAATTTAATGTACTAAATAATCCAGATCGCTGTGAACGGTTCCAGCGATATTAGAGCGAAACCTCTAGTCATGAAGCTACAAGCTGACATAGTTCGTATCATGAAGATCATGAAATTCTTTTAAGCACTATAGGCAGCATTGACGATATGTTGACTTTACTGTGCCATTTGTTCGCCAATGACTGTGAACGCGAATATTCGACTAGCTGTATTACAGCTCTGTGCTATGAAAATCATTCGTCCAATAACAGTCGAGGATTCAGCCTGCGATAGGTAAGTCATATGACTTTTTTTTCATAATCGTCAAAAATTAAGAGACACACATGCACGACTGAAGTGAATGGGGCATTTGCCTTAATGCAACATATGGATTAGGTCAGTGATCGTCAAACGTTATCCCAAACCCACATATCGGGTGCGCTTTATATTTACTGCGGTCATCCGCGAGGAAGGAACATTTAAACGGTTCGATTTGTGCAACTAAAGTAGAAGGCCGGTAGTCCGAGCCTCGATCCGTCCGAACCCTCAATTGTCCGAACTATGACTCCTTTTACCCGAAAACTCGATTCATGACAAATCGCCCACTCGTATTTGAGTAAATTCGCAAGTATTTCAGTCGTTGTAAATAAAATAAATTCGCAAGTATTTCAGTAAGTTTGCAATAGTCATTGTAAATACTGTAGAATTCATAGGAAAGATTAGTTCGAGATATCGATTTCGAGTGATAAGTTTCGATTATATGCAGGTACTAGATACTTTCAAGATTACAATCAATCGGCGAAGAATTAACTATAAATTAGGAAAATATGTTATTTTTGGGGTAACTGTTTGATCTTTCGAATTTACCTTAAATGTTTGTAAATCCAACTGTGGCTTGCAAAGTTCAGGACGTGCTTTTTACCGAGTTGCAAACAAACAACCTGATATCCTTTCGGAAACTTTCGAAAACAGCTCTTGTGACTTCTTCTACAGAGCTGTCTACGAACTATCGAAAAGTCCACCCAATGCTATACATTAAACGAATACACGCCTCATTACAAAGCGATACTTCATCTGAATGAGACATTATGCTTCGCGATGTGACAAGTATAGAACGATAATATGCAAAGGATATTGTAAGCGCCTCGTCTACAGCTTCTCTCTGTCTAATATGATTGTATAAACATATAAAAATGTCAATAGTACGAGTTTTTTTGTATTACATGATTGCTGTCTAATTTACAGAACTACTCGCCACTCCTTCTTAACATAGTCAGGTACGACATTGATGTGCTTATTATCTGAAAGGATAATAAGAACATTAACCCCTTTAATTTGCAAACCCTCTCATCGATGTGTTCGCAGCCAATTTCATATTCGATTTCGAGGGTTCAATTTATCATAAATAATTGTTCTCACCGCTGTAAACGTCTCCAGCGATACTGGCGCGAATCCTCCAGCTGTCAAGCTGCAAGGCCGATTAGCCCGCATCATGACGATCATGAGATCTTTGCAAAATTGTCTGTTCTCACGATTCGAGGCCCTGTAGTACCATTTAGCGTTGTAGGCAGCATTGACAATGTCTCGACTCTGCTGCGTCAGATCGTCGCAAGTCAATGTGAACATGAATATCTGATTCAGCGTGCCACAGCTATGTGTTACGAAGATGAATCGTCTGACAATCGTCGATCCCTCAGCCTGAAATAAATAAACCATATCTCTAATATTTTTTTGACAACCCTTAGTGATTGGGAGGCTCTAGATAAATCCGCTATGGAGTTCAAGAATCGTATTTTCACCGGTCTCGCACCTACGCTGTGTCTAGAAAATTGGACGTTTAGCTCAATGCAGTATCTGATTTAAGTCAGTGATTCGGTACGTAATTCGGCATCCTAAAATTACGTACCGTGCATGCGGAAATTATTCCGTCGTGATCCGCGAGGAAGAGTAGGAGGTGTTTACCCGATTCGATTGGTGCAATTCGTGACTTTATGCTTCTCTAAATAGAGCACGTGAATATCAATGACTCACCAACGCAGCTTGGTAAGCTGTCAAACACAAGAGAAGGCTGAATATAACAACCTGACTGAGTGCGATAAACGTGTACACGTCCTCGACCATCTTCATGAATCCAATGAGTGATTGATGATGGCGAATGCAGGCCTTGAACTCGGTATAATTTGAATTGAGTGGAGTCGGTAAGCTCAGTGAAAGCTGGTTGTACGCGCCGTTTAACGAGTCCTTCCGACGCGCTTCTGATCGATCGGAGTAATTGTCGAATCTGCGTACGTCGCACAACAGCTCGAATCTTCTCTGCAAAATTTTAAATTGACCTCCAACGTGAATGTTGATCATGCACAGTAAATTGTCGAAGCCAAAATACAACATTCCAGCGTAGTATGTTGCCATAAGCTGGAATTAAATCAGAAAGGAGAGGATGAAAGTATAACTTCCCGCGCAACTGATCGGCGAACAAACGCTTACTTGTGCAAGGAATGTCATCTCGTAATAGGGCGTTGTAGTTAATGGCAAGTCAACCCACATTGTGAAGAGGAGCATTCTATCGGTCCCGTTCTTTCCGATGTTTTCTATAGAAACAAAATATTGACTTTACACATACCGCATGTCTTAAAATACAATACCTTCCCTTAACACAGTCAGTATGGAGTGAGAAAGTAAAAAGTGTAAAAGTCGAGATTTTCACAAATATTCCTCATGTAATTGACTGTTATGTACAAAGCTTCCGTGTCAAACCGTATTGTGTGATTACTTGGCTTCCTAATGCGGGTTTTCTCTTAATGTCGGTTCAAGAATTGTTATTCGAAATATTTTTATTAATAATATAATTATTGAAAATATTTTCATGAAAACAAAGCTTTCACTATGCGGCAGCTCAACGAAGTTCTTGCTCAATTGACTTAGGTCAGACAATACATGACATACAAATCGTTACACTTTTTAGATAAACATAATGGAGTCACTCACCGACGATAGGCTGGAGCGTATAGCTGAAAACCACACATAGAGCAATTGAGGTAAATGTGCAAATACAATAGATGCATCTAGTCTCGCAGTCGCGCAAGACGTTTTCTCCGAACGAATCGTAATCTGCGTGCCAAAAATTTTTGTAACAAAATTGAATAAGATTGAAGAATTTTTCTCGTTTGTATGAAAATATGATGAACTTGGTGAGAACCACTGCGATAGTCATAGTGTTGCAAGCTGCGTATGCAGCATCCTGAAATCCAACACGTGCCCGTTGGTGAACGTACTTTCGAAAGTTTCCATTTTTTTGTCGCAAGATCAATTTTTGTTGAAGAGATTATTCATACAGTCAACATGTCTTAGATATCGATAACCAGTATACTCACGTCGAATTTTTTTCGGGAGTACCATAGGTCCGTCCCAACAAGATAACAGGCGAAAGCAAGGACGGTGACCGTCGAGATAAGCGCAAATGTCATCATCATTTCGCTACGCCGATTTTCCGGGATCCAAAAACCTATAGGTCTTAGAAAAAATCGCGTCAGTCTGATAGCTAGAGTGTCGCTGAAGTCGTCCGAAACCATACCGAGAACTTCCCAACATCCAGACTGTTGCGTGCCATGTCACTGTACCCGTGACAGCCAACGATTTCCGGTAATAACGCAATGATAGCTTGCCGAGTTGCACGTCATACTTCCGTGATATGTCCGGCTACTAAAAGGTGCCAAACTTTTGTCAACTTCTTATAATATGCATCAACTCACGCCTCGATGTCGTCGAAGTTGAGTTGAATTTCGATATCCCGTTGCAACAAACTATCATTTGCCACAGTCTTCCGATACGTTGTAATAACTAACATCACGATTATTCCAGTGGCTTCATAAGATACCCAACTAAAATTCGCGCTGAAAAGCGTGTAAATCGACTAAGGGTGCCAGTTGTCGTTCTAACGAATCCAAACGAATAGGTGCATTTGTTCGAGAAATTCTCGGGAGGTCTTACGCTAACGAACAACCATGCCTCCTTTTTTTTTTTCTTTTTTCGGGAACATCAATGACGATAAACGTACCAGTCATCGACAGAGAAATACGGTGAAATATGAAGGAAAGAAAACTTAGCGAGTTTCCGCTGTCGGAAGTCTTGGATCGACTTCGCCCGCTGGTCCTCTTCGAAGAACTTTTATCGCCATTCTATTCGACGAATAGTCCTTGCAATTAAAAATAAAGAGCCATCTTTACCACGGACCTCTCCGAATATGAGTAGAGTGCTAATCATTTTTTTTTGTAGTCGCCATATGAGAGGATTTGGATTTATTAAAATAGTGCCATTGCACGATTTACTCAATGCGGTATGTACAATCGAGAAATATTTTTGTTTTCATCAGTTTTTCTGTGAATTCGGGTTTATGATTGATTCATATTTTGTGTTAATTTTGTTCTCCAATTGAAAATACTATTATTTTTCATTGGAAAGATTACGCATTCTCGAAACTTTATCCGCTAAATTTAATTGTCTGGTTGACTTGTTGTGTAAACATTGATTGTTAAACGAAAAATCGAACTAATGAGCGACAAGTTTCTTGCCACGGGTCAGAGAATTAGTTAATTAGAATAAACGACTAATGCAAAATCTTGACGGCTATGCTCTATATTCTGTGGCGAAACTGACATATTGATAAAACGAAGTATATGGAATGTTATCTACGTATAACGAAAAATCGGATTAATGAGCGACAAGTTTCTTGCTACGGCTTAGAGAGTAAGTTAATTAGAATAAACGACTAATGCAAAATCTCGACAGCTATGCTCTATATTCTGTGGCAAAACTGAAATATTGATAAAACTAAATATATGGACTGTTATCTACGTATGACAATAGATAAACTAATAACTTTCAATTGCTGACTCTTTTTATTTGTATCGCGGTCAATTTCTTTGAAATAGTTTTGTTACCAATCGTACACTCGAATCGGTCCATTGCAATCAGATGAATTCGCAGACTTTTCGGCACTGGTTCACAACTGCTGATTGTAAATGACTTAGTCGAGCGGGGAAACTTCACGTACTCCGGGAAGAATAAATTTGTTTTTGGTCGGTTACGTACTCCACTGCTGTTGATAATCTTACTGCTTTAGAAATCGCTGAATCGGGTGCTTTAAATGTTTGAATTATATTTAAGGTAATAGTTGCCAAATATTTAAATTAATAGTCATCAGTCATTAAATTATGGCAAAGTATTAAAAATTTGGCATTCTATTTTGTATCGAAGAAAATTTGACTCAGAATTTAAAAGTTATTGAAATTAAATTAAACCGCATCCAGAGGTGATTTCCTTGTCGTCGATATTATTTTTGGGGTAATGCTTTGATCACCTAAGTATAAGATTCACGTCTATAGTGTATTACTCTACAAGGGCAGAAAGTTTAAGATTCCTGCACTGCGCGCAGTGCAGGGCTCTCAAACTTTCTGCCCGTGTAGAGTATACTTTTTTTCTTTATTTTTGGCCGAAAGTACGTTAACTGACAAATTACCAATCGTTACAAATCAATACTCTAGTATCTTTTGATGCCCGCCCCGACATTTGCGGCACGAGCGAAGCGAGTGCGGCTAGCCGGGGGGGGGGGGCATCAAATACATCTAAATGGACAAAACAAAGCAATTAAGTTACTCTCATCTGAACTAGATAATGAATTTTTGTGATCTACTAGCCATTTTTTGTAGGCTTCATAGTTTGACAAATATTTGTCAGCAGATATTTTGTGTAATGTATCTGTCCGTATAATGAGGTTAGCTTCTGCATCAAAGTTTTGTAATATATCTTCATCGTCCGATGAATCACTAGATGATGATACCATGTTCATCTTTGTGACAATTTTTCAAATTATATCTATCAATGTAAACAGCAAACTTAAGATTCACAAAAACAATTTTGAAGTTATTCGTCAGTAGCGAGTTACACTCGTCGGCTGTAGTGAATTCTGTTTTTTCGCTGCCTCGTACATCAGTTCAGTGCATAACTTGTTTCTTGCAGCTCACTAGAACAGGGCGCGTGCGCGCCCCTACCTAAGCATAAATGTTAGACTTTGGGCCTCGCGATCAAAGCGCAAAGTACGTACTTTCGTCCGTGGATAAAGAAAAAGTTTTTCTCAGTGTGATATGATAATATAAACACGTAAAAAAGTCATTGACAGAAATTTATTCTTTGTTTATAGGATTGTTAGTCAATTTACAGATCTATTCGCCACTTCGTCTTAGCATAGTCAGATACGACATTGATGTGCTTATTATCTGAAAGGATGATAAAAACATTAATCCTCTCAATCGGCGAACTTTGTCATTGATGTACCGGTAACCATAATTGAAGTTCATATTTGATTCCGAGGGTTAATATTATCGCACAGAATTATTCTTACCGCTGTAAACGTCTCCAGCGATACTGGCGCGAATCCTCCAGCTGTTAAGCTGCAAGGTCGGCTGGCTCGCATCATGACGATCATGAGATCCTTGCAGAATCGTCTGTTCTTACGATTCGAGACCCTGAAGTACCATTTAGCACTGTAGACAGCATTGACAATGTCTCGACTCTGCTGCGTCACATCATCGCAAGTCAGCGTGAACATGAATATCTGATTGAGCGTGCCACAGCTATGTGTTACGAAGATGAATCGTCTGACAATCGTCGATCCCTCGACCTGGGATAAATAAATCATATCTCGTATATGTTATGGTAATCCTTAGGTATAAGGAGACTAGATAAATGCGCGATGACTTTAAACGTCTCAGTTAACGGACTTTCTTAAAGGACCGTAATTCCGTTCGCCCTGCACCCACGCTTCGTTTAGAAAATGAGACGTTAAGTTGACCCCGGTTTGGTTGGTGCAATTTATGATTTTATGCTTCTCCAAATAGACCGCATGAATATCAACAACTCACCAATGCAGCTTGGTAAGCTGTCAGACATAAAAGAAGGCTAAATATGATAACTTGGCTGAGTGCGACAAACGTATACACGTCCTCGACCATCTTCACGAATCCAATCAGTGATTGATGATGGAAAATGCAAGACTTGAAGTCGTTGGTAGAACATGGATTGAGAGGAGTTGATGAGCTTAGTGAAAGCTGGTTGTACTCGCGGTTCAGCGGATCTTTCCGGCCCGTTTCCGATCTACTATAACAATCGTCTAAACTGCGTAAGTCACACAGCACTTCAAATCTCCTCTGCAAAATTCTAAATTGCCCTCCAACATGAATGTTGATCATGCAAAGTAAATTGTCGAAGCCGAAATACAACATTCCTGCGTAATACGTTGCTACAAGCTGGAATTAAATTACAAAGCGGAGGATAAAATGTAATTCTCCACAAGGTTCATCAGAGACCAAACGCTTACTTGTACAAGAAATGTTATCTCGTAGTAGGGCGTTGTGGTTAATGGCAAGTCGACCCACATTGTGAAGAGAAGCATCCTATCAGTTCCGTTCCTTCCAATATTCCCTGTAGGAAAAAATATGGAGACTTCAGATTCTGTATGTCCAAATACACAATACTTTCACTTAACAAACTCAATATGAGATAAGAAAGTAAAACGCGCAAAATTGGAGATTTTTATGAAGCTTCCTCATCTGATCTACTTTTATGTCCGATGCTTCTATGAAACATCATTTTCTGGGAGTGTTCGGCTTCCTCATAAACTTTACTAGTCAGTAAAAGAAAATAATCGCGTTTAGATTTTTCATCTTTCATTATTAATATGATTATTCAGATTGTACGGGTGATTCCTCTGGACCTTTTTTCTGTGAAAAAAGGTCCAGAGGAATCTCCACCTCTTTAGTGTGGGAAACCAACAGTCTCGGGAAAAAATTTCCGAGACTGTGAAGTTCCATAGTGGAAAGGAAAACCGACAAGGAATTAAGTCCAGTGATAGGACGTATAAACCAAGACTATATCCGTATTCTCGAGACTACTGACACCTGTTCAGGCGCGACAGAGCTCCTGACTGAAGGATCAAATCGGCGGCAACGGTAAAGAAGGTGGACAGAGGAAAGTGAAGGAGCCCGTAACCCTTAAGGAATTGCTGTAACAACACAATACCCAACACCCAAATTATTCAAAATATTATTATGAACAAATCATTAGTTTGTTGCCAAACGTCTGTGTAAGAATACTAAAAAAAATCATGAGTATCGTCAATAAACACTACACCGATTCCGTATGAGAATTGTCATTATACGTCATTTCGGGTTTATGTCTGATATATTTTTATATACTGCTTATAAATGAGCCACTCTTCCACTCTTAGCTCCATTTTACTCTTAGCTACACATCGGATACGGAAGCTCGCGTTTGAAAACAAAATACAAATTTTTCGTAAGATTTAAAAAATTCGAAATTTTGTGAAATTTCAACTCTCTTGCAAACACGCACGCACATCAAGGCATTTATCCCCAATATGATTTTCCGATGTTTTGGACTATATTATATATATTTGGTTAAGATTTCGACTTTTAAAAAACGAAAACAAAGCTTCCTGTACGAGGCAGCAAAACAAAATTCTCGCTCAATCCACACAGGTTAAACGACACTTGACAAATAAATCTATTTACCGTTCAAATCAAATGACTCACCTACGATAGGCTGGAGCATATAACTAAAAACAACGCATAGAGCAATTGAGGTAAAGGTGCAAATACAGTAGATACATCTAGTCTCGCAGTCTCGTAAAATGCTTCCGCCAAACGCGTCGTAATCTGCGTGCCAAAAGTTTTTGTAGCAAAATTCAATAAGATTGAACAATTTTTCACGCTTATACGAATATATGATCAACTTGACGAAGACCACTGCGACAGTCATAGTGTTACAGGCTGCGTATGCAGCATCCTGAAATGAACATGCATCCCTTGGTAAATACTGTGCTTTCGAACTCTTCGATTTTTTTGTTTCAATATCAATTAATGTTGAACAGATGATTTATAAATGTATCAACCAACCCAAGATAACTGATACTGAGTATACTCACGTTGAACTCTTTTCGGGTGTACCACAAGTCCGCTCCAACCATATAACTCGTAAAAGTAATAACGGCATACGTCGTGATAAGCGCAAGTGTCATTATCATTTCGCCACGTCGATTCTCCGCGATCCAGAAACCTATGGATCTTAGAAAAAACCGCGTCAGTCTGATAGCGAGAGTGTCGCTAAAGTCGTACGAAACCATACCGAGAACCCTCCAACATCCAGACTGTCGCGAACGATGTCACTGTACGCATGACAGCCAACGATTTCTGGTAATGATATTTGATAGCTACCGGAATTACCTGTCGCGTGGTACGTCAGGCTGCGAAAAGTTGAAAAACTTTCTTCGGTTCCTTGTAACACGCATAAACTTACGATCTCGTGCCTTCGACGGTAAGTTAAATATCGGTAGTTTGTTGCAATAAATTATTGGTTGCCACATTCACGCCAAACTTTGTATTATGTAACCCCACGGTTATTTCAGTCGCCTGAATAGAAAAGAGGTTCAATAAGAGAGGATGTTCAACTATCGAATACCGTCGATCGAGTTGTGTACCTCAATTCCAAATGCAAACTCATAGTACTGGCTTGCAGTAAACTGCACGCAGAAATACGGAGCCTCAAATTCTAATATTATTTGTCAGGATTGTAATATTTATAACTAGAAAACTATTGTAGTTTGTTATCAGTTTCAATTTCTAAGACTTCTTGCTGACATGTGAAAATTATCCCCATACGGTATAGTAAAAAACATGCACCTCGTAAAGCAACTAGAAGCACTTTTCGACAAGAGACCCCTATGCAGTATAGCAGTATAGTAAAAATTATCGCGTGCATATTACAGCAAAGATTATTCTATTCTAGTAGACGCGGTTCTTATGTTGTATAGTAAAAGTTAATCAATGCTTAAAAGAAGAGTACGCATTCTGCCGTAATAAAATTCCTTCAATAAACTATGTAAATTTTGTAACTCATGTAAGAATTAGAAATATATTTCGATAGGCATTTTACGCATTGCAATATTTGAATTTGATATTACTCGTATAGTAGCAATGAGAATGTACGGAACGCATTACTTATATACACATATATATATATATATTACTTTACTTTTTTACATCCCAATGATGTATACATATTGAAGTATAACGTGAAATAAAACCACAGTCAATTGATACTTAATACATTACTTATTTATTACTTTTTTTGTTACAGACAGTTCATATAACATTTTTAGCGATGTACGGTGTCTGTATCAGTGTCGTTAGCCAATACGGTATAGGGGCATCTTGACGTTCTAAGAATCATACGAATTTTGTGTATCACCTGATGGAAAATTTGAAAGCTCATTTATTTGAACTTGTTTTTCGACCGATGTGGGTTTTCTTGTTCCTTGGAGAAGCGCTACCAATTTCAACTTGATGCCGTTCCATTTCTCAGAGAATTGTTCGAACTCACAAAAAAATTATATTGAAAATATGTAAAGAACGAATAATTGAAAAATAAATAATTAGAGTTGTTTTTCAAATGTTTGCAATGAACGACTAAAGAACAGAGCCTTCTTCTTGACACGATAAAACAGGATTTTTAGCAATGTATAGGCGTAGCATAATATGGTGGGGGTTCCGGTATAGGGAGTTTTTGTTTACACGAGCGACAAAATTTGCTATACTGGCTAGGACATTTTTCGCTGCGTTGATGCATACACGAGAGACCTTCCGGAAACGATCCCACTCCCTAAGAATGAGGTATACATAAATCATATCTATGTTATTACGATTAATATATTTTCGACAAATAATATCATAAGAACTATGATTTTTTCTACAATACTACAAGAAAGTTAACTATAGTAATTGCGTTCAATGTCGTACGGGCTATTGAAGGTTGTTATGCATTCATTTCGAATTTGTATTATGAAGTTAAGGTAGGAAATACCAATTCAACTTGAAAATTTACTATACTGCATAGAATAAAGTTCTACATTCAGGGTAAAATGTAACCTATGAGGAATAGGACTTGTTGAAAGAACCTACCGATATTACTCTCATAGAGATTTCATAGCAAGGTTCATATAAATTTTACTATACTCATAGCATAAATTTGTGCACATAATGAAAAATATTTTGCAGTTTTAGTAATATGTCATTGTTTACATTGTATTTCTTATATCGTCAGACTATCGTCACACTACTTTTTCCTATCGCACGAGCAAAATATCTTTTCAAAATTGACAAAAAATTGCCATGTGTTGAGTAAAATGTTTCATTTATATAGGCTTAAAAACCATATCGTACAATACTTTTTTCATTTAATCATTTTTACTGTGCCAAAATTACAATTATTCTCTTTCGTTTAGCTTTTTTCAACATTAGAACAAGATTTTATATAAAAGCATAGCATTTTGTCCTAACTTCGAGGCCCTTGTTTTTTCCGTGTGTATATCGAACAGCGCCTGACGTGGTAACATCCGTACTGAATGATTCCTGTACGAAAATTCTGAGAAAACAAATCATCCCAATAATAAGAGTCACTTAATAGAATACCACATTTCAAGACTGCACGGCGGAAAGTAAGATGATTCGCCAATCTCAGTATTTTTGCAAAGCAACAATACGACCTTCGACACGATTTACCGATCGAGCGATCAAGAACATCTTCCGGCAGGTCTTAGGCATGAAAATTGTTGAATCTTTGAGTAAGTAGAATTACCAAATAGAAGGGCGTATAGCAAAAGCTACTATTGGTATACGGGCGATGAGCTGGGGTAATGCCTAGAATACCATCCTCACAGATATTTCGGCATAATTTTAAAAAATTTGTGCACTATCATGGCGCACTTCCCGCACATTATACTTTTCGCGATTGTAATTCTTAATGCTTATCACTCTTTATAAACATAGAATAATAAAATCTCACTCATAGTATACTCGAGAAATGCCACGCTATCAACTTCGTATGAACTGGTTAAAGGAACGCACCCAAATGATAAGGGAAAACAAGTGATCATTAAACATCTTTATTCAATAATTATTTACATATGCCTGTCGTAAGCAAAGGTCGACAATATTCATACTGCAATAAATATTGTTAAGGCAATTTGTCGCAATGGTCAAAACTTCTCTTGGCGGTAAATGACAAGATGAACATGTGTCGTTCGTAGAAGTTCGTTTTCATTCCCGTACAGAGTAATTCACATAGCTACTCGGAATTTCGTCTTAGCATAGTCAGATATGACATTGATGTGCTAATTTTCTGAAAGGATTATAGAAACGTGAGAACATTCCGATGCGCGCAAATAAAAATTCTAGGAAAATGAAGTGGAGTGTAAACTCGCGAAACTAGCGAATGCTGTCACGAAAGCCGCGAGAGCCAATATTCACCTTAGTTTTCGACTCCATAGTGAATTCAATGTATACAATTATTCTCACCGCTGTAAACGTTTCCAGGGATTAGGTGCGAATCCTCCAGCTGTCAAGCTACAGGGCCTGCTCGCACGCATTATGATGACCATGAGATCCTTGGAGAATCGTCTGTCCTCACGATTCGAGATCTTGTAGTACCATTTTGTACTGTAGGCAGCATCGACAATATCTTGACTCTGCTGTGTCACATCATCGTAAGTCAGGGTGAACATGAATATCATATTGACAGTTCCACAGCTGTGTGCGACGAAGACGATTCGTCTGACAATTGCCGATCCCTGAGTCTGGGACTAATAAATCATATCCGTTATGTCTCAAGCTGATCCTCCAAAATTCCAAGGCTCTGGATAAATGCGTTTAGTAACGCACGTTATGGTAAACGTTCCAGTTATCAGAGGAGATTGAGATATCACATTTCTGTCTGTTCTGCACAAAAGCTTCTGTCACTGGGACGTTTATCCCAACGCAGTATGTGGAATAAGTCCAACGTTACATGACTTTACTCCAAATTTCAATAGGATCAGGCATTTGACCGACTCCATTTTTGGTATACATGACTTTCAACTTCTCCTAGAAGATCGTGTGAATATCAATACTCAACAATGCAGCTTGGTAGGCGGTGAGACGCAAGAGAAGACTGAATATAACAACCTGAATGAGAGCGATAAGCGTGTACAGGTCCTCGACCATCTTCATGAACCCAATCAGTGATACAGGCCCTAAGTTCGGCATTATGTGAATCGATCACTCCTGATCGATCAGGGCAATTGTCTATAAGACGAATGTCGCACACCAATTCAAGTTTCCGCTGTAAAATTCTAAATTGTCCTCCAACGTGGATGTTGATAATGCAAAGAAAATTGTGCAAGCAAAAATATATCATCCCAGCGGGACACATTGCTAAAATCTGTAATTAAATTATTGGTGTGGGAATAAATATGTAATTCTCGGCACAGTTGAGTAAAAACCAAAAGCTCACTTCGGTTATAAACGCGATCTCGTAATAGGGCGTTTCATATATTGGAAAGTTGACATACATTCTAAAGGGAAGTACCCTATCGGACCCGTTTCTTCCCATGTTCTCCGTAGGAGCAAAAGGTCGACTTTTCACACGTTGCGTGTGTAACAAAAATATGAAGAGTTCTCACTCAATTGTCACAGTTCAGACGATATCCTACACGTAAATCGACACAATGTTGTAAGCCAACTTACTCACCTACAATGGGCTGAAGTGTGTAGCTAAGGACTACACATAGAGAAAGGATGGTAAATGTGCAGATACAGAAGACACACTTGGTCTCGCAGTCTTGTGAAACGCTTCTGCCGAACGCGTCGTAGTCTCCGTGCCAGAAGTTTTTGTAGCAAAATTTTATTAGGTCGAAGAATTTATTGCGTTTTAATGAAAATGCGATGAACTTGGTGAGAATTACGAAGATCGTTATTGTATTACAAGATGCGTATGCAAAGTCCTAAAATACGACACCGTTCGATGGTGAACCGTCGCTTTTCGTAAATTGGAACTTTCGCATCGCTTCTTCATAAAAGTTACACTGTAAAAGTTGAAGTTTTCATATCACTTTCTCACAACGGCCCTTTATTCGCACAACTTCCTGTATGAAGAAACTAAAAATATAGTAAACGCTTTTTCGTAGAAGAAGCTTTTCGAATGAGGGGCCATTTAGAGAAAGTGACTTAAAAACTTTTTATTTCAACTTTTAGTTCTTAACGTTTATGAGTAAGCCATATGGAACGGCAATTTTCAAATTTGTTATTCTATCGAGATAATGTTTTGCCGAACGGATGGTTCGTAGTCATCCATCATACAACATAGGTACACGCTATACTTACGTCGAAATTTTTTCAGGTATACCACAAGTCTGTGGCAAGAACTGACCATCCAAAAGCGAGAACGGCAACGGTCGCAGCGAGCGCAAATCTCATCACTATTTCGCTACGCCGATTATTCGAAATCCAAAAACCGATAGGCTTCATAAAAAAACGCGTCAATCTGATTGCGGTAGAGTCACTGAAATCGATTGCAACCATTTCGAGAGCTTCCAGTGTTGACACTATTGCGTGCTTCCACACCGTACCCCTGACAGCAGCCTATTTCCGGTAATGACACATGATAGCCTGCAAAATGACTTGACACCCACGATGAAAAACGACAAATCGAAACCTCATCTCGGGTGAGTAAAATCAAGATGCAATTCAATTTCTATTTTATTTTTAACGGCCCAAAATAACAATTTATGCTAATACGTGCAACCACGTAAACCAAAGTGTTCGTTCTTATCACCCGTTCATGTTGCAGCATCGAATTTATTTATCGATGATTTGACTGTTGTTTCACGCGGTTTCGTCGTTGATTTGCCTTAGAATAGTGAAATAGGATATCGATGTGCTGAGTACCTTGAAAAACCGATTCGTATCAAAAATATTTATGAATCTTGAATGAAAATGTTGATATACTTGTCGTAAAATTTTGTTTTTTTTTTCATAATTTATGGTATTTTCCGAAAGTCGTCAGGTACTATTAACTTACCGACATAAATGTTTCCAAGGACATGACCGCAAATTTGCCAACCGTTAGTCTGCAGGGCCTTCGAGCTCTGACTACGAGCATCATAACGGCAGTTTTGTATGCCCTGCCCCATTTGTAACACGGTAGGATATACCAGGATGCTCTATAAGCCGCCTCGGCAACTGCAGTACTCTCTTCGATTATCTCGTGACACGTCCATGAGAACAAATACAGCAAAATAATGGCACCTCCTAAAAACTCCAAGCTGAGTACAGTTCGTAGAATCGACTCTTCCGCTCCCTTTTAATATACATCCATATATATATATATATATATATATATGTGGAATCTCGTCGATAACTTTTTCATTAGTTGAAAGAAATGCATCGGGTAACTTACTAAAATAACTTGAAATCCTGAGAAGCATATTTGTAAGACCGCACTCAAAGCAACTCCCAGCATTATATAACAATACAAGTTTTCCACCCTGTCCATGTAGTCGATCAGCAATTGATGTTGCTTTATACAACATTTCAAATCGTTGTAGGTAGTGCGATCGGTCTTTGGTTGACATGAAATTCTCGTAAAATTTTTTGCATACGCGTCGCAGCTGATTTCCAATCGGCGCTGCAGTATTTTAAATTGGCCAGCTGCATAAATGCATATAGTGTATAAAAAAGATGCAAAGCTCGTAGTGCAAATCGAGACGCTGAAAGTCGCTGCTGCCTAAAAACATTCATTATCCCGTTTTGACTGGTTTAAATTACATGGTTTTAAATTATGGTAACTAATCGACTACGGTTAATCAATAGTATACCTGAAAACTGAATGCAACCTCGTAATATGGACTCTCCGTAAACGGCAGATCAAACCACAAAGGAAACGGTAATATCCATTGCGAACGATTCTTACCTGCCGATTCTGGAATTGTAAATCAACTTAAAAAATGACCTATTCATTCCATAGACGACTTTCAAAATTCCGATACTTGTATCATAAACTAAGTTGTAGTAAAAATGATGTCAAAATGAAGTAAAAATGATATTTTGGAATGCAAACGAAATATTTTCAATAAATGTCCTGAAATCTGAATTTCTGGTTTCAAAATTTCAGAGTCCATAGTAATTCCGCCAAGATTCCGACTCCCAACAACCTGCAAAAATCTTAAGGTACCACGCCACGGAACAGCGAAGAGTGAATGAATGCATTTATTGATTAACGTGCCTCATGTATACAATTAGAAGCGTGTATAAAAGTATATCATGCCACAAGGGACGAAAATGCACGTTGTCAACGTAAAGTTTGACGCCTGAGCGAAATAAAGAAAGAAATTTACACGAGGTGCTAAAATGAAGCATATTTTTATGCTTGCAACGACCCATCGTTACCGGCATACTTGTCAGGTACTATTCTTCCGACGGCAACGAAAGTACTACGTTTCTTGCCTTTGGTAAAGAAACGATACATTTCCACTCGTGTTACAGACATTGAATGTGATAATTTTACCGTAGTCAAGTAACAAGACATTAATCGCACAGTCGGTCACTTTAATGCAAATAAATCGTACACGCCAAACAGAAACAATCGTTCATTCAAGTGTATATCACAAATATGTGTAGTTTCTTTATCGACAGACGAAAAACTATACACTGCGTTCTCACAACACAAAAAATTTACATAATCAAATGTAACGCGTTTGGGACTTAACAACATTTTGTTGTAACGTTCTTCAAATAAACAACTTCAAAAAATAAACTGTTAAAGATACTGTAGGTGAATAAAACTACATGCGAGCAACCTTATTACACTGGCAGGGTTGAGAAAGGGGTTTGAAAATAGGGGGTTGGCCAGAGCCACTGTTATTATGCAGGTAGAATGGCCACATGGCGGTCCGGCATGCGATAGTCAACATTCAGTATGTAATTCGACATTGTCAGAATTTTAAAATAGCGGATGTATGCATTTGTTTAATTTCAGCCCATAAATTGAATTTATTGTCAAGATAAAATAAAATAGAAAGGGACGGTCAATGATTTATTACATCAGATAGCAAAGTCAAGTATTCTTTGCAATCTGCATCTTCATACGTATCAGTTGGATAAGTTTCTTTATTCGTTGTCAACGGGTTTGAAAAAAACGCTCACATATTCGTGAGTAAAAACGAGATTAATTAACTTGCCCTCGGTCTGCTGTGCCTAGATGATAGAATAGCTCCTCAGAATCTACAGAACTATAGCTACATCGATGCTTTGCATGCAAACGACCCTCACGTCTTTTTTTTACTCAGCGCTCGTCTATAGCGATCCATTTTTCATAAATATTTTCTCAATATTGGTAAAGAGTCTCGCCAATTTCTACACCCAATTTCTCCAATACTTTCAAGAAGCTTATACAGCGGTCATTGAAAAGAATGATTCCAATAATAGGTACCGATTCGACAATGGAACTGCCGATCGATGATATCTTTGACGCGAAATTCCAAATTGTTAATTGGAAATTTATGTACGTGCGTTTACATGCCGTTGCAGTTAAACCTACGATGTTATTTTGGTTTCTAATATTGCAATGTCCAAGACATATTCGTACTCTAAAGACGAGGCTCCATACAAGGTATTAAAAGTTGAATCGGTACAGAACCGATTAGCTTATCTTACCAAAAAAAAAATAAATTAAAAAGTATTCCAATTTTTACTGTAGCGTGGTGCCTTAATAGAATGGCGTATAAAAAAGACCATTATTCGAATACCTAAAGTGCTTCAAGTTGTTTGTTACTTTTATTATATGTTACCACGGATAATTCAAAACATGTTCAAAACAAATAGTAGAACAAATACTCACCGACCATCGGTATACTCAAGTAGTGCCACGCTATGACTTGCATAAGAACCGCTACGGTAACGTTAATGAGCATCGTTCGTTTGTTGCACTTGTTCAACACAACGAGATCCACAGATTCGTATTCGACCTTCCAAAAAGTGTTCTCCGTAAAGGCATTGAGATCCATGACACTTTGCCGATTGAAGACGAACATCAAGAGTTTCAGAAGTTCTACCATAACGGTTATCGTGCACGGAGCATTGTAAGAGATTGCCTAACAATTATCGTTACAATTACAGTAAGAACGCATATCCGCCACGTCTCTCCCGAGATATCGAACGCACAGCTTGACAATTGAATTTTGAGAATCGCGTACATGTAAATCGCCCCAGGAATAGTAGAAATCCGTGCCCATGACGACCAAAGCCACAAGCATCGTCGCAATTGTATAACCGAGCACGACATTCGACACGATTTTGTCGCGTTTTTTTTCCACGTACCACATACCAACGACTTGCATGTAGAAACGCGTCATTCTTATCGACGGGTGATGATTCACGCTACGTAATTCCATCCCCGTAAGTTTGAAGGGATTCTTTGAATAAGCGGTCCGCCGACGGTCGCCTAACGTACCGGGAAATGATAGACAAGAGATATTTATTGTAACTCGATCGTGGCGTAGATCAAAGGGCCGGGACAGTGTAACAGCGCGGTTAGATCTTTGCTCGACAAATTCCCTCCTATAATTCGTTGAACAATTCATTGCAATTCAGGCGGAGGAGCAAAGTTACTTTCCGTTTGATAGTACTCAAGACACGAGGTGTCCTTTATCGAGGATTATTAGAGGGCACCGTGATAGCCGTTCAAACGTGCAATTGTGTCAGTAAACGCTGTACTTTTTCGTCGATAGCCAGGTGACCAAACTGGTCTATTCCGCGCCAGTCTTCACAAGTATCTGCTACTGCGACGACCTTTCGAGACTCAATTCTTACAAATCAGGGCAATGCAGGTAATTCGTAATTATAAGCATTGTTCGAGGATAGTTACATTTTTTTTATATTGCACCGACATTCGTTTACGCAGTAGTGTTCGAAACTTCACCAAAAGAAATTTGCATCAGCTTCAATCGTACTCTGAATAACCGGTCACTGCAGCGAGGAACTTTCTTGACCTTGCCTCAACAGCGTCAAATATGATATCGATGTGCTGAGTATCTAACGGAGTAGAATATGTGAAGACCCAGGATAAGACTGAAGTTAAATAAGTAAAATTGCATCTCCATCTTACAGTTGAAAAAGTTTCCAAGGATATGGGAAAAAAGCCGCCCGCCGTCAAGGAACAAGGACGTCTGGCTCGCATGGTGACGAACATGAGATCCTTGGCTAGTCTCCTACTCACAGGACTCGAGAGGTCGGAATGCCATCGGGCATGATAGGCAGCTTCGGCAATTGTATCACTCTGGCGTATCAGATCGTCGCACGTTAGCGTAAACATGAAGAGCTGGGTAAATGTACCGCCACTGTGGACGATGAAAATCATTCGTCTGGAAAATGATCCGTCGGCCTTTGGTAAATAAATTA
This sequence comes from Listrodromus nycthemerus, assembly GCA_963978505.1. Classification (NCBI taxonomy): domain Eukaryota; kingdom Metazoa; phylum Arthropoda; class Insecta; order Hymenoptera; family Ichneumonidae; genus Listrodromus; species Listrodromus nycthemerus. The sequence goes on along the minus strand of OZ021679.1, from coordinate 18,535,684 downwards.
TTCACATTTTTACATTATTATCCTGAGTAGACAACGGCGGAATTAGCGATAGGCTTCGCTAAAGCACCCGGCGACAATTTAAACAACGATTTTTCGATAGTGTTTACTGTACCAAACTCGTTAATCGGGCGACCGACTGACAATTGCTTAATTTTAAAAATGTCCATTCTGTCGTCATTAGAAAAATTCAGGATGTGCCATTAATGACTTACCAATACAGCCTGATAGGTGACAAGGCATATGAGAAGACTGAACAACAGAACCTGTCCGAGAATGACGAACGTGTACACCTTCTCAACCATCCCGACGAAACCGATTATTAATTGATGATTCCGGACCCAGTCCTTGAACTCGGCGGTTCGCCCGATATGACTCGACCCGCCCATCGAAAGTCCATCGTGATTAGATTTTAACGACATCCTCGCTGATTGTTCGGTACAATGTTCGAGTCCGCTCACGTCGTACATGAGTTCCAATCTTTTCTGCAGAATTCGAAATTGTCCAGACGTGTAAACGATCATGATGCACAATAAATTGTCGAAGCAGAAATAACATATTCCCGAGTGTATCAGCGCCAGCATCTGGAAAATAAAATGAGCCAGTGGACTCGATGACAGCTCAACTTGGATCGTCTTCATCATCGACGAAATGTACTTCGATAAAAAACAATATTTCGAAGTACGGCGTGCTCGTTACTGGAAAGTCCAACCAAATGTTGAACGGAAGTATACGATCGGTCTCATTCTTCCCCAAGTTCTCTAAAATCGTTTCACACTTTATCGAGACTCGATCGAACCGATCGTCGGCTTTAACAAAACGGTGAAGAAAAGGTATTTGGTCTCACCTACGATAGGATGGATCGTGTAGCTACACACCGTGCATTGAGCGAAGAAGGTGAACATGCAGACAAAGTAGACGCATCTGGTCTCGCAATCTTGCACAACGCTTTGACCAAACAGGTCGTAATCGCGTTTCCAAAAGTTTTTGTCACTAAACCTTATGAGATCGATGAACGCGTCTCGATGTATCACAAACACGATGAGTTTGAGGAGAATGAGCAAGACGGTCATCGCGTTGCAGGCTGCGTAGGCACCTTGCTGAGACGTTATGCTCATCAAAGCCGATAGATCCAACATTGCTTGTAAATAGAAACAGCCAAACTCACATAAAAATTTCGTCTACAAAACCACAAATCGGTTCCAGTTATGACCCACGCGACCGAAATGGCGATGCACGTGTAAGTCTTTGCGAGATCCATGATCAATTGGTCGCGGCGATCATTAGATATCCAGAAACCAGTAAATGTCATGAAGAATCGTGTCAATCGTACGGCCCGAGCGTCCCTCATCGCAAATTTCGCCGAGTTGTTCGTCGTTTCGTTTTACTATTGCGAGGATGTTGCGTGATCCACTACCTTCGAGACAGCTAGGCGACTACCGGTAATGCATAATAGTGAGCGAAACATCGTGTGAGCTGGAGTGTGACCTCCGTCATTAGCTCTTGACAGCCTTCTCAAACTTTCTCCGGGGGTTGTATTATTACAGAGACAGAGAGAGTACTTTTCGCGTTCGGATCTAAACGGTGAAATTCTCACGGGAGGGGGTGGTCGGTGTTTCATGGAGTGGGACATCAAAGGTTCTCCGTTTTTCAACACGAAAATTGTTAAGCAAACGCATGCACGACTTCGCAGTTCGCCTTCATTTCCCAACGACATATTTATTGACGAAACTGTTGTTAACGTGATCTTTGATCTCTACGAATCTACGTCTACTGTTCGCCACTCTGTCGGAGGAGGGCCAGGTACGAGATCGCCGTATTGTTTATCTGTTATAAACGACAAGCTGTATCTTATAGAATGAAACTATTTATAAGAGTGGCTGTCTTACCGCCATGAAAGTCTCCAACGATATTGGAAAAAATCCGCAGGCCGTAAGGCAACAGGGTCGTCTTGCTCTCATAATCATTATTGTTATATCTTTCCTGAGCAATTTTGCATAGGAGTTGCTCTGAGTCAGTAAATACCAACCTGATCTGTACGCCGCGTTAGCGACATCGCAACTTGCCTCGTACAAGTTGTGACATGTCAATGTGAACATAAAGAGTTGTGTAAACGTACCGGCGCAATGTACCAAAAAGATTATTCGTCGAAGAAATGGTCCGCCCACCTGGAAAGCGTAACGAGGCGTGTATTTTTTTTCTTTCAAGAAAACTTTCGGAAATGCAAGAAATAAGGTGCATGAGATGAGGTTCAGTAAAGACTTATCACTTATTTCAAATATGATCTGGATATGCATGCGTAAGTCAGCCACTGTGTTTTGATTCTTACCAGAAAAGCTTGGTAGGCAACAAGACAGATCAAAATACTGAATACCAACACTTGGATCAGGATAATTATCGTAAAAACAGCTTCCATACTCTCGACGAATACGATTAGCGATTGATGGTGACGAAGACATTTTTTCAGTTTTTCACTCAAAGTATGAGAGTCATCGACGTATCTATAATCGTTCGTTATTGTTTCTGGTGCGCAAATCTCATCACTGGTTCTTTTGTCGCACATGCTTTCCACGTGATAGTTCAGAATACGAAACTGTCCCTCCACATGGATATTGAGGATGCACAACAAATTGTCAAAGCAGAAGTACAAGATCCCGACATGATACAGCGACAAGGTCTACGATAATTCATCAAGGATTAAACGAGTTGTCAGACCTCGAACAAGAGTGGCGCTGACATTATTAAATCTGTGATCGAGATTTAATTTATATTGGATAACAGTCATCAAGTTTTATCGATACCTGTACGAAGAATAAAATTTCAAAGTAAGGTGACGTAGTTGCAGGAAGGTCGAACCAAATGTTGAATGGAAGATTTCTGTCCGTCTCGTTCTTACCAATATTATCTGTCATGTAATCACAAATGTACGCGTGTATGTGTACAGTGGCAACCCTTCGATAGTCCTGGCTCTTCGACACTATTGCATCCTCTCGCATTTTCAACAATATGTGTTCGTTTTCTTGTTTGTTGAGTGATGTGCATAGAGGACCTCAGGTCCTAATGTACAACAAATGCCATCTATCTATCTGTCCATCTCAAATCTTAATTCGGTAGATACGTCGAGCTTCAATAGAAAAATATCACGAAACCGCCCGAAGTCCCCGAGCCGAGGACTATCGAGATGGTTCACCGTATACATGAACCGATAACATTTATTTGTATGGTAGGACCATGGAAAGGAAGCTGTTGACGAGTGTGAAGCTCACGCATAAGTCAAAGACAAGTGTAGCATTCACATGAGTCAGAACCTCACTTGCTACACATTTACCGTTAAATTTTCTCAACAAATTCACGAGAACCACGCTTTTCGTTTTTAAAGAAGGGGCGCAGAAATACACCTTTCGTTTATAGACATGCGCAGTCATTTTTCTCGATCGCGATGCCTGAAAGTGCATTTTCGCGCACATTTCGCAGAAACGAGAAGCGTCACTCACTTGTATGCATTGAGAGAAAAAATATATCTCTACATTTTATCATCAAATTTTCCGACGGAAATGTTTGAAGCGATAGGTAGAGTTCAATTCAGAGCCCTGATGTAACGCTTCAAAATATCTTCCATGGTTAAAACGATGCGATCTGTCGACTTACCAATGATTGGAGTCATGACGTAACTGCAAACAGTGCCTTGAGCAAACGCGGTGAAAGTAAATACGAACATTATGCACTTCTTTTCGCAATCGTCGAAGATTCTGCTTCCGAAAGCGTCGTACCTCACTTGCCAAAAATTATCCCTGCTGTATCTTATAAGATCGATGAGGTTCCGACGCTTCACCGTGAATATCAACAATTTGCACTGAACCATCAGGAGTGTCATGATGTTCGTGAGGGCGTAAGCAAAGTTCTGTGTAGAACACACGAAATATTAAAAAACACGAAAATCGTATGTAACCGAAAACATGCAGGTACTCACGTAAAAGTCATCGATGGAGTAATAAAAATCCATCCAAATGACTACGGTACCGAAAATTACGGAGATAATCGTGTAGGTCAGCGCGAGATCGAGCAACATCTGTTCCCTCGACTCATTCGATAGCCAGAATCCAACGATTTTTAAGAAAAATCGTGCTAATTTTATCGAAAGTTGATTATTCGATGCCCGCGCCATCGCAGGCCTTTTTACCGACTAGCCACTCTCCGGTAAAGAAAGGTTTCTTTCTCGCTTGTTTCCAGTGAAGTTTCTCGATCGAGATGACATGAGGCGATTACCGCAATAGACCACGTAATACTACATTTCAGTCTTCACATCGGACACACCCCTTGATCAATCGATCTATCGTGCAGCCCGCAAGCAGCAAGTTTTACACTCAAAGTTGGAGCCGCTGTTTTTGACGAGATAACTACGCACACGTGCATGATTCCCATGATACTTCAACTTCTTCCTTAGTCGAGAGTCTCACATGTTGCCCCTCCCCATCTCCCGGAATTGATCGCTTCCATTTGTAAGAACGGTACGAATACGATGCCCAACCTAATAGTTGCGAGAATGGGATTCATAATCACGTCGACATGTTCGATTAGCGGGTATCAAATGATAAGTATCGTAATATGGAAATAACCGAAAGTGTTAGACAAGGAGGACCCGAAAAACAGTTCGAACAAGCGCACAGACGTGAGAATGAATTAATAATAATTTATATGGCACTCGAGGCGCAAATGGGCTTTTTATGCACGTGCAGAAAATTTCGATTTTCTCACATCGTGGAATAAAATTTCGTAAGACACACGTATGATAGAACTTCACCTGACCGTAATTGGAGCATTTTTTCGGTTCGTTCCGCAACAGCACATTCGTCAGAAGATGTTCAATCGCACTTGTATCATGAACGATTATTGCGATATGAATGCGTTAAAGCATACTTTATATGCAAGCTGTTAAATCCAGCTGGCTGCGTAAAGAATTAGACGCTGCATGCGAAAAAGTGCGCATGGGCAGGGTATTTATGGTACACTTAGCTATAAAGCGCCACATAGGCCATCTCTGACGTGCACGAAAAGTAGCGCTTTTCATAAACCAGTTACACAAATATTATTTATTCCTGCGTCAAAGCGCATGCTTCTTAAATAACTTCGGCATTTGTCTGTTTTCATGTAAGATACGGCAACGCCGTTGGAGTTGATCATACATCTGCCTCGCTCATCTGCTGCAGCAGCGTGAAGTACGATGCGGCTGTTCCTAAAATCTGTAAAACATCGGAAAATGTCAGAGCTGCAGACTATGAAAAGTTAATAACGTTTATGTTTTTGTACGAGATAAATGTAACGGGGTGAAACCGTCTTCGATGAAGCTTTACTCACACTTCTAAAAGTCTCGAGGGACATCGTGGCAAATTTTCCGGCGGTAAGGGCGCAAGGGTGACTGGTTCTCATCATCACCATAAACAAACCGTGTTTTATAAGTTTTCCCGTCGAGTCGTTTGGCAAAGAGTACCATTGCATGTTGTAAGCAGCTGTTGACAATCCATCACTCTGATAAGTTATATCATTGCAAGTCCATGTATACAAAAACAGCTGCGATATGCTGCCGAAGAAATGTAAAACGAATATACATTTTTTCGGTACGCTTTCGGCGGCCTGGAGAGTCGAAATGCCAATTCTTAGTTTCGGCCGAAGCGTTCGTTCGGTTATAGGCGTACCAAGAATTGGAAACCCCCGAAACAGATGACCATGCTAGAGAGCAACAACTGCCCGAGCAAGATCCAGGTAAAAGCTTTCTCCATACGTGCGACGTAGTCGACGAGCTTTAAATGCTCGCGAATGCTATTTTTCAAGGACTCGCCGGCCACACTTGACGCTCCATCCAGATCCCCGTATTTCGACAATCTTTCCAGATACTTGTCCGCAATTATTTCAATCTTGTGAGCGAGAATTTTAAACTGTCCGGTCACGTGAATATTGAAGCAGCAGAGAAAATTGTCGAAGCAGAATGTACAGATTCCAGAGTGCAGAGTGGAAAAGGACTGACGGATTGTAATGTGTAACTGCATCAGTTTTCCCGAATAACTCGATTGATACCGGTGTTTTTCTAGATCCATTGTTATCTTTGGATTCGTTAGATACCCAGTACAAATACCTCTATAGTGTACAGCATCTCGTAATAAGGAGACGTAGTCACTGGCCAATTGAACCACAATTTGAACGGCAGTCTTCTTTTGCTCTCATCAAATCCTGGATTATCTTGATAATTGGAGAAAAAACACGCAGACAAACATTACGATACTAGTGCGATAAAACTTTTTCTGACGTGAGCTGCAACCGCAACAGTTACGAAAACGTTTTTCGTACAAGATTAACTCCACAAGATATTAAAGTCGGGGTTTTAAAATGATATCGTGACAGTTTCAACGTTTTTACCTGTACTCACTGAATAGGAATTGACTCACCAAGAATCGGAGCAATTATGTAAATCATCGTGGCGCATTGGACTATACCGCAGAACGAGTAAGTCAGCATGACGGCCCTTCGGTCGCACTCCTTAAGAACTTCATCGCCGTACTCGTCGTAATCGATTTCCCAAAAGTTTGTCTCAGCGTACGAAATTATATCGAAAACGAGATCTCGATAGTACATGAAACTCCCCAGTTTCACTAGAATCATGACGAGGAGCATAGTTGCGCACAGATTTTCTGTCGCAGCCTTGAAGTTCCATAGAAAAAAAATCCGATACCTTGAGATTCGATTAGCTTAAATTTACGTGCAGACCTACGTAGAAATCACCGAAACAGTAGTACAAGTCGATTCCCTCGACGGCTATCGCGAAAAGGATCGCAAGCACCGCGTAACCGAGAGCAACGTTCATTAATCGCTGCTCGAATTCGCTGCTCGCCTTCCAAAATCCCACGATTTTCATGTAGAACCTAGTAAGGTTTACCGACTGATATTTGTTCTTCGTAGCTGTCATTCCGCACGGCTATCATGGCACCATTGTACGCTACAATAACTACCGCGATACACGTCTATCGTTCGGTATAACGCGATGAGGACTCCGTCAGGGAGCTATCACCATTACACAATCGACGGATATTATGCGATATCGATTTGTCACTGAAATTGCGGCATTTAGAGAACGCTTTATGCACGAAGCTGACATGCACGGTGGGATGCGGTCGCGAACCATTGCCGTCCGCTCGCATGATAGATCGACTATTATCGCGAGTCACTAATTTCCCTTCATTATAGTAAGCCAATACGTCTCGTGAGCTACTTCCTCCTCAAAAATTATTTTCAAGCCAATTTTCATCCTACGCCAGAAGTGATCATCCGGAAAAGACGAGCGTCGATCAACGAGGGTAAGGAACGTGTAATTTTTTCTTTCGCCTTATTCTGACACGGTAATGCAGTCAGTAATGGAAGGGAATTTCATTGGCGTGCATGCAAAATTATTTGGTCGTCGGAACTCGGAAGAGAGTACATGGATTTGACCAGACGGTGTAATCATTTAATTTTCGTTAATTTCCTGTTTCATCTTTCTCGGAACTGTGAAGTACGATGTCATTGTCGGTGTCACCTCGGGGATGATACGGAGAATACAATCGAGGACGAAGAAAGATGTAAGAACAACAAACAATAAACGTAAACTACCATGGTGAATGTTTCCAAGGAGACGGCGGAATTTTCCAGCCGTTAAGCAGCAGGGTTTCTGTGACCGTCGAATGGTCATCACCAAGCCCTCCGTGAGCTTCATCCCTTCGCAGTCGTAAGGGAAGTAATTCCAGAAAGTAACGTACGCGGCGAGTCCGACTCGACCACTCACAACTATTATCCCGTCGACGGTCACGGTTATCACAAGCAGTTAAAACACGGAAGACGGTGGCTTATTCCTTCGAGCAAAAACGTTTTGTGGAGACATCGATGAGAAAAAAAAATTCAATTCACGGGAGAGTAGTCGTTATCTTACCTGAGAATCTTGACAATCCGCTGGGCACAGCACAATTGTGGACATCACCACCTGTCCAAGCACCGGGGATCTGAACAACTTGTCGGGATCCTCGAAGTACCTAATAAGAGCCGAATTGCACACAGCTCTTTAATTTTTATTCTTGGAATAAATTGTGAGTAATTGTTAGAATTACTCATTCTTTATATCGAACGCAGTCATTTCCCTTAAATCCCTTTAAATTTAACACAAATTGTCGCATGTTGCTGAATCTTCAATTAAGCGGTCGCGTGCGTGTTCGAAACAACCAATGCAGACACGAACATGCACGCAGCCTTCGAAGGTAAAGCAACGATACATACGTGTAACCTTTTTATTTTATTTTTTTAACATGACTTGTTTTTTTCATTCTCAGCTAAACTGCCAGAGATTCAGCCTTGTTCGCGGTCATTACCTCTGTTATGGAACACACCTCGTAATATGTCTCGTCTGTCGGCAGGTTGAGTCATACTGGAAGGCAACAGTTCCGTTCGAGTAATTCCTACATACATCGTTTGGAAGACTTACAAATATTGGTTACAATACTTTTTACTTTTACCTATGTGGGATTCCGATGTAACCGAAAAAATTTCATTTCTCTGGCTCCACACTGACTGCCGTACCCCAAAATGCCGTGTTCTTGTGCCGAAACTTCAATTAGCCAAATCATCGTACGACCGAAAATCACGGATTCGAACCCACTTCTTCCGTATGGTCGATCCTTCAAAACTTTATTTCTCTGAACGGTCATCCTATTGCAAATTTATTATACCTAATCTTTATTTAAATAAACGTTACTCTTTGGAAATCGTAATTGGCCGGATGCTGCGCTTTCGAATCGTCGCTTAACGGCACTCGACCGAATGATAATTTCAAAACAAATAAGCAGATTCCCTTACGAACGATCTAACGAAGTTTCCTTTTCAAATCCGTCGTCATTCCGGTCTCAGAAATTATTTCTCGTGTGTCCGACAACTTGCAAAACTATCGATTGACATAATAGGAAATCTGTAATTTTAACGAAATGCACAATAACTTGCATTAGCGCGTATACATTTTATTAGCTATGATTTCATACCCGCTATCCTCAATTCTGCTCTTCCATAACCCGTTCATCTGGGAGCCAGCGAAGAAATCACCTAGCGCGAAATAAAGGTCTACACCTGTAGTAACGATTGCGATCGTCGTTGCAACGTCACTTCAATGTAGAATCCATTAGAGACCCATCTGTTTTCTTTTGTTCTGGCTGCCGATATACCGACGAGGTGCATGAGAAATCGAGTCATTTTTATGGATAAAAACGATCCAGAACCGGAAGCCGTAAACAAAGTTCGCTTGCCTGAAGTATATAGGTGTGAGTCTCTCCCGCAGCGGGTAACGCCAGCAGTGATAGAGGATATCGATTGCAACCATAATAATAAAGCGAAGAATGCATTCACAATACGAACGGTTCTTTGATGTGGAATTTTACTGTTTCCTTTTCTCAAGAAGAAAAAACTTTGATCAGGAAGCACTCACGCGATCGATGCAACCCTAATGTCTACCATCTAATACTATTTTCAAGGCTGATAAAATTTTTTTTAAACATAACATTGGTCAATATCGGCAATAGTCTCATGCCGATGTGCCAACCGGAAATTAAGGAAGACAAAATAATTATTCAAGCTCCTTTTTTTTAATAATTTTATTGTATTTTATTTTTTGTTGAGAAAATACGTATAATTCGTGTTGTGTACAATAGAGGAATAGTTTATCTGTAGCTGCAATACCAAATGAAAGCTCAAATAATTGCCAGGTTGTTTCTTCTTTTTTCCATTAGTTGCTTACAAATTTTTGACGGTGCTTTTTTGTTACAATTTTTTTTTTCTATTATAACGACGTTCCTTACGGTGGATCGTTCATTACACTCAGCCACCGAATACAATAATAACTCGACGACGACAAGTATTACGTACGGAAACAACAGCGTAATTGGATAACGGTGTGCTTCATCTCCCGTTGTATCGACTTACAATTATACATATGTTAACTCTTTGCGGTCAATAAGAATAGCTTGGCTTCAAGGCAGACACCCAAAAGTCCTATTAACCGCCCAGGGTCAATCTCCCTAAAATAATAACATGCGTTCACTACTGTAGGTAGATGTGAGGTTTTTTTTCACAACGAGGTTTTTCCCAGCTTCGTTAACCACCCTATTTTATTCGCAATTTTTGTGTCTCTTATCTAATATGTTTCTATTATTTCATTGTTATATTCGGATATCAGTGTCAATCCATATAACGTCAACACATTATTTGAACCGAAGTAGAAAATGGTAAACGATAATAAAGATTAAATATTAGCTGGCTCGTTTAACCGACCATGTGTACCTATTATAATTATTACAATTAGTAGTTGTGTGTTCGGTGCGTTCCGATTTATTCTTTTTTTTTCTTCGATGATACCATTTGCTCTTGGCATGGAACATTACATCTTGTTGCGCATTTGTTTTTCTTCACATTAATCGTTGTTCGAACGCCGATTCGCAACACTCAAGTTTTCGCACAACTTGGACAATCAAACTTACGCATTAGAATTCTCAGCCACGAGTCGGCGGTGGACCGGTAGTGAAAAATCAGCGATTGTAGGGTTTGTGCGCGTAACATGTGTGCCGAGAGGTTGACGATTCGATGTGCTTAATTCCCCATCGTAGACGCAAGTCTTGAAAAAATTGGTCGAAGTGCGTGTTTTGCGGTTTGACAATAGGTACAGCTAGGCAAGGCCCTTCGTTCGGGACTTAACAAATAAATCATCTCGGATGGCCGACGAGGTCTTTCTTAATTCAGCTAAACTTTGTCAGCTTAATTCAGCTATAGTTTACCTTTCAAGTTCTTTAATAACTCGTATGTCACACATGCTGCATAGTCGTAAACGCAGAGGGACTATCAATGGAGCAACGGGCAACGATTTGTCTTTGCTGTTCGCTGCTTCGTCGTTCCTTAAATTAAAAAATTCAATCTGTCGGGATAGCGGTGTTGATTTCTTTTTTCAAATGGCATCGATATAATCTCAAAATACCTATCGATACAACATTACGTTTTTATTACAATTCAACAGATATTTTGTTTAGCCCGGGCTCGAATTAATATTACGGATCCTTCTTTTCGATAACTCTCACATACGATTTTGGCAGCATGGCAGTTGGCTGAATTTGGTGTTGATAGATCAACTTTACCCTATATCGATCGAGCGATATTTTTATGACCGATATTTTTGTCATTGTGATCGTGCATCGATTGTTCGATTGTCACCAGAGCTACCACCGAGAACTCGAAAATCCAGAACAATTTTACAGGATAATCCATCGATCAACGATCCTTAATCAATTTACAGATAAATGTTCTGAACCTTTTTTACGAAGAAATAAGCCCGGCGAACAGGAACAATTTACTCACCGTTCATTGCGTTACGTGATCCAAGTGACTGCCGTTAATTTTGCATATTTCACGTGACTAATCAAATTTAAGTATAGAAGTTAAAAAAAAAAAAGAAGCACGTGCCGCATGTCATATGAAAAATAGTGGTGAGCTACGTTACAAAGGCGTGTTTCACTTGCCAACAACCTCGTTCACCGCTCTTATTTCGAGATCATTTTATCATTATTATTATTATCGTTATTGTTGTTGGATTTTTTATATACCTTCGTCTGCTCTCAGGCTACGGTAAATTTATTAATGTTCTTCAACTTTAGTCGTTATCAGCATCAGGAATGCTTATTTTTTTTTCGCCTTTCTTCTATTATTCGACATCTTTTCTTCCTCCATCTTATTCTTCTCCATTATCTTCTTCAAGTTTTATCACAGTGGATTACGGTTAGAAAGTACTCGTGTACCCACTTATTGTTGAACTCCGCGCATCCCGCAACATCCTAAACCTATCTTCGCATTCTCTCGCTCAACCTTTTGTGTACAAACTTTACGAAAATAACTGCTCTACTCGTTCAAATCTCTCACATCACCGCAACAACAGTCTCTTTTTATTACAAGCATTTTCATCTCAAGCATATATCAGTACGACATTTTTTAAATAAACTTCTCACTCTTTTGTCTTGTCAAAAATGCGATGAGTCATTACACCGCTAACGACTAATGACCTAATGATGGACGATAACGATTTATTCGCGTAACTGACAATGAATTTGCACGGCATTCTGTTATTCTTAATTTATCCACATCTACTTTAAAGATCCTATACTGGTATTGTGTTTACTCATTTATTGTTAATAAAGTACGTGTAATCACAAGAGTATTAAAAAATAAATTAATTTAGAAAATGAATGTTTGGGTCATCGGCGGTACTCTTGATTTAAAATAGTTACATTAATTCCAAGTCACTTCCAGCACGGCAGTTGGTACAACTTGCGTGTAAGGGTCTGCGTTGTTTTTATAAACAATTTTTTTTCAACTCCTCTGGTACGGACGGAAGCTCACGGAATCAATGGTTTCGGTAAGAAAATATATAAGTGACGTATTATCGTATACTATTTGCCACACGAAAAAATAAGTTGAGAATGTGTGGCGCATCGGTAATTCTGTTGGACATGATATAAGTGTAGCTTTACAGTATAGATCAAGTACATTTAAGAACCGCCAACGCCAGAATGTTGCGTGGATATTAACAAGACAATCCCTTTTGATTTCACATCATCGTTTCTCGTCTTGGATCAATTTTGTAATCCCGACGTGAAAACGGAGCGCGCGTTAAACACGTTGATCTAATATTTGTTCTGGACCGTTCATAATTACTATAATAATAATAATAATGTAAGTTTCGCCATTACAAAAATGATAAATGCATAGTGCGTGAGTAGGCTGTGGTTTTTCATCGTAGTCTTGAAACGGATTGTTCAACGTCGTCGCACGTCGTACCTGACGCTCTCTCTCCGTCAAGTACCGCAAAAACCGATCGACGCGCGGTTAAGGTGGGTAAATGGACGCGATCGGAAGAACGCAGTGACCATGAATTATATTGGATTTTTTTCTTTTTACTCAGGAACATTTGCCGTTTGCGAGGTCCGATCCGAGTGACAATCGATCGATCACAACAACGCGCCACATAGCGTGTGGATGTGTGATCCATAATCTCGAACCGGCTTGTCAAAGCCCCTTCCTGGACTTGTGTATCTTCGGCATATCCGCGGACGATTTCGATCTCGAGTTTGAACAATCGAGGAGGTAGGACAGCTCGACTCGAGATGTGGACATTTCGTTCGAGGAATTTTAATTCAGGACAAGCTCATCCGGCTCGTCACGTTCTTAGACACCGGTATGATTGAATATGTAAGATACGTTGCTGTCCTGATGAACCGGCGGTCCGTGGCAGGTGCGTCTCGTCGAGGAGTTATTGTTGTTAACGTAATACGATGATTTCCTCATGCTCGTCGACGAAGACATTATAGCGACGGTCTCGTAATAGCGCAATTTGCCGCAGCAACGTCCGCTCTTAAGTATCGCGACGAAGCCGCGTCTGTACTTTTTATTGAAGAATGCGTACAGAATCGGATTTATGCAGGAATTACTGGAACCGAGCCACTGAGCTATGGGCGTAGCGATCTTGAGAACTTCCTCTTCCCAATCGGCCCTCTCACCGCCGAGCTTGATTCTCGCGAATATAACGTAAAGTGGAAGCCACGACAGCACAAAGAGAATAACGACGACTACCAGCATCTTGACGACCTTTACCTTGGACTTCTGCTGTATCCTCTCCATCTGGGCATCCTTCGTGTCAGTAGGTATGTGTCTTCGCCAGACCTTAATCCATATCAGCACGTAACAGAGCGATATTAGGATCATTGGCAAAACGTAGCAGAGCATTAAATTCCCGATAAGAAAGAAGAGCGATCCGTCCTGTGGCCTCGGCCACGACTCCACGCAAAACCTCAGCTCGGGATCGTCACCGTCTATCACCAGATCGAAGAACAACAACCATGGCGATGTCGCTGCGAGCGCTATCAGCCATATAACAACTATTATCATCCTCGCTCGTCTCTTCGTTATCTGACACTTGAGTGGCCACCATATCGCGAGGAATCTGCAACAGATCAGACGAAAATTATTGAGTGCTTTTATTTTAGAAAAATTGGGGTTAAACGTATGTAGTGTATCGATAGCCAACAGGTTGAAATAACTCTTTTGAATCGGAAGAGTCGGACGGCCGAACGTGCCACGTGCAGAAAAGGAAAACGTGCTGTATCGGACCGGTCAATTCGCCGGATGTATGCACGATCGAGAACACTGAAAGGACCCCCTGGATGATCAACAAATTGACGCAAATATACAAACAAACGAGTTCTGCCAATATTGTAACGCGATTTTTCGAATGAAAGTCGCAGAACTAAAAACAGTTATTATTTTGAAACACCAATTTTTGGTATTAGAGATCTCCTTTTTTGCCTCTTACTATTCACGGTATGATTCACCTTATTCGGATACAGTTTTCGTTAAATTTCAGGCTCATCTTGTTTGTTTGGTACAGGTACGGTTCCGGTGAAGATCCAGTTTGTTCGATGTTTCCAAATCTATTTGGTATCGATGTAGAAGTAATTATAATCCGAAATGGTCCGGTGCAAAAACGGCGCTCTAATTTGATAATAAGGTACAGTGCAATGTGTTGGAAAACAGGCGGAGTCATACTTTCGGACAAAAATGGAGACCTTGCGATTTTTTGCCGACGCCGATTCCGAATTATCTTCATCGACACCAGTTGAAGAGATTTTTCCATCAAGTTAGTAATGAAGAATTTTACGTATGTTAATTAATTGAAAATTGAGACTTTTAAACCGGTGTGGGAGGAGGCGAACTAGCGAACATGAGAACGAAACCGAAAAATCTATGAAAACCTGCTGGTAATATAGGTAATACAGATAATATATGATAAATAAGTGACGTAAGTTGGGCTACCCGAGCGTGTCGAACTTGCACTGCAACCGGTTTGTTCTCGAGCGAAGTTATAACATAAATTGCCTATAGTGACAATTCATACGCGTATCATTCAGTGTATGCATCCAATATGCAACTGCATATCAATTCCCCCGCCTTTCACGAGAGAACAGCACCGTCTCCGTCACGCCCGTTTTCTTTATATTCCACCGAAGAGTAATTGAAGCTTTTTTTCTTCATGCTCTATAAACTTTTCCCGCAGTCGCACGCTCACGCGACGGATTTAACGATCGAACGCTATTTTCCACGGCTCACGCACTCCGTTAGAAGACAAAGTGATAGAGTCGTTTGGTGCCTGCATCTCGCGAATTTATCCAATTAATCAACTGTGTATTTCTTGATCTATGAAACGCTAGAAAAATGAAAGGAAAAAACTAGATTTAACTCTCTGATACGATCATAAAAATATCTACGTCTGCGAAAATTCACTTTCGCAACTTATAGCGCCTAAATTATCGGTTTAAGAGAAAAAAGTATAAGGACTTTTTCGTTCGTTTTTTGGTTCTCTACCAACGCACTTTCTCGGTTTGTTTTCTCTATTTTTGAGCTAGTTTTTACAAATTGAATATTTTGGTACGCTTTCATGGGTTAAATAATAAACGACGAAAAAAAAATTCTTAGCACTTTTTTTCTACTCTCCATTCCACACCAACACATTTGATTTAAAAAAAATTGGGCTGGTTTACACGAATTTAATATTTATTAAATTTATGGAAACGAGCCCAAAAAAATTTTGAAACATTTTTTTTTCTAATATGTTCGTTATATTGAACGTGGTAAATAAAAGTTCTAAAGATTTTTTCTCTTCGTTTATTATTTAGCCCGTGGCAGCGTGTGAAAATATTAAATTCGTAAAAACAAGCTCAAAAATTGAAAAAAAATTTCGAGAAAGTGCGTTGGTAGAGAACCAAAAAACGAAGAAGAAGGTCCTTACATATTTTTCTCTTAAACACATGATTTAGGCGCTATAAGTAGCCAAAGTGATTTTTTGCAGACGCAGATATTTTCTTGGTCATCTCTCCGATCGGGTCAACAAAGGTCGATAGACCATGGACTGCGGCGAACGTAGAGGCCCTAAGGTACTAGAGGTAATAAATTATCGTCGTGTTCAATACACGATTTTAAGATTTCCCAACAACCTGAATAACGGTTTTTTTTTTCAAGAATAACCGCAAAATAACCGAGAAAGTAATTTTTTACTGTGCAAAAATAACGAAAAAATTACAAGATTTACCTTTATGAACATTCATGTTTACTAATGCGATTATCTTATCAGTCACTCAAACGAAAAAGCAACTGTTAGCAAGCACACGCGGAGTGAGCTTTCATACGCGCAAGAATTGCGGTAAATGGGACCTCAAATTACCGTAATTTTTTCGGTCGTTTTTTTGGTTGCTAAAGCTGCTAGGGTTATTCTAAAGTAAGTCAGAGTGTTATAAACACGAGGGTAGTATGGTCACCCCAAATGTTTTAATATAACGTACAAATAACACTGCTTCATGCAGTTTTTTTGTGTACGTCGTGACAACATCATTACACAGAAAATGATATGATTGTTTATGCAAGGGTCATTACGTGGCACATTGCCCACAGTTTACGGGTGGTATTGTCACTATACCCATTCTCCTTTTACTTTGGCATCTGAAGCATTTGCCGGAAATAATTATTGTCTTTCTTTAGTTCACGTACACTGCATAAAATATACCAAAATGTGTTTTGTGTAATTCTCTTATGCTTCTGGAAGTCCAATCGACTACCAATTCTAGGGTCATATCACCCGCAATATTTGGGTTGTATGACCGATCGACAAATATTTATTTATGGAGCTACAATTAAGTCATGCATCGAAAATATCGAAAGTTCTAAGTGAGCTACTTAAATTCGATGTTTCTGGAATCGACCACAATGAAAATTAAAATGGTTTCTTGACATTGCACCATTAATTATCATTGCACAATAAAATATAGTCATATCACCCCGACTTATACCCTCATCCTTATTCCATCTCGATGAGAAATATTGCGATTTTTCACAAGCAAGGAAGTCAATCTGATTAATATCACAATGTGTGTGTACGTCTGTTTTTGCCGAGGGATATAAAAATTCGCTTTTCCATAAAGACCGGACGAGAGGGTCCGAGGGTCCGGCAGGTTTGCGTCTATAAAAGCGGGCAAATGAAATGCACGGTAGCAATAACGTTTCTATGGTCGGAGGCGGATTGGTGAGATTGCACCGTCGTAGATGCGTGCCGTGGTGGTAAGAATTTGTACGTCGGTACTCGCAACCATTCAGTCAAGATATTCGCGGTTGAAGCAGCGTGAGCGTGTAGTAAAGTTCTCGTTTTCTCCCGGCATCACAGTTGCGTTTCGCCTTGCATTTACCCAAGTCGAAGCGCGAACGAGAGCGTGTATAACCTTTAGGCATCCCCGTTTATTGCCCCGTTCGTCCTCAGGGATAAAAGCCGCAAGTTTCCGTCGGTATTCTCGCTGATAAGCTTTGTGTACTTCCTCCCGCTCACGCTACAGTAAAACGCAGCTTCGCACAACGAGTGAGGCAGTTGTATAAACGCTGCCAAGTAAGGTGGTTGAAGAGGGGGTGGGAGGGGCTACGCGGAGTATATGACGGAAAGGGAATAAAATCGTACGGCGAGGGCGGAATTAAAGCTCTTTCGACTACGTGTCTTGGATTCGTAATTATAATTTTATTAAAAGTTTCGAACGACGATTGAGGGTGCGTTGTGAAGAAAAAAAAAGGAAAGAGGAGTCCATGAGACTCGGGGCGGGGGTTCGGGGTAAGGCAGGGTAATGACTCGATGACGAATTCAATCGGTGATGGAGTACAATAAAAAAGTAAAAAAGAACGAATAATGTTTGAGGGGGATGATTGTATTCGATAGATGGCCGCAATAATAATATGATTTTTTTTCACTGCGCAACAACCCTGTGATTTTCATCGAGGATGACCGCCGGTGTTATCGTCTGCCTTTTTGATTTTCTTTCGAAAAGGGGAAATCTTTTTTTTTTTTGTTTTTTGTTGTTGTTGTTGTTGTTGTGGTTTTCGTTGCTGTTGAGTTGACGCATAATCGCAAGGATGTTGTGATAGTGGATCTGCTTCATTTGATGTTGGATGTTATGGAGTCTAACCGTGGAGACCGTGTCCAAGAGCGAGACCGTGTCCGGCGAGAACGGTGTGCGTGACGATGGGGGCGGCGTGGACGACCGGGGCAACGGGCTGGGCAACAACGTGAGCGGCATAGACGGGAGCGCTGGAGACCACATGTCCAGCACTGATCGGGCCAAGACCGTGGCTAACATGAACACCGGTCAATCCACCGGGAGCGGCGACAGCGACGGCCAGAATGGCAGCGAGAACAGCCTATATTTTTTATGGAAAAAACCATGAGTCATCTGTTCGGTTAACAATCTTACCATTGTAATGATTCTCTGTGTTGAAAAACCACCCTCCGAAATATTGAATTTCACCGCACCTTCTTTGAATTTCTATAACCGCCCGGGTTTTGCTCATTCATTTAATATTCGGCATATCTATATATTTTTCAAGTGTAAATACTGGATGTCGATGGTGAAACCAGTCGAGCAAGGAATATTGTGATTATTCGATATTGCAATAGAACGGATAACAAGCAAATCCGATATCTACGAAGGCGAGATCAGACGGGAGACAAGAGTCGCGGAGAACGGACAACCGAGTTCCAAAAAAAATGGTAAACGGCATTCCGTATTGTTGTGTATAAGTGCACAAGGCGATAAGTCGCGGCAGCCGTTGCACGATCAGCAACGAACTCGTATACCGGCTATCATGTAACTTTGCACATAGAGATCTTACGTTAGTTGGCCAACACAATGTGCATGCCTTGCTGGTTTCACACGCATTTTTGTGACCCGTCCCTCCAAGACCCGGGAGTGAATGTATAAGGCGCAATCTCGTGTCGATAGGCAACTCTAGCCGAGTAAAGGTTAACAAATGGAAATGTCGACTCGAATGTACGCGTCGTTCGTGATCTTTTAATTGTGTCTAGCGGGATTTGAATTTATGTGAAAGGGGTAAAGCGATAGAACAAGACCGGTGAAGAGTAGTTTCGAACATCATTGAACCAATGACTTTTGTCATGACTTTTTTCTTCTTCCGATATCGCGTTTGATAAAAACCGAGACCGATAATAAATTAACCAAGAGAAAACGGCGAATTTCAGCCGGAGAGAGAGACAAACGGTTTGGCGGTTTATCAGATGTACAAGTTTAACCAAATGTTGCGGTTTTGATCAACAATATCGAGAGAGCGAGATATATAAAGAGGAAATTATCAATCGAGAAAATGAAATTTGAGAAACGTTTGTGACAAAGAATCCAACAGAGAATCGAGGAAATGAAATTTAAGAAACTTTTGTGACAATCTATTTAATAGAGAATCGCCAAGATTAAATTTTAAAAACTTCAATGATAAACAATTAATAAATGTTTATGAAATTTTCTGCTCTTACCAGCTTGAACATCTTGATGATTGTTGGGTTGTTTACTGTTTGGTGATCAGTGAACTTATGCTAGAATGGTGTACCACAGCCATTTTATACGAATCCGTCGGTGGAAAAAAATCGAAAATATATAGACAAATTTGATCACGTGATTCGGAATAAACGGCATGACGTTGTAAACGCGAATGGTTGAGTCAGCCAAGTTTAGCTTGATAGGTTGGGGTGGGGGTCCGGTTTCGACCAATAGTCGGGCTCCCTCGCTGCAAGTCCATCTCCTTTCGGCCAATCGGTAGCTTCCCGCCACCACGATTCCCTCGGTTACGGCTATCGTTCTACCGACTTTCAACCCCTGTCCCGATCTCGGAAACCCGTTCTCACCGCGTTCAATGTAGTGTTTTACTCTCTACGGGTGACCCGCACCGACCGAATACGGCGACATCGCAGTACCTATGGATATTGCCAAACGTTCATGAGAATAGAAAAACATTTATAATTAACATCCGAGAAGATACGGGATCAGCCGCAGCCAACTGTACGTGCATTGGGTCATTTGGCTGAAAAAGTTTTTTCCTCTCGGTGGCTCCAGGATCGAACGTCACAGCCGTTGTCATCGTCAAAATTGGTAATCAACGAAAAAGCAATAATTACCAATGACATTAGGTCCTTTATGTAACGCAGACAATCTGGTCATTGATCGTCGGTAAAGCGAGTCTGCATTCGAGAGCACATTATTACGACACTTTAGGAAGCTTGGTGTGGTTGCGATTGCGGCGTGTCTCAGGTGTATAGCGGTAACAGCACGACAGTGTATGTATAACGAGACAGTGAAAAAAAATATATAATCCCAAAGTATCGTGTGTCGAGCTACGAGAATGCGCTGGTGTGTATAGTTTCGACACCGTCCAACCCGGCTCCTTACTACCATCTCTTTGAGAGATAACTTCTTTTTTCGCCCCATTCGTTGTATACAAATTGTGTTCATGTCGATCATCGGATGACCCATCGAAAGGGAATACTCGTATCATTCAGGGACGAGCCTGAAGCGATCGCCCTCCTTATCTGACGGCAAAAATAGCTGCTCTCGAAATAAAATCCTCACCGACGTGATAGAGAGAACTCCGAAAGATCGAAGCACCTACTCGACGACGCCTAAAGCACTTTTCAAAAAATGAAGCTCTTACATTGAGAAGAAAGTATATGCATGAATGCTTTTCAGATTGAAAGGAGAAGTCGGAGTGTAGGATGTGGTCTTTCACAGATTGTAGGGAACTAAACTTCATTTCGAATCGATACTCACATCATACGTATATATACATATATATATATATATATATATATATATATATATATATATATATACATAGTGCCTGTGAGTACCCGTGTCTACTCACACACAGATATTCACGAACACTAAAATAAATATAATATAATATATTTTCGCCAGAAGTAGTATATTTCGTTCATATCGATAACTCGGAGCCCTGTTTTCCGCCACTTGCGAAGGACCTTCTGCACGCATCACTGGCCTTGCCATTTTCCTTTGACGCATTACCCTTCCATACGTTAGATCGTTAGATTGCTCAAAGAAATTATTAATTTTCGGAAAGAAAATCTGTAGAGTGAGCGTGTTAGTGCACTCACTCTGCATGTGTGTGAGATCGATACGAATGGCCATTGCTCATAACCATCGGGGGTGATAAAATATCGTCACGAAATGCCGTATGCATGCAAGCTGTATACATGTAACACGCGGACCCTCTGTCCCTCTCCCCGGAGGCCGATGGGTGAGAAAAATAATAAAAAGCTTCACAATCGAGGGTTGTCAATCTTGGTGAGAGTTATGTTGGACACCTGAAGCGTATCTTTTTTTACTTTCCGCGTACCGCTACTACGAACTAAACCCGTATCGCACTTTTCTCGCCTTGTACGATTATATATATATATATATCTACTCGATGCACTGTGTCTAATATGGAGCTGTACAGCGTTTACGACCGACTCGTCCCCCCGACGTTCACCCTTCGACGTACTACGGTGCATCACTGGGTGCATCGAGACATGCACACAAAATTTACAGAGCGCGTGTCCGTATCGCCTACACCGCGTTGACACCCTAGTGTAATGTAAGAGAAGAGTTCTCTATGGTTATATGAGTATTGAAATATTACGTTAGTATCTACAATAATTCATCTTGATATCGTATTTAAGTCTCTTAGTCGAAAATCCTAGTCGTAAAATCGCAAGACAAGTCGAGGACTACATTTTCCCAGTGTCTGCGGTCATCGACCGTTTTACCCCACGACCTATCTTTAATTTCTAATCGTAGTGAATCATTAGCGTACAGTTTTAAAAAAGTTAATTATTACACGTACCTGTCCAACGAAACAGCGACAAGACTGTACACCGAGGCGGCGACCGAGACACCCTGAATGTACGACACGGTCTTGCACATAAATCTTCCAAGGACCCAAGCTGAAAACGTACAATGCAGACGTTTAGATGTCATTCATATTTAAACATATCCACGTAGGTTATTATTGTGTTTATTCGCTATGTATTATTAATGTTATTCTTATAATATGCGTTATGAGAGTCGTTTGGTCAGGATTGAGCACAACGTGCGCGCTGCCATGCAATAGTAATAATAATAATTAATGAGGTCTAGGTGTTCGGATGACGCGGTGGGAAATGCCACCGAAGCCGCTGGCAGGGTAATATCATCATTGTATGTAAACACATAAATTGATTCTCGTCGATACGTACGTTCGACATTCGTGAGATTCGCCACACGGTACGTAAGTGTGGGTCTGCAGCATGCACAGGCCTATCAAAACGAATGAACTCTCATGTACGTGTATTTCACGTGTGCGCAGGAGCGAGCCGTCCAATGCGAGCGGACTCGCGAACAACGAGATACGTTTACACAAGTCGTCGGGGTCTCGGTAAGATTGCGAGTAATTGTATGTACAAAAGTGAAGGGCAACACTCGCTCGCGTCGAAAGGTAAACGAAATCGGCTATCGAGCGACGGAGTGGAAATCATTATACAACCAAATGTGTAATTCGCGCCGTTGTGATAACGAGATCGAAAATCTTTGATATTACGTGATTAAATTTTTCACCGAACAAACAGGACTAATTAAACTTGTGCAAAGACAAGTAAAAAAAAATATATAATGCTCATGTCACACCGGTTACCGCGTCTATAGCTTCGCTTGCTGAATGTCGCGGAACGATCGGTGAACTCAAAAACCGATCGTTTCGAGTCGCGTTATCGGAGGACCAAGGGCCAAGAGCAGTTTCATGGATATCTCGCGGGCAGCTTAATTAGCGGTGCGAAAATTCCAGTGGACGCAGCGTGGTTGGACGATGCGTCCACTCTGAAAAGGGTTCCATTATGCCGGTCGAGCCGAGCATGTAGGCGGAAGGTTTCGCGTGTACGAAATAACCACTCGAAGCTTTTATGTCGCATATCCATGGTTGCCTGTGTGTGTATCTAAGTACATATAAACATACGAGGGGGGTATTAAAATCGCTACAGCCTCCGTAACTCTATATCTCTCTCGACGTCTCCTCTGTCAGTAGTCCGGGCACGCAATCCCTTCTCTCCCATTGATATTCGCAACTCTCGCTTTCCACGGCACCGGACACCTACATGTATACATATTTTTTTCTATTCTTTTTATGTTTAGACTAAAATGCAGAGCCTTGCACAAAGCCGGTCTTGCGAGCAGTTGGATCGCCTTGCCATATCGTATGGGCATCGATGAAACGTAATAAGCTATAATACAACACTCCAGACTGACAGTAAGCACTTACCACTAATGTACAGATTCTCATTTCCACATAACACCATAAGATGGTAAAGAAAAACGAGCGTACAAAGGTGAGTCACTTGAGACGTTTTTTGGTCACGGAGATCGAAAAGACTCCCCATGGGTGTGTCTAAAATTTCCGTTGCATGACCTAGAATTTAACCATTGAAAAATGTTGAATTTTGAATGAAAGAAAAAAAAAAGATTGAGCTTTAGTTCGTGAAATGGAATGCGTTTCATCTTGAGCGAAAATTGCGACGAAGATCCGATGGGCAAGTAACGATCGTCCACTGCTCGAAGCTGGCAGAGGAGGACGTGAACGATGCAACAAAAAAAGCAGAGAGGAATGATGATTCGAGATCGTAAACCACGTGAAGCGACATGGTCCCATTTTCGCGTGCAGAGATGCTTTGGGTGTCCTTCGCCGTGAAAGTATCGCGCCACGTGGATGCTGTCGAGATTGGAAAAGCTATTATCGAGAACACTGAAACCCATACTATTTCCAACATCTTACAATCCGCACTAATTTCTGTCAGTGTTCCAGCTAAGCGTTCGAGAATACCGTGTACAATTTAGCTGAATGCGGATCGAAAGCATCGATTCGCTAATTGATGTTAACGTTTGCGCGAGCGCGTCTGCAAATCGAGTGCAAGCCAGGCACGCTTTGTGTGCTACAGTGGCTCATATATTCCAGTACATTGAATGCACTTATGCTTCCCTACTAGCGCACGACTTTCACTCGATCGAACGCTCAGTGGCCAGTACGCAAAATTACACGCGCGAATCCGTCCGATTAACGCGTAAAATGGGTTTATTAATACGTCATATATCAATAAATACATTATCTTCTGTATTTATTGATATACCATTTGTATAACCGATTTACAAAATGCGAATATCCAATAAGACACCCGTGCTTTTCACAAGTATATCGCGTCGCATAGATCCGTTTCGAAGCGCGGTTTAAGAACCGCCTGCGCTTCGAGAAAATAATATCGTAAACGCTTCTGAGATAATCGATCTCCGACTGTAATTTACTCGCAAGAAGTATATACTCAGGCATTGGTATTGCGTTGCAGTAACAGCAGTACTGAGCACCAATACCATTGTCAATTCCAGTCCTGATGCTGCCGCTGTTGCTCGTTACTCCCTGTGCCTGGTCGCCGGCACGCCTGTTTGATGAGGTCAATGCGAATGTGGTGGTTAACAACATATCGATCTGCGCGCCCGCAACTTACGTTACCTTCTGTGGCATAATACCGGCAACACCAACCGTTTGTGCACCGTACGGACTTCCCCGCTGGCCTAGTCAAGGGACTTGTTTGCGACAATGTGCCGCTGCGTGTTTTACCGTGCCTATTATTATGTTTTTCCGTAATAGGTGACTTCTCGGATCAGGAGCAACTTTTCTGTTTTCCGTCTCTTGCAGGTCACGAAAGTCCGCTAGTTCCTTCGCAACGCAAGCACCTCATTGAGGTGTGTCGCTGCGTATCTCGACATACCAAGGATCAGGATCGATTGTCCCGTATATATGCGGAACCTCCATGCGGAGGAAATTTCTGAACACCCGGGATCTGAATAACCCGCCGGATATCCCGGCAAAAGTGAAAGCACACTGGCAACTTTCGGAGCAAATGGAGCGTGGTGAAGCTCACAAATCTTCAAGCTCGATGCGACACGGGCGGAGATAACGAAAGGCTGCTGAAAGGTGAGGTTTACGGATTGTAAGCGATCGGAGAAGGAAAAAAAGCCGAGGTATAAATAGACACGAACGATAAGGAAATGGATCGCTAAAGGCCCATTACGGGAACAACATCAAAATGTATTCTTTTCTTAAATATCCACGGTTCCGTTGAACATTTTTTGAAAAAAAAAAATTATAATGTGCCGAGGAGAACTTTCATTAACTCCATCCAGGAGCAATCGACAATATGCATACGTGCTAGAATGATAGTTCGATAAATAGCAACAACTGTTATATGTCAGAAGTTATCAAAAAATTGCCTACTTTCACTTCACCAAGAAAAATAAATGATTGTATCGACCAAGAAGCAGTGAGACACGTACGGAGGTGTTATTCGATAAGTACAACAAAAAATGTGAAAAAAAATTAAATAAATGATCGACTAACAAAACGATCCTTTATTTGTACCAATAGGTAACAGCTTTGAAAGTACGACAACGCGACTTTTTGGTTTATCCAACCGCTTATTTTTCTCCGCGTAACGCTAATGTCGAAATCATGACGTACGTAATTAACAAAGCGCTCTGTTAGTTTAAACTGGTGGTATGGTGAACGCCCATCAGCGAACAACGGTTACATACTTCGTACATCTGCAGCGAGTGTTCTCTCGCAAGTTACATGCACCCGCCGAATTCCATTACCAAACGTGCACCGGACACCGACAATTCGATGGAAGCTTTATGAGCATTTCACTGTTCCTGCGTTTGGGAATCTTCTGGCCGCATCTGCTTCATCGGAATATCGGGTAAGGTTTGGCGAGAGTAGAGGGAGTTAGCGGTGGTGAAAGACAAAATCGTTTTCGCTCGTGACACTGTAGCTCGTTGGATAGAGTTTGAAACCGGCCCATCGAACGTGCACACCAAACCATCGTCGTCTTGCCGGCGGGGCGGGGGGAGAGGGTGGATTCATACGCTCCCTCCGGGAGTGCTTGGACCACCGCTGCTGCAACCTGCTGCTGGATTCGCCTTTCTCAC
Source organism: Listrodromus nycthemerus (assembly GCA_963978505.1). NCBI lineage: Eukaryota > Metazoa > Arthropoda > Insecta > Hymenoptera > Ichneumonidae > Listrodromus > Listrodromus nycthemerus. The sequence continues at coordinate 18,509,714 of OZ021679.1, read as the reverse complement.
GAGTCTCCCCTCGAAGTTACCGACTGTATTTACGCGCCCGCGCGCATCATCCCCGTCAGCACCAACGGTAATAATGTATGCGTTCGTAACTTAACGAAAACGCCGGAGGATGTAGAATTTCGACAGGACAGATTCCGCTCACGTATGGATGGAGGGAAAAAGCGAGCGAGGAAAGAGACTATACGAGAACGAGAGAATGCTAAGGAAGAACTCGAGGGAGACTGCATTTTCTCGAAACCACACGCCAGAGGATCTTCCTAGATTTTCTCAATGTCGCCATTCGGGTGGTTTCGGACGACTGAATTTCTCTCCGGAGGACTTTCATGTCCCGAGTTAAATAAACTCTATCCACGATCCTTTCCTGTAATGGGATACATATACGTTCATTTGGTACAACATAGTGTGCCGCAGCAACTACTAATGGTAATAACACTCGTATTATTCATGGGAATAATGTGCCAGAAAATGAAGGAACGTTTTACCATATTGAAGACCTGCTGAGATCAACCCGTGGCCAGCCGCGTGGCCGGTGAACTCGTTTTAGGACCGGAAACCCTTTTAATCCGGAAGGATGGATGAAAATGAGAGTAGGGAAAAAACCGTGGCTCAGGGAAATTAAATTAACGCGCTTCGCGTCGTCGCTCTGTGAGTCGTTCAGCCTCAGTATATATATATATATATATATATATATGTTCCGTTAAACAAAACGAGGGATAGACAAAGGTGCGAGGTGGAGAAGGCGAACCAACTATTATACGAAAGCGGACAATGGCGACCGTGATTGCGCTCCGCCTAGAATGGCCAACTCTAGTTGGCCACCCTCTAGGGGGTCCTTTTGCCAATGCCACGGCTGCTCTGAAAATTCCAAATGCCAATCTATGTTCTCCTAAACGTTAATGACAATCCGATGTCTAAGCAAGCGTCTATCCGAGTCGCTGGCTCTCGTCACTTCTCGCCCTTCGCACTCTCCTTTTCTTTAGTACCATCTAATTCAGAAGAAAACTATTCACGAGTAGGGGAATTCGGGGCATCGCTGATTTTCACTTCCCGTATAGCCGAGACCTTGACTCCTAGCTCGGCCTTCCTCGACAATAGAGAATCACCGAGTGACCGTGAATCAGAGCGGCTTTTAACAGGAGGATCGTGCTTGAGGCACCGTAATGAGGGAATACGTGCGGGTCCTTCGGTATGCCGTACGTTCGTCGATACGGAACAAAAGGAAACTCTTCTTCTCTGATCTTCGATTCTTGTTGTCAAATTCGCAAATACCTTCGACCTTCTTTCAATCTATCCAGACAGACAAGCGAACGAGGAAGCTCTCCCGTCTGAAATATCAAACGACAAGAATACCCTTTGATTATTCCGATATGGAACCGGTATCCGATTCGTTTCTTTACCTGATAATGATACGAAAACGAGCAAAGTACTTCGCTCAGTCGGGATCGTCTGTTACGGCTCATTAGAATAATCCAGATATCTGTGTTATCTATAACCGGTATCGCATTATGATAGTTCCTCGTGGCTTTCTCCTCCGATCTCTTATTTTCACCGACAGACACGGATGCAAATAAAAGCTGCGTGAATAAAAGATGGAAAATTCTCGAGGGGGCTGGTCGCGCATAGATATATACATATCTATGTGTGTATAAATTATGTGAAAGGTGGTGTGAGGGGGTTGTAGAGAGCATGCGATGGGGCCGAGGCTGGTGGCCGCGCAAGCTAGCGTTCCATTCCACATTCGCGCTTGGTGGAGCGGGTGGGTTCGCGCTCTCTCGCAGCGAGAGCTTTCGCGGTAGTAGATTGGCCCGATGTAGGGCAAACACCCAAGACCCCGGCACTGTGCCCAGCGGTACTACTCAGCTTCGTAGCACCTGTGTGGGAGATGTTCCTGACATTGCGACTGCGCGAGACCCCTCGTCGGGGACAGTGCCCCGGTTTCGAATACCTTCAAGGTTTCGATGCCCCGCTCCCAACACCATCGCCGTATTCTCCACCTTTACCAACTGCCTGTAACTTACTACCACAACCGAGTCCGCTACAGACCACCTGTACAGTCAGATGTCACTCTCTCGGTCTCCCTGACTCGCTCGCACGGTAACCTGACAAGATCCTGCTCCACGACACGAGACTAAAAGAGGTCGGAATTAGCCTTCTGTCAGACGAGTTCCAGCGATTAATTGTTCACGAATCTTTCCGCCCAACTTTTGAGGTGACGGAAGGGCCAAGGTGGCGGGTCGTTGGGTCGATACCCAGTTTCCCCGCCTCAACGAACTAAATAATGAAAGAATTTTCACGAAACTCTAATTCAGGAGTAATGGAAAAGTGAACTTTTTAGGCTGACCGATGATATATTCGTACGGTTGAGAATCGCGATTTGCTGGCGGTTCAGCCGAAAATTCGGAATGTAAATTCGTGCTACACAATTGTCGCCTTTCGTCGGGCGGAAAATAGAATTAATATAATTTGTCCGATTATTTTTTAAGCGTGTGGACTCAAAGAGAAATCGTCGAGCCGCGACGTGACCTTTGTTTTGTCGGCGGATGAGAGGAGCACGAAAGATTCGCAAAACTACTCGGGATTCTCCGGTACTCCCACCCTGGTTGGCTCCTACCTCTGGCCGTGCCGTGCTTGCGCTTTCTGTGTGCATGTGTGTGTATCTCTGTGTGTGCGCGCGCGGAAAGGTGACGGGGGCTCGTGTACCCGAGAGGTAGTGACCTAGTGCCGCGGATGTGGCCGAGATGCATGACCTGAATACCGCTATGCTGTACAGGTGTCCTACTGCCCTCTACCCCTACGCGCCCCCTGCGGCAATACTATAGATAAGTAGTATGTTATAACTACTACAGTATACCACTCGATTACGGTAGGTACCTCTAAAAAAAAATATCCTTCCGATAGTCGTACCGACACAGCACGCGGGTCTTAATTTCAAAGATTGCTTAGTTTTGTTTCGATGAACAGTTTCATGGGACAGTAAAAATGCGTATTGAGGCGGTATATGATCACCCGACGATACTATCAAATTTTTGAAAAATCGATAGAACCGTTGAAATGTCATGTCATATTGAGTTTTTTAAACATCATTAAAAGAAACGTTGCATGAAAAATTTATCATGTTTTGTTGCTTCATTCAATTATATTGCTTGAATAAATTAAACGAGTTCAATTTTTTTTCAAATAATTTTTTATGATTTTCTGCTTGATAGAAAGACATGGGACTTCTAGGATAATTTATGTTCGGATATAGGAATTTTTTCGAGTGTTTGGAAGACCGTTAAAGGCAATCAATCGTGGCCGATATCCGATCTGACTTCTTATTGCCGAGAGAAAATAAAATATTACGGTTTATAGCTTGAAATCGATGCACCGTCCCCTCGAGGGATTTGTTCGAAGGGTAATTTTCCTTAGCCGACAGTGCAACCAGAATGCAAGAGGATATTTTGCTGCGGGTGGGCGGAAGGGCGGCTCCCTTGAAATACTGCTAATTTCTCTGGCGCGCGCTGAGTCTGCCACTTCTGTTCGCGACAACAACGGGCTGAAATTGCGAAGAAGCACGCCCTGTGTACTAAATACGATGATAAGAGCAAACGAGATAACCGGAGCAAGTCGGAGAGGGCTGAATCGTGTAAAAGAAAATTTACGTTGGATTTTAGCAACAGTTTCATCAACGTTCCCCGAGCATGACCCTGGTCGAATCAAAGTACGAAACTGGGACACGTTGTGGGAGATTCGCTCGACGAGACGAATAATTCGGGAGTGGTGAAGGTCGCGCGCAACGACGACGAATTATCCTTCTGTCGAACCGCCTCGCGCTTTCGTCGATCCTGCTGTGCGCCCTTCGCCTCCGATCGCTGACTGCACCGTTGTCGGATTAACTGACAGAAATTTCGTTCAATTGCGTTCGATGTGTTACCGGATTTTAATCCAAAAACTAATTGACGTCCATATAAATAACGATTTCTATGCGATAAGTCAATCTTGTGCAATATACGCTTTCAGCCGAGCATATCATTCGTATCAGCACGTGAGAGCTTCATGCCCGAACGGCTAATCGAGGATATCATTGTACAGACACGCGCGCACCGTAGATAACACACATTCGAGCGGGAGATAGGGATTTGTGGCTCTAAGGATTGCGGCGTTCTCCACGTGGTTTAACACGAGCGGCGTGAAATCGATTCCTGGTGCAGATTTTCATCGGTTTCGACATTGACCAACGAGCGCAGCAGCGCTCGCGGTCATAAATTTTCGGCGAACCTACCCTTGACCAATAACCGTACGAGTCGTCGGTAACGGGGAGAAGAGTGAGGCAGAGTGAGGAACAAACCCGGTACGCGCGATAGTTTTTATGTGGGCTATGTTCATTTTCGCGTTATCGTCCAACTGCTGAGGAGGTCAAATCAATTGCCCTCGTATGCGACAAATTAAGGTCAAACAATAGTTTGCTTTATTTTTCATTTTTGTTCTCACAGGGTAAACTTGATTCGTGGGACCATGGTTGGAACAATCGCAGCCGGTACGATACTGCTGGTTCCGATATCGATCAATATACATTAGAGCTCATGTCATCCGTCTAACAGGCCGGCTGGGAATCAAAAATATCATGGTTAATTCATATATATACGTATATATATGTATATATATGTATATATATGTATATATATGTATATATATGTATATATGTATATATGTATATATGCAGACAGACAGAAGGTATCATGACGGTAACGCACCGAATATCCGTCTGCGACCCAGATACGTATAATTATTTTCTCACGAGGCTCGACCTTGGACTGGCCAAGTATAAAGTGGGCCATGTCTCCGTCTGCTGTGCCTACCAGGCCACCCTGGGCAGACCGGCCTACCGAACTCGACATACCTCTCTTCCTCACTCCCACTATCTTCCCTCGTTATTTACTTCCCCTCTCGCGTTCCATTGCTATGCAATCGGATGGCCTAGAGGCAGGACTCACTCGTCCTTTTGATTCCACTGGACTGATTCAGCTTTGTTTCCACGTGTGACTCGCTCGCAACAAAGTTCGATTCTTGACACTCAATTCGCCACGCAGGCCACGACGCTCCGATACTATTTTGCATAGATCATTTCAACGCTGTTAACCTTCGATCTTGCCTTCCCACGGTTCCATCCAAACTTCTTTAAGATAACCGTTATCGATGCGCCCACCTCCCGATCCCTTCACCGAGTCGTCCTTCAGGAATTCTCAATAAAGATCTGTCGCACTGCAGCGTGAAACAAGACTCTTCAAGTCGATGGCCAAATTCTCCCGTTCGCTTCCGGCGACGATTGCTCGCAGCGAGCCTCCGGCTTCAATTTTTCTACGTGCCCTACACCGCGAGATCGGAGTACACGCCGAAAGAATCGAGTCCCCATTTATTGGACTCGGATACAGGGGAATTCCGCCGCCGCGGGAATAGTCAGGAGCCTTGCCCCATATTATCGGCCCCATTCCTTTCGTCCCGATGCCCCGAGTCGCTTTTATTAGACAAGATTGCGAGCCATCGGCAGAATCTTCGGATATGAACTATCGAGGAATCCTTCCACGACTCGTGCGTACGGCGTACCTTCGTTCACATTCGAGTCACGATCACGGATTTGCTGATCTTTTTTGTATTAACGATCGCGAATTCCTCCTTCGCTTCTGGAAAGCGGAACCGATGAAGAATCATGCGAGTCTCGCGATTCCCTCCCCGCCATAACCACGGAGGCCTCGACGCCGATTGCAACTTATAATTCGCCATTTGGCAAGCTGAATGTGGATCGGATCAGGCAAGACGAGCTTATGAACAGTGTGCTCGTTGTTATATCGCTGAGAATCGAAAGGGTGTAGTCGCTGCACTACGCTGTGTGAGTTACGATCTTTTGACTCCCAGACGTAGTTACGGCGCTCGAAACCCGCCGGGAAGTAGCACCGATACCCTCGTCGGGATCGGCTCGACGAGCTGCGATGGAAACTCGGTTACAAACGGAGCTACACACACAATGTGGACAACGAATGAAGAAAAAAAAAAAGAAAGAATATAAAGGTGGGAGAGCATGCAGGGTGCGGTATGAGAATGATAAGTCGCGTTCCAGGCGCTCGTCGAATAACCAGCAGGGGTAGGTGGATGGGCGGATTGAGGTAGGTGTGTGAACCGTGAGCGCCAATGTAGGTCGGGCGAGAGTGTTGGCCTCTACTCGCCTTGACACAGATGCAGGTTATCTGGCTCCCAACCCTCTGTCCCTCTGCCTATTTCAATCTCTCACCGTATACAGCGTATACGTCCCTATCTATCTTCCTGCGGTCTATATCATAGATGCACGCACTGCTTTCCTCAGTCGTGGCCCGATACGCGAATACAGTCGGTAACAACAATTATCTTTTGTCAATCTGTCCGGTAGCGGCGTATCACGGGCAAATTTAAACCCCTCGTAGTCACGCTTGTCTGGAATCTGGCGGAAATCGCAGTGGGTCAAATCAATGATATTCCGAAAATAACTTGAAAACTACCCATCATTTTGGATGTTTTTTAATATGTCGATGGTAATTGACATACTTTCAAAATTGTAGAATGCGTCTCGACAGTTTCAATAGGTAGGTGGGAAGCGCCGGTGAGAGGCTGTGAAGGAGAGGAAAAATGTAACCCACTGGTCTGAGCCTTCATGCTTTTATTTCCAGTGTAAAATTATAAAACAAGAACGGTCCGTTTTGCCTCCCTCACCTTTACACACACAATAAGTGGATTTCTCTTCATTCTCCTTCGACACAAACAGTTAACTTATGGTAAATTATTCACGGGTTCGAGCCCACTCGCGTTCGGGATTATTGTTTTTGACATTTTTCACTTCTCTCGTCTTGTCAAATTATCGCGTCGATAACGTGTTTTCGAAATACGAAAGTAGCGTTGTCAATGACGAGGTCGTACACATTCGTATATGCATGAATATTCTGCGTTAAAATATAGCAAATACATTGACGCATATCGACTAATCGACAATCCTTACTGCACGACGAGCCGGCGATGCAGTTGTGTATACATTCAGTCACGTTGCTCCCATGTGCTTTGACACCTGAAGAAACTTTCGTCTCGCTTCCGACGCGTCTTACCATCTTTTCGTGCGCATCGATGGATATTATTTTTTCTCTCGTCTACCGAGCGACCAGATGCGCAGTGACGATAGTCGCTTGATGCTAAACTTATGCACATGAGTATGAACAAATTTTTCGAAAAGACTCTCTCAATAAAGAATTCAATTCTCAAGGCTCTTGGTAATATTTCACCAGAACGTATTTTTTGTTATTATTTTTAAGACACTGTTTTCGCCGGAAAGATCCATTGAGGTATCCGAGGTACAATGTTAAGCGAGCGTCGATCAGGCTATGACATAAACGAGTCTACTTGACTTCATTCATCTTGCCACCGTGGAACGTCGAATATCGGGGCTCTTTTCTCTTAATTCAAATTTAGTACTGAAAAATTGATAAAGCTTCGCCTATCACTGCATCTTACCAACGACCCTTAAGCTGGTTTAGCCAACGAAACAGTAAAATCATTATTTGCAGTTTATACATATTTGTCTCGTGGTTAAATAAATTAATCAAATGATCAATATTGTACAGTGCAGAATGGAAAGCGCCGGTCCATGAGCTTGACCCGAGGAGTGACCCGACGACGAATCCAACCCAAACAGAGTTCAACAATGTCGTCGCAAGCGACGATACGTTAAGAGGCGAGCGCCAGACCCGCAGGGGATGACTCGGGGTTACACATAAATTCGGGCAAGAGCCAACGGTGCATTATCTGCCGGTATATAAGTAATACGGAATACTCATACCTCCCGATACCGTTGTGAGAGGAGTGCCGCATAAGCGAACGATCTGGGATTTAGCGGTTCCCAGTTATCCCCACGCGTCTCGTGCTGGGGCGAACTGGGAGCGCGATGCCGTACACAAACATAGTTAGGAAATAATGGTTTTGTCTTGCGAGTCGCGGAGGAGAACGAAACTGAAATACTGCCACCGCAGGACGGATAGATAAGGCAGGGGGTTGGATAGAGAGACGAAACGGAACGCGCCAAGAGGAAGCGCGGAGGAACCGAGTGAAACGCCGAGTGTCGGGACGCGGTCACCGCGGGTCGTTCACCCCGTGGCAGTGCACTCGATACTCACCGGGCCAACCCTCTCCCTAGCTCGGTGTCTCGGTCGCTCTCTCACGAGTCTCGCCTATCTTCTGGCTACGGTTCTCTCCTTCTAATATCCCTCGTTGCCGCGGCACTCCTTGTGCAGCCACCCAGCCGGGGCTTTCCGTGTCCTCCGACTGTACAACTCACGCGAGCCCCGCCGAGATATTGCGGGGAATCAGGATCGTCGATGAGGATCAACGATTTAGCTCGCCACGAGCTGATAGCGGAAACCATCGCGGATCTCATCGATTTACTTTAATGCAGAACCGTCACGAAATGACATTTTTTTAATTCTAGATATCGAAGAAACGTGGTTTAGACATTGGTCCATCTGTTATCGGGACGTGTGTGCAATTTGAATAAGATTTAGCGCGCCTGATCCATATCTATCCTTAAAATTGCAATTATTATGAATCTCCGACTCAGTAAAAAAATAATTACGTAAAATCGGAACAAACGTTCGTAAATATAATTTTGTTGCGTAAGCGACAAGCTCGTTTTTCCCCATGGCACTAACAATTTTATTTCATACTTTTCGTTCTGTAAATCTGAAAACTGGTGGGATCGAAAAATTAGCAAATAAAATATCGTGGACGTTCCTGAACAATAAATTGTTGTGAAAAGCACCGATTTTTTTATAGGGTACGACAGAGTCGTTGTAACGAGGCACTTTATTCTTCAACATCGAAATAGAATGCAGGTTTTTACCGAAAATCAAAAGTATCTCGATGAAATATACGTCGAACGAGCTTAAAAAATTAGGGGAAATATTACAGGTTAGCTTCCCAGACATGCCGAGTTAAAGGGGAACTCCGTAACGGCCAAACCCCACCGCTTTACCGGTGCGGCTCCGCCTTAAGGATGATTCCCAAGTGCCGTAACTTCACCGGGTGTTTACACCCTCTCGGCCAACTTCCACCGAGTACTCGTCCTAAATCCCCCACCACTCTTCCGATAAGTTGATGGACGTTCGATACGAGGTCGCTGGTCTTCCGTTGCATTATGTAATAGACGTTTAAATGCCCACATCACACGAATCCCCTTCACGCGGGCTTACGTCCTCGCTAATCTCTGCCCGGGAGCACATCAGTATTCCGCAGATAGAAGGCAACGGGGCGAAGCTTTGACCCGCACAAAGCCTCTTGCATCCTCGAGTGGAACCTCGAGAGAGACCTTCTTCCGCGCGAAAGCCGGAAAATTCGTCTACGAGCCTTCCTTCGTGTACATGCCATGTTGCGATACAAAGTTTTTTTACCCGGCGGAACGATAATCCATTATCGAGCGTATTGCGCGTTCTGGTAAACCGAGGTACAGGTCGAGAGTTTGCTTCGAAACTCCCCACGACTCTTTACGGCAGCGTTCTCGAAGCGAAAACCCGCGGCTGAGTACATTCTCGACTCGAAATTCGATGAAATTCGAAGGCTTCTGTCGTGAAGCCGCCTCTGGCTTTCCAGGTCTTCGGACGTCGTTACAAATTGCCGTGCACAACCGGGAGTTTTCGCCGTGGCGAGCGACGGCTGAACCATACGCGAGTCGGTCCTCGACGACGAGTAGGCAAGACGAATGGAAATAATTTACATTATAATACAACCGCGAGACTGTTCGATGTTTTTGTGATCTCTCGAAGGCCGCGACGCGCTGCTCGAGCGGCGAATCGAGTGGAAGCGATGAGTGACGCGATCTATCACGAGAAATAACGTATCGTCTCATCCGCGTGACTCTAAACGACAATTGTCTGCTGAAACAACGGCGCAAGGCCCGATTGTTATCATCTACCAGGCCAAACGTATCGCGCTTTCTGTACATTGAATCGAGCAACACAATCGGTTGCTGGGACGGGCCGTGCAGCGTCTGCCTTAGCGGAGCACAAGTTTGGGGACGGACGTCAGTTGCCTTAAGAACAAGCTGTGATAAACATGACGAGAGGACAGTATTGAAGAATAAAAATAAAATCAAGCGGCTGAGAGTAATCACTAGCTCCAAATAGCCCGTGATATTGTTACTTCACGGTGACAAATAAACAAAAATCCCGCTGATTTTGAGATCTCGGTCCGACAATAGTTTTGGTCGGTCGGACGGATATTTTATTCACTTCCGGTAGAAGCGTCAATTTACCCGATTCTTTCGTTCCCGATTTCCATGTCCCGTACAATCGATGGATCCATAGCAAAGATATCTCTTATTCTCGTGGAAAGATTGAACATTCAAGCGAGCTGACTATCGCATGTAAAATACCATCTGTTTGAACGGACTCCGACAGTATATCACGAGCTTCGATACTCGTTTACCACAGCAGTATAGCTCGCCTGCCTTTTGATTCAACATTCCGGAAGTTCCGCGCGCTTCGCATTCCATGGAAGGATGAATTCCCGAATCACTTGCAAACGGTCGAGAAAAAAAAAGAATTCGACGATTAAGAGAGGAAGAACAGCGACAGAACCTTATCTCAGACAGTTACGGGGATGGTAAATGTTTTTTCTGTCGCGTCGAATCGATCGTCGAATCATAACCACGGTGGATTACTTACGGACTAGGATGTTCCCGATGAGCGTGGCCGGCAGGCAGAAAACGATGACCAGAACATCGGCTACCGCGAGATTCACGATGAAGAAGTTGGTAACGGTTCGCATCCTTGGTGATCGATAAACGACGGCGATGACGAAACTGTTGCCGATCAGACCGATGACGAAGACGAGTATGTAGGCGATGCAGTAGACGGCGGTCATCGCTATGCTGTGCCTGTAGAAACGATCGGGCACCTGCTCGACGGGCAAATTTCCGTCCTCGCTGGCGTTGAAGAGAGTGCCGGCCGACTGGTCCATCGTCGATCGGGAACCGGCGGTGACGAGATCGGTCAGCGAACTGTTTATGTAATCGCGCAGATCATCTTTGGTCTGAACGAAGACGTTCGTCGCACCCTGGACATGGGACGGATTCACCGTCGTCGGAGCAACGTTACCGCTCGTTCTTCGACGATTGTCGATGTCCAGCTCCTCGGAATCCGGCAGTCTCAGGGACGCCATCTCCAGCAGTGCCGATGGTGGCTGCAGCATCGGCTGGATCTTCAACGCGAAATCGCGTAACGTCGTGTCTACCATTTAGCAACGATTCTGATAGGTCATATATATTACTTAAGATATTGTTTTCTCCCTAACCACGGTATTAACTTTTTCCGTGAATCGGGGCAAATTTTTAAACCGCAACACTTCTGTTCGCAGTTACGTTACTGTGTATCCGGAAGGGTTGAGTCGTCGAGGGCGGAACGATGCAACCGGGTGGGTGGCACGCGTGACGGCGGAATACACCCTCCGATGTATCTTCATCCACCACCTGGACTGACCCAACTTTACGTTGCACCTTCACGTGGCCGTTGCGCCGGTTTTTCCAACGCGCGCTCACGTCGACGCCGACGCCTCATCTACGTGTTCGCGAATGTTCACTCGAAATATTATCAATGATTATTGCGATCCATCCATGTACAAAGGGACGTGCAAATAGAAATTTGAGTTTTATTTTTGATTTTTCTATCGTACAAAATGTTATCCCGCTTTCGCCATGTGAAACGCTGGTCCTGAAGATTTCGGGGTCGACGGGGTAAAGAACTGTCGGAACACGGCACAAAAATTTAATCGAACACTCCGATGGATCGATTGAAGAATTGCGCGCTCGTCGATCTATTAAGGTTACTGTTTTATTTTTTTTTTTTTACCAACAACTCAATTGTTGGTGACTCGATTATTGGGTGAGATCCTAGCGAGCAGGGGCAGAGGCAGGGAGGAAACAGATCAGGAAACACTTTTATCGTGATCGGATGCTGCGGGACTAATGAGTCCGCTTTAGGAGACGACCGCGCACTGTTTGAGATGCACCCGAGAAGCGGCGAGCTGTCTGGCAAAGCTCCGAAACTGCGCAAGCGTCCGCCTCCGCAGCACACGCCGAACGGCACATGCACGATATAAGTAACACATATATATGGTACAAATATACATTCATGCGTTATATACATATATATATATATATTCACAATATTGTAGCACTACAGGATATACCCGCTGCACAGTCTGGTGGGTCGCTGTTACAGCTTAATATCGATGAATTTTTCCCAATTAGCTCGACCATGATTTGCCGCCAGACATTTCGGTTAATCCGATTCATGTACCATTCGAAAGGGTAGTAGCATTGGTAATGAAATAACTAGTGAACCGTATTATTCAGGGGAATATGGAGGAAATGTCGCGGAGAACGTGGAAAAGTCGCTGAGGTGGGAGAATCTCGAAGGGGTGTCAAATGGCGCAAGAAAGGGATTAAACTACCTCCGATAAGACAAAGTTTGTATCCAACTTTAAATCTTAGCGCTATTCGCGAAGTCGACACCTTCTATCAAGGACATTTTTTTTTTAATCCATTAGATTAAACGGAGGAAAGGCCGGGATCGAGGAAGAAACGTGGTTAGGCGAGCGAGGGCAACTTTATCAGTGTGCATCTCCGGCCGACAGAATCGGGGGATGATTTCGGAGTGTGAACCGTCTGGATCCATGAAGACGCAACGAACTTGGCCCTGGAAACTACCTCGAAAAGATCGAATTTCGGAACATCGGGTAAACTTTTTAGACGCGGAGACTCCGACGAAGAATTCTATTGCGGTTAATTCCCGGTGGATTCCCTTCTGGTGTTTCGCACACTGTCGATCGTCGATATCACCTCGTCTCGAGGCCATTTTCTCCCCGTCTCCCCTTCTCCAGGGCCCTTCTCGTCGCTTCCCCTTCCACCCCAAACTTACCCTCGGCAATTAAAGTTTACTCGCTCCTCTTCGTTCGAGCGCTTTCCACATTGTTACACGCTGGTCTGTTTGGTCCTAATTGGAGCTTAATCGAGCAATGCATTTCACAGATGGGATGGGTGATAAAATGTTAGCTGAAAAATATATTCTTTTCACCGACAGGCTGTACACTATGCAAGGGTCGGACTTTCAGGCGTTAGTTTCCGTTTTAGGAGGATTTTTAGCTTCAGGTTTAAGTTTGATCCTAACTTCGACCTGAATCGGAAGTAAAATCCGACTGTAGTGAGGTCGAACGTGACATCGAACTTAATCATAATATCAAGTTTAAACTTAATATAGGAGATCTTAATGACGCAATAAAATTCGCTCCAAACTTCGCCGTTGAGTGCGATCTAAAGAGCGATCTTATATTCAAACTGACCTTTAAAATCCAAAGACGATAAAGTCGAGGGTTCAAGAAAAGCAAACTATCTTTCCTTTCGTAATTAAACACGATATATTCGCCGCCGGTAAATGTTATTGACTTTTGTGTTACATCACGTTCTCTGTCCGTGAGGAGGCATGACTTGCTCTCTTATATAAATGTTATCAGCGTAAAGAATTTAAAAAATTGTTTTATATATTTTTGATAGAATCACGAGCAAAAAAAAAGAAAGAAGAAGCTTATTAGGATTGTTCATCGGTACGTGAGAGCACGTGGAGGGTTTTATATCGCGTACCGAAACGGTGAGAGCAAGGCCACCAAGTCGGTGGCAGGGCTCTAACTCAATCTCGTCTCGTTCTTCCACGGGAAAACTGAACCGGTGTGTTTCTTGCGCGCTTCGATACGACACGTAAGAGAGGTGCTTCCCTGATTAATGGCCAGCCTTAATTAATCATCCTCTTCTTGAGATACGGCTTCGGTATAAGAGCGGACTATGGAGCATGTGAATCTCGCTAACGGGCGTATTTCGATGAAGGTCGAGATATTGTTACCCATCACTGTTACGTCCGAGATTTTTGCGAATTGGAAAATTGTGAAAAATGTGAGACGCCCTGGGCCGGCGTATGACGGCTGACGGTGAAAAGATATGACATGAAGAAAAGTGATGGCACAAGGACGCTCATGCAGAGGCGAAGGTCTCACAGTCATTACTGAGCGCCCGACTTTTTCGAAGGCCCGTTGTTCGATCTCCCACATGAAAAACTTTCATTCCCAGCAAACAATCTTCTTTCTTGCCCACACGAAAGTTGCCGAATCATCCGTTTGCAGATGGCTTGATATGTAGGGAAATACAGCGAGTATAACCTTCCAGAAACATGTCAACATTTTTGTCCAGATTATAACGTGTACTTGAGACGAAATTCGACGAGACCTGTAATAAGAAAGAAGATTGGTTGACCCGAATGTAAGTTTGATTAGTAATAACTGCATTATAATTTTCTCCGTGGCAATGAAACGAGAATCGAAGGAGAATAAGTAAAGTAGAAAATATCATTACGTTTTTACGCATACTTTTACGAGAATGTCAAAATCGATCAACGAACTTGCTCATAAATAAAAAATTTTGCGTGAAAATGGGTAATAAAATATTTTTGTAGTGATTTAATTGGCGTCACTTTAATTATCTCATTCTTGAAGGATGGTGCGCGGGAGCTTGCTTCCACGTTAGACAAGCGTCTAGAACGACACAATAAACAGTCGTCGCCAACACGCACCGCGTCTCGCTCAAACTATTAAATTCCGAAAAACAATCCGATCAGTCGCCCGATCAATAATATTCGATGCAGCATCCTTTTACTCAGTAAAGTGTTAACTCGTGATGTCGCGTGGCTTTTTTTACCGTGTGAATACCTTTGGAAGACCCGTTGGAGTGGGGCATGTAATGTTGTAATGTTTTTTCATTCAAATATCACCCTTCTGCCCCGGACCAGGGATCGAGGACTGAGCAACCGATCTCTGTCTCGGATGAGCCACGCTTCTTGAATAGGATCTACAGGTTATACTAATTTTCGTCTCACGTTAGTTTGCTTCCGACCGGTAAGTTAATTTTTCTCCAATTGATTCTGTCATCTTTCCATTCCTCTATTTTTATCCTCCATGGATGAAGTTTATTCTATAAACCGAAACTATGTTGGTGCGGCTTATCGACAACTTTCGTCTGTGTTATACGTATCTTGTGTTCGCTATCACGGAACGATGTCATAGAGCTTTAAGGTTAATACCGAATGACAATAAAAATAACGATTAAAAATGTTTATATTGTGCGATGAATATCTTGCCATACCATTGGAAAACTACCCGTGCATGTCAATGAATAAATAAAATAAATCACCGTTACCATTACCGGCGCGTTAATAATTCGCAAAGAGAACTTGATACAGTGCACTCGTCAATGAAACGTTATCTCACACACGCATTACGATCCGCGAAAAATGAAACTTGTCTCTGTAGCTGTTATAATCGTGATGTCCCGTAGGCGCATCGTGCCAGTCTGCGAACGGATATTAGACTGATCGACTTCCACCGACGACATCATTCGTCGAATTTCGCTAATTCCACGATAATTAGGTTCAGCATATTCCGGGGATATCATCAGAGGATCGAGGGAGAGACGGAATATATATCGGCAAAAGTATATACTCCGGTCGCCAGAAATACACGGAGCACCGTGCGCCGGCCTATTAATTTGTCGAGGGAGCTCGGAGTACGTGTGCAAAAGGGAGGGGCGCCCGGGGGCGCCGAGAAACATGTACCCGACTAAATTAGAGTCCTCTCCGTGCATTCTTGTAATACGGATAATTATAGCATCGCGGAATTGTGTTTCTCACGGCGTCTCGAGCGCGCGCCTGCAGTCCCTCGCGAAGTATCAGATCCTTTGAAAAAGAGATTCAACGGCGAGGAAGGGTCGTTGAGAGGAACCTTGAGCTTGGTCAATTAATGGCGCGAGGGCGGTGGCGGTAAAGCGACCAAGGGCCTAACGCGATTCTGCACCGTTGCAGCCCGAAAGTGGAAACGAAAAGCTAGAAAAGCCAAGGGCGGAATGGAGCGAGTGAGAAAAAATATATATACGAGGAGCGCGAGGGGAATGAAAGGAGAGAGCGGCGAGTGGTGGGTTTCGCCGCGATGAAGGAAGGCTCGCTCACTGGTCAGGGCTAGGCTTCTCGAGAGCTCACCGGGCGAAGACGAGACCGTTTGAAGGCGCCGGAAACGCAGTCACGTATACTATAGCGACGCCGCGACTTGCCCGAGCTAATATGCCGAGGGATAGTTAATTCACACTGGGCAAAGACGCAAATGAATCATCTTTAAATGGTTCGTTTGCTCTAATTGCAATTGTTCCTCCGCGCAGAGATTTCTTCGGCCTCGTTGCCCAATAACCTCCTCCGTGTCAGGGTCGGGACGCGGCCGGTACTATCTTTTCATCCCTTCTCGGTACAACTCGTTTTATTTATTTGTACACTTTTCACATATATATCGTACGCGATAAATAACTTTCCCAATGGTACTTACATAATTTACAATTATTTACAGCGACTTAAGATTTCTTTGCATAATTAACATTTTCTTTATACCGAGTTTGTTGGAGCGACGATAACGACGCGGCTTCGTCGATAACTCGATACGGAGCAATTATTATTCGCTTCCGGTTCTCTCGGATTCCATATGGAATCATAGATTTGCAAAAAAAACAATGTAACGAGAATACTCAGCATGTTTCGTCACCAGTAGAGCGTGTGACTAGATCCGCGGGGACCTGAAAAATATGAATATAAATATAAATATAAATATAAATATAAATATAAATATAAATATAAATATAAATATAAATATAAATATAAATATAAATATAAATATAAATATAAATATAAATATAAATATAAATATAAATATAAATATAAATATAAATATAAATATAAATATAAATATAAATATAAATATAAATATCCCAGGTGTAATATTTGCCGATCAAAATTGAAGCTCACAATGCAACGTGTTGGGATTTCCGGCAAGCGACGGCATCTCCGTGATGGTGTTGGCCCTCTCTCGAATCATCGTCCGGCTGACGTTGAGTTCTTCGGGCAAGCTCCGATCGTAGCTCGACAAGTTAATCCCACCGTTGTTGCGTCCTCTCTTTTCCGTGTTCGCGCGATATCTCGTTTCCCTCTGAAGGCTCGAGTCCCGCGCGTACATGCTGGACTCGATGTTCGTGAAGGAGTGCAGCCGTTGCCTCCTGCCGACCGTGGTGGTACTCGTTAGCCGCTGGTGCTGATCGTTTCCCGTTGCGAGAAGCTCGTGACCCCTAGAGAGCTCGTTGCTCGCGTTGCTGCGATGGAGCGACTTGAGGGAGTCCTCGTAGCCACTGAAACGAGAAGGATTTCTCACCACTGAGTCTCTCTCCCTCATGCATTTATAATACGTTTTATACGTTCGGAGGCGAGAGCAGGGCAAATGGATTACATTGATTCCCGATAAAATTCCCAATGAAACGTGAACAAATGTTTATTGCACTGTGATATTTCAACCACTCTGTTTATCGTCCTGTAATGGGGCTCGGCCCATTAGTAACGAATGAATAAACAATTGAAAAAATTAATAAACATAATCCTTTTTGCCCTGCGACTCCTTAGTGCACAGTGTACTTTCAACAAACGCCTCGCAGACACTCGGTGATCGTGTTTTATCATCAACGATTACATCGAACTTAATCCTATCTACCACCGTCTTCCATCGGCTACTCGGTGTTCAAGACCGTTTACGCACTTGCTACTGTTGCTACTGGAAGGACTCGACGAGTGACTGCAGTGGCAGGCTCGCGCAACTATTCCTGAATCTTGTCCGCTGGAGTGAAGCGAGGTTGCTGAAGCCTCCAGACATCCAGCTGCAGCAGCAGCAGCGCCACCAGCGGTGGTACCACTGGTAGCCGATCTCATGACGCTTTTTCCAGTTCCGGTAACACTGCAGCATCGCGTTCTACAGTTTGTGTATTTGACGGGCTTATAATAAATTTCAGTCATAATAACCCATGCCGCTTGTTAAATCATACATATAGTAACGTCGCTGCCGCTGGCAACATTCATTCGGTGGTTTTTTGTTGTTGTTGTTTTTAATTGAATTTCAAATTAATTATTGGCCGAATTAATTAAAAAGTCGCGATACATACCCTCGGTGATGGTGTCGCACGCAACTCGGCTCATGCTCGAAGTTACTCAGTCTTCGCGCCGTCATCTCGTTAGCGAAGGGCTCGGGGTCGTAACGAAGACCTTCGACGAAGCTCGGAAAGAGGGGCGGCACTTTGCCCAAGGTGCCGCTCTGCTCGGCTAAAGCGAAACCAACTGGGCCCCCTGCCGTGTAAACGCCCGTTCGCTGGAGCCGGTGTCGCCTATCAACGACACACAATTACAACCCTACGCCCAGTACGACTGTCGGCAAACGATTTAAGTTCCTCCGGTTTTCGGCACCGTGGCTTGGGACTATCGTGGCGCTGCTGCTGCTGCTGGTCGATTTTCGATGCTGCTTCTCAGCGCGTTTTTAACCCACGGGTTAAGCTGATTTTTTTTCATTTTTTAT
Source organism: Listrodromus nycthemerus (assembly GCA_963978505.1). Classification (NCBI taxonomy): domain Eukaryota; kingdom Metazoa; phylum Arthropoda; class Insecta; order Hymenoptera; family Ichneumonidae; genus Listrodromus; species Listrodromus nycthemerus. Next base: position 18,491,201 of record OZ021679.1, on the reverse strand, counting down.
TTTATTTTTTGAACAATCGGGGGAAATCGAGAGAAAAGCTCCGGGCAAAAGTGCGTGCCATGTTGCAATGAAATTATGCGGTAACACCGCGGTGGTTCAATGGACGTGAAAGTCGGGATGATTTTTTTGTGCAATTCCTGTGAAGATTAAAGCCGACACGTGAGTGTGAGGGCAAGGCGTAAGCGGGCCCAGCGATCGGCGATTTCCGCCGATCAACAGAGGCATATCTGCGAGATGTTAAAGTTTCGTCTATAAATTCAAGATGTACCGTAGGTTAAGGCTCCCTCCTGCCGATTCCAACAGTGCTGCAGTAAAAGTCGAGTAATAAAAGTATCGACGGAGAGATAAGATTCGCCTGGACGGACGGGACGAACAGTGGGAGAAAAGAAACAGGTACGCGAGGGCCGTGGGTGGGAGAAGCGAAATATTACGACGAAAGGTTATTTTTCTGTTGCATAGCACCAAGAATTACGGTTCATCAATTTCGAGCAAAAAAAAAAAAACATTTTTCGTAAATGTCAATATTATATAATAAAAAAAAACAATATTGAAGTTAAGAGCTTTTCGCTCTTAACTTTCGCAGTATTCGTTATACTGCGTTGTGGATTTTTTTATACTGCCAAAAAATAATAACTTTGCCTGAAATTGAGGAATCGCTACTGAAGCGTGCATCGCTGGAAATGAGATCGTGGCCCGGTGCAAACGGATCGCTGAGAAGCGCTATCAATCTTTCTTGCGAACGTTCCCTCTTTCGTTCGCTGTCTCGTTCAGATGTTGGAATAGTAGGGAACGAAAAACGAAAAACAGAAAAATGAAGGCTCGGAGAGTTCGCAGAACTCTCTCGGCCAAAGTTTTTCCTCACCGTTTGTTTCGGCGAACGCAGGTGACACAGAGAACGGTTACGAGGGCACCGACGAAAACTACACAGCCGAGCACGACCACACCGACCTCGAGCGTCGAGAGTAAATATCTGTGGCTGGCGCGCTTTGTCGTGCTGCTGGCAATCTCCAGTACTCGGTATCTCTCGAGCTCCTCCTTTATTTCCAATTTTTTTTCACGAAAGACACTGAAATTGTTAAAATATTCAACAATATATATGTGCGTGTGTATGTTGGCTTTACGGCGAATTCGGCTAGATAAAAGAGTAGTCATTTTTCTCGGCCTCCCGGCTACATTTTCTTTTCTTCTTTTTTTCGACGGATTTATGTACCCCAGCCGGACCAATATTCTAAGTGCTTGAAGTATATATTCAAGTATCAAGAACTTGAGTAATGACAGAACTGAATTACCGAAGTTTTAAGCACAGAGAGTTGAGTAGTTCTTGATTATTAGGAGAACTAAATTACCGTAATCTTGAATACGGTGGACTGACTAATTTTCGTGCCATGGCCAAACTGAATTGCTGAAATTCTGATCATCCAGCACCAACTTACTACCTGATACGTATTTGAAGTATTCATTCTATTTGACCGGCTCGGATATATATATATATATGGAAAAGAAATAAAATTTGCTAACTCACTTCTGCAGTGTTTCCATGTCTATCATAACATTTAGTTGAGGATCCACTGCGTACAAGTACATGTCGGTTCTGCATAAGGGAAGATAAAAAAATCGTTTAAATCCTTAATGAAATTAACCGTGAAAAATATTAAATCCGACGAGTATAAACTCACGAATGAGCGTCAATGAGATTCTTCTCTATATGAGGCTCGAGTTTCCTGACACGGATGTCGAGTCCCGTGATGTTCTGCAAAGCTCTGCAATTGACGATATTTTATCATCGACTCGTCGCGGCAATCTGATATTTAATTATGAAGGAGGGTCTACATACTCGGTTATTTCTTCGACCTGAATCTCGATATCGGTGGGTTTCTTCCCCATTACCATTATCACTTGCTTCTGGTCGTCGAGAATGTAAACCTGGAACAGAAGAAACAGAAAATAGACAAATAATTTTTGAAACCATGTTGCGGATCGTTCCTCGAGCACGTTCGGGAAAGATTTTTCCGATGTCGCAATGTCCGCAAAGCTCGGAGAAACGATCCGGTAAACCCCCCCCCCCACCCCCACAGTTTCATAAAGTATCGTCAAAATACACACTGTGCTTGTACTTACAAAAACATTGGCAATGCTGCTGCGACCATTTTCAGCGCCTCGCCTGTCTGTGGCCTTGACATCGAAGCCGAAAACCCGACCGGCGTCCCTGGAAAAACTACCGACCGATCGCACTTGACCACTAAGTGGGTCAATAGCGAATCGTGGTGCATCTTCCCGGCCAAGAATCTGGTAGCGTATCTCTCCGTTTTCTCCCCCGTCCGGATCCTCAGCCTGCAATGGATAAAATCGTTTTCAAGCGCATTTTTGAGACTACAAGAGTCCTTGATGAATTCTCAGTGTCAATATACATATATCGGTAAAGCGTGGTACACATCGCAGTCGCAGACAGCAAGCATCTACTCGACGGGACTGAAGGGAGTCAGGGATGGAGAGACGCTCGTATAATCTCATAAGCTCGTAAACCCTTTCGGCCGTTTCTAAAGTGGTTTACTTCTGGCATTATTTTCAACAAGACACGAGTGCGAAGCGTGGAATTGGTCGTAAACGAGATAATTTCGATACTGACCTCGACCTTGATGATCTCGTAGCCATAAGGAGCGGAAGTTGGTATTGCGGCTAGCAGAGGACGACCCTTGCTCTTGAATCGTGGCGCATTGTCATTGGAGTCCTTGACCCTGACGACGATTTTCGCCTCGTTCCCAGCTAAACCGACGAGTCTGTCGTTGGGTACCGGATAAATCTGCACGGGTGCGAGTCCTCGTCCGGTCTTGTTGATCCTGTCGACCCTGACCCTTATCTCGTAGAGGTCCTTGACCTCGCGATCGACGCTCTTCACCAGATACAGAGTACCGTCGACCGGATCGATGCTGAAACGATCCTGAGTCTCGATGTCGTTGCTCGCAATGGCGAAGCGAATTTTCTCAGAGGCGTATCTGTCGGACACGTTCAATCGGAGGAGCTTCGTCGGTACCGGAGAATTTTCCTCGACCTCGATCTCGTAGTACCGGTCCTGGAAAGCCGGTTTTTCGTCGTTCTCCATTTTCGCTTCAGACTCGACCTCCTCGACGTCGAGAACTCGAACGTAGAGCATCGCCGTTGAGGTTAGACTCGGTGACCCAAGATCCCTGGCAGTTATAGTCAGGTTGTGCATGGATCTCTTTTCGTAATCGAGATCGGCGATAATCGTGACGAGTCCGTCTTTTCCGTCGATCGTCATGTACTGCTTCTCGCCAATGGCGTGAGGGAGATCGAACAGTATGAGACCGTTGCCGTTACCGACGAAGTCGGTGTCGTTGGCGTAAACCTTGGTGACGACGCTGCCGACCGGGCTGTCCTCCGGCACAGAGGCGTAATAAATTGGCACCGATCGTCCCACGTCCGCCCCGCCGGCTGCCTTCTTGCCCCCGTCCATCTCAGCGGCGACCCTATCGATCTCCGCGTAACCGTGAAACTCCGGGGCGTTATCATTCACGTCGAGAACATTAATCTCGAGATCGACCCGCGAGCTCAGAGATTCGGTGCCGTTGTCACGTGCGATCACGCAGAATCTGTACGAGTCTTGGCTCTCGCGGTCGAGATTACCGGTCACCGTCAACGAACCGTTGTACCTGCCGATGTCAAAGCTCAATTGACCGGGAATCGGGCTCGTCTTCGCATCTATCTCGTAAGTAACGTTGGCGTTCGAGCCGATATCGGCGTCAAGCGCCTCTATAGTGCCGATCTCGCGGGCTTCGTAAATTCCCTCCGGCACGTCGAACGCGTACCACGATTTCTTAAATATCGGCGGATGATCGTTAACGTCCTCAACGAAGATCCTCAGAGTAAGACGATCGGTCAGATTGCCCGAGTCACTCGCCGTGATACCGAGACGAATCTCCCGACCCGCAGGAAGCGCTCGGGCGACCGACAACTCGCCCGACCTTGAACCGATGACGAAGTAGGGCTTGGAATCGGAATTCGATTTAACCTTCGACGGTCCTGTCGACGCCTTCTGCTCGCCCTCGTCCAACGAGATGCCGTACGTTATCTCGGCTCCATTATCGGCCTCGCCGCTGTCCTTGTCCCGGGCGAGGAAGCGAATTATCACGGTGCCGATCGTTACGTTCTCCGGTACGAAGACCAGAGGCGAACGATTGTGCTCCGTCGTCTCGACACCGTCACCCGTTGCACTCTGCCCTACCGCTGTATCGCTGATCTTCTCGGTCGAATAGTCGACACCGCTCGGCCAGTCCTTCACCCTATCCAGCAGCACCCTGACGTCCTTCGTCACGTATATACCGTGATCCGGCAGGACTATCATCTGCGTAAACGTCGGTGGATTGTCGTTCTCGTCGTCTATCTTTATCACCAGAGGCACTTCGCTTCTCGGATTTACTGTCGGATCAAAAAATATATGTATATGTACAGCCGGGTTTTATTGGGTCGCGCGCCGGCTCTGTGCCAGTCTCTGTATCTACGCTACAGTGCCCAAGGACACAGGACCGTACTGTATCCTGTTATATATATATCGTGTACATTTTGGTCGGACAAAGGATACGAAACTTCGCGGGTTAGGAAAACGTGCGGTCTCCGCTCATCGGCCCCACCACCCACCGCCTACCCGAGGCAAAATCGATTTCTCGTTTCGTCCGATGTCAATTTAGAATCGAGTTTGGGTGCTCCGGAAAAACCATAAAGCCGCGCCATAGCACTCGAAGTGTGCGACCATACGGCATGTAATCCGTGACGATCCATGCGTAACGATTGTCCGCCGGGTGAACGGCTTTGCCCGTTATTACACAATCTACGCGACTCGCCGCGCGGCTCGGGATCATTGCGGAAAAAAAATAATGGGAAATATAGATATGCGCTCGGACAACTTTCACTTACTCCCGTCGCTGACAATTAGACGCAGGTTGTAAAAAGATTTGTCTTCTCGGTCGAGAGGCTCGCAGGCGTTTCCCTCGTAGAGCACGCGAGCGGTGGCCGCGTCGACTGCGAAACACTCGCTGCCAGGACCCTCGAGTGTCATGCTGTAGTTTCCGTCGGTGATGGCCTCGTCGAAGTCGTGAATGGAAATGCGGTTCGAGATCGTCACTTGGGTGCCCGACGGACTGTTCTCCGGAACCCGACCCTCGTACGAGGGCAATTCGAAACGCGGCGCATTGTCGTTCTCATCGTCGACGATTATGGTCACCTTTTTTTTTTTTTTGAGGAAATTATAAAAGGTTTTTAGACGATCGATCAATGTTTTTTTCTATGGGAATTCGACCGGTAAAATTGGTCGACTCGATTTTCACCTGAAAGATTCCGAGATCCCTGGCACTCTCGGCTATGACCGTGACACTGTAATTCTGTCTCTCCTCCCGATCGAGACCTCGACGGGTGTACAGCGCACCGTCATCCGTTATCGCAATGTCCGGTACGTCCCGCTGATTGGCGATCGTGAAATGTACGTTGCTCGTGGGGTTCGAGCCATTTCTCGGCAGAACTTGACCGATCAAGGCACCAGCCGCGTTCTCCCTCACGTGGAACATCAGCGGTGCTCTCGTTGTTCCTCTGTTCGAACAGACGATAAAAAATGGAAAATTGTTTTGCAAAGTTTTCTCCATTAGGAGGTTCGCACGCGTGAGCCAAACGTGGTCAAGTTAGAAATTGGCCATTTTTTTCCGCGTTCGCTTTCACCATACCTTATGAGATTCGTATCTCCGCTCTTCGTCGGATTGATGAGGGCATGAAACGGAGGAAAAAAAACAGAGCGAACCGACATCGGAGATTCGTTAGACAAAATTCACTGCGGCGTTCGAGCAACTTGCAATTTCGCAATTACACGCGAAACCGTCGCCGAGTCGTCGACAGGATGCCGAACGGTAAACCGTGAGCTATCATTATTGGCCTCCTCCGAGGACGAGGAAGCGCGTGCCCGAGAAAATTTCACTTTCCGCATTTGCGAAGCGTGCGACAACGATAGTTTGGATAATAATATAGAATGTGTCATAAGACCGTCGTAAATTATTCCGGACATGAACAATGTTTCATTGTAATTAACTTTATATACGAGACGAAACGGGGAGTCGAAAAGTTTCACTCACTTTGTGAAAAGGTCTCTATCGTCGTTCGGATCCACCACGTGTATCGAAACGTTCGTCACAATAGTGAGGTCCTTCTCGTCGGTCACAACCGCTTCGAAATCGTAACTTGAACGGGCGAAACGTTCTATGTCGTCGACGACCGTGATGGTTCCAGATTTTTCCTCGACGGCGAACGGAACTGAAAGGAATATTTAATTATTTTTTTTCTTTAAATTCTTTACCCATTCTTTGCCCGCGGTCGATTTATCTCGAAGACTTTCAATAGAAACTCACCGCCCTCATGGTAACTGTGAAGAAGGTCGTATATAACGTAGTTCCTCTTCGCCGCGGCGTCGTTTATCCTCACTTGACCGACGCTCGTGCCAATCGGCACATTCGCTCCAACCCAAAATTCATAGGGTGCTCCGACGAAGTCTGGCTCGTACACTTGACTGTCTGAAAGTTCACGACCGATATTAGCATCCGCAGGGTATGAGGCATTTACGGGTGATACGACCACAGTTTGATGAAATTTGTTCCACCTAACGGTGTTTGTCTGGATCATTAAATAATCGAAAAAAAAAATTAAATTGACAAAATTTTAGTGTCCACAATTGTTGGATCTTTTCACGAGGCAAGCCATTTGCTGCCGTTGGTTCAGCCGCTATTCGTGCTTTCCTAACAGATTTTTAACCGAGTTACAAAAAATCGCTCATGGCCATATCACTCGGCATTGCCCTGTCAGTGCGCGCGGAATGTCGTCGAACGAAAAAAAAAAGAGATCGAAAGTTATGAAAGAATCGAGCTGCGACATAGCAAGCGAACGATAATACCGTCAGACTGGAAGACGTCCACCGTGACGACGGCGAGTGAAAAACGCCTTTCACTGGGATTCACCGGCTGATCCGCTGCCTCGATGAATATGGCGTGTCTTCCCTCGATAATCGGACTGACCGCCAGAGATATAACGCCGGTCCTCGGATCCACCGCGAATGGCACAGCGACCGTGGAGTTTCCCGTACGTTGAATTCCGTACCTGACGAGACCGTTCTTTCCCTGATCGCTGTCGACGGCGTGTACTTGCCCGAGCGTAGTGCCGGCTTTCGCGTCACTCCGAGTCACGAACTCGTACACGTTGCTCGGCAGAAAAGTCGGATTATTGTCGTTTGCATCGAGAAGCGTGACCTCGACCTCCACCGACGGACTTCCGGTTGACCCGGCCGCCAAGACACTCGGCGTCTTTTCTACGGCGATGACTCTCATCCGCAGAAAGGCCGTTCTCTCCCGGTCCAGAACGGTTTCGTCCCTGACCGTCAGCCATCCGGTCTTCGGATCGACGAAGAACGCCCCGGAAGGATCGTCGAGGTCGTAGGCGAACGCGGCGTTCTCGTCCTGATCAGCGTCGTCCGCAACCACCTGGAGAACACTGAAACCGTTCGGCAGATTCTCCACTATGCTGATGTTGTAGAAATCAACCTCGAACTGCGGTTGATTGTCGTTCAGATCAAGAATCTCTATGTCGACCTTGGCGTCGGCGAACTTGAGGGGATTGTCGCTCTGCGAGCCGCGGATCTTAAGGGTGAAAGTGTTGTTCGGCAGACTCTTCTCGCTATCGAGATCGATGCCGTGCTCGAGGAAGATCGAGCCGTTTCCGGTGTCTATACGGAAGAGTCCACGATCGTTGCCCGAGACTATGGCGTACTTGATCGGGGAGTTTATGTCCCGATCCTGATCGGCAGCGCGGATCGGCGTGTCCGTGTGGATCTCCTTGTGGATGGCATGTTTCTAAATTTGCGCAATTATGCTTTAGGCGTTGGAAACTCGAACAACGGATTAACGGGATCGAGCAACGATCGCAATGTCAAATGAAAAAGAAAAACCATCGTCTATAGCAGTTTTTCTCATTCGATAATGCAATCGTTGACAAGTCGCATGTTTTACCGTGGGCAAATTCGGATAGAAAACGAATCGCCAACAATGAAAGGTCCACGCACCGGCATAGGATAAGATTCGGGAATCCTGGCCCTGTAGACGTCCTGAGTAAACTTGGGTCCAAGATCATCGTTGTCGACAACGCTGACCGTGACAGTCGTGCTCGTGGTCCTTGCCGGTGTTCCTCGATCCTACGGAAAGAGTATCGGTAAATCGGTAAACGTGAAGGATAACAGAGCGCGAACGCAAGTCGGCGCATCTCACGCTATACGTAACCGCTCCGGCGATTCCTCGGGTTCTCAATTGAAATTCTATTCTCGCGGAATAATCGAGTGGACTCGGTAGCTGGAGAACGGTACCGACAAGTTGCAACCCGAGGGTCGTTCGTCCTTTATAGTCGACGATCTCTCCGTCGTTCTCCGGTCCCGCGAACCCTCCGTCCGCGACGGACAACTCCGGGGTAAATTCTCGTAACCGAGGATCTTGACAGTGACGATCGTACGAGCGCGGACTCGAAATCACTTCGAGTAATGTTACTCGGTCCTATGCGCGAGGGTGATATCGATTGAATTCGATCTATCGCGCATGCGCAGCGTATTTGCAGACCAGGGTGGAAGGAACACCGCGTACTTTCACGGATGGGCGAAGACTTCGGAAATTCGTAAGCTCCTTCGACATCGACGACAAAACTCGTCGTAAGCCAAGCTCGGAAATTGTACGGAAGCGAAATTACTCTCTCTTCGACATCGCATGCACTTCGCTCGCGCGTGGACGCCGAATCGTTTCGCGTGCGAACCGAACGGGTATCGGAGAATTAGCTCAAACGGGTTTAACTGTCCCAATCTTATCCTCCTGTGTTTCTCTCCACGAACGGGTGAATAATTTTTTCCCTGACTCACCGTCGCAGTTACGACCAGAGAAAACTCCCGATCGCCGGTGTCGTAGTCCAGGGGCTTGCGTAGAATCAACGCCGTCCTGTGACCCGACTCGAGAGAAAATTTACCGTCCTCGTTGCCTTTCACTATCGCGTAATGGACGTCGCTGTTCGGAGTGTTCGGCTTGTCACCGTCGGAAGCGTGGATACCTCGGAATATCGTCAGACCTGAAACGTCATTTACCGCGGAGGAAGCATCACAAGATGGTCGACGATTTTTTAGGATCCGATCTTAAGGATGGGTTTAAATAATTAAATTTTCCTACGCGGTTGATAGCTTTTTGGACAGTGTTATAAAAATTGTATGAAATTTGTATACCGGTACTGAAAGTTTTTTATGCATAAACTAGTGTTTTCAATTTCACGAACGACCGTCGATGAAAAATGAACTCACAATATATTAAAAACTTTAGAAACACCTTACTCTTAATTATTCACATGAATTATACTATAAAAGAATTGCAGAGTGGAAAAAAATGGAACAGTTCGATGAAACCGCGCCGTTAGTAAAACGAAATTTTCCATTAATTTTTAAACGTTCCAATTTATACACCGATACATGGGGATTTCCCATACCATTTTGCCCCGCTGAACCATCTCACTCCATTCTTTCTTTAAATTCGACAGTCTGCTTTACTTCTATATCATAAAAGTTTTCCAACTTTTTCATTAAAATTGTAGCGTCTGTCGCGAGCAAAATTAATATACGATTCGTCATATTATTCATTTTTTCCCTTATGCAAAATACAAAATAATCTCACCTGTAGGTGTGAATTCATCCACCGTTACGTGATAAGGCGCTCCGACAAATTCGGGCGCGTGATCATTAACATCCTCGACGTACACGGTCACCGAGAGATGAGATGATACCTATTTGCGTTCGAATTGTCGTTAATCAGCGTTGATCTTCGGATCCGATATTAAAGCCCGTTAAATTCATTCCCTCGACTTAATTGTTACCATTATCGGGGTACCATAAACGCCGACGCGCGCCGAGGGAAGAGAAAAGAAATGAGACGAAGTAAGCAAAAAAAAATTACACGCGGGTCGTTTAGGCCATGGAACAGCGATGCACGCGATGTATCTCTAGCCCGAACGGTCACGCTCTCAGAATGAGAGGATAGTCTTTTTTTCGTAGTTCTGTTTTTTTTTTTCACATTTTACGCCGATCATAATACAGACCGTCACGTTCGTGCTTTCGTTGGAAAGTAACTACCATCCTCTCGTACACTCCCGGAAAGTAAATAAGAGAGAAAAATGAGACGAGACGCTCCCGTCTGTTCTGCCACAGTTGCAGTGCCCGTCGAATGCGTACAATTGGTTTTTCTTTTATCCTTTTTTCCCCTACCCTTCATTTTTATGTAAATTTATTATACCCGACTGCGTTAAATATTTTAATTGCATTCGAGGATTAATTGCTTGACAAGGTCGAAACTCTTTGGCACGTTTGTATCGCCGGCGAGTGGTCACTGTATCTGTCTGTATGTACGTGTGTGGTCCAGTGTAGTTTTAAATCGATATTCTCCTCTCGTGTAGCCTCGGGTACCAGCGGGTCGAACTCATAACACTCGTTGCAACGCCGATATGTGCGCTCTACTCACCAAAAATCTCCCCGCGGCTGGTCCGTCTCGTTTAGGTGCGGGTCCGTCCGTCCGTCCGTCGGTCAAGTATCGTTTTTGGGTCGGTAAGTTCTTTGACACATGAATTATCAATTCGCAACAGAACGACAAGTGCAGCTCGCGGAGAGTTTATGGTACAAATCGTTGAATTACCAGGCTGTCGGCACCCGCCGAGTAGTCGCAGACGAAACGAAACTTCAATAAATTCCGTGGCTGCTCGGCATCGACGAGGTCCTCGAGGGACTGCTCCAGGATTACCGACACGTGGGTATCGTTCACGTCCCTGTGAGCGAAGTAGAGCGCGTCTTCCTCCTGCAATATCATACCGTTATCGTTTAATCGATGTACATTTCCGATAACGATCGTCGTCTTCGGTCGCCGGATGGAATCGTGACCTTGTCGATCGGCATTATCGTCAGGTGACTCCGGGGATGAACCTCCAGCGAGAGAACCTCGTCGCCGACGGACAAGTTCTCCGGTACTCTTACAAACTTCAGGTACTCTCCGACGGGGTAGAATTGACATGCTGCAAACCGATGAAGCAATGCGATTAGTCGAAACAGGGGATTTGAGAGCTTTCGAAATTTTGTGCGTCCTTTACTATAAGCCCATTTTTTTCGTCCCACTAATTTCTATACCGACGACAATTCTTTTAATTCGTAATAACTGGCGCAGTTTATTTTCTTATTTAGCCTAAGAGAGATCTCAAAGGAACTAAGTAAGTTTCGATCTGACAGCATGAAACACTAACGATACGTTGAATTTCCACAGAAGCCATATCACTTTTTTCCCACGCCAAGAGGTTTTTTTTTTTCCGGAAGACACGTTTGCGAATTTGTGTACCTGGCTTAGAATTTCGTGCACAAAACTAAGAATTTCGTCGATGAATTTTTTTTTATGTACGTATAGACAAGAATAATTATATCGACATAATACGACGGTATAATCTACAAACGGTAAGACAAACGGTTCGTGATCGAAGCGCAACGGATTGCTATATTTGCTGGTAACATCTCGTATTGTACCAAAAATTACGGGACGGCCGGATAATATCTGCGATTGTCTAGTAAAAACTGAGAAGTATTTGTGCTGTTGCAAAAATTACCATGTATTCGGATAAAATTCGATGCATCGAAAATGACCGTACTGTTCAGGAAAACGTTTTACATTTAATACTAATACTTGACAGGAAGTTACTGCAGTTGTCATACACCTGATAGTTCAGACGGCTTTTACCAGATTGATGGTAATTACTCTGAGAAAATTCTCTCCGTGCAGGTATCGGCAGCTTTCTTTGGCTATAGAATTTTTCTTAAGTCCCGAAAGACCCCAACGGTTTCTTCCGGTCGGAAAGCGGAAGTCTACGATAGCGCTTCAGCAGCACGTCACAGCTCGGTGCGCGTTCCGATCGAGAAACTTTACTCTCCTCGGTCTCATCAGATTCTCAATTAACATTGACCGGCCGTCGGAATCGCCGCGGCAATTTGTCAAGCCGTAAAATAATATTACCGACGGGTCTGACTGATCGCAATCGTGCTACTTGTACAGTATGCTGTCTGCAACTGAACGGAGTAATAAAAAAAAAAAAAAAAAATGTTTCAAGCAAGGTCGTCGACGCGGCATAAAGAGAAAAAATATAAAAACCGGTATTGTTACGATTCAGAGCTTTATCCGCGTCGTTATCATTGAGACGGAGAGCCCGTTCGGGGATTAGACGGCAGTACCGCCGATTTCATTACTCTTCCCGAGTTACCCACGGCCGGAGAAGTTCCCCGTTCGCCGATGTTATCGACACAATTTATTCGGGCACCGAGCTCGCTCTCTTGCTCTCCCTACCTACTTTCGCTTGTTGCCCTTTCGACGTCGTCTCGGTCCGAGCTCTCCGCGGCACGATATACTCTAGACTAAATGAAATGAAAAGCCGGACATTCCCGCTTGCCGCTAAAACCGTCGTTACTTGCTTCTCGGGTTCACTTACCCGCCACATTTTAAACCGGTTCATCACTGGCTTTTGCTCGGCTTCCTAACACCTTAAAAATCATTTTTCCTAACGTCTCCACGCAAAATGTACGTAGAATGTCACTTTTTCGCATCTCGGGCAGGATAAATCCTGCGCACGCGTACAAACATAACATGGTATATTTCTAGCCCTTGTGCGAAAAAGTGGCTTTATAGAACTGATGCATGAAAAGCGCTACATTCCGTGCCTGCTGAAAGTGGCGTAAGTGGCGGTTTACACCACCGAGTTTTGTAAATTCTCGACGCATGCGCTGATCCTTTGCTTATGATTTATTTTTGCGTGCGATTTTTTAAATTTATTATACGCCAGCTGTACAGTGTCACAATCTGCAAACACGGATAAGCAGTTCTCCAGCGTTTGTTACAGAAAATGTACGCCATCCGCGGTCTGTGAAGTGAGACTCATTCCATTACCGCACTCGTTTCGCAAAGTACCATTCGTGGGCACACGTCCCGAAAACGGAAAGCGGAATTTTCGTGAATATGTTAGGACAAATGACTCGAATTACGTGGGCGTGGAAAAAGAAGTTCCGACTTGTGCGAATGACTTTCTCACATTCGTCAAGAACTCCCGCTCTACGCCTTCGCCATAAAAATAACAAGTAAATGTGTATTATCGGTTATTTGAGAATCGCAAGCTCGTGGGAGAGAAGAAAGCCCTTTTGTTTGGGCATAGCGATTTTTTTTGGTACAAAATGTATATTTGCAAGAAAAAATATTTAAAAAGTTTCCTTGCGGTTATTAATCCGCAAGCTATTACGTACGAACGTCAGCGAATTCCAGAAAACGAGTACGCTGAGCTGGTACTACGCCTCGCCTCGTTACCGAGTCGAGGCGGTGAACGTTCGATTGGAACAATCGCATCGCTTCCCCCGCCATGTTCCTCGTGCCTTGTCGGATTTTTTACTGCAGGGCGTACCGGAGCCGCTGCAAACTGCAGACATGGGGCAAAATGGGTCACCAATTTTTTTCCCCTTTTTTTGGAGAGGAGTAAAACGGAGACCGGATATAAAGCGCATGCGTGGCACGGTGATAGCTCGAATCGACAAAAAAATTCCATTTCCCGCGAGAACCGTGAAAAATCGAGGAAACACCTCGGACCCTCACAGTGATTGTATGAGATCAATGAGTTTTTTTATCGTGATTTTTGTTTCGTCAACCCACCGACTGGTCATGAATACTAACTGGTATCTCATGTTTTAACCTGGCCATTTTGCCCTGACTACTCCTACTGGTACCCGTATGTAACAGCCGAGAGTCGCCAATGCATGAAAGAGCGGTCCAGTGTTGCGCTGTAACTACAAACGACCGATTATACCGTACGAGGTGGGCCAGCGGCGCGACAGCTGCCGGTGGTTCCACCAACGGCGCACGCTAACCTATGCCATCTCGATATTTACTCAAGCGAGCTTTTGCTAGCGCGAGCGCGAGGCTGAAAGAGAGCGAGGGAGAGCTTTTCCCCGATTGCAAAGTGGGCCAAGGCCGAACGTGCCTTTTTCTTTTTCTCTCCTTCTTCCCCAACTCCTCCTCACTGTACAACGGTGATTTCTCTATTATCCCCGTTAAACTGTATATATATGTGAGTGTACATATATATATATATATATATATATATAAATAGTATCGTGGTGTTTAACTTGTACGGAGGAATAGAGCGCTGAGTCGACTATACGTCGGCTAAGATCCGTGGATGCATTGTCGAACGGTGTCTTGCACCGATTCACCGCAGACTCCGTCTGGTCTCCGAACGCATTTCCGTCCGTGTCTCGATCTACCTCTTAACCCCCCGGAAGCTCCGCGGCAGTGAATCGTCTGTAGATATACACACTTGACACGGAAGTATTTCTAATATTAATCGAATTTTTCTTATATATATGTTTGAAACATTTTACCAATGTTACAAAATCTTTTCGCAATGTTTGTAAAACGTTTCACAAATGTTATAAAATTTATCGAAGATATCTTTATGAGATTTTCAAGAAATTATCGATATTTTAGTGCTGTAGATACTGCGCATTAATTTATACATATGTGCTGCCTCCAATACATCATTTATAGAATTCCTGTGGGGGCTTCTTAGGAGTGGCAATAACGTGTTTTGTTTCGTTCTTTCTGAACTTAGTTCGCCGATATTCCCTTTCGAAATATTTGTTCCCCTATCTCGAGAAATGTTTTCGAATATTTAAAAGATTATGTGTGTTTTCGAAACATTTTTTAAAAACATTTTCATAGAATCCTGAAAAATATAATTTCCATTAGATGTACTTTGTACGATTTGTATTATTAAAAATATATCGGAAACGTTTTAAAAATATTCTTGAAATATTCTGAAAATATTTCGTGGTCCATTGGATGGGAAAAACCCTCCAAGTAATCCTCCAACTTTCCACGTCACACTCGATAAAATGTATTCCACAGCCGCTGGTACCGTCCGACTTTGGCGCTGAATAACCAAAACCACGAGTCAACCTTGCCTCGTCCGGGGACTACATGAATATGTTTGACTAGTCCATAACGGGAGGTTGGTTATCGCGCGTTGCACTATCTCTTAATACCCGAGCGAGTCTCGTTATACCGACAACAATATAACAATAAATAACAACGGACGAGAGGATTTAATCTATCGACGCGAGAGTGCGAAACAGCTGAGATAATTATCGTCGGAAGGATCTTGCCTACCTGTGGGGCAGGGAGAGCAAGGCAAAACGGAACACCGGGGTAAAACGGACCGTTTAAAAGATTTTCAGAGGGACTTGGAAAATAAAGGCTGCGTCTCGATTCGAGGCCGTTTAACCCCACACCCCTCCCTCCCCCTCCTACATCTTACGACCCAACGGTGCAAGACAATAGCCGTACAGCTGTGCAACTCTACGCACGCGGGTTGTATATCAGACGCCCGGCACCTCCAGCCGTGGAACACAGAAAGACGGAGACCCAGATCTCACGATCCCGAATGCTAACGATCATGTGAATGGGAAGCAGCGAACCGATGGATCTATTGTTATCTTTGATATTGTCATTGTTTCGATAAATTAATAATATCTTAAACTATATGTGTGCATATGTATATATACACACACGCATGTATATACACGGACACGTGCGAATATGTACCGTACGCGATCATTATAAATTACCTGTTGCGTAATTAAGCCGCACTTCCGCGAGGACGTACAAGAAGATGATTGTTTTCAGGGACAAGATACCCGTGACCCTCGATTGTGGCATCATGGTGCTGAGGATTTATCCGCTGCGCCCGATCTTGCGGCCCTCCGGAGCGCCCTCCCCGCTCCAGCGAAGCTGCTTCCACTTCCGGTACGCCCTCCACGCGTACAATGTGATCCGGTATCACGTGCTTCGCATGAAAACGATTCCTGCAACAGGACACCCGGTGACCTTAAGTTTCCTCACTATTTGCCGAAGGATCTCTATTTACGTCACACCACATCACATAACGGCAGCTCCCAAACCCCACCCCTCAAAATCTTAAACCCTCCCAAGGGCCTTCATATCGTCGCGGCAGCTTGCAAGGACGAAATCACACCCGAAAGTGGCGAACACATGCACGCACATACATAGGACCTTTCCAATTTGGCTTCGATCCTGGCACAGATTTACATGAGTATCTCCACGCTCGGGGTTATCCGAGCAGCCGGCGTCGCGGCGAAATGTGTACATAATGTCAACGCCGCCGTCTGGTGTGGGAGGGTACGTGTGTACTAGGAGGGATTATAGCCGGAAATCATGGGGAAGAAGGACCTCCGAAAGGGAGTCAATTTTTTTCGATGACTCTGTGAATCGGTGAGGAGCTTTCTTACATCGCTGTCGTGTTATCGGGATTTGGTCGATGGCGGGAGTGGGAACGGACGATGAGAGTGGGACCGGTATCAGGGGACAATCTACGGTCGCGTAAATCGTGAGGCGTCTTACGTTTGCAAAGTTTCGCGAGTGTCCGTCGTAAAAATTGAGGGGGGCAGTCGGAGGAGCGAACCTTATCGTCGTTGAGGGTAATGGCTCATTTTTCATCGAGCCACCGAACCGTTCTTCTTGGTCCTTTCCCTCTTTTCTTATTCGAGACACTGAATTCCGGTGGAAAAAAATGACCTCAAGGAGACTTCCGAGATTAATAGGATCCGATGCTACGCGGAGTTAAAGTTTCATCGGCGAACAGACCGTCGCCCGCCTGGTTTCGCGGTTCGGCCGAAAAATAAAAAGATCTACCGAGCAATCGAGAGCTCTACGGTCAAGAGGCTAAACTTTCGACCAGTTCCACGTTTCACGAGTGACTGACATCGGCGTTTACTGGCAACGGTCTCGAGTACCGCCGATTCCTTCACTCTGCCTGAAACTCTCATTCCTGTCCCCACGCCCGGTATGCCCTGCAACGCTACCTGCTCGAACACTTGTTTCGCTGCTCCGGCAAACCTGATAATCCAACTCCACTCCAAACTCGAATTCGTTATTTCGGATAACGCGGAAATTAAAGTTGCGTGTAAGAAAAAAAATGGAATTCTTGACTCGTTGACCTGCATCGCGTCCTCGGTAGCGTTCCGACCGGACCGCGATTTAATCACGATTAAAACTCGTTTTCGCATCGCTCTCGAATCCGCATCGACCAACAATTTCGACTCGCGCGTCATCCGATTGAAACGAGAGCTGGTCATGCGAAGTACCGGGCACTTGTTTAGACTTCGGATGCCTACTTCGAGTACTCAAGTACTTTCTCGCACTCCGTTACGTATACTCGGTGAGTAGCATGATATTCTCTTCTGAATGAGAAAATTGATTTTAAAAAATGATGAATGTTAGGAAAAAAACATTCAGAGCAATTTGCACATGGCTGCCTCGTTCATCACAATTTTTCACATAGCTTCCTCCACCGAGAAACTAAAATCGATCAACGAACTTTCTGAAGGAGAAAGTTGAAAGCGAAATTGTAATAAAGAAGAAGCCAATCGCAACTTACTTTACACCAGTTTTTACGGCCTGGGAAAGCTTCATGCTATGCATATGAGAGAAGCGTGTTATAAGAAGCACCCGGAAAGCAACTTAAAAAATAGTTCAAGTACTTTTGATACTTTGTGGTTTGTAGTTGAAGTCTTCGTTGACACTTATTCCCGCTCTGAATTGAAATTGTATTGCACGGTAAACGAGGCTCGTTACATTTGTACATATATTTCTCGTTCACAAATGTCTACGCTTTATTCTGTTTTTGTAATCTCGATAACAAAAATTGTATTCGTGTCCGATATAAGTTTGTTTTTTTTAATGACACCGATGTTCGTTTTGTAATAAAATGAACTTACCAAGAAGTTGTGGAACCTCGAGAACAAAAAATGTTTGTTGAATTTACGAATTAAAAAAAAAAAAAATTTTACTGCTTGTATCACGACAATATAATCCAACCTTCTTCATCGGCGTGCACGAGAACGTGACGCTGAGCACTTGACTCGTTAATCCGGTGCGTACCTCTCGAATAAACGTGCACGGGTTACTGTGTCGAATGAACCACATTATCCGCGCAGAGCTACTTTTCACGGAGTTCTAAAAAGTCTCCGCACGCTTCGATACTCGTGATATTCTCGCGACTACCTTCACTTTGCGTATCTCGTTCGACTTGTCTGGTTGACTTGAAACAAAAAAGAAATTTGAAAAAAGAAGTCAATCCGGAATGCCCGTTCGACGCATTTTCCGTAAGGTGGTCGATGTTATTTAAATTTCGTCTACGGATAAACTTCATTGCTCCAATCGCCTGAGTTCCTTTCAACTGTATCATATCCCTTACATAATAAATAATTTGAAATATAATACGCGTTCGATCGGCGGATTAGGTAACAGTTATATATCTATATATATTTCATCGAATACAACAAGGCTTGAAAATATGTTTAACATTGCCAGAAAATATGAGAAGTCTGGGAGACATGATCCGCGTGATATTGATTGCTACTTTATTACTATAATCATTACTCTTATTGTTTTTCGCTACGTAAACCATGTCCATAAAGTAATTAATAGAAAGAAAATAAATTCTCGATCACCGACTGATTGACTTTTTTTTTACTGCACATAAGAGAAAATTTCACTGGTTTGGTTCTCAGTTCGATACTTTATGTTGAAAAATTATCGCCGGAAACGATCCAAATATTGCAGGTGTAATACAGCTGCGAGGTTCGGTGAGGCGTTCACCCGACAACGTTTGATTACACGCCGACGAAGGCTCGATTATTTTCGGAAGTTGTAAATTAATGAAGTCTTCAAGCAGGAACGGGCCGGACATAAATTCTCGGGAGGCCCGGAGGGTTCATACCGGTAAAAATTGATGTCAGATAGAAAATTGAAAAAAAAAATTTAACACCGCCGCCAAGAGATCTCTCAAGCGGCGAGCCATTCGCAGATCCAGCGAAAGTTTTAAGTGGCCAGTTAGGCTGAACGCAGAAGTGCCTCGATACACATTTTTTTTGCTCGATTGAGATATCGGCGTTAAATACCGGATTAAATGCGTACGGTAGATCTTCCGAGACGAGAATACTTTCGTACAGCACGCGATGGAGCCTTGTGAAAATTAATAAAGCGAGCATTGTCCCGACATTGGCGTAGGTCGGAGTCTCGGCACCGACTGAGGGGAACTCTGCTGACGGCAGGCGTTCGTGGCCGAGGTCGTTACGAGAATCCCCGAGTATGTGAAAAGGAAGCGAACGAAGAAATGTGGGATAGCGCTCGAAAACGAGCAGACTCAACAGCGCGAGATCGGGATTCACGAGGATGAAGATCAAGGCAGTTTCGACGACCTCGGCAAAACGTCGGGCGATGTGCGAAAACCCTCGTAGGAAACTCGATCTCCGCCAACGTATCGTTACGCATACACTATATTTTGTTTCTACTTACGGCAGAGAATGAGGAAGCGATTGGAGCAACATGGTATCGATAAATTGCGGATCGGTATAGGAGTGAAATAACGTCGAGATTGAGCGTAGAGTTTCGTCGTACTGAGAGAAAGAACACAGCCCCAGGGCAAAATGGACCAGTGTTCTGTTTTCGATGAGCATCGTGACCACTTTGCTCGGTTTTTTTTATAGTACATCAAAGACAAGAGATATTTCATAAATTGCGGATCGGGATTGAAGTGAAATAACGTCGACATTCAGAAGAGAAGTTTGTCGTACTGAGAAGAAGAACGTAGCCCTGGAGCAACACGGACCAGTGTTCTGTTTCCTATCAACATTGTGGCCATTTTGATCCAGTTTTCATAACACGTCAAAGGCGAGAGATATTCGATAAATTGCAAATAAGGATTGGAGTGAAATAACGTTAAGATGGAGCGCAGAGGTTCTTCGTAATCCGGAAAAGAACGCAGCTCTGGAGCAAAATGGACTGGTGTTCCGTTTTCGGTTAAGAACGTGACAGTTTTGCCCCGGTTTTGCTTGTATGCCGAAGGCAGTAGATATTCGGCGCAAGGATCAGGGACAGCGAGTGAAAGAGCGCCCAGTCGAGCGGGACAATCCGATGAAACGCTGGTGAATGCCAAATTGAATAGAGAGTCAGAATCCACACCTTTCTTCATTGTTTCAGCTTCGATAAGGGGAGGTACGGGCAGGACGGACTGTTTTCACAAATTTTTCCACCCGAGACATAGAATCAAAATGCTCGTATAGAATTATTCATTTACCAACCTCCGTTCGATGTCTTACCGGGCAATTAATCATTTTTGACATTGACAAGCCAGATTGCACAATCGTGAATTAAGCTTTTCGCATTGCGGACGCTGGTCCATTTTGCCGTACCCTCATACACTTCCATATCTTACTCCGCGATTATTCTCTTTCGACAATTTTGATAGCCTCCAAAAAGTATTCGCTTGCAGGGACGGAAGCGAGCGCTATACATGGGGATCGGCGCTACCGAAGAGTGCAAGTCAAATTGCGAATAAAATGGTGAACGAGGAAAACGGCAGTGGCAGACACGAGAATCGAAGAAACTTTTCACGCTCGAACGAAAATTGTCGGAGGCGCCGAATAGTCGTTCGTCGTTTATGCTCCTAGGCTCCCCCCCCCCCCCCCCAGCCCGCGGATTCGATAACGGGAAAACCCATTCGAACCCAGCGAGAGAGAAAAAAACGGAACGAGTTCGCCGGTGCTCAACATTGTTCTAGTTTTTTTTTCGGACGTAAAATTATTCAAGCAATTACACCCGAGTGATTAACTCCTTAGCGTTCGCGAAATGTCGCGTGCACTCACGTTTCTTCACTCGCTTCCGCCTATATCATTTTTTTTCTACATTCCGTGTATTTTTTTATATTCAGCCTGTACTCGGCAACGATATTTTGTTACTCTCTCATACAGCTACGAGTGCAGCCAGCTCCAGAGATCAGCCGTTGTCTTCGTTCGAATAAATAATAATATGGATTTGAAAAAAAAAAAAGTGAGCACATGAATGCAGCGATCTAGGTGGAGAACGGAGCGAAGAGAGAGCGTCGAACAGAGGAAAAGCTGCGAGGAGATCTATGGACTGACTTCCACGATCGTTTGGCGATAAATAGAACGAAACGGCAACCGCGGCTGTATCTTTTTTCTTATCGTTCTTCCACCGAGCGTCTCAAGCCGACTAACCATTATATGAGAGAAAAAAAAATGATACCACACGAAACGGCGTAAGATGAGTTTGACTCTCGTACGAACTCGGTTGCAGTCTGAATTGCGGTGTTGTCGTTGAACACACAGTTACACGGGATCGACTGTAGCACCGGGGAGGCTCTCGAGATTCTCGACGAGGAGAGTGCGATATAGAGAGACTGTCGCTGCGTGGAACGCAGAGGAAATCGTACTTTCGTAGAAGTCGTTTGGCGAGACCCATACTTTTGCCCAGTTGGGCAAGTGGAGTTTGCCGCCCGGGCGACTAGTCATAACGGTAACGTACACAAGTTGCGAATTGCCAAGAAAGCTCCGCGCCATGGAACATTTTGTTCCGACAAGTTTAACCTGCCCGCGGCAGGCGGGGCGAGAGTGAAAGATAGAAGAACAAAAAAAAGAAGAAAAAATAATTCCCGAGAAATATAACCGGAGAATATGATAGGGCAGTTACGGTGTAACGATCGTTCGGCTCTCATTGAACACATCGAGCGGCGTTTCTCGTTTTCCCGGTTTATCGATGCTTTGCATTTGTGCTCGATAGAGCGTCAAAAAATTTGTTCAACCAGCCGTCGAACACTTTCCTATTCGTGTGTGGAGCGGAGCGGGGTAGTCCGAAGCGGGCTTTTCCGTGACTTTTTTTTTCTTTGAGTCCGTTTTGCCCCGCATTCTCCCGCACCGTGTTATCGATTATCGAAACGCGTATATCTAGGAATAGCTTGGCGTAACCAACGGGTACCCTTTCGAAGTGAACGTCACAGGAAGGAGATATTACCGAATCGGTTCGGCGAGACTGCTACCGTGCCGCAAGTAACGGGCCGTTTCGAAAAATATTTATGCACATAAAATCGTGAGGTTTGCCAAGAGTCGACCTGTTCAACGAGCTATTACGACAATTATGTATCAGCGACTAGCGTGCGGGAGAGCAAACACAATCGGCGACGAGTTCCCTTGAAGAATTTCTCTGTACGGAAAGAGAATTACAATTATCGTGCTCGGGAATAAATTTCATGTTAGCCAGAAGCGCCCATTTCGCTAAAACGTTTTCGAAACGAGCGAGACTCATTGTACAATAATACAAGGATAATCATGGTACTTCGCTGTTCCGAGCCGTCCCCGGGCCGAGAAGGGGCCACGCAGTTTGTCCATTCGTAAAAGTGCTACACTCAACGGTGTGTCTGTAACTATTTTTTCGTAACACTTGTAACTTCGGAGCCACAGTGCAGTGGCGATTCTCGGCGCGATAATTCGCGGAGAATGAAACGATTTATTTAACACCGGTCAGACACAAGATCTTATCGAGTGTGTTGTTCCTGCGAGGCACGCACGGTTCCGGTCTCCCGGCGAAGGCGCGCGCGTCTTTCGCCGCAACACTGACCTACGTCGGTAGGCCGCACAGAAGTCGTTCTGCTGGTACGATGAAAGTGCAGCTTTCCTATGTTGATTTTTTATTTATTTTTATTTTTTTCTTAAAATGTAATCCACATTTTTTTCTCGTAAAACATTGAAGAAGAAAGGATCTTAGATCATTCTTGGAACGTCTTATATGTCGGCTTTATTCGGGCGAGCTGACTGCAAATTTGAAGAAAGCCAGTCGATAATCGGATTCGAAGCGCGTAGCGCACCTGGTCCGACGTTCGTACGATCGGAATAATTCCATTATTCCGAACAGTAAATAAATCGTGTCCTGAAAAAACAGCCGCACGAGAAAGCCGAGAATTCGCGGCTCGAACGCTCTCGCGGTATTATTCGGCCGAGGTAGGAGCCGTGCTCGTTGTTCTTGCCCCAATGCCCATTAGAAAAAGAAAACAAAAATGAGATGTAAAGTAGAGAGTCCTCCGACACAGCGGTGCATGCGAAGTAAACGACGGTATTCGAGAAAACAGTTCGGAAGCTTTGACTCACGAGTTCCCCGTCGATTCAGTCGATTCTCGTAGCGATTCCTGGATGTCGGCCGCTAGTCCGTTTAAACATTGCAATTTATCTATTAATTAAGTTTTTTTTTTTAAAGAAATTAACACAGCAATGTTTACCGTTGCACTTCGACCGTGTCTCGCGAAACACCTTGCGGAAAGTAGAATAAATTTTTCTCCTCAATATATCGTTCTCCCTCCGACTATATAGCAGTACTATACGAGAGAACCCAGCGGTCGGCGATACTACTGTCCGACTGGTTGCAAATAGTAAGGCAAAACGCGCGCCAGGCTGATGACGCTCTTCGAGTTGAACGCACTCACTCTCGCCGCCGCTTCTTTGGTTCGTTCCCACCTGCCGTGGCCGCTGGCCAGCCATGCACTACCTGAGTATCCACACTGCGAGCAAAGTATTCATAGTTAACTGGCCAACGGCAAGACAGCGGCCCGGTAAACGCATCCACTCTCCCGAAGGCCTCTGCCGGTCCTCGATCCGCGCCGCGTTCATCCTTCCTTCCGGGTAAGCGATCGAGGATCTCCGCATCGGAACACCGCATGCGTACCCTTTCCTCCTCGATCCTCTTTGCGCGCCGTTCGCAACGATGAAACGGACCTTAAGGCGGCCGAGTCAGCAGAATCATCTGTCGAATGAAAGACTAGCTTGAGACGGTAAGGCTCGGTTTGCCCGGTTTTTCTGCCTCCTTGAATCCGGAAACTCGAATCGTTGGAAGATCCTCCTCGACGATTCTATTCGCGAAGATCGTGAACTTCGACTAACTCTCGTAGTTAATCGACTCACAATAACAGAGCGATCCGGTAAACGTATTCACTTCTCCGAAAATCTTCGAGGAACTCCGAAAATACGCTTTTCTCTTCGATCTTCCTTGCACGGTGCTCGCCACGGTAGAGCACTCTAAGGGGGTCAAGTGAAAAAAAATGATCAAGGAGATTGACACAAGAAGATCCTTTGCGGCACCGAGCGTTATAGTAAATCTTAGTTTGCTAGCTTCTTTGACCCCTCTAAGTTCGATAACTTCAGTCGTTGAAGGATTTTCTTCAACAGATCTGTCCGTCGCGAACTTCGTCATCATCATTCAGGTAAATGATCTACGGAAACACAATGATGAACGCATCCGATTTCCCCACAGAAGAAAGGACCTTAAAAACGCTGAATCAGTAAAATGATCGGTTGACCGAAAATGTAGTCTACGATAGGAAATCTCAGTTTAAAGGATTATTCGACCGCCTGGAGTTCGGTAACTCTCCCATGAATCTATCGGCAAATTTGTATAGGCCAAAAGTGGGGAATATGACTTAGGCCGATTAGCTCGTGAATCAATGATTTGCGGCCAGGGCGATTCGATATTTTTACTATAGTTAACTGGCCCATGAATAACACAATGGCCTGGTAAACATATCCACTCCTTCGAGAACCTTCGAGGTGAGTGATCGTGGAATTCCACATCGAAACACTTTTACAGGCGTCGAACAATTTTTACCTTCATTTTCCGTGGGCAGCGTTCACCGCTGTAGAATGCGCTTAAGGGGTCGCGTCGGTAAAATTATCACTTGAGTGAAAGAAACTTGGCGTACGAAATTATAGTAAATCCTTAAGTGGTTCGCTTTTTCGGCCCCCTTAAGTCTAGTAGATTCAAACCTTGAAATACCCTCTTCATTGACACTGTTTGCGGGCATTGTGAGCTTCGTCAAGCCTTATAACTCACGGTGGAAAAAAAAACTTCCTCGTCAGGTAGTCGGTGCAAAACTGCCTACTGAGACCGAGTCGTTAAGTAGAAAGCTTGGACAGCGAAGCGCGATAGGCACTTTTGTGGCAAACTATCGACAAGTATAGACGTACAACGTGTGCGGCGAAACAATACGCGCTGGCCGAGCTGCTCCGAGGATAAAAACTGCTAAAGGCTCCGATGCTTACTCACTTTAAATTACGTGGGAAAAAATTGTAGAGGTAAGTACATCGAGCTCCGTAAATGATTTTACAAGGGAAGTCCTTCTTTAATGTGTACAGCTTGTTCGATACAGCCTCAACCTTACGTATATATTACCTAATTATAACATAAAATCTCGAGATTATACGACAGGAGACTGTTTAGAGCAGTACAATATATACTAGGACAGTATTCCATATATACGTATCCATCTAGAGACAATCTAACTACTGTAGCGTCATCCGATATACCTCTTAACGTCGAGTGTCTGTTAAATCTTAGTATTTACGGTAATGAGGACAAACAATTGAGTCGTTTAAACAATGAACTATCAACTGCGATAGGCACACAAGATAAAATTAATGTAACGCCGCGCGTGAAGACGACGAAATAATAAATCGAGTGACATGGCTGTAGTGATAACGAAGGTCGCCGCAATTGTCCGCCGTCATACTCATTGAAAAATATTAATAGACAGAAAAAACATACACACAATTGCACTATGACAATAATTGATTTGTCTACAAAGCTACGACAATGTACAATTCTTTTATAAAACAATAATACGTCATTGTTGGATTCGTAGGAAGCATGGGCTCTTTGTTTAGAGGAAACTTTGATTGATCTAAGCGAGGAGAAACAGAAATATCTGTGTAAATCGTACGAGCATCTTAAACTCACAATGCTTCACCATAAATATTCATACGCAGTAGGCGTGAATCGCCAAATATACTGAAGAGCAGATAGGGACTATAAATTAACGAGGTATACGCGAAGCGTCGTTAGTCGCTGGCACGGCAAAGGTCGCCGAGCTAATGACGAAAGCAGAACAAACCAAAAGCGACTATTGAAATTCAGTCTCAAGTATAAACAGGCTCGTCTTCTCTATTTTGTACGGTACACTAACTCAACTTTTTGTATTCGAGCCAATTTGAAAGTGTCCTTCGAAAAGCAGAATAATAGCGAGACTCACTCCTTTTGATCAAACGTTCTCGAGTATATATAATAATAAAATAATAACGTGATAATGACCTATTCGACACACTAGGCTACAAGGCGCATTGAGGCTTGGTATGAGAGTTTTTCGTGGCTGACTAGAGCACACACTTTTAGCTATGATACTCCCTTCGCTTTCACTCTAAAGTCTATTGACGCCTCGACAATTAAACTAAAAATGACGGTAGAACTTTTCGTCAAGTACACCGAATAAAAAATAATTATATAGCAGTTCGGACTATAACTGCATACCGGGGTTAGATAGTGGCTCTTTGTATAATATTAACTTGTGCAGAGTATTTCGTACGTTGAACAATAGCACAGTTTGGAACGTGATAGCTCGAACGTTCGAATTCTTTTTCTCCTTTGTCTCCTTTTCTTGTTTTCCCCTTTCCCTTAAAAATTTAATCCACTTGGGAAACTGCTGGTGTTAGCCGTGCAGCAAGAAAAATAAGCGGATGTGACAGACTAAATTCTCAGTGGAATCTTATTTTTCGAAAAGTAGTTTCAATAGAGATAATTCTGCCGAGGAAATATGGCTCTCGCAGCTTTTTCTTCCGGATCCAATTGATTCCTGTAGCGTCGCGCCATGAAAGCAGCAATCACCTATAAATATCATATAGTCGGGTAACGAACAATAAATTATTATTACATCGAGACCACGGTGGCATGCGAGTTAATTATAGCGATTCCTTATTACAACTAATTAATAGATTTATCGTGCTATAGTACTTCCACAGATTATCATCCTCAAATTATCTTGCTCCATCGAAATCTTCTAGTAACAATGAATTAATTCATTGACACTAAAGATTATACATTATCGTATATTAACCGCAACCAACGTACGAAAGCCACCCACCATCTATTTAGAGTGTCGTGCGAGGAGACAGGGGACATGGCGATGGTGTTAGACTAGAGAAAAGCACTGGGATTAGCTCGCGGATCTTTCTGATTCCTGTAGCGCACCGTCAACCAAACCCCAACAAACTGCAAATTGTACACACACATGTTAGTTTGAATTTAATCGGGGAAATAAATGCCGATTAACTTGTTACCATAGTATCGCTTGAATGAAGTTGATAACATGATGCCCGATAAAAAAAACCCGTACACAATTCAAGGACATTCAAGGACAATCTTCAGGACATATCCAAAATATTTATCAACGAAACAAATGAAAATATGTGTATGGCGTGGGACGTATGAAATAACGCTTGGTTCGATAACTTTTTTCGTTTACGTTGCAATTGGTTCAGAGAAAACAACTCACTATGCACATATGTCCATACCTATTTCAACGAAACCGAGATACATTTTTTTGAGAATGGTCGCCGCTAATCATCATTTTTGAAATAATCTAAAGTTTATGAGTAAAAAAAAAATTCCAGGACGGTCAAATGTTTTCCAAGAACAAGCAAAATTCAAGGGCAGTTGCACGACTTCAAGAACTTCAGAAACCACTGGACACATCAATAAAAATAAAAATTCATGGATTAAAAAAAAATCGTCTCTCACCTCCGTAAAACTGAAAAACAATCCTATACCACCGCAAAGTTTAAAAGCGTAATCAATGGTAGACTGTAGTTCTTTCATGCATGTGGAACATACACAATCCTTCTTGGAGCCCGGTGGACAGCATGTTTTCTGAAATTGCAAATGATTTTCTTTACATCACTATTGTTATGATTATTATTATTATTAATATTATCTTTCATGAGAGGAAAGTTAAACTTTTTTTTATCTGCTTCATAAAAATTCCATATAATATGTACGTTATATGGAAAAATGGGAAAAGATGAAAACATAAAGAGAAAAATGATCGAAATGAAATTATCAAAGACGATAGTAGACAACGAAGCTCACAGTGACTTCTTTGCAGCTGGGATTGCTCAGGCCAGGATCGTTGTCGCCCATTGTGTGGTTGAATCCGCAACAGTGGAAAGTTGTCTGCACCTGAGCCTTAAGGTCATTGTCCACATGTCGCCAGCCCTGCACAGAAAATTTCACGCTCGCAATGAAAATCACAGGCGTTCATCAGACAAACATTTTTAGGGAATACCTGCTCGGCCAGTGTTTCCTGCTGCTTGGCATTAACCGCGAGACAGGCACAGGCAATGCTGAACTGAACAAGGAATAACAGAAAGAGGATGAGCATATACTGCAAAGTTTGTTAAGGATAAATATTCCTGACTCGTAAAGTACAAAAAAAAACTAACGGTAACGAGGCCTACAAAGTTGAAAATAAAGTGTCAGAAGAAGTAGTCCATAATCTTTATGACAAGCCAAAGTTCAACGATTTGCAGTAGCCTTATCTGTCGGTAAGATTGATCGTACACATGAACAAAAAAAGGATACGAAGAACAGAAGAACTTGATGATGCTTGACGGCTCCGATGAGTCCCAGTATAGAAATGAGGATGAGTATAACGCCGCACGCAAGTATACCGCCAATTATCGGAAGGTTCGTAACGAGTGCCGATGCCCTTCCATAAACCGCAACGCCGATGAGAATAAAAGCGACGACCTGCGTTATGACAGACGGAGCAAGAGGTTGTTAAACTGATTGATTCACCGGGGAGAGTTGACTAATGGAATAACAAGTGGTACGACAATCGCTGGTAGTGGCGAACGAATCGCTCGTGAATAAAGAATAAACTCACAATGTAGAGTATGTTCAGTGCCGTGAGAGCATTTTTCGAGCACGTAAAACCGCCGCACATCTTTAACTCTGATTTTAATCCCGTAATCGTTCGGAACTGGCACAACCTTATCTTAGCAACGACCCACTCGAGAGCGGAAGACTGCGGTCGGGTGTCAGTACGCTCCTAGGTTCTCTAAGAGAAGACTGGAGAGGTTGTCGTTCAACGTATAAACACGACAGGCTTTCGACGGGACGTAAGAAAATTATTTCAGGCGCTTTGCGGCTTCTCCCAGCATGGATAAATACAATGTTTCGACTGCGACGTAAGGTAGTTTAGTATTAGAGGAAATAGAGAAAGAAGTCTTTACTCTTTAACAAGCTTGTCGCGACTGGCTCCGTTACGCGCAATGTACCGGCGAGGATCGATATCTCGTAGACCCCGCTGCGCGGCGCTAGTGTGTCAGGTGAAGAGGTGAGAGGAGCGACGGCGAAGCGGAGAACTGCGAAGCGAATTGTGATGACAAACGTCACTTCTGAACCAGTTGGGCGCTACCGGCATCGAAAATTCTAGCCGTCGGCACTGCAGATACCAACTTTTTTAAAGACAATGTTCGAAACGCTTTCTTGTGACCTCTCATTAGGTCAACTCGTACCTTCGAGGCGGGCTTTTTTCGAGAGTTCACAGTAGCTTCTTCCTCATCCGCGAACGAGCGTCATTAGTGATTACCAGCGGTCGGCAATACAGACACTGGTTATTCGCTGGAAATTATATTCGAGGGACTTTCTCGTGAGGTCTCGCGAGTTCAATTCGTACCCTCGAGGGGAGCCGAGATCTTACGAGAACCTGCAACAGCATTATCTAGAGAAGCTTTTTTCTCATTGTCGAGAAATCGGTATCAACGATCGGATGTTATTGTTAGCTCGATGAAATCTTATTCAGTGAGGCATTCGACTTGCAGAATCCATTAATCAGTGAGAGTGGGTTGATTAAATCTGTCACCCATGATAAATGATTATATACAATCAGAACCCGCGTGCATAATCTCCACGGCAAATATAGAGCGAGAGAGAACTTCCGTGTGCAGCAGGCTGGAAAATAATTTCAAGGCTCTGCGCGCCATATCCGCGCATCTAGACTCCAATCGCTTGCCGCGGAGCTGATAAGAGGCATGACAAGAAATTTAAAAAAAAAAAAAAAAAAAACTCCCTTCATTTTTGTTCTTCCTTTTCTGCAACACGATGCAAATTGATAGCGTATTAAATTTCATGCGCTAAATTGTCGCACGAAAGTTCCACCAGAGTGAATGACGACATCGAGACGCGCCAGCAATCTCGAGACAATGAGAAGCTAGTTACGGGTTTCATCAGAATCGTCACGCACACTGATCAATTCTCTCCCGCGCCTTTGCCCCCTTATTTTCGATGTCTCGTATAACAAATAAGCGCTCCCATAACTCTGATCGTGACGAGTTAAACTCGTTAGAATGGCGAGCAGGAGACAAGAGCCAGAACGAATTTGCGGAGTCGCCGGGAGAACGAGACGGAATTCTTTCCCAGCATAAATAGTGGCGACGCGAGAGAGCGCCCCGTTACTGGTGTCTCGTCACTCTGTGAACCGAGACGGGAGTCTCTTCTCCGCGATATCGGCAAAACATCGTCGACCACTAGTAGGTAAAAAAAAAGTCATAAAAAAAAAAAAAAGAAAAATTAATCTGCCGATATTGTTAATTTCGGTAAATTCGAATGAGGAACGACGAACTGAGATCTCACCAGACCCGGTCGAATTATTTTTCGGAGCGCGGTATTTGTTCAAGTGCGACTGTTCATCCTACCGTGTAATTTATTATTCTCATGTAAGCGTCGCCATGTACGCGACGGTAGTTCGGACGAATAGGAACCGAGGATGTCACCGTTAATCACACTATACACGTGAACTGGCTTCGTTCTGACGTTAGAAGAATAAAAAATTCATATTCGCGTTTACATAGCGATGTTTTATAATCCAAGACACCGCACGCTTTCACCTACGTAGTCACGGGAATTTCGACAATATTTAGCAAGTAACTGGGAGGTTTTTTTTTTTTTTTAATTGCGGAAGAAGGAGCGGTGGGGCATCCGAGTGGCAACAATTAACTAGGCAGACATGGGCGATTCGATTGATAAACGGGGCTAATGTATAAAATGTACTTGGCAGGCAAACGCGACGCTATTCCAAGTTCACATAGTTGAGAGGACGTATCGCCTGATAAAACTCGACGTGTCCAATCGAATTCCATCCCTCGAGAGTCTTTCGGTCGCTCACCGTGTCTCCGTCGGTAGTGCGATTTCTAAAGAATTATCGAGCCCGATTATCGATCACTTTATTACTCCGTCGAAACGGTCTCCGTTAATCGAGAGGAAATAACGGTGGTATGGAAAAAGGGAGCACCAAGCAGTGGCCTCAATATCTCGCAGCTATATCAGGTGAATAACTTTAAAGTTGAAGTTGGATCGAAAAAAAAAATAGATATTCAAATACAAATGTATCGGAGGTGAGAAAAAAAATGATTGGATCGATCGATTTTTCTAGCCACGTTATCGCTGGCCATAACGGGCACGCACATAGGATGGACCTCGCCGAGTCTTCCACTGTTGAAGCGGGACGATTCTCATCTTACACTGACTTCGGACGAAGCCTCCTGGATAGCTTCGTTTTACCTGCTCGGATCGATACCCGGTAATCTGCTGGCTGCCTTCGTCGTCGATCGTTTCGGTCGGAAGAATAGCCTTCTGACAGCCGGTATTCCTCTCTTCTTCGGTTGGGTACTCATAATCGTCGCCTGGAATCCTTACATACTATACGCAGCGCGTTTCATCAGCGGTGTCGGTCAGGGTGTCGTCTACGTGGTTTGTCCGATGTACATCGGCGAGATCGCCGACAAGAACATCCGCGGCTCGCTCGGTTCGCTCATAAAGCTCATGGTCACTTTCGGTGAGCTTTACGCCCACGCGATCGGTCCGTTCGTAGCGTACGAGTGGCTGGCCTATTATTGTGCGATAATTCCCATCATGTTCTTCGCCAGTTTCGCTTGGATGCCCGAGTCGCCTTACTATCTGGTGATGAAGAACGATCAGGACGGAGCGGAAAGGAGTCTTCGTCAGCTGAAGCGTTACACGAACAAGGAGGATCTTCAGGAGGACATAGACCAGATGGCCAAATCGGTCGTGAGGGATCTCGCTGATCGGGGACACTTCTGGGACCTGTTCGACACACCGGGCAACCGTAGAGCGGTCTTGATAAGCTTCGGCCTCCAATTGATACTTCAGTTCAGCGGTATCGCGGCCATTGAGTCTTACACCCAGGAGATCATCGAGGAGAGTGATTCCGGTCTCTCGGCCGGTATCGCCGTTATAATTCTGAGCGTTCTTCAGCTCATCGCGGGCCTCGGAGCGGCGGTTCTCGTCGACAGAATCGGCCGGAGGCCGCTTCTTCTGTCGACGACTCTTCTCGCCGGTGTCACCCTTACGGGCAGCGCGCTCTTCTATCTCTTCAAGTTGCGGCTCGGGTACGACATGAAGAATCTCGGATGGCTCCTCGACGCTTCGATCATATTCTACGAGCTCATAATCGCACTCGGAATCAATCCTCTGACCTACATGATACTCGGCGAATTGTTTCCAACAAACGTCAAGGGTGTCGCCGTTTCTATGGCCAACATTTGGGCGTCGCTTCTCGCCTTCGTCGTGTCGAAGATGTATCAGGTCATCACCGACACGTGCGGCATTTACGCGGCCTTCGGATGGTTCGCGATCACATGCTTCTTCGGCATTATCTTCATATTCTTCGTTGTCCCGGAGACAAACGGCAAGTCGCTGCTTGAGATACAGGAAGAACTTAATTGCCCTCGGAAAAATCGCAAAGCCATCGTCGGGGGCGACGAACCGCGCGCCAAGGAAATCAACGTCAGCGCTATTTGCTAACTCGCGACGCGTTGTTTCCTCCATTTACCAATCATCATTGACGACAGTAAGGGCCCTTATCTTTTTAGATGTAGTCAGTTCGAGAGAGGTAGGTGAGAGCTGAATAGCGGCACATGTCGAATCGTCATTCTTACGGAATACAAGCCTCGATACAAACGCTCGGATGAAACGTGGCGTCTTCAATCGTACAGCGTAAACGATGCTGCAAACACTCACAACTTCTCTCGAATGTACATCGCACATATCTAACTCATGCTTGATTGGCGGATCGACAACTGTTCACCACCTTTTCCACATACCGCAAAAGGTTTACATATTCAATTACGCATTATCTATGCGTGGCATTGAACACATAACGGATCGCACATTATATCATGTGTGTAACACATTAATGGTAAATTTGCATGCCATTGTAACACTCTGCGAGCGTTACAACTTTGAACAAATAACACATCTAATATACTCGCATGTGTAATCTTACGTGCGAGCAAAGTCACACCGACAGGGGAGGAAAGACGGACTTCGAGATGGGCGTTAGAGGAGCCATTGTTATTCTGCAGGGAAGACGGATCAAATGGCAGGTTGCTATGTGATTGATAGACAACGGTCGACTCACCTTACCTGCAGAATGACCTGTAGTGGTCACCTGAAAACCCTGTCAAATGCCGGCTTTGTTGCCCATCGGTGTAAGCTTGCTCGGGTGTAATATTGGACGTATTGTGTGTTTTAAAGTTGCAACAGTTGGCGAGTGGTTCGATGGAAGGCGATGAACTTAGTAATGTATGTGCGCTTTTTGTGGTATAGGAAACGGGCCGTATACAGTTTTCGAGCAGATATTTAAGGAAGTGTTAAATATTTGCGGTGTACATTTGAACGAAGTTGCGAGCGGTTGAAAAATTTGTTGCGGTATACGATTTATTTCTGTCGTAACAAACGAGTGTACGATCGCTGTAGGGGAGAGCGGGGTAAAACGGGACAGTCGAGCAAAATGGAAGTGGAAATCGGGATGCATCGGTGGGGCAAAATAGAATATTCTGAAATTATTGGAAAATTTCGTTTTTCAATTACGATTTCAAGACGGTCTATTCTGCCCCATAACAGTATCCCCAATTGTCTGTTTAATTTTTCTCCGCTCTCCCCTACGATCGAAGACGCCTCTACGATACCAACTCTGCAATATTAGAGAACTATCAGAGTTCGACTCCGTCGGAAGACAACTATTCACCGATAAACTTCTTTCGGTGAAGAGTTGCATTTCGGCAGACGTGCAATGCGGTAGAGTCGTTGTATCGTAGAAATGTTCTCAGTAGATTATGGTCCGATACAGTTTTGAAACACAGTCGTATTATCGGAATGCTGTTGAAACTGGTAAATTTATTGGCCGATTTGGTTTCTGGTAGAGTATCGAGCTTGTATTTTGGTAGAGCGGTCGTTAGCTAGACTTACAGCCGATAGATACCCAAATATGCTGGTATCGGTGAGCGTTAACACAAACAAGAGAAATATCGAGCGCAGAATCGGACGGATGAAAACTAGAAGAAAAAAAAATTCAAAAAGTTTCGATTAAGATGGAACTGTTATAATCCACACGAAGATCGACATATCTCAGCGTGCGGCATCAGCAAGGGCCCCAATGGGCAGAGCACTTTTCGCATGACCATCTCAACTTCCCTTTGAAGCAGGGTTTAAAGTAATAATACGATTGAGACTGATATTTATATTAATCGTAAAGTATTTATTCGTCGCTCAAGTATGCTACCACGAGGGTAGGGTAAAATGAAATACGGTTTCTTTTGCCTTTCTTTTTACCCGAGCCCCCGGTAATGACGATACGGTGATACTTGGCAACGATTAGCAACATTTTTGTTGATATTTCCCTTTAAGGCAGGGTTCGAATCAATGATCTGACTAGAGACTTTAACGATTACAATTATTAAGTTGTCGATCGGAGCACGAGGTTTTTTGGACGGCCGAATTTGGGTGCCGTGCCGAAGTCTCATTTTCAATGTTTCATGTACCAGCGATGAGTACGAGCGAAGCAGATATTGAACCGATAAAGGTTTGCGCTTCGTGAGGCCCCCAGAGGCAACAACATTGTTGCCGAGCACCGCAGCATGACCAACTCATTTATTTCCCTTTTAGGCAGGGTCAGACATACATATAGATATATGACGTTCCAATGCATCGAAGAATGCAAGAATGATAACTATAAATGACCATGATAATTTGCAGATCTGTCAAGTAGCGTTTCTTTTTGTTATCAAATGATTTTAATAATTTAAACAAAGTGGCGACTACGCGTGAATTGATACGTCGTAATGCAACAGCGTTCGTTTGATACTAGAAAAAATATGTGTTTATTATTTTTATTTTGTCGATTATTCGATCATTTCTTGTTCATAATCTGTTATAGTTTATACAATTTTGTGACTCTCTACATGTCCCTTTTAGGCAGGGCGCGAGGCAACGAAAAATTACGAATTGAACCTGACAATGTCTTATTCGTAACAGATTTCTACCATGTAGAAGTGTGCAATTATTTTATAAATGTTGTTATGTAATAAAGAGGCTTAAATGAAAATACCGAGATTTTATATACGATCGTTGTGTGTTACCGTGCAATGCCCTTCGTACTTTATCTTGGCAACTGTGACACACGTGGCCTATAGCGCGCGTGTGCTTTCGCGCGTGTTATCTTGACACGTCACAGTGTGAACCGAAGAAAAACCTTGAAACGACGAGAATCTCGTAGGAATCAGAGGCGTATCGCGGAAAAAACCTTCGCACGAACAGTTAAACGTACGACACAATATTTTGATTTAAAAAAAATACAATTTTCTCTTTTCGACGTCACGATCAAGGCCAGAAATGGACAACTATTATGTATATATATTTCTCGCATTATAATAACCGTTATACATAATTTGTTATTACAATATATAAACATAAATTTCAATAATTCATTCATCAACATCTCACAACACCGTTAGATTAATCATATTATTATACACAGCAGACTATAGTTTTATGACGTACCAGCCGACGAGTGTCTTTGCGCGGCAAAGTTCTCGTCCTATTTGAGTACCCGTAGAGTTCTAGATGCCATGCGGTTTAAACAACACTCCATCCCCTAATTTATTTCGGTACGAACTATAGATTAAATTTCCTATGCGCGAGCCCTCTTCTAATCTCGAATAGAAATTCAATTAATTTATTTATCGATATATATATCTCCATTGTAATCGTGTTTGATATATATATATATTTCGTTCTTCTTTTGATAGTTGGCCAACGATATTTATTCAATACTCAATAACATCGTCGGTTCTCAATGAACCCGTGCGGCGATAACGCACACCTCGTCGCTTTTACTGACGTACATGTGATTGTCGGAGAAGCTCTGAAACCATTTATTAGTTAGTAACATTGGTTGTGTCTCGCTGAATCAATCAACTTTTATCAACATTTTTTTTCAATATGCATATGTGCGCTCACTCTCGTACTATTTGCTTGTACGCTGCAGTGATTTTGTAAGTATATTCTTTTTACTAAACTTTTTTGATCATCAACTTTCGGCACGGCTCTCGACAGGCTAATATATATATATATAATGATTCGGAGAAAGAAAACGGGGTCGAAAATTAGGCCTGGCAAATTACGACTTTGAATCTCGTCGGATGATATTTTGCATCGATCGCCGATTCACACTTTGAATAATTCTATATTTTTTTTATTGAATGAATTATATATTTTCCTATTGAGTGACCGAACACGAATGCATACGGCGCTTCCCACGTATAGTTGAGCGGCTGAAAACCGTTTTAGATAAAACGAACGTTCGTAACATTGCGAAATTATGTAGTATGAGCGCTTGGAATTTTTTTACAGATTGTTAATGGGCGTGGTTTGAAGTTGGCACATGGGCTGTATTGATATTAAAAGTGATTATGCCCAGGAACATTTGCTCGTACAAAAAAACGTTATGTACAAAAAAGATGTTATATTTGATTAACTTTAGTCGTACATTTTTTCAGGGAGCTCAAAAAACCAGAATATTCTTGTTTTTTAACACTTTTCAAATTTGACGGACCGTTCGCTGTTAGTTTATACATGTGATTTAACACTAATAAAATGACATTGTGTGATTTTTTTTGCAAAATGTACAGAGGGATACTTGCTGGACATTTTTTACAAATGAATATTTACTTTTTTAAAGATTCTTCGAAATAAACAAAAAACGTATAAAAATAATCAATAAAAAATGCAATCTTTTTTATATCGAACCCTGTTTTCTACAACGGAAAGTGAGACATGCCTTACTACTGGCTTAAAAATGGCAACGGATAAAAATCTGAAAAAATTCCAGGTACTCGCACAATATAATGTAATACCATCACAAACTTCCAGCTCGACTTGAGAGTGTCAGGGTGTGGAGCGGGTCTATTTGACGAGAAATTCCGTCTAATCTATTTGACGTGAATTAAATTTTTTCGTTGTTGAGCACCGAGATTTTATTTTCCATAATTCTTCCAATAAGTCGCGCATATTTGTCGCTTTCAAATATTAGTAACGTCGAAGCAGCGTCCATCTATTATTTCTTCGAACAATGCGCTAAGCTCTAGCTGCATGCGCTTCTCTTATTGTCCGTGTCGCGTCGGGGACCTTGTCGTCCCCCAGGCATGGCTGAGAAACTAAATAATCTCGGTATGCCATTCGACCTCGCTTCTGGCGCGGCATCGTTGCCAGCCGTACGAACGATAGAAGATCACAGAGATGATAACGAACAACCGGCGCCTACCGTAAATTCTTCAGAATTAATCAACCAAATAAAACCCCCGCAGTGCGCGACCGTTGTATTTACAAAGAGCTATATATAAGTTTGGTCGCCAGATATCTAATACCGATTACTACAACAGATGCCGTACAATTTTTTTTTCATAGACAATAAACTAAACCATAGAGACGAGTATCGTGAACAAGAACGTCTGATCCAACCCAGCCTTTACTACTGACCCTCACGATGCTGTGCCGAATACTTACGAAGTAGAGACGGTAAACGTATGCAGGACGGTTGTACTCGTTTGGAGCACAAAAATCAACAGATTGTGTTTATTTATTTTATTATTATAATTTTTTTTAATCGAGCGATTAATCGCGACAAGCGTAGATACCGTTTCGTGCTATGTTTATGTCGTACGGTGATAGGTATAGCGTATAAACGGATCCTGGAGTTCGTCGATCTATCGTAGTACGGTATATATACATGGTGTGCAGTGCTTCGTGCATCTGATCTGTCACGCTACTAATTTGATGTCCATCATTCTTGTCGCATTCCTCTCGACGAAAAAATTTCGCGTTTTCTTCCGGCATGCCAACTCCACAATTTACCCGTTGATTGCGTATAAAAACATTGCGAGGTAGAATGCCGCGCTGACATTCGAATTAACAGAGCATTCATCACCGATGTTCTTCGCCCTTTATTTTCCATCAATATATGCTTTTTTTGTATATAGATATAGCTTATTCGTACTGTGTCAATTGGTAATTTCTTGTTACAGCGATGCCGACTCGACAGCGCGAATAAGAATCTTAATGAGATCCAGCGTACCAACGAGAATACACTCGATAATAGTGAAGTGAGTCCTATCTTAGTAGTCTTATCATGTTAACAATTGACGAGACCAAGATTTTTTCTTTTATTTATTGTATACTTATTCAAACCTTGACTGCTCCGTCGGCATTGCAGAGTAGCCAGCCAAAATTCAGTATCACAATACCCTCCACTGACTACGCCTGATAGTCTGGTCGTCGGTCTAGATCTAATTATCATAATGACTACACAATCCCTCTCAAACCTCCCGACGTTAATCGCCGCATCCGCCACTCGTGCGCGCCTAATTGTTCCGAAACTGCGTCGATGATTACTTAACACGGGCTGTTGAAACCTCTAAGAGACTCATTCGTTGTCCACGACTCGATCGAATTATTTTTTCCACGTCGAACACCTTTACCTCGGATACTATAAGTATACAGGTATTCATTAGTACTACAATCAAAGTTCTTCGCAATACGATTGTTGTCCTACATTTTTTCTTTGTTTGTTTTTTGTTCATGTTTGAGCACTCTCCGGTCAGACAATACCGTACATCACTGAATTTGAATCGACACCTCGGGTGCTTTCGTGACATCGTCGCGGAGATATTGTGATTGTATCGTGTCGATTGCCTGAACCTGAATGTTGGTGGGGAAGGGGGGGGGGGGGGCCGAAAAAAAATTGAGCTGGCACCCCGTGACATAACGTTCCACATTTTATACAAACATACTCGATCTCTCGGAGTCGGGCGACTTTCTCCCTTCGGCGTTTATTTATTTTCATTTTTATCTTTCTTTTTTTTTCATTTTTTTCCCCTCTTCATTTTTATTGCGACCACGGCGTAACCGTGTGGGATCAATGCCTGTGAGAACAAGCCCCGAGGATGATTGCACACCGAAAGATGAGGTCTTTCGTTGACATAGGCCTCACCGAGTTTTCCGACGTGGAATGAGAGATAGCCGAGCCACGATCCGCCGTCTGCCTTCCTTATGTACTTATTCCTACGGCGGTGCTGTCGCATTCTCAGGCACCGATGGATCCCGCTTCAAAGAATTCCACAACTCCTCGTTCTGCTTGCGAACTGCGAAATAAGAAACGACAAAACATTATTAAATTTTATGCACACCGACGAGCTCGTACTGTTGTACGACTTTTCATATTACTAATACTATTCACCGATGAAATACTTCTGTTACAATTAGTTAAAAAAAACCGTCGCAAGGTTTCAGTGGGTTTTAGAGATTTTCTGGGTTTGTCCAGCACTCACAGTTTATCAGAAAAATTGAGAATATTTTCCGAAAAACTATGGAAAACTCTAGTTTTTTGTTGTAAGGTACGTCAAGAGAGGATACAAGTTGTATCTAAAACGGTCATATACTTTTACTCGATCTACGATTAGACATTTGAAAAAGTACTTTTTATTTTTCGGAAATTCTACGATTTTCATCGATATTGTTGATCCAGAAAAATTCACAAAACTTACGACTTCCGTAACTGTTACTAACTGTAAATCAGCGAAAATTTGAGTGCTTCAGATGAATATTCGTGGATATAGAAAATCATTAGCCAGAGAAAAACAAGAAAATTCATAGTCATTGAGAGAGGTCTGCAGGGAAAATCAGGGATTTCCATAACCATCAGGAATCTCTAGATTCAGAAAAATCTTTTTTTCCATGCTTTTTCCCAAGATCCCATGCACTAACGGTATCGCGAAACGCGTCGTTCCATTATTATCTGTTCGACATTGTTCCCTACGAGTTTCATTGACGACCGGCAGTTGGTGATTGTGCTGAGCCCGATGTTCGGCGAGCTCTCTAGAGCCGATCGCGGGTATGTGGAAAGAGCTGTGGGTGAGGGTGACAACGACCACCAGAATTGATGCTATCAGCAGGAAGAGAAAGGTCCCGATGACTATCATCGTGATCTTTCGATGTCGCCTCTCCTGCTCCAGTTCGAGAGGACTCTTGACGATAATCTTTCCGGTGGACTCCCTGATCTCAACCCTCGTCGTCGGGCGAACCGAATCCTTCCTGTGACCTCCGGTTCCGATCGAACAAACAGCAGCGGAGCTCGCCCTTCTGGAGGTACCTTTTCTGCATACGCTTGCCCTTCTTCCGTCCCCTGAATCATCGCCAAACATTATAGTATGATTTTTGTTGAGTGAAATCTTTGCTTCCATTTCGGCGACTGTCCCATGGAAAGACAACCTACCGAGCGGAGTTGGCCTGGTGTAACTGTTGGTCCTCGAACGACCGGAGTGAACGCTCGCCCGTCTGCTGCCGGAGTGCTCCGAATCGGACGATTGTTTCGAGCGTCTGAGACGATCGGATTGCGAACAAATAGAATTCGATCTTGTCGACATTTCACCGAAATTTGGTGGGTACAGACCGTGACTTATCGAAGGCTTGCGCGCTCTCGCGTTCGTTGCCTCATTGAATGACGGCGCTCCGATTGAACTTTCACCCATCGCCTCGTCCACGTAGAAAACTATTCTGTTGTGATCCGACGAGGCCATGGTTCTTTCACGAAGATATTCAGGAACGATCGATGAAAAAAGTCAATTCAAAAAATTCACCCCGCGCGCTTCCAACTACCCGCTCCAATAACCACGGTCTTCCTGCTGCGTCTACGTAACGTAGCAAGTAAATCGTCGAGGACAGTCGGTTTTAACGTTGTCCCAGTGTCAATCAAAATCCGCACTGTATTTCCATCGTACCAACATCAATTCAATCGAACTATCGACGGTTCAATCCGTGTCTTCGCTGATCTACATTTCGAAATTCGTGGTATCGACTTCAACATTATATTTTTTTTTACAATTCGATCTGGTTCAACTTATATTGGAAGGTGCAAGATAAATGATGAGGAAAATCCGAAGGGTACTTTTCTGCGGTCCGCTTTGAAAGACAAATAAATTTGCATCGCGTCTGGCGTTCCCGATAATGGAGTCGTTCGATCGGGTCGATTATCGTAACGCCACCGAGACCATACGGTTCTCTTCGTAAATTTTCGTGCAACAAATAAATAACTTCTCCGATCGGCTAGAAGCCGTGGCGTTAAGTGCCATGTACGTGTGTGAGCGCACATGGTCGTCAATGTGTCCGGGAATGAAAGAGAGGCCT
Source organism: Listrodromus nycthemerus (assembly GCA_963978505.1). NCBI lineage: Eukaryota > Metazoa > Arthropoda > Insecta > Hymenoptera > Ichneumonidae > Listrodromus > Listrodromus nycthemerus. The sequence continues at coordinate 18,449,787 of OZ021679.1, read as the reverse complement.
GCGGTTTCGGAATACACGTCGGTATATAGATCGGCGAAACACACCGACGAACTCGATGTTGGGCTAATAATAGGCAGGCGCGATGCCTCCGTTGCCACTTTTCCTTGTACCGAACCGTATCTGCTATCCTCCATTTTCGAGATACCAGATAAACGAGTAGACTTCAATATTTATGTACGACACGTCCCAAACTGAAGACTCGCAGGCCCGGCTGAATCACCCCGTAAAAAGCTCGTCTGTCACACGCGATCGGCTGGTCCGCGAACCCGGAGACCAAAGCTGTTTCACAGGAAAATTTGGTCGAGCTAAAGTGAGATGGTTTTTTTTATTGGTTCGAGGCCCAATCTCCGGTCAAAGCTGTTCGGTAGAGAAACAAATCCAGTTTACCCCTCCATACCTTTTCGCGGGGTTTTTGAAAATCGATTTGTAACTCCGGCCTATCTACCTAATTTTTTCAGACTTCTTTTTGCAACTCCATCGGGAAACTTTTCGTACCAAAACCCGCTACTTTGCTTTCAAAGAGAAAAAAAATGAATCTCTCAACGATCTTCGCTGGCTCGAAGTTTACACACGCCTGTGACCCGGAGGAAAAAAAGTTGCACGAGGCATAAAAAGGGATAGCGTGATTGACGTGTTTATTACCAAGAGAGCTGTATAACCCTCGAGCTTTATTGCGCGATGTATTTTTAGTCGGAGTCTCGATACCAGGCCGGTCTCTTGTACCCTATATCCGTGTCTCATCCATCGTCCCACAACGCGACCCTCGTACTAGCTCGTAGTACTCTACACTTTCCTCCATCTGCCGTTCTATAGCCTGTGCATGTATGTCTCGTTGCATATATATAACTTCTATCGGTGTTGTTTCTCATCCCTCTTTCTCATTTGTCTCTCAACCTCCATCTTCCGCAAATCCCGTATCTCCTATTTTCTCCGTGCATCAGCGCCGCCTTCTCTTGTACACGTCAGTCGCTTCAAATATTTAGGTGGGAACGCGCTGGTCGAAACAATCGCTCGGTTTATCCATCATGCCGGAGCTCAAGCTGGTATGGGGAGTTAAATGCGTGTTCTGGATGGTGTATAGATGGTAATGTAATTTTTGCCTTCAATGGTCCGTTGAATTAATCACGTTTTAATCGATAACCGATTTATCCATGATGTATGTCGTCGAGTAATCAACGGATTGACTATAAGCAACATCATTTCGACTGCTATGTATACAACTGCATATGGCTAAACATTTAACTATGATCGGCCGAATCATCGTACAATCGAAAATCATGGGTCGGAGCGCACTTCATCCGAATAGGCGAACCTTTGAAATTTTCCAGATAGTCAAGCGTAGCATTGGGAATAAGGGCACTGCTTGCCACTAAGCTTTGCTGTTGCTTACAAGCAATATTGCAACAACACATTCTAGCAGGGATATTGCAACAATAAATTCTAGAGGCTGCAGCATATTGTTAGAAAAATCCAACAACGATTGGGTTAAGCTGATTTTATATTCTTAACAGCCACTAAAGAGACAAAAATTCCTCACCAGCAGTTGACCCCTAATTGCACATTTCCTCAGCGCTGATGCTAACGATAATTTAACTTCACTTTCTTACATACTGGATTCGATAATAAATTACGTTACATAATAGTAAGGTATCTAAGAGTTTGTTTACTAAAGTGTAATGTAATTCGTTAATAATGAACAATGCAACGATCATTGTATTTCGTAAATTATACAATAAATCTTTCTAAAATAAAAGCAAATTGGCCTACAAACGGTGTAATTTGCAGCTCAATGACCCGTGTATGTATGTACCTCACTGGAATTAAACCTCTCCACCAACCATATCAACGATTTTCATGGTTGTTGTTTATTTTAGTGTTCAGTGTTGATATATTTTTCTTTGGCGTATGCTCAAATGGACTACCACAAACGATCTTTGGAACTTCATGTTTGGGAAAATCTGAAGAGACACATGGATTTTGAAAGAAATCGACTTTTTTTTAATTTCCCTCGAGCAAGTTTCACATTTGACTCAATTAAAGTAATCTTCGTAGTGAGACGTGAAACACCAAGAAGCCTTGCTGACAATATGCTCTTGTGAATTTTCAGCATTGAATGCTGACAAGACATTATAGGCAAATGCAGACACACATGCCGCATGTTTTCTACTATCTCTTGCGGAGATGTCCTGCCTATTTGCTGATGGTTTGATAGCTAAATGCAATCGGGGTTACATTTCCGAATTGTACACCACCGAATTTTCATGTATCTCAAACGTCATTTTTCCAAAAACTAATTTTACCGAAGTTCATTTCTCCCAATCGTTGAATTCCCAAATTTTGAGTGGCCAAAATATTGTCAGCAAAATGAAGTGGTTCTGAATGGTCTGAATATCTGGAGTGGTTTGTTCACGCTTATGCATCCTTTCACCAACTGTTTTTCTCATTGTAACGATAGAATAACCAATCCCTCGACTGACTCGAAAGTATGAAGTACGAAAATCTTGGTGCGCAAGTCGCAAGTTCCTCGATCGATTCTTCGCGGCTCGAAGCACTTGACTGATATTCAACAGTTCTAATACTTCCGAATATGCGATATGACCGTTTTACATTCGCTACGGCTGAACACACATTTATTCACTGGACCGCTCCCGACACGTCGATTTTAATCGTGGTCTACGGCGTATCTTTTCCGAATCGTCAGCAAATAGTGACGAAAGGAATTTTTTTTTTCGATTCCGCCACGGCTCAAGTTTCTTTCATTCAGCTAGACAACTTACTGCAGAAACTCCATCCAACACCCAATCGTAGCGCGGATGATGCCGGTCCTAAGTTTCCATTACTATTTATTGTCTTTCCTATTGGTTACATCAGAAGTGTGATCTCAAAATTCGGTCTCACTTTCGATCGGAAACACTTGGGTATTTTCCGGACCACAACTATGTTTCCACAATGCGTCTTTTCTCGCACTCGTTGAAATCACGCAGAGCGATATGGGCTTTGTATTTTTGTTAAAATTTATTGACAAATTCGATGAACCAGCGGTCGCATCGCCAATCCACACACATAATGACAGAAGAATATTAGGAAACAACGAAATTTTCGTAGTTCCGTTTTACAAAACGAACTAGACGTTCCGCAGCTCTCGACACAGAACGTGTCATCTAAATAAGAATCTCTAAGTTATTAAGCCTTTGAATGAAACTAATCCCAATTTTTGATGTAAGATAAATTTAGTGATAAATTTGTATGATTTATAAAGCGATCGGTTTTTTTCACAATGTTCATTGGGCGATGGCTCTCTTATAATACATACTTGTAATTGGGCACAGTTCGTCAATAAATAAACTATCACGCATGTTGGCTCGCACGCTTGTAGTGGCCGTGTGAGTATCCGTGTAAGTATACGCGCGAGTATTGTGAGTGTTGCAAGCATGTGTGAGTACCTAATGAACACAATCTTTATTGCACGGTTCTCGTGATGTAGGTCACGAAACAGGATTACCAAATCTCGTCGAATTGGTTTCACTTTTTCTTTCTCTTTCCACTTTAATCCCGAAATGTTACGTGAATTATTCCACGATTCTACAATGGGAATTATTCCAGCCCCGATAGCTCCAGTTAAATCATCGTTAAGCCCGTTTCCACCATCCCAAGTGTGAAAAGCTCCCCCCCATTCGCTCATACATGAACTCGTTGTGGATAGCGAGGCGCGCATTCGTTCCACTGAGAAGCGCGATGTCGTGCTCGACGATGTTTGCATTCCATTTTCCTGACGGCTTGAGACCCGCATAATGGTCTGTACTATGACTATGCGTTACGTCACTCAGGTTGGGAAATGAGAAACCGGAGCTAGCCGATATGTAGCCGACTAAATTGACAGGCGGAAAGTCATTATTGATGTACTCGCAATTCTTCCCGTACCTGGGCGCTGTCGTTATGTACAATGGTTCATTTTGTATGAAACCCATTTTAACAAATATATCGTTCTAAATTACCAGGACGATGTGAATACACGTTCAGTCGACACCGGGGCTAAACGGCACAACGGGCGAAACGGGACAGACAGGGTAAAGCTGAATCTTTAAATGATTTATTAATAACCCATTCTGTCCAAACAATTTACACCAACCAAAAATTGTTGGACAATTGTGTTTTGTCTCATTATCTGGTTTTTTCAGTCTGTGCCATTTTGCCCCGTTCTTCCCTACTACGAAAGGTACTTTTGACGTTTTCTTGGTCAAAGCCACGTTTAAAAAATAGTACCGGTCGAACATTTCCATCAATTCTCACGCGATCTAGCCGAGAATTGTTTTATTCTCTGTTTAGAAGATCGGAAATTACACGGTAAAAAATATTCCTAATCTTGATAAATATTTTCCGTTAATTTTAGAATGTCTTTTTTTCGTGAAAAATTGATTTCCGTTGACAAATAAAGTTAAACAGTAATAAAAAAGATATTACGGACCTTGGACGAGAAATGTTCATTAAATGTGAAAACCTTTTAGAACCGTGGTGGAAGGCGGTGCGGACCGAGTCAACCTGACTTTAAAACAAATCGCCTATAATTATACGTCGGCACGGACGATTAACGACCGTTTAGAGGTGAAAAGCTCCGGTCGAAGTGGCGATTAAAGGAAAGTACCACTCGATAACTTCCATTGATTCTCATGCGATCTTGCCGAAAATCATGTTAATCGTTTTTCAAGAGAGGTTTAAATGCCATGGTAAAAAAAGTTTTCCACATTTAATGAATAATTTCTAGTTCACTTTACCACTTTTTTTTATTAAAAAGGGAAGTCGCATTGCCAAGGCAAATATATTACGGAAATGCGTTGATGAGAAACGTTTGTTGAATGTAAAACCTGTTTTTACCGTGTTACAAGTCAGTGCAAACCGACCCAACGTGACTAAAAAAAAATACACCCGAATTTGTACGTCGGCACGGACGATTGAAGACAAATTGGGGGGGGAAAAAGCTCCGGAGTGTAGAGAGCGACGCAGGGGTGAGAGAAGTTTCGACAGCCAGAGTGGGAAAACCGTGACCAGCAGAGGGAAGAACTGGCAATCGGTTAAAATTCGTCGCTCTGAGTTATAGTGACCGGCTCAGCGATTCGTCCTTTTTTCCTCTCTCCCGCATTGTAACTTTCTCATCGACGAGAGTGGAATTTTCGTACCAGACAGTTGGATGTAACTTTTCAATGAATTTATCATGTCAATTTATCATGTGGCAAAAATGACTTTATCTAGAATTGCGCTGTCGGCAAGTAGCAAATCCGTGATATTCCGCATAAAACTCCGTACCCTTCGAATTAACTTTTTTTTTCTCAGATAATACCCTCATAGAGAATAACGAGCGTCAAATTTTCCGCGGATTTTCGGCAGAATTTCGTGATCATGACGGAAGTCGTTGAGTCGTTTGTGTCCGTAAAGAGAACCCGCCGACTTGCACACTCACACACTGAGCAGGCAGAGCAGTCTTACGAATGAATATTCGATCTACGTCGAAATACTCCCGGTGATTTTTTTAATTAATAAAAAATAATTAATAACGCTACTCGAATTTAACGCGCACTGTCCCACGTTGAAGTTCGACGAGTGTGCAGCTGCATCGTCCCAATTTATCACAAATTCGCGCACGAGTTCATCTGCCCTAGGGCCGTGACCCAAGGGCGTCGAAAGGGCTCGGCTTGATTAAAAAATTATACAAATCTGCGATTGATGAGCGTCCAATACGCGAGCGTGGGTGATGTACGATGGGAATCTGGCGGCTGACTGGAGATTCACGGACGTGTGCCTTTAATTTAGAGGCGTGGAGCGCCCTCGACCTCGCGATCCCCGCTGCTTCTGGTGTACGTGCACGATACATATACACACCTCTTATGCACTGTGATTTTTCTCGCGTTTGCATCACGAAACTATGGATGTGGAGCATGCACCGAGGGGGTTGTGCGGTCGTCGGTGTCCGACTATACGTGCTTCCAAAACGGCAAGTACGTCTCTGCGGTGGAACTCGGAGAGAGAACACGACGAGATCCGGAGGGCTCGTTGTAATTGGCCAAAGCCGAGCTTGCGACCTCGCGACCCCAACGACTCTCGTACCTACTTTCCGCCTCTTCTTAAGCTTTTTCCCCAGTGTTTTTACTTCTACTTCGTGCCCGCTGCTGTTATTTCCACGTCCACCGGCGCTATTCTACTCGTCCGGTAGGACTTAAATTGAAAGAATTTATTTTATTTTTTCTAGAAAAATTCTTTAATTTTGAAGAAGCTTGACACTCGGCGAACGTGTATCGACTGCGATGAACTATAAACGTCGTACTTTGACGAGATCCAAAACCAATGGATAACTCGCACTATATCGGTTCACGTAGAAATTAGTTTGGAACTTGGCAAGCGGACGAACCGCGCCTTTAAATAGACTCGCAACTGTTGGAGGGTAATGAATGGAACAACTATGACCTGTGTGGGTGCATCCTCGTAGTCGCACGAACACTCACACGCTACGTGACTCTCGGGCGGATTTCTTACTCAACGAAATAGAAAATCTTGCGGGAGGGAAGTTAAACCGATTTCAAACTAATCCGAATACATTCGATTCAGCATGATTCTGTACAAAGAATTAACAACTCATGGACCGGTAAGTAAGGAGTAACTACAGCCTCGAGAGTGAGTACAACCTGTTCACATATGGGACCTTTATCATTCCGTCCTGGGATTAACCCTTCAAATTTTGGATTGAACCCACATTTTTTCACAATACTAAACTAAATTCTGAAAGAATCATGTGGCGTGCAGGAGAAACTTACGATTGAGCCAAACGGCCCAGTATCGTCTTTTATGCTTACCTAAAATTTTTTTTCGAAAAGAAAAAATTTAAGAACTAATCAGTCGTTTATCGGTCCCAAATCCTTGACCTAATCCAGTGACCCCACCCACTTGACCCCTTTACCCGCCCCTCGAGCCCCTTCATCGCGCGCTCGCACCCTTTCATCGCCTTAAGCCTGTATTATTCCAAGTCCCCTTGCGCTGAATGAACTTGAGCCCTTATTATTCCAAGTCGTTTTAAACTTAATAGACTTCACCCCTTATTATTCCAAGTTCCTTTAAGCGTAATAAATCTAAGCCCTTATTACTTCAAACCCTTTATGCTTAATAGACTTAACCATTTATGATTCCAAAGAACCCCCATTTTTAATACGCGGCAGCAGTGAAATCTTTTCATATCGTAGAGAAATATGTATTCGTAACTCTTGTCAGATTTTTTTGTCGATATTGTATCGGGCGATAGTGGTGGTTCGAGAGTGAAATTTGATAAAAAATATATGAAAAGCTCACCCATGTCGTCGATAATCGGGGCCATTCGAAGGGTAACTCCGACGAGGAGCAAAGACATCGCGAGCAGGAGACAGGCAGTCGCCACGATGGTCCATCTGGCTCTCGGAGGGAGCTCTTCGGGATCGACGTATTCTTCCTCCGGTACTTCGGGCTCGACTATTCGTCGTCTTCGTTTTCGCTTTCTCCGCGGTCGGTGATACCGCTCGCGTTTATCGTCCCGTCTCTCGACTCCACTGAGCGAATCCTCCTCCTCCAGCTCGTCCTCGAGATTCAGCGCCACGTAATCGTCCTCGTCGTAGTGGATTTTACTGTGCGAACATACACGGAAAACACATAGATCACACGTGCATCCGACGATAGCTTCACGGTGGCAATTTCAGTTTCCCATGCAGAGACAATCGGCAGGCGGATAAAATGATAGCCATATCCTCCGATACTTATAAACGGGAATGCGATCATATAGACATTTTTTCTCAAAACCTTTCATACATGGAGAACGTATGAGAATGGAGTGAATCGATCCATCTGTCATCGCATCACTGTGTTACATATCCATAGACGAGTCTGCCGACTTTGAATCTATATTAATATGTTAGCGGATGAAACTTTGCAGACGTGAAAACCGTGATACGACGGAACGTTATACACATCCGAGAATGAATAACTCGGGCATTCTTGCTTTGCCCTCTCGTATCTCCTTGGCACGAGGAATGCGACACCCTCGGAGGGCAGAGCGAAAAGGTAGGAGTGCATCAACGGGAATTATATCGGGTACAGCGGAATACTCACAGGTGTGCCGAACTGTGGGACAAATAACAGACACTACGGTGGAGTCCCGGATAGTCACAAGTGTCGGTCAGCGCCTCCCGAGTCCTCTCGAAATTTATTAAAGCGAGATCCTGATCCGCGTCGATCTCCAAAAGCTCGAATCTCGAGTCGGGGGCGCGATTCACGTCCCTCAGCACGTTCCCACTCTTCGAGTGTCTTCGTTTCTTTCGCGGACTCCTCGGCATCTCCGAAGCCCTTCGGCGCGCCTTGTCTGAAGTACCAACGGTGCAATATATTTATGGACGGTTAGATATTTTGTGAAAAATGAAAAATTGATGATGAGAGGAGTTTTTTTTTCGAAATTATACAAGCGGGGATTTCTTATAATTCCAATACGAAGATATGAGCGTTTATCGACAAACTTTGGGAAGTAAAGATTTTTATGAGACAGTCTCAGTTCCAAATTTACTGCTGGGATAATAAATTTCTATTTTTTACGACCTCGTGAACAATAATCAAATTCCTTGCATGGAGCGAAAAATTGCCCATTATTGATCTATGATCATTATTAACCTGTGCGCATGTGCAGTTTGTTTAATACTTTTCTAGAGAATGATGGAACTTATTGCTCTGTCAGAAATTCCAGGGAATTAACGGTCGTTGATGAAAATAAACGATTTTGCGACGTCGAAAATATAGTTATTATAACGAAGTTGGAAAAACAGTATCGTACGCTACACGGGAGAAAGCGGTTTCTTGCCCTGTATGATTTCAGGTGTGAAGCAAACTTGACACTCGGCGAAAATCACGATGTTAAAGATATCTGCGTGACGTCGAATTTCGTAATTTGCAAATCTATCAATTTGGCATTAAGAAAGAAAAAATTGTTAACTTGCAGAATTTTATCCTACAAATAAACTCCCCCACGCAGTTTGTGGCACACAAAACACTGTCGTTGTGATGAAATTTAATCTCTTGCAGATCTCTTCAGGATCATCGAAATTTGCGCAGATTCCTCCTTTACAGTCCGAAGCAAAATGATACAGAGATACAAGAGGCAATTTTCCAAAAGTCGTTTGATGCCCTATTTTGTTACATCGATAAACCCGAACTTTCATCCCATTTTTCTCCACTGCCCTATCGGAAAATTATTGGAGTATTGTATTTTGCCCGACTGTCCCATATTGTCCCACTATGTCATTTTTCCGCGCTCTTCTCTGCGATTTAATTTTGAAACATTGACATTCTTACCAAGTCACTCAGTACAGCCAACCCACCCTTTGAGATAACTGTGCCAATCCAACATATAAATAAAAGTCTTGTTCGCGCTGGTTTTGTGTAGTACGAGAACGATAGTTACCAGAACGTTGTTTTTGATGGTCCCGGGAAGGATTTTCGATGTAATCGCCGCATGGTGCAGAGTCGTGACGCCGATGCCGATGAGGGTCACGTTTCTTGGCCTCGTGACCGTGTCGATTATTGTCGCGACGGTAATGCTGCTGGTTGTGGCTGTCGTGGTAATTGCCATTTCGCCGATTGGTGTGATGATAGTGATGATGATGATGCTGGTTTTGGGAGGATGAGGCCGTCGATGATGACGTTAGTCGAGGCCTTCGTGGACTCGGAGGAGCGCTACCGGGCTTTTTGGCAATGGTCGTGCCGGTGGCCGAGGAGGCTTTCATCGCCTCGACCTTCGTTTCGACGAGGGCCGCAAGAACGGCCTCGAGACGAACGACCTCCGCCCCACTCGTCGCGTCCTCCGTCGACACTGCTTTGTCCGCGACATCGGTACCCGAAGGCATTACCGTCATCGCGTGATTTCACCCGATCTGGACCAAGCCCGCTTCCGGTCTCACATAATCGCGTCAACGATTTCCAATCTCTCCGTGGCTTCTCGTCGGTGGAGATAAAGAATATTTAACTCCGATAACGAACCCCTCAGTCGGCTCTCCGCGAGGAGAGGCCGAAAGATTTCGAGGAACGGTCATTCGCACCTTCCGTCATCCTCGGTCGGTCGGACCCACGGATTTCTTCCTTTCTCTGCGCGTTCGGAGCCCCCCGCGATTTTGCCGTATACATGTACGTGTGTTAAATTGATATTTTCGTTGAATTCCGCAACGTAACATCGGCGGAAAGATTCAACTCCGCGGTCAAACCTCTTAATCGGGTCTCCGCCAAGAGAGGCCGCGAGATTTCGTGGGACGCGCATTCACGCCTTGCGACATCCTCGATCCTCCGGATCACTTCCTATTTTTGATCGCCCCAGATCCCTTTAATTATACCGTGTATGTATGTGCATACGTTATATTTATATTTTTTGTCAAATTTTACAACGTAACATCCGCGAAGTTAAAAAAGCAACGACCGTCTTCCTGCTACGCCCGATCGATCGATTCATCGATGTTTGTTATCGAATTGGTGCGTTTAAACGAGAACTCTGTTCTCGCCGACGGACGCATTTCCTCCACGTGACTCGCTGCTCCGATCTCGCCCATGAATTTCCAGAGAGTGTCCTTTCTCACGAGCTTTGGACACATTATCGTTATCGCAGTCGCTGGGAGGTTTTTCGACGACAAAAACGACTGTGGACGACGAACTCGCTTCACTCCGACGACCCTCTTTCCTTGGTCTTTTCTTCGCTTCTTTTTTTCACTTTTCCTTCGTCCCCTCACCAAGTGGATCCTCCCTCGCACGGAGTCTAATGTCACTCACTCTCTTGAACTCCCGCTCCTCCGGCCCGGCGCTGCCTTCCTGGATACAGTGAGACACGTGTACATTTTTCGAGATTATTAAATCTCTCAGCCCTCGGATAAACTACAGACGAGGTCTCTACTCTCCCTCTTGGGACTTTACATTCCCTTGCCTGAGACTGACAGCAAGCTTTCAGATAAGTTTCAGATCGGAAGTAATTGAACTGCCATATTCGGGACTGCTTTATTTGGGGGGGAACGTATTTTTGTTGTCGTCCGTTTCGACAAGGCGTTCTATTGTTACAATCGCCATTCTGGTATCGCATTCGGCTGTAGAGTCATGTTTGTCTGCATTTGCCCTTATCGCCGATATTCGGAAACACCGTAAAGGAATTCAGAGAACATAATGGTTGGTAAGGAACGTGCGGCAACATACCAAGATGTTGTTTAACTATGTCAAAAACGTTTTTTGTTCGGCTCATTTTTTCACAAGACAGTGCTTTATTTTTGGCAAACAAGCAACGGCTTTTTTTACTGTGCCGAATCTAAGCGTCCGATTGCAGAATTCAAATAGACGAATGCACGATGTGAATCAATTTTTTTTTTTTATAGAATCGCTTATAACGTCCGTTGTGATGTTTTTCCTTTGCAACTATAGTTGCATAGTCTTACTTAGTTTGCTTCTAGTTGAACGGGGATCGCCCGAGGCCATCAAATAAGAGTGAAATAGAGGTCGAAAGTTCGTACGAAGCGATCACTCTTATTCAAGTATACCCGAAGTCTCGTCGCGCAACTTTCACATGAGTGACTAGACTGTAAGAAAATTTCATATGGAATTTGAAATACCCGCCTGGAAGTTTTTATAGAAAATTTGGTAGGTTAAATTTCACAAACAGTTGCGATGAAAAATTAATGCCGTAAATTTAAAAAATAAACATTTTTAAAGTATACTTCGTTTTTAATAATTGACTTTAATTTCACTATAATTTTAATTTCAATGGGTAACCATATTAATGTTGCATCCTGACTGTGCATTAAATTCGATGGACCAGTTCAATGATTTTTTATATAAAAAAATTCCAGTCCGGAATGGAATTAACACTTTTTTTCAAGGTGTCGACAACTATAATATGACTGCGACTGCGATGCAACTCCGAACCCGAGACAAAGTCAGTTTGCTAGCGTAGCAGGAATCAACTAAATTGCATTGCCTTTCCACCACGATAATAGTATTACCCAGATTTTCCGAAAATGCTTTCACTTCAATTTCATTATTGGTGATTTTTGACTTAATGAAAAAAATTGTAACAGCAATTTGAGTCGCGGGGAACACGACTAAAGGAGCGTAAGATGGTGAGGAACGCATTTGACGGAGGTCAAGTGCGATGAGCACATGTCAAAGAGGCATGTACCTCGAGATAAACACGCCCGATCGTAACGAGGGGAAAGAGCTTCGCGCCCTCATCCCAAAGCAACGTGTTGCTTGTCGGATACCTCCGACAGAATTTCTTGAACCACAAGAATCCTTCTCCGAAAACGCTTGAGGCACGTTCGGATTTTCGACAAACACGAAGCTATGCGAACCATCAGGGAAGCAAGTGAATTTTGTTTTATTTTAACACATTTTGGTGTCATCGAACGAAACACTTCGACTAGCGGAGTTGCTATGCCATCCCTCCACTATATTTAGGACTTAGGCTCTCTTCATTTTTTTTATTTCTGAGCCGACATACGTATTAGGGGAAATAAAAAGGAAATAACCCTGAGTGGCAAAGAGGACCTGCGTTGTCATCGTTCAATAAATTCATGTTTATCTAATAATTTTCCAGCGAGAAGGCTGCTGACCTATTTTCACACCTTTCATCGACATTTATGTTTTAGTGTTATTTGTTTTTATTCCTGAGCCGAGACACATACTAGGGACAAAAAATGGAATGAATATGAGTGTCAATAAAAAACCTGCGATCCTATAGTCCATTACATTCACATTTATGTATCCATTTTCCGGCGACAAGCTTCCTGACCTAATCCTACACCGACAGGTCGGTAACGCAGGCACAATTATGTATACTGTGCATAATCTCCCCCAGAAAAGTGCAGCTAATGGATCACCAAATTATTTCGATAATTTACAACCGCTGCTCGAGCGGAATAACTTTATCGACGAATTTTCCTAATTATCAATATATTTCCGTTCGTCGCGTGCTAGACCGTACAGTGCAGAGTTCACACGGCAGTATTCTCTGTGCCACTCGGTCAGCCGCGGAGATCCGCCGTGGTGAGAAAATAAACCCGCTCGTCTAGCGAATAAAAAAAAAAATTCCCTTTGAACGATGGAAAGAGAAAAAAGAAAAGATTAACCGCTAAGTAGAAGTGAAATAGAATGACGTAATAAGGAACAATTTTCTCCCCACCGTGCCTCGTGCTGGTGAGAACATTTGGGGGTAATGATCTTAATGCCTTGGCCCAGTTACGGCACCCTTGCAAACGGACAACCCCCGCTCGATCTCTCCCTCGCCCGTGATATTCTCAAAGCCCATCACACCATGTAAAAAAATTATTAAAACCAAAATTGTGTCCAACTTCCGGATAATTAAAATGATTATCTACGGCTTGTCCACTCCGACCATCGGAACACCATCCGCATGTCGATGCGCGGTCTCCATCTGCGATATATCCGTTATATTCCCAAGACCCCATTACAACTTGACAAATTATATTTTTTAATTCTATAAAAAAAAATTATGCTAACAGAATCGATAATTAAAATTCTTATATACGCCTTGTTAGAACCAATCAGGTAATTCGAACACGATCCATAAACCCCTGCTCGGTCCGCGACATTCCCAAGCTTCCGTTACACCGGGCGAAAAAAAATGATGCTCAACAACTTCGATGATTAAAATGATTATATACGCCTCCTCATCACAACTTCGGCCATCCGAGACTGGTCCGTAAAGCCGTCGTGTAACTCGATTCCCAAGGGCAAAGTTTCCAAGGATAAACCGGCGCTACTTGCTATATACTGTGCGTGGTATAATTAATCGGAGCGTATAAACCGCAGCCTCTCGTCCGTTGACGTTGTTACCGCGACGAACCACCGGAACAGTGAGTCTGAATGGTCAAACTCCAGTCACCCCTCTCGCACGGCATAGAAGGACGAAGAGCCCAAAAGAAAAGTGTATATGCGATTCATCGTACAATGCACTCACACTCATGCATTATACGCTGAAGTATCGCGAAGTAATCGTAGTTTGGCGACACGAACTCGACGACAAACACTCTCACTCACACCGACGCACGCGCGTCACTTTGGTCCTGGGATCGGTCCGCGAGAGCAGTAGTACGAACCCGTCAGTGTTACGCCATCCGAGGGTATCCGCGCGGCGGGAGTAGTGAGAGTCGCGATCAGGTCAGCCGCCCGAATACGCTGTGAAGTAGTGACTGCTGGCAATGACCAGGCGCCTGCCAGGAGACCAAGCAAGCAGGAGTGCAGGCGGACCGGCTCGGAGCGTACGCAGGTAGAGGAAGAGAGCGAGAGGGTGGAGGAGAGACGGGTGGTTGGGGGGTTCTCCGGTGGAGCTTCGTTTCGTTCGAGCTTCCCCTCCCTCCACGGATCCGTTCCATCGCCCTCGTCCACCCCCCGGCACGTCTCTGATCTCCCTCGCTCTCGGAAGATCCGAGGCCTGGCAGCCTCGGTTATTCGACTCCCACCCCGAGCGCGCTCCAATGCTCCTCCGGAGGGGGAGGAAACTCGAGGCGCGCCCGGGGTGATGGCGCACGACAAAGGGAAAACGAGGGAGAGCAGGAAAATGAAAGGACAATGCGAAAGAGAGACGATAAGGGCGGCTCGTGCCTGAGAGGGATGAAGATGAGAAAACGGTGGGTCGGGTGGGGGAAGCACTCGTAGAGGGACGACGGCGTTGGTCGTCTCTCCCACGTGGAAGGGAGACGCGAGCAGGGTGGACGAACGAGGAGGATGAACAATATCGAGGAGATAGAAACGAGCGAGAGAGAACTGACTCTGGGGATGCTGGTAACCGACGAGCTGAGCGGGCACCACGAGCCACGGACCATTTCCGCGCGCCCGTGCTACGAGGGCGCAGTGCGTCGGTGTACCGCTTCGATCCGGGGTGGCGCTTGTACCCACGTGCAAGCGCCTATTTCTTTTTCTATCACTCTTATCTCTTTCGCCCCATTCCTCACCGTGGGGTGGCTCCGGAGGGGAGGGTGTGCTTACGCATATAGACGGAACGTAGTTACGTACTTTGCGTCGGGTGGGCTGGAAAGGGCCGAGGTTCGCCGCTGTCAAAATCATTTACTCCGAGGGTACACAAGAGGGTTCGTTCAATATCGCCGACGTTCGAGCCTCGACGGCCTACATGTATATGCGACTGTTTCATCTCTCGGGAGAGTCGGACACCTTATCGCGGCCTGGTACTCTATTGTGAACTTATCTACGGATATCTGGCACATTTTATCGCACTCTCGAGGGTCGATCAAAACAACCGACGAAACTCAGATATTTATCGCGGCCGTATGAACAAAGTTACCAGATATCACGGAACGTGCCTGTCGACTCGTACTCGTTATATTCGTCTGGACAAAATTGCCTGGTCGTGGGTGCGTGTTCTATCGTGGGCGCGAAAACTGTTGGAACGAATAATTAGGTTCAATCATATCACAGTATCATACTTGTGTATGTATGTATATATAATTTTTTTCAGTCGTTCTTCACCGGGCGAAACTTTTACGAAAAACACTCCCACAATTTGCTTGACGGGCCGACTCTGATTCCCTCCTCGTAAGTTCATTTTTGTTGTTATTACCATACTGCGTTTCACTCTGGTGGCGAAACGGAGCAAAATTTATATCGCCGTCTTATTACCTCGGCGCCGCCACAAAAGATATTAATATTACTTCGAGTCTGAAGAGCAACGGTGAATTTATTTCTTCGCTGTCTCCGTGTTCCTTGCACAGCTGGAAAAGCGATTCGTTGAAATTATATTGCTCGCAAATTCGTCGTGACCGGATCGCTGGAGTGCTCCTTTTCGTTGGATACAGGGTTTTCTGGATCAGAAGAGCCCTCCACCTTGAGTGAGATGAAATATTATTATTAGATTTTTTTTTAGGAAAGTATATAATACGATAAGTTTTTTGAACGTTACCGTATAGAGTGTAACGCCACGGTGACGACTGCTGTTTAAGTTGTGGTACTCGGACTCCGGAAACGTGATGGACATCGGAGTTGGAAAAGTTCCATCGACGGGCTCGCGAAGACCAAAAAATAGCCAGGCAGTGACGACAAAAGGTACCGTGAGAACCGGTAATCCGATCTGAAATCGAAGATATATCGATAAAGGTGCAACGAGACGTATATAAAAGGGCATTCGATAATACACGTGATAGAAAATCTTCGAAAGAGGTAGATGGGATGTAATGGTTGAAAGATTATATTACCTTGGCCATGAGAGGTTCGAGGACGTATTGAAGAAGAGTCGTGAATACTATTGCCACAAAGGCCGCTGCTCCAGTTTGGCCACTGATTACCAAGAACAGACCACCAAAAGCGGCGGCGGTCAGCAGACTATTGTATCCCCAGAGGCCGGCATACACAGCGTCGTAGGGAACGTTCAAGCCCAGAGCTGAAACATTAGAGAAACGTGAGATTAACAGAAAAAAAAGAAAGCAAAAGGTCCATCGTTTGATAAAAGCTCTCCGACCTCCGCTCACTCCGAGAAATCATCGAAGATATTTACATTTGTTATATAGCGATACTTTGATGCAAAAAAAATTTGTACACGGTGAGAAGATACGAAAAAAAGCAATGTTTAAAGATAAAACCAGTGTAACGAGGACATACCAAGAGCTCTTAAGAAGGCGTTATCTCTTTGCCGGTCGCAGTACGTTTCATATAGATATTTATAGCAACAATGGTAGAGACAGATAATTAACAAGTGCGATCCGTACGACGCTCCATTTACCTACGAGACAGCCTGTGAGCGACCCGAGTAGAGAGAAAATTGCGCTCGTGGGTGAATAGATGAGTATACCAAGATATATCACCGAGCCAGCCGCAACGCTGTCGACCCCGTAAACTTGAGATGCGGAAACAACCACCCCGCGAAAAACCTTGAAAATAATTAACTCGTTTTCACCACCTCAAAGTTCCCCGCTCTGGTATTGAGAACAGTCAAATTGCTTGATATCGCATCCTTACCAGCCCCCAGTCAAGGTTCTGCATCGTGGAATTAGCCTTGGCAAGTTCGATATCGTCCATTGCTCCGCTGATCGTTTCATTATTCTGAAAAATGCGACAATTCAGCTATTAAATACCACTACTTGCTAAATTTAGATCCGTCCTTGGTATAGAAGAATTTTTTCGATGCAGCGAGGAAAGAGAATTTATATCAAAAACCCGATTCGATAAAAGTGATTTCCAGTGAAATCGATCATTCGAGCTCGCTCAGCCGATGTTAACATTTTACGTGGTTATCTGTCGATCTCCCCATCTATCGCTTTTCCATTTGACATTCAACGTCGATCGTGGCACAACTGTGGATGACATTTCCGTGTGAATACGCTTGCAGCTTTGCTACAACGTTTCGTGCTAGCGGCTCTCTTTTCACTTCCCTTCTGCGTTATAGGCAAAATACATCGCGCCGACGACGTAACAGACGTACTCGACTTGGCTCGCACCGGTCGGCCGTCCTATAACACCTCGACTATGACCTACATCCATTCGATCATTCGCACCAGTTTGCGCTACGCCGCTAAAGTCCCTCGAGCATCGATTGACCGTATACAATTTCTCTTTCAAACCGAGCCTCGCATCTTTATTAGCGGGGTAACGTTGTTGCGCGCGAAGCCAACGGCCGACAGGTGTGTAAAAAAATAAATAAAATAAAAATCGTAGGCGGAATGAAAATCCCTCCGTCGGAATCGAAACTCTCTGCCGACAGATCTTCTCACCCCTAATCTAGACGGTGCTGGATACGACGCGACTGTACTGCTCTCGGCTCCGTCAGGAAATCCAGACAAATCCCGTTGCATCGTGAGAATCAACAGGAGTATCGTTTCCACCACGTTGAACGGCACTGTTATGCAAGGGAACCTTGCGCTTCTCAGAGATCGTGTCAAATAAACGCTGAAAGTGTATAAGAAATAAAAATTAACATTTAGAAAAAATCTACCAACCGCAAAAAATCGCATAAATTGAGGCAATTGGCCATATAAAATGAATAAATGAAAAAATAACGTTAAAAGGTTTAAATAATGCATGTATGTAACTTAATTCATCTTGGCAGGAAACAATTCTAGTAATTGTATTACTGCGAATTAAAAAAAAATAACAATAAAATGGGTTACACGAGAACTTTTGCTACTTCATTAATAAGACTTCGAAGTAGCGCAATCTGGTTGCGTCTAATTTTCACCTAAATATTGTACCCACGATAGTCATCAAGACAACGAAGGCGTCGAATTTGCCGTAAATACCCGGTGCTATTGCGTATGAAACTGTCCCAATCAAGACGGGATTGTAGACGGTGAGACCATTCTCTACGCTGTCTCGCAGTAGCTGTGGATTGAAGAACAAGAGAAAAATAAAGAGCATAGTAGTGGGTTTAAATAAATAAACCCGAGGGATTGTGGCCTCTTCGTACACTGGAGTGCACCCTTCTTACACTCTACACTGTGCGGCAGCAAAGGTCCGCAATGCGGTGCAAACACACACGGCATCCGCCCCGCTTGCCCGCATGTAGTGTCTCGACTCACCTGCAGAGATAATTCAAGTTTAAATTCCCTCCTGCCACAATGTATCATACATGCAGAAACCCCGACTATACATACCAATGAAAGTAAAAGTCCTAGAAAACCTGTTCCCAATCCAACGAGTAGACAACCCGGTCCGGTCAGGGCGAATGCGGTGATCGTTAGAATACCGCTGATCGGATTATTTGCAAACACTACCTGGAAGAATACGATTCTTTTCCCTTTATGTTTTACCTCGACATAGTAAGCGAATCAAGTGAATTTTACCTGTCCAAAGCCTCGGAACAGAGCATCCGCCCAGCCGAACAACAACCACACAAAGGAGTCCCTTCTTCTCAACAAAAGATTCCTCAGAAGGGCAAAATCTCCCATGCACACGACCCATTGCAACTCCTGCGGCACAAAGCATTTTACTCACACATTCATATTTCGTTGTCGTTGGTTCTTCCTCAAACACTTTACTTCAATTCGGTGTTCCGTAACGGTTTCCTGAGTAGGCATTGCAAACCATCGATGACACTCTGTTGGAGTCCGAAGAGTATTGCCCGAATGATTGTAAAGTGACTGGCTCTCCCACTTGCTTATTCCTTCCCCACTTCTGCATCGCTCTCTTTTCATCATATAGACTGTCGTGCACACCCCGCGATGTCGTCTGCTCGAGATATCAAAACACTCGAATGCTACATAAAGAATTAGCGTCGTCGATACTTTTTTTTCTATACTGTTTACTCAATAGTCGTGAATACGTGTTTGGTTTCGCCTCCGATAACGCGCGACGGTGCTGCGCTAATGAATAATGAAAATATCTTATCGGCAAATGATCCCATATCTTTCGGCTTTCGATCGTCCAGTGTTTCACTGAAGACAAGCACTGGTCAAAAAAGAAAGATACATTTTAATGAGCACACTTGGACAAAGTATAAAATTAACAACGGGCTTTAAAAAAATTGAGTATTCGTAATTAATTGTCAATAACGTAGTTCGGATGAACGACAAGCATTGGATCGTTCTCTTCCTCACTGTCCTCGCCCTTGGTTCTCAATTCCGCCGTCGTAAGCGGAATGATAATTTGATCCTGCGAATGTTAAAGTTCTGACAATGTAAAAATCTCATGTCAGCGTGGCGTTATCTATGGGTAGCTAGTGAGCATTTTTTAATACATACATGATAAATTAGCCTGTCGATAATCTTTTCGGCCAGAGCTTTGCGCTCTAGCAGCTCTGCCTCACTGTCGATTTGATCGAGCGCCTGGTCGAGATACCAGGCAACGAGTTCGGACTTTCTGATGCCCTCTTTGCTCTCGGCTTCGGTCTCCATTCGGGCCTCCTCATTTCTCATGTAGAGGACCAGCATGTTCGAGAGATTCTTGTACTCCTCGAAGGACATTGTGAGCTTCTTCTTGGTTATCTCGCCGGTGTCATCTCGTCCGTTCGTTCCGTTTGTTGCTGCAAGAAAGAGAGAAAAAATGATAAAAATATCGAATTAACACGAAATGTTAAAACATGATATGAAGTAGGAGTATAAAAAAGTAAAACTTTGTTAAAGTTTGAACGCTCAAGGACGTTCAAGGACAATTTCCAGGATATTTTTGGGACATTTCCAAATTGTCTTGAGTCATTTATAAAAAATAAAAATATGCATATCCTGCGCGTCGTATGAAATAATATTTAATTCGATAGCTGTTTTCGTTAACGTTAGGTTCAGATGAAGAGATAACTATACACAAATGTATACATGTATCCCAGCGAAACCCAGATACATACTTTCTTGGGTGCTAGCAATATCGATTTTGAAACAAGTTCTAATTTGCGAGCTAGTACGAAAAAGAAAGTGGTAAGGTCAAATTCAGACACTGTTCCAAGGACTTCTTCAAAGACTTAAAGTGACGCCGGAACCGAAGTAAATGGTGGAATTTGACTGACTGTGAGGTCGCGAGAAGAGAGGACTTACACGCCGGAGTCGCTGGAGTGTCGGCACCGATGGCGTTGAAAGCTTCCATGAGAGGGGGAGCCGCTTCGTCGAGATCCATTCCCATGTTATCACCAGCGTTACCGTCCTCATCGAGATCAATATCGGGCTGTTCCACCCTCACTATACTCTTGCTCAACAAACGACGTGCCTCCTTTACGTGCTTGACCGTCACCTCGTCGACACACTCGAGTTTCGCCAGGGCTTCGGACAATCTTACGAGACTCTCCAACTGACGGACCGTCACTCGCCACGTCGACTGACCGGAACCCGTCCCCTCCCTTTGTCTTAGCGTCGTATAGCTCTCCACCAGGAGTTCGGCAGCTTCGGGATTAATAATCGGCTTAAAATGCTTCGCAAAATTTATGTATCTGAGTATCTCGGACTGCGAGTAAACCGTTTCTATGTTTATCTCGTTGTTACTATGGAGATCCACGATTTTCTTGGCTATGGCATTGTCGATAACTTCGTTACATTCGTCTATGAGTATGAAGAATAGATCGAAACGCGACATAATAGGAGCCGTGAGCATAACATTCTTCTGAAGAGGTTTCGAACGGTCGTAACGGCCACCGATCGGATTTGCCGCAGCGAGAATTGAAGTACGAGCGTTCAAGGTTGCTCTGACGCCAGCCTGTGAAAGATCAAGATCTATTAAATCCGTTGAATTTTTTTATTATTCTGTTTTATGTCTTGCACTTTCTTTTGTTATAGGCATTATGTCCGTACAGGGTCGGCCAATGGCATAATAGCGGAGTCGGGCATCGACCGAACTACCTTCGAACTCACCATGATAGTTTTGTGCAAAGAGTTTACGAAGAATTGCATCGTAACACTTATGCAAACCGACGATCCATAATACACATATTAAAAGGTGATCATTTCAGTGAATAAATAATGCGTTCATCTTTTAGGTACGGAAACTTTTGCTACGGTCAAATCTTGCGAGGAATAAGAACAATGTTAGATCTTGGCGGTAGTGTACCTCTAAGCTTTCAGGCTAACATGTGAAAAGTCCCGGATTCGAGTTCAACCTTAGATCGTTAGGTTTATTTCCTTCTCCAAAACGGTAATATAGTATTGTATCCGAGATGCATATAACTCAAGATGATAATTCAAACAATTTTTCTTCCAATATTACCAAATCTTTTTATTCGGTACGTATTGACCACTGAACCGAACCACCGCTCCACGATATTCGAAACCGAATATCGTGGAGCGGTGGTTTGCGTAGTTTTTTCGGCGCAGTACTTCGTAAACGTTTGCCACAAACCACCGCGATGAAAACCACAGTAAAAATATAATAATTTTCCCAGGGGTCGAGATTATTAGTTTGATATATTTTTTTCTCGATGGCTTCACCATCAAAGCACTCACCTTGGCGATCGAAATAGTCTGTTGTTCCATGGCTTCGTGAATAGCAACTTGATCGGCGGGGTCCATTTTATCGAACTCATCAATGCAGCATATACCGTTATCAGCCAGCATCAACGCACCCGCCTCGATAACGAAATCCGACGAATCCTCATCACGCACGACAGCAGCTGTGAGACCCGCCGCTGATGAGGCTTTTCCTGATGTATAGACGGCTCGTGGCGAAAAATCGGCGACTTGCTTGAGAAGTTGTGACTTCGCAGTACTCGGGTCACCGACTATGCAACAGTTTATGTCGCCTCTGAGCGCTGTCCCCTCGATTGTTTTCTTCGGGACCCCACCGAACAGCATAAGCGTTACACCCTTCTTTACCTCGTCGTTTCCGTGGATCGCTGGAAACAAACTCGAGACGAGATTCGTGTAAAGATTCTTGTCACGACTCATCTCGTAAACCTTGTTCCATTCCGCCTCCGACATTTGACTCTTCATCATCTCCTGAGAAATATCTTCCATCGCCATTTCCGTACCGCCGAACTGCCGAATACAAAACGTTTGTGTGTCAATGGAAAACATACTAAAAATATGATTGTCTTGTAAAAGAAATTCCCCTACTCTGAGACTTGTTGCGGATATGCTGCAGGCAAGGAAGGCGAGCCTATAATTCAAATCTCTGACACCGAGAGCTTTGAGTCCTCGAACACCTTCACCCTGGACTCCGCCTTTATGTCGCGAGCTTATCTCCGCTTTCGCACCAGGTAATGCTAACGCACCGACATCGGGAACGACTATAAGCGTGCCAGTGAAATCATACCTGTCAATGATTAATAGATCAGCAAATTTTCATAGACCGACGTTGTTACAATCGTTTTAAAGATCATGTACCTGTCTCCGGCCTGAACAGTCTCGACAGTTTCAGCTCTGAGTATTATTTCCAGGGAACGTGGAATACATCCTCTTGGAAGCTCAGACTGAGATTCCTGTATCTTTACTTTTTGAAAGTCGACAAAAACAGAGTTGTCGATGTCCAAAGCAAATCTTTTTCTGTTGCTGCACACAGGGTTGTGGCAAATCGTTGGATTGGTAAACTGATGATGAAACATGAAAGCAAGAGGTATAATCTCTTTGATGCTACGTGTGGTAAATTACTTTTTACTGGAAAATATATATATAGTAAGAGGGGCAAAATGTACTTGTGTTTTTCATTGCGATTATTTCTATATACCAAAAAAAAAAATATGTTGAGTAATTTACACAAGAGTTCCTCCTTTACTATAATTTCGCACATAACTGTCTGTACGAGAAAGGTCTATGAAACAGCAATGTGCAAAATTGTAATGAATGAGGAAGCCATTGGTATTTGTAATTTCTGCACTGCATCTAATGTTTTTTTCCTAGAGATGACAAACCTGCTGCATATTAAGTTTTTAGCTCAACATTTGAGAGGGAAAGATAATTTTTTTTTTCAGCCTTTCATAAACTTTAAACGAGTAAAGTGATTCTTGCCAAATTCGGTTGCTAAAATTATTTAGTGTTAGTCTGCTTCCATAGTGTCGGTCAGATAACTAATAATTTACAAGAACTAAAGTACAAATACACTTTTTAGAAAATTTTCAATTATCATATAAACTGTAAAAAAAAAGACCACATTGTTGTACATGTGATCCATATTTTAACACAATTCATAAAGACATTTGTGAGTTACAGACATCACATTTAATAGAACTGAAAAGCATACACAAGTTGAACAAGAAATTTTTTGTAAATGAGACTCTTTAATGTTTTGCAACATTCATAAGATGCTTGCATGGAAATCAACATATAAACAATTTTACAAAAACGAGCTTTCTCTGAGGGATAGCAAAATTAGTAAATTCGATATATTCCGTCTCAGCTTTATATATAAATCGTACCTTGAATTGCTGTTCGACGTTTTTAATCATGCCATTGCAGTCGAGGCACATGAAGCTCCCGAGAACCAACTCTGGATGTACGGGATGAGTTCTGACCACCTGACCGGATATTCTTATCAAAGTACCAATTTTTGCTGTTGTCAATTCTCTGAGCTTGTGCCGTGTTGGCACATCTACCAGGCTCACATAACATTCTTTATCCTGTTTCAGTTCACCGGTATCCTTGACATAGTTGCATACCGCTTGACACAGATAAGGATAAACCCTTGAATTAAAAAAAAACTCTTTTTACCGGTTCCCGCTTAGATAAAATATTTTTATGCATACACTGTACGACTAAAAAACACACCTGTAGTACTCTTCAATGATAGTCGTCGACAACACTTGATTATATTTCTCTATATCTTCAAAAGACACTTCCAGTGTGCTGCGTTCAGGGCTGACCAATTCTTTAGATGCCTCAAAATATTTGACTTCACCATCTTCTTTGAATCTGTGAGTATCAAACATTGGAGACAGTTGTAAAGTTGTTGAAAAAAAAAAGAATGTTAGACAGTTTACTAATACGCGTAAGTTGGTAAATAGAGACTCACTCCTCCAGAAAATCTTGAAACAATTTTTGGCACTGGGATCCTATATCGTCGCGCACGCGAGTCTGATGAGTTTGCAAGTCGAGATTCATCTTTGATAATCGTTCCTTTTATTGTCAAAAAAATTTACGAGCGGCGTAACAAAGTTGTTGTTACAATTGTCCGGTGAGGACTGGTGAGGACAAGACGCTTTGGCGGGAAAAGCCGACTGGGATCTCGTCGGAAGCGTGCGCCACTCGGCCGAGCTACACCAGCAGCCCCTGCAGCCGATGTGACGAACCAATCGATCGAGAAACCGCAAGGACTATCGCATTATCGTCTAGGAGTTACAAGTAAACTGATTCAGCAACATTTGTCATGTTAACTTTAACATTTCTTTAATATTACATCATCGTACGATATATAATGCGCGAGGTTTCAAAGTTTGATGATAAACTTGTACATATGTCGATTCAGTGATTTAATCACACACGGTAGAGAACGTTCGCTCGATCCCGGCAGTCCTAGTATTGGTCCAGCACCGGTTCATCCATTGGAGATAAATGTAATTGGCATGCATCGACGAGGGTCAATTGATCAATCGGGGATTGGTAATTTGTTAAAATAATTGGAGGCCTCAGCAACGGTTGACAGCACGAGATTAAAGAGCGGGTGAATGATTTCAACGGAGTTTAGATGACGAGGTCCGACAATCAGGGGCGTCGGTGAATTCTGGGCTATCGAAAGACCGCTGAGCGTGTAACAGGTGTGATAAATATCACGATTCCTGAAACATTCGGGAGATTCGCACATGTGTTATTCGATTGATAATTCTCCGAAAGACAATAATCGCAATGTAAAGATCACAAAAATCCTCGTACTTTTCGGGCTTGTCCAATAGACCGCCCCATGGATGTTGGCAGCATATCAGTATATACTCTTGCAGCGCCTCTTGATCGAATATCCAATAATTCGAGTTTGGCAACTTTCCCTCGCTCGACAGGATCGCGTGAATCAAGGGAAAGGCAGCACCTTGCCAGAATGAGTAACAGCCGTCGACGAGTTTGTTCGTTCTTCCTTGAAAGCCACCCTCTAAACGCATCTGTTTGTTAACCATCCATCGCTGGAAAACAGTAAATCGCGAGTCTCTTGTTTAATTTTTTTCCTAACCCATTGCTCGTAAAATTCCGCTGTCTATCTGCGTGAAGAGTACGCAGGGAGCCACTTTGATATTTTTTCCTGCTCTAATGCAGAAAAGTTATTTTCTAAGTACGCTTCCCAAAAACGTAAAGCGTGAATTGATTATTGAATTTATAAGGAAAAATTATGTGAATGGCATGGGTGTACAAATGGCAGTTCTGACTAGAATATCTCACTTAACTTTCGATTCATGCAGCATTTTCCCCATTTGTCACAAACTCACTTTCTATGCCCTTGCTCCAAAAAGAACTATTGCGTTTCTGACTACAATCTAGATAATTTGTGACTTGCATACCAGCAAAGACGGAATGTGGCAGAGATTAGTTTTTCCGAGCAGTACGAGGGACGCCAAACCGCAGTAAGTGTAACCACCGTGAGCTTCCATGCCTGGACAGCCGCCAAAGCCTCCCTCCCAGTTTTGACACTGAGCAATCCATTCGTCTGTATTGGCGAATAATTCAGGACTGAAGACGTTCGTCAATTTAGCTACTGCTATTGCGCAATAAACACCTCTAATGTCTACTTCGCCATCAATGTGCATACTGCAACCTCCATCATCGGCTTTCAGAGCCTGGAAGAAACGATGGAGTCCTTCTCTGTAAATTCAAGTGTTCTTGTTGGTTATTCCTTGATATAACGAATTTTTTTTCTATCCTCGTTAGTGATGATTGGTCTGCATTTACCGATCTATCGACCGATAGGCCTTGCTCGTTCCAATAATGCACAGAGCCGAGACGGCTGCGTAAGTTGGCGCCAAGTGAGGATGCTGGCCTGGCCCTCCTCCATATCCACCCTGCGGCGATTGGCATCTTTCTAGGAAACCAACAATTTTATCATATACTTCATCCTCCAATCGTATTCCCAAGATCTGCAAGCTGTGTAAGTTCCAATAGCATAACCAGGGTCTGCTCGAGTCCAGGCACTGAAAACATTTGTATCGATAAGGTCCAATTGAAATTTCTTTTCCACATCATTACAGACAAATGGTTTACCTCATAAGACTCGGAAATTTGAGTCAGAGATCTCTTCAAAAATGCGACATGTTTACTCTTTGCTAGAATAGGTTCCTCTTTTATTTTGTACAGCCTGAGCACGGCATCCTCCACTTGTGCCTGTGAAACAAACGTTTGTAAAGGATCGTGAAACGAGCCATTGCTGGCTTTGCTTTCTTTTCCAATTATGCGAAACCTGTTCGGACGACGTGGAAGTTTCATATTCTTCGTCATCCTGCGTTGACTGAAGCACCGACGCGAAACTCCTCACCGTCTCCTCCTCTTCGGCGTCGTAGAACTGACACTTCCACATCGTCTGCTGGAATAAACGTTTAAACATGTTTTTGTTCAACTAAACTCATTCATGACACAATTCGTTGTTTCAGGAAATAACCTAACATCGAGAAAGTCGATCGCGATTTTCGTCAAATTGCATCGAAAGAAACATAATTAAAGGTTCGCAATAACGAGAATTGACTTACCGCGACAAAATTTCGTAGCCTATTTGATTAAATTATCTTGTACTTCATTACGACGAAGTTTAATAAACATTTACGATCGCAGCCTGAGGCATATCGACACACGAGCGCCTATTCAATATACGCGTGCGGTGGAACGCCGCACTGCAACGACGTTGCGTACTCTTCATCGGCAATGCAGGTATCGTCATTACCGATGGTTCATCTTAAAAACTGGATGGTAATCACCCTCCCGTTGCCTTGTAAAAGGTCTTTATGAATCTTTTACACGGTATACGGACCATACAAAATATACGTTTACAAATTACGTGTATAATATGCATATAAAAATATCTGTAGACGCATGACTAGTGCGCGTAGATTAAAAAGTGAATAAAAAAAAAAAGTTCAAAAGTTTCGATTTATCGGGACGAGACTCGAACAGTTGGTGATCGCTCTCGAGTGCCCGATACTCTCCTCGTTCGTTCATCCCACCGGGTAGAGTTTTATGTAAACGATCGTCGTGAGATTTCTACATCTCCTCGCCTCCCTCGCCTTCGGTAGAGTCCATACCAACTTCCTCGTAGTCCTTCTCGAGTGCCGCCAAATCCTCACGGGCCTCGTTGAATTCGCTCTCCTCCATGCTCTCGGTGACGTACCTACGGCGACGATCGAATAAACAAAGTAACGAGTATTTACTCCTTTCTATTATCCTCTCGTCCAAGTTTCGATGCACGTTCGTGGGTCGAAAATGAATAAATATTATGGCAGCCTCACCAGTGAACAAAGGCACGCTTGCTGTACATGAGGTCGAATTTTCTGTTCAAGTTCTCCCATGCCATAGCGATAGCCGTCGTGTTTGCCAGCATCGCCATGGCGCGCTGGACTTTAGCGAGATCACCGCCGGGCACAACAGTCGGCGGTTGATAGTTTATCCCCACCTGTGCGACACAAATAGATTAATCTCGGATCTAGGAAAAGTTTGAGGTTATCGACCGAACATATAGCGACCTTAAATCCGGTCGGACACCAGTCGACGAATTGTATGGCTCTTTTGGTTTTTATAATCGCAATCGAGGCGTTAACATCCTTCGGAACGACATCGCCCCTGTACAGTAAACAGCAAGCCATATACTTTCCCTTTCTCGGATCGCATTTGACCATCTGATTGGACGGTTCGAAGCATGCCGAAGTTAGCTCCATGACGGTCAGCTGTTCGTGGAAAGCTCGCTCGATCGAAACGATCGGCGAGTAGGTTGCTAGCGGAAAGTGTATTCTCGGGTAAGGCACGAGATTTGTTTGAAACTCTGTGAGATCAACGTTGAGAGCGCCGTCGAATCGCAGTGAGGCGGTTATCGACGATACGATTTGACCTATCAATCGATTGAGGTTTGTGTACGTGGGTCTTTCGATGTCCAAACTACGTCGGCAGATGTCGTATATCGCTTCGTTGTCAACGAGGAAAGCACAATCCGAGTGCTCGAGCGTCGTGTGCGTAGTGAGAATGGCGTTGTAAGGCTCGACAACTGCGGTCGATATCTGGGGTGAGGGATAAATCGCGAATTCGAGCTTGGCCTTTTTTCCGTAATCCACCGATAGTCGCTCCATGAGAAGGGACGTAAAACCGGAACCGGTGCCACCGCCGAAAGCGTGGAATATAAGAAAGCCTTGCAGACCGGCGCACATGTCCGCGATCTTTCTTATACGGTCGAGGACCAGATCGAGTATGTCCTTTCCGAGGCTGTAATGGCCGCGAGCGTAGTTATTGGCCGCATCCTCCTTACCCGATATCAATTGCTCCGGATGGAACAGCTGACGATACGTCCCGGTTCTCACTTCGTCTGCGGTAAATATATTTCATGTACACATTTTTTTTTAATTATATATAATGTGTGCATACTCACGTATTTATATATATATATATATACATATATATATAAGTACTCATTTATTTTTATTATTTCTTGGAGGATAGTTTACGATACTAGCAGAATGAAACTTTGTCCGAAGAACGTTGCGATTGCCGGAGTTAAGAAAGAGTTTACCGCAAATTTAACTTCTGAAAGTGTGAAACTCCTATCTTTACACCGCGTGTAATAAGCGATTTTGCACTCGGAATATTTAATTGCTCTCACCGATGACTGTTGGCTCGAGGTCCATCAAGACCGCTCGAGGGACGTACTTTCCGCCGCCGGTCTCGCTGAAGAAGGTCTGAAAACCCTCGTCGTTGTTGCAGGTCTGAGGTGGCAACATACCGTCCGGTTGAATGCCGTGCTCCAGGCAGTAGAGCTCCCAGCAGGCGTTGCCCATCTGCACGCCCCCCTGGCCGATGTGGATCGATAGTACCTCACGCTGTAGATCAATTAATTTCGTCACGTCGAAAAAAATCGAGAACAACAGAAATCGAAGTCGATCGCTAACGACTTCCTATACGTATCGTACCATTATCGATGTCGTCGAAGATGACGAAAAAAGAAAACTTAAAAAAAAAGGGTAGGTGGGATGAACGAACGCGATGATGTCGACGCGAGAATCTGCGATGCGAAACTGTCGCGAAATGAATCACGGCTAAAGGATATGTTTATTTTTTTTTCTTCAACGTCGCTCGGGGAAACCGAAACAACGTCGATGCGACAGCTTCGACGTTTTTTCTCGTTTCGTTTTTTTTTTTACTACGAGCCTAATAACAATAACGATCGGTAAAGAATTTGTACATAAGAAATGGTATACGAAGGCGTATTATGTTCGACGGGACGACAAACAGTAGGAACGGTGGAATGAATCGGGAGTACATGGGAGTGAAGAAATGAAATGAAAAAAAAAAGAAGACGAAGCTGACTGGAAACTTTTATCTTTCATCAGAGACCGGGTGAACGGAAAGGGACCGCGCCTGTTCTATATAACTACTGCATTTTTATACATATGTATATAATACGTTGTCAATAGGCGTGGCGGTAGGGGAGTAAGTTGAACGTACGGATAGAACGAGCCACCGTCGCCGATAAAAATGCAACGACACGAAAAAATAATCGGTCCGACGTAGCCAACGGAAGCTTCCGTCATCTGGAAATGAGGACACCGAAATACGATCGAGAAAATCGGCGTCGCATTACCGGAGCCGACGGTGGATGCCGTTTTGATGTGCATATACGTGACGTAAAGCACTTCGCCGAGACGAATCGAAAAATCGAAAAAAGATGCCGCCTTATCAATCCGGAACCGACGGGGGCAAAACGGACCGGCTGATAAACAGATTTCGCCTAAAAGAGATCGGACCTATTAATCGACTCAGCCAATTAATCCGTCCGAAAAAAAAACAAATGTACTCTATTTTTCCCCTTCTCTCACCCTGCTTGGGTTATTTTGCCCATCTATATTCCCCATAGCTATGTTCCAAAGATGAAATTGAAAAGTAGTCTCGAGCACGAGAAGCATCAACCACATCTTCCTCGACGCGCTGAGTTATTTCCACGTTGAAGCCCAAGATTTGCGCTCAGAATTTTACCATTCCCCCCCCCTGTACAGCGTCTCTTGCAACCTGTGTGCACAGCGTTTGGAAAGCTGAAAGATATCAGGGATTTCGTTACGGATCATCCGAGTGCCAGACGTCACACAATTCCCCTTCCTCGGTCGTAGCTTTTCGTGACTATATTAAAAACCGTCTCGCTACGAAAAGTACTCTTCGAGTTCTGGCGAGGTAGACCAGCGATTTGTTTTTTTTTTCTACCTAACTTTGGTACACTAAAAATAAGAAACGTATATACGAGCGGCGTAGAGAGGTATCCAGTCTGTCTCCATAAACGTCACTCTATTTATAAAATAATAATTAATATTCTAGAGACGTTACGCGCCTTACGCTGGCCCCGAGCGGAAGCGAGCGCAGAAGGTCATCCCCGGGTTGCACGCCGAGTGGACGGGTCGATCGGACTTTACGCTTTTCTCGTTGCTGCAATTTCCTGTAAATTGCGAACACCACTAATATTTTCCTTCAACGACCCAAATCGAGAACGCCTTTTTTCTTACGCGAATGACTCTTCGCCGTTCGTCCCTATGCGGAAATTGCATTGCTTTGCTTTTGCCAGGCGGCGCGGAGCATTTCCTCTTTGCACCTTTTCTTTGCCGAAGAAACTCACCCTCCTCCTTTCCCCACTCTCCGCAAGTGCGGCTACCAACGCTGCTGCTGCGCGCAGCCCAGACACAACGTTTCGCAATCGACCACTGTTCCTCACTTACTGCACGCGCATGTACGCCGCGTACCTGCGAAAACGCGTTGCACTCGGAAACATTCACTTTGAACATCTTAGAATATCCAATTTCTTTTTCTACTTTTTTCTTATTATTGGGGTAAATTTATTAATTTTTTTTTCTGAATTTTATCTGCGAGAATAAACTCGCGATGCTTTTTTTGCCGTTTTTCAATTTATTTTTTTCCTTCTTTTATGCATATACAATTAGCCGAGTGCAACGGTAATTGATTCCAAATCAATAACAATTCCGAGAATGCACGGAAAGGTGTCGAGTCCCGTGAACCAGTCGCGGTGTGCGGACGGTCAAAAAAACGCGTGCAGCACCTGCAGACACGGTGAAACGTGCTATTGCCGACTCGTTATATCGATTGCCTGCAGTTGAATATATGTCAATGCAGTTTCCACTTAAAATTGAAGGCGAGTTAACGTTTGTCGCTTACCCGCCGTTCTACTACTGCACACCGAAAGTGTACAGCACTGTAAATTTTTATTATCCTTCGTACCAACCTTGCGAGAATAATTCCAAGCAACACGAGCCAAAGTATTACAGTCCTTGGCCGCCAACCAGAGATTAGCCACGTCCTCTTAAAATGTGTTCGCACATGACAATGTAAAAAAATTTGTAGAAAATTTAATGCATCGGAAACTTAACGTTCTCATGCAAGAACTGGTATTTTAAAAAAACATGCAAGATTTTGATAAGTAATTAATGTTTAGTGTATCCAAAACATTGCTGATTATTCGTTTTGAATAATTGACTTCAACTTCACCTAAACCGTATTTCATTTTTTTATCACAATGGTACGTTAAATTTCATTTACCAGTTTTTTCATACAAACTTCAAATCAAGTACATCAAAATTAATTTTTTTTTACATCCTAAGACTTGAGTAAGGAATTGTCGATTTTTTGTACAGTGCTGAACAATCATCGAACGCGCCAGTGGACGTCGAACCGGATATGGAGCAGGATTAATAGTTGGCCCGCAATCGTCAACCCACGAATGCTGGTCTTTTGTTTTCCATCGAGCCCGATCCGAGACAACATGTATATACGTAACGATGCTGGATGTGGAGGTCTTGTAAAAAAAGGATCCTTTGTTGGCGTTGGCTGGAATGTGGGTCAGTAATAACCCAGGAGTAGCTCGTACCCGTTTCGTTTCTCTCGTTTGCTTGTGGGTGGCACAACGGGCAACAGCAGGCGCAGTTTCTATGGCTCTGACGCGTTATTTCCCTTCGGCAGAGGCGATATTAACCGTCAGTCAGAGACGTCGGGCAAACTTCATTGATACTAAAAAAAAAAGAAAGAAAAAAATGCATATTCCTCTTGTTATCCAAACACCAGTCTCCGAGATTGTTCCATTGATTTCCGGGCAAACAATGGTTAATTTTTTTGTTGCTCGGTGACAAAGAAAAGAATCGAAAATCCTCTGCGATCGATCGTTCGCGGCGATTCTCCGGCCACGTACATGAAATATTCAATTTCGAATAGCAATGAGAGCATGAGAAGTTTCATTTGTTTTCCTGAGTAAAATTTAATTTTTATAATATTGAACGAGAAATGAAAACGTTGAAATATCTATACCTTGAAAACGTTTAAATATCGTCGATAATTGTCCGAAAGTTCCGGTGCATATTATGAGTTTATGTGAAGTAAAAGAAGTCACGTGATCGCGGCAGGTGGGATACCTCGAGATTGAACGAACCGTCAGAAGCGAGCGAGAGAACCGACGAGGGAGCGTCTAATACTTTTGTACACGAGCGATAAAGATGCTGAGAGAAAAAGAAGACGACGAATGAAATCGAAGAAGAAAGATAGAGAGAGAGAGACGAAAAAAAAAAACTTCTGCCTTCTCCCGTGCGTCGCTGTGATATGCACGCAGAAGCTCCGAGTTGCACCTGCTCACGCCTTCGCCCCTTTCTCTTCGGCCGTCGCGGTCTGTTCGTTCGCTGTCGATTGCCTCTCTGTAAAACAATCTCGCACCACGACGGATCGACGGAGCAAAATCATTACAATATGTATTCAAAGTTTATCATAATCGTTTCTCGGTACACGGAAGTTCCGTCAAGTAGAGGCTTCCTTGTCGCAATGTAGCGTAATCCCGAGCAATCAGGCACTTGTCATAGTCGCCAGAAGCAAAGTTTAAGCCGGTTATGCGAACCGGACGCGTCGCTGAAGCGACTGTCGAGACCGGTCGTGTCGGCTCGTGTAACGTTCCGTCGATTCTGGCCTGACTACAATTTTTATATGTTCGAAAGTTTTTTTTTAATTTTATTAACGAGCCTCAATTCATCCGAACGATTGACCGGACGCTCTTCGCCGTCTTTCGGCATTCTCCGTCCATCCAGCGTTATTCTCGGTTCACGAATCTGCCGCGACATCTCGATGGCGTTTATCGTACTCGGGCAGCGATTATTCCGTGGCACGAGTCAAGCTCGACCGCGACTCGAGAAACCTTTTAAGTCCAAAGGCTCGCGGGTGCGGTCATGCGGATTTACTTCGATTTTGAACGATTCTGGCCCTCTCGAATATCCCGGAGACCCCGAGATCTCGAGACATCGAGAGCTAGAACGGTGAAGCGAGCGGCGGGGGAGAGAGAGAGAACAGATTTGGGATCCCCGTGGGCTCAGCGCGTGCCATCTGCCGACCAGTTACACCCTACCCGCTCGAGCTTTCTCTCTTCCTCCCCTCGAGCGTCGGCGACCATCCTCGTCAAACTCTCCGTCGGTCCCACACGATCCAACAAGCGGTCTTGCTCGGGATGGTGCTCGAGCGAATGGGCAAGAAAGTAAGAAATTGCCTGACGAACCTTTTTCTCTTGTTTCTCCTCCGCTCGGCCGAGAACGATACATATTTCGGCAATCACTGCCAGCTGCCTCTTCTTATCCTCGCTCGCCGACTCCTCTTATAGTCATGTTCGAGTTCCCGTTATATAAATTTCAAAATGCACGCTTTAATACCCGTTAAACAATCAAACAATTAATACAAAATATAATAATAATAATAATAATAATTTCCAAGTAGGACTAACATTTTTTTGATAGGTTTCAAAAATATGTTATGCGTATTAAAAAAATAGTTGTAAAACATTGCTTTACCAATACCAATTTCGTACACACCCACGCATAGACGCTGAACATTCGCAGATACATTTTGTGCTATATGTACGATAGTGATAATAATGATAATAATAATTACTGTTATTATTTAGGGAAGAGACGACGGGGCTATCGGGATTTCGATCGAAAGAAGAATAATCGAATATTTAATGGTCCGCGATAAAATAAAAAACATAGAGTTACGCGTGAAATGTTGATTTATATGAATTCTGCTGAAGCGCGTATGAATATGGATGTCCTTGTTGGTATTTTACGCCGCGGTATTTCCACGATTCACTCAATCCGAGTACCACACATCTCCATACTGTATAGCCAAGCTTGCAGCATACCACCCATCAATCCCGCTCGCACTCTCGATGTCACTTGCAGTAGGCTTATGAATGTCGCGAGTAGTATTTTTTTTTTTTTTTTCCGTCGCTGTCCAAGCCGCGAACGACGTGAAATGACCGACGACAGCGCTATGTTCCTCTCGGCTGAGCAGACTGTATTTTAGCCCGGGATTTTTAAAATTCTCATGCGAACCGTTTCGCAAAGATTTTTCGCTGCCATATTTTGATTATTTTTTGCATTTCTCCCACATCGCAATTTAACGCTTTGACGAACATTGGGCCTTCCTAGGACTTCGTTCTATTTTCTTTGTTATTTTCTGCCTGTGTATTCTTTCTTTTGTCGGTTACGGCTCGGATGGTGTTGATACTGCAACGTGCAAAATTCACTGATTCGATCGAGATGGCCGAAGCGGGGAGAAGGGCGAGGACAGTGTCCAGAGTAACGGGTGTCGGGTACATCCGGGGGTGCAATGACAACCTTCGGGAGCTTTTCTTCTCTGTCTATCGTAGCGTGGAGCAGTCCGGAGGTTCGAGACCGTGGACGGCAGCGACGACGAGAAACGACAACGATGACGGTGGGACGCGCGTGGGGGTAGAGCTGCGCGACGAGCATGCGCGACGCGGTGCTATCGCGAAATACCGGGAGTTTAGCCTCAGAGCGAGCGTGGCTGCTGAGCGGGTAGCGTCGTCCTTGTTAAGAACAACGATCACAACACACTTCGAGAAAGTCGGGCTCGGGAAGCCAAGCTCCGCACGCGACAACAAGAACCGTGTCGATCGATTCGCTGAAGAAACGGGCACGATCGCAAGTCGCCAAACGGCAGTTTAAGAACTCACTTCGTATCGATCGTAGGTAAAAGGTTGCACATCGACGCGCAAACATATTATGCCTCTAAGAACGGCCAGTGAGCTTCTGTCAAATGTCGCCCTTAAAAACTCTGCAGTGTGTTTCGAAACCCTCAAAACCTCGAACGAAACAGTTTATCCGCGAATCAAGTGTTCTATTGTAATGTGAATAAACGATAATCGTTTGTGTTTTCTACTCGTTCATCTCGTCCCTTAGTAACGCTAGTTTAACGCGATTGTTGTTATCGTTTTCTCTTTGTTTCTTTCCGTTTTTTTTGTTTTTGTGACACTAAAGACACCTCTCGATCGATCGGATCGAAGAAGATGTAACGGTTTGCCGAGTTTCGGGACAGTGGATTGTGCGTCGAATGCAAGTGATGAAAGCGGAGAGGAATTGAATAGGTTACATGGAAAGCGGCGTTCTCGGACCGCACGAGTCCTCTCGCCACACAGTTATGCTACAAGAATCGCTGATCGAAGGAGGAAACTATAGAGTGGTCGGCGCTCGCTCGGGCTCGAAGCAGTGAGGTAAGGAATCTTCTTGCAATCAAACAGCCCGTCTCTTTGTCAAATCGCGTTTAACGATGCGATTATAATTGCCGTCGATAAATCGTGGCCATCGTTTTCTCGTCAGCCACCGCAAGTACACAAATAGAGTCTCCTACAGTTTCCCAGCAGGATCAGCGATTGGGCGCCTGTGCGCAACAGCGTCGTGTCCTCCCGCTTTCCCACGTCTCGTTAATATTGGATGACAACGTTCGCGTCAATCTAACGTTCCCCGCGGAGGGACCGGAGAGGGGGAAGCGTAAGTAACGCTGGGAAATAATAATAAATCTCAACGACCTTGGCAATCGCGGTGGATCGAAGCGAAGGGGCAACTCCCCTTCCAGTCCTCCCCAAATCGATAGTCAAGACACGTCGCCGGAATCGCCGCGAATTTTCGTTGTTTGCCTCGTCGGGTAACGAGCGCAAACTTCGGGCATCGGTCCAAAGTACGATATACACTATATAGAGACACGGAAAGGACAACGGGCGTCGCGTGGAACCCGCGCCCGATTCACGGTGTGATGCGCTAGGCCTCTCGGCCGCTCGCTTCCGCAGCTATATAGTGAATGAACGAATGAATTATTCGAAAGCCGCACGCGACGCTTGCACGAGAATTGAGGTTAAAGAGTCTCGCGGGGTTAAAGCTCCGCGCATTCGTCTCGCTTCTTTCTCCGACAGGAAGCTCTTCTTCCTTACTGTTATTATTAGATTTTCTTATAACAAACCTGGAACTGATATTTTTTGAGGCGTACATCACCGAAGGGCCCAGAGGGGAATAATAGTGCGGAATAATCGCGCAGGTCGAAATAAAATCGGCTAATCTTCACGTTTGATTAATCTCATTTATTCAGCGTCGGCGAGGTGCGCTTGAGCGAAGATCTTCCGGGACTTATCCGGATAGAGGGTTCGGCTCGAATTACCGCTCGTTAAAATTTAACTTGTTGAAACTCGCTTCGATCGACGTAACCTATCGTTCTCTCCGGTAATGCGCTCGCTTTGTAATCCTTCGATTATTCGCTTTATCGAGTCACTCGCTTGGACAGCTTGCGCGGAAGCGGCGCGACACTTTAATTTTTATTTTCAGCATTTATAGACTCTGATACTCGGGGTCAAATGACACACGGTGAGACGGCGAGTTTGAGCCTAGGTCGATAAACTATCAGACACTAAACAACTAACTCTAACGCCTCCCGATTCATTGTTCCAAGCCCAAAACTCTCCGCGACTCTGAACGGGGCTGGAAATTGACCCCACTCCCTGTTGTTTGATATGGCAAATCAACAGCTTGAATATCTTGAATTTAAGCATTACGACACTTTAATTTTTCGTTGTAGCATTGATCGGACTGTGCGATATCGAAATTCATTCTTCTTGCCGGGGTCAAATGACACAAGCCATGGAGGCGAACAACGAGTTAAGCCTCGATGGACAAATTTTCACTGACACGATAGACTTCGATATTGAAAAATATCGATGTCGCGCGATTTATTGTCGGAAATTAAAAAAAATACGAGAGTCAACCCTTTATAATTCACGGCCCCCGAAATCGTATCGAAATGGGACCAATGGCCGCGGAGTGGGGTCAACGCGCTGCTACGGCAACGCCTCAGAGTGGGGATGAAGGCGTGGGTTACACAGTGTTAGATTCCAGTCCAGTGAATGGGTCGAGGTAGAAATTACAAAAAAAAAACCATCATTATTTTTATTTAAATCCCAACGGCTCGAATGGCAAAGAATGTGAGTTGTGCACTTTACGGCAATCACTTCGCACGCTCTCTCTCCCTGTTCAGTATTTTCCGAACCGACAACAAATCTCTTTATTGAAATTAGACGAGCGGTTTATTCGAATCGTAACCTGTGCTTTTTTACAGGCTTTGGAAGTTTCCATGGAAATTCACAAAGACTTCTTTGAAAAAATATGCTCGTCTGTGTCGAAATTTCAGCGAGACACTCAGCCATTCGCTTTCTCACCGTGTATCGCAGTTAATCAGTTGGAAGGTTGATCGGTTCGAGAACGCGAGATCCGAATAGATTCTGCTGATCGAAGATCGATACCTGGTTTTCACAGACGTGGCAAACCGCAATAAGTCATGGCATTTTTTTTTGTAAGCCTGGACATCTTTTGAATATATTTTACACTTAAACCCAAGCTGCACAATGTCTACATCTTGTTATTTCAGCAAACTCGTCGATTATATACAGCAGATATACATGTATATGACGAATTAAACCTGGGTCAACAAAATATAACCAACGTTACTCACTTCGACTCTAAAAGACTGTTCTTGATAACTGGTAATTAATTGTTCCACATCAAAGAGGCTGGATCTTAACTCTTTATTCTCAAACGATCGAAGCTTAAAATGACAAAAGACTAAAAAAGCATCGTTGTCTTAGATAAATCGCTCGCGTCGTATCGCTGCAATTATTCATTTTACCAAGTTACCAGCCTGGATAGTTCGAACGGGAGCGTTGCACGATCATTTAATTTCCAGTGACAGTGTTTAGCCGGTGCGACTACACGAGATCCGAATAGATTTCACGACCCGACTCGCAATGCAAAAATAAATCGCAAATTTGATGTTTTAGAAATATAAAATTTGCTGACGTTACTTACTCCAATCGACGGTTAATGAACCTTTATTATAAAATAAAAATACAAGATGTTAAAATTACAAAAATTGCTATTGACGATAGAAATTTTACAGCGAAATTGCGACGCCTATATGAAATGTCAGAACCAAAAGAAAAAAAAAAAAATTTCATACCATAATGACGAGATAAATCCAGCTGGAAAAACTCTCATCGACAGTAAATTCCCGAATGCCGAGCTCTTCTAGCCGCGACTCTGAGGCTGGAATTCAACTCGCGCTTTTCGGGCCGTCGAGAGTAAATGAAAAAAAAAGAAAAGAAAGGAAAAAAAAGGCGTCAAGAGTGTAACAGAGACGAAGAGAGTGAAGCAGGCGGGCATGTGAAAACGATTTGCATTCTTTTCGAGGATCCTCGTACGGATGCAGACTGAATCCCGGTGCAATATGCAATAACCGCACGACCGCGCGGGTGGCGTTCCGACGTTCGTGCAATGTGCCTTGCTTTCGTGTTTAACGCCGAGGGGTAACTACAAAGGCTAATTAGTCTACTCGGTTCACCCGTGGCTCTCTGTGTTGGGAGTTAACCGCCGCAGCGCGCGTCCCCTTTGGGCCCCGAGGCGGACGAGTTAAGAGGGAATTCGCGGATTTCATGGAGAATCAAGAAATCGGCCCCGTTCGGAGATTCCAACGGACCGAACAGATACCGAGGCCATAAATCGATACCGGTTCGAGGCTGCAAACCCGATAATTTTCTCTAACCGAATGACCGCCGGTGAAGGCGTAATTAAAATGTGGAGTAAATTCGGTTGGGCATCGTGCCAAGTCCCTCGGCAATGTTTAACGAAAAGCACCGTCGATGGTCCGGCGCAAAACGAACGAACGAACGAACGAACGAGTTCCCTGAACCGTTGGGTTACTGTCTGGTAAACAAACACCGGGGCGTGTTTATAGGCAAAACCCACTGCGGACAAGCCCCGTCGGCTCATTCACTCATCGCTGATAATTAAAAGGCATTCGCTTGTACCTTTTCATCCGATTTCGCTCGTACGCGAGATTCCCGAACGATTGATGGAGTTTTCGCGTACGAAGATTGTAAATTCGTGTATATTTTGTGTTTTGTCACGCGTTGCAATAGATATTATTTTTTTTACCGTCGGGTGGGAGGGTGATGAAATGGGGGACTTACGTTTAATGCTAATTTCATGATTTTCATGTGCCGAAGAATGGTTTTCTTTTTAATTGACACGATTATGAAAGATTATAGAACTGCAGCGTTGCATGTCAAAATTTTCGAGCATATATGCTTAAAGATTTTTGTTTCCAATGCTGCAGTTTTGGCCATTTCTTCAAATTTTTCTTACATGTTTTTTCAACATGGAACATATAAAAACACTTTGGAAAAATTCATTGGAAAATCCCTAGTAACGGGCCAGTGCGCATATAGATGTTCAGGGGATAACCCGTGATTGACTAATTTTTTCTTCCCTTTTTTTTTTGTTTGTTTTACTATTTTTTTCGTAAAAAAAAAGCGACTTTGGCCCACCCCGGCCAAGATTTAATTCTTATAAGATTAATGTCTTGATATACGACAGAAGATTTTTGTCTGTGGCGATCAATGACTTTATAATTTCGACCAAAAAAAATTATAAGCAATTGAAAAAATTTAATAACAAATCTACGTGTTTTTGAGGGTGAGTTCCTTCGTATGAAAAATTGTCGTTCCAACCGAAGATATTTTAAGGTTAGACCCAGGGCGAAATTGTAGAGAATTCTTCATGCATATTATTATCATTATTATTTTTTTATTTCGATCCGTGAGCGCAGGACAGGTTTGAGAGTAAGAGTGTGCTGTAGGCCGACCGTCGGAACACCTGCTACTCAGGTATGCGCGATTCTTCCTGCTGTGCGTTCACCCTGCGGCAACGGAGACCCGTGAGGTTTCGTCCGAGCCGCTCGGATTTCGCGGACAGCGGATAAAAATCCTCGAGGCACCTTGAATGCTAGGAATACCCTCATCTCGCGGTGTTATCTTCTTTGTAACTTCCACGACAACAGTGCGCCTCCCTTCTTTCATTTCTTATTTAACCATGAGAGCACATTTCAACACACTCGACATTCGTCGAAAGACGCGTTCCGATTTTGATCACGCGACGTGAAAAGCTTTTCTACTGTGTTTTTTTTTCTTTTTTTTTCTATTACTGAAGATATCCACGCTGTCGGCAATGTGGGGCAAAGCTCTCTATCGATCCGTCACCGAGTCGAACCATTCTTCCAACGAGGCGAATGCGACTCAATATCCACTTTACTGTAGACCTATGCAGCGGTCTATAAAATTAAATATCACGGTAACTTTAAGACGAGATTGATGGTAACCGTATAGAAGAATCGATGAAAACAATCGAGTTAAAAGAATCGGCAATTCTTGCGAATCCGATTTTTAAGCTTTCTTTTAAAGCCGATTCGACACTGAGCCGAATTATTCTTCCGACGAAGCGAAAGCGACTCACTATACGGCGTTATGAAAAATTAAAGCCCGCAGTAACAGTAGGATGCCCAGGATTGATAATAACCGTATAAAAGAATCGACGAAAACGATCGCGTTGAAAGAATTGGCGATTCTTGCGAACCGATTTTTAGGCTTCCTTCTAAAGCCGATTCGACGATGACTCGAATTATTCTTCCGACGAAACGAAAGCGACTCACTATACGGCGTTATGAAAATTAAACATCGCAATAACTGTAGGATGCGCAGAATTGATGAGAACCGTATAAAAGAATCGATGAAAACGATGTCGTTACAGAAATTGGCAATTGTTGAGTATCCGATTTTTAGACTTTGTTTTAAGCCGATCCGACACGAGGCGAATGCAACTCACTATACGGCGTTATGAAAAATGAAATATCGCAGTGAGCGTAGAAGACCCACGGTTGATAACAGTTGACAAAAAATCGTCGAAAGCGACCTCGTTGAAACAATTGACAATTCCAGGGAATCAAATTTCTATGCATTTTTTTCTCGTCGCTCCTACCTGTTCCTCTTTTCATTAAATTCGCATTCGATTGACAACCACCGAAACGCGATAGCTCCGTTCAAACGCGCAGCTGTCGGATAACTCGGCGAAAAAACGGATTCCCTTTCCAGCCACGAAGCACAGAAATCGAAAGAGTGATAACTAGT
This sequence comes from Listrodromus nycthemerus, assembly GCA_963978505.1. Taxonomy (NCBI): domain Eukaryota; kingdom Metazoa; phylum Arthropoda; class Insecta; order Hymenoptera; family Ichneumonidae; genus Listrodromus; species Listrodromus nycthemerus. Next base: position 18,407,898 of record OZ021679.1, on the reverse strand, counting down.
TTTACTCTACTTTTTAAAGACCGAGGAACAAGAGTCTCCAGCGATCGCGTTCCAGATTACCTGCGTATTTACTTAATCGTTACACTTGACTTGGCCGAGCCCTCGCGTAATCCGATCGTCGTATTTAATTACTCGCGACCGCACGAGGGCTCTCCGGAGTGCATGCGTCCACACTTGCGATGGATTCTGCTTCGCGGACTGGTGAGTCACCGAGAATTGTCATCGACGATTGTGTCCCCCCTCTTCGCCGGCCGGTCAACAGTCAGAGCATCCGGTACCAGAGATTGCGATAAAAGTTGTAATTCTCGAAAATCCCGGCGTCTCGTATCGCACAGACTGCTCCTGCAAAAAAAGTATCCAGCCCCAGCTCGGATAACTCACGGATCCGATGGGAAACTTTTCTCGCCAATCGGATGATCAAAGGAGAAAAATAATCCCTCCCGTGTCTTCGCGGCCGAACATTGATTTGCCCATCTTCGAGCCGGTTCCAACGTAATGTATATTAGACTACTGAGAAGCTTCTACTGATTCGATCACTTTTACCAGTGATCTCGTCGATGTAGATATAGACACTTTGTTATGAACGCGTAAGACTACGAAGATTGGTAATGAAGGAAGTTTAAAGTTGTATTCGATTGACAGAAGTCAAATGATACATTAGAAGTTTATTGGGATGGAGACCGAACACGACGACCGGTTACACGAAAAATTCGCATTAAACGACCGTACACGAAATGAATTCTACAGATAATCGTGTAGTGAAAACTTTACATCGAGGAACTGTACGCAGGAAACAAAAAAATGACACCTAAAAATCAAATAAAATCGAGGTACTTCACAAGATCAGAGCTAGAGTTATTATTGAATCTCTTTTAATGAACAGGGAGTACGATTTTGCGAACGATCATATTCATATAAGTTCTTACCAACAAAAACAACAACAATAATAGTAATAATAACCAGATCGTACAAAACATGATTACAGAACGTCTGAACCCATGTGACTTAATACGGAATGGATGTTGGAGCAGGAAAAACATTGAGGTTCAATGAGGAGAAAGAGTGAACGATGTGGGGAGATAAAAATGTCATCTACTTGCAGACAAGTCTGGTTACATTCAAGTAGGCTCCTCACGTTTTCCCTCTAGCGCCAAACCAGAGGAGTTGAAACGATGGATCGTGTGTCTGGAATATGAGATAACTGCGCCGAGAGCCTCTTCTCCTCGCTCTCGTCGGTTTACAGTTGCATCCGACGCACCCTCAACAATACTTTTCGACGTCACGAGAAGAACAAACATTCACGCATCGGTTTTACAAGTTTCACTCAGAAAGTGAAGGTGGTGCTATGTTCGGAATCGTACGTAACACCAAAGGACTCGATTGTGGTTACCGGTCCAGAACTTACGGGAGGCGATTGGCTGCACGGGTAGCGCACAAGTGCCTATTACCGGCAGTCTGCGCCAGCGACGACTGTTCGCCCGAGTGTAAGTCTCTCCACCTCGAATTCCCTCGTGAGAATTTCATCTTTCGCCACCCACGTCGCCGATTCGCACACGCCCAATATGATCCTTTAACACGATCATCGTCTTGTATCGGCGAACCGATTCCCTCAAGATTTTCATTGAACTCTGTGCGCATCATAGAGCCGAACTACTCCCATCGTACCGACTTCTTTCGGGCTGTTTGTGTATATCATTTAGCAAATTACTTGGCACTCGTAGAGCTTACTCTCGCTCCATTCAATCACTGAAGAGCCCGCAATCTTTCCACTCGTCTGTCCCGACGCAGGCTCTCGCAAACCGATATCAGTCACTCGAAAACCCCTCGAGATCATTCGTGACTACTTTTTACTCGGAACGTAAAAGCGTTTACATGTTATGTACATCCAGTGGAAACCGCGGACGACACAAGTGAGCTGTGCTCCCAACAAAAATAAAAAATAATAATTTTGCGGCATACGCTATACATTCCCCACTGTATACGTCGCTGTATAGTCGAGGCCTCCGAGTACGCTGCAGTCTGAACACCGGTGAAAAAAAGAAGGAACCAAGCGAGAAAGACTCGCCGCGTTAACTCTCGAGACGAGGGTGGTTTCGAGTTACAAGCATGTGCGCTGGTGCGCTCTTGCGGCAATCCCACACGAGGGCCCGAGACGAATGTTTCCTTCACGCAAGATTAACGATTCTTCGGTGCTCCGACGCATTTTTCATCGCTTCAACGGGTTTTGCTCCTCTTTTGTTCTCTCCGTAACCCAAGTACGTAACTCATACAGCGTAAACATATCGCGTCGCGTTTTCTATAACAGTTTATGTAACGTAAACAGCCCCATGGACGAACTTTGAGGTTTCGGGAATGTTTTGCGAAAGGTAAACGTCAAATTTATTTCTCGATACAAGCAGGTTTTCGTGACTCGAACTTTTCGGGCTATCGCTATCGACTATGAAATTTAAGGAAGAGAAATTTAGACTTCCAGCGATCAACCGAAAACACATGACTGTTTGCAAATCTTATTTTTCCACTGGAAATGGTCTCATATCGGAATTGCGAGACTCACAGGTCGAAGAGCTCGTTCCTCGATCGGAAGTGACATCAGCCGGAAATACGTCACTTCTTGTTAAAAAATTTGATCTTTCGACGGGAAGTGACTCCATTCCGCACGTGTCACTTCCGGTCCAAAAGAAAACATTTTCAATCTCGTATACAAAAAAATTTCGTGTGATAGACGTGCGTTAAAAATTCTTCTCACTGGTGTGATTGCAACTCTCGCCCGCGTCTCGTTCTGCAAAGGCAACCATACTCGAAAGAAATTCAATCGCACTTGTATCGTAAATTAGTATTTTAAATGGAGTGTGACGTCACAGGGGAACGCCGTGGGCACTAAAAAAATCACAGTACGAACAAAACGGAGCCAGTAAACTCACCGACCAAACGTTTGATACATCGGAGTTTGATTTTTCCCTCGGCACAATTTTCACAACTTAAGGCCGTGTGCAACGTAAGACTACAGCGCGAACAAAACGCTGGGAATAACCTTTAACATATATGAGTGTTCGATTCTTTTCTCAATAATATTTTTTTACTGTCATAGTAGAATAATGTAATGACACAACGAGGTTTTTTCCAGGCGTAGTTACTCGTGTCGGATGAGTAATCCGAGAGACGGTACTGTCTCGCGAAACACCCACGAATCTCGTCTATTCGCGCCAACTCATCCCTGGTCCACAGCGGGTCCCAGACACTACGGCGCATTGAATACCCGAAAACTCTTCCCGTAGATATTTCATTCCTGCCTCTCGTCGGAATCGAGCTCTCTTTCACCTCTCGTTCTTTTAATGTACTCGAATACGCGTTCATGATTCGCGGTGCGGATATTCTCTACCGTCCCCTGCCGTCGTCCCGGCAAGGAAAACCGCCGCAAAACTAATTGAGTTGGTAAGGCATTAATATGCCGGTGCCCGGATTTAATCCTCCGTGGAGGCAAGACAGGCAAGTGGATGCCGCGATAGTTTGAGGAGAGGAGAATGAGGCGAAGCTTGTGAAGCGAGTTGAGCGACCGATTATTAGCTTCTCCGCATCGCTAATAGACCGTCCATCGCCTTCAGAACTCATCCTCTTTCCTCTCCCTTACCACCCTGACGCACGGATTGATACTGTTACCGATAATCGCATCTAGGAAATTATACAGGTCGATCTTACGTAGAGGGGATATTCCGGATCCGATTAAATAACGAGAATCACCCGTGTGAGAATCAATTGCGGAACAAGATCCGGGTTTCTAAACGCGGGAGTGAGTAAACAATTTTCAAGAGCCAACACCCAGATAGGTTTTTGGCCAAAATTCGCCGGTAAATAGGCTGCGGGTGGTTATATGGGATGGCGAAAAAACTGCGGCACGCTCGTTAGAATTTTTTTTATGCTCGTGTACTGAGGGAAACGATTTTTTTCTGATGAATAAAATTTATCCGAAACAGATAAATTATTTTCTTTGTATATCTGCCTACTAACGTTTTACTTGTATCAAGTCTCTGGGTGTGCCACAATTCTATGCCGAAAATCGGAAGCACCTTGACAGCGATTTGTCGGCAAGGCTCGTTGCTTTGCGTCTCACTGAAGGATTTAATTTGTTATTTTTATTTTGAGTTATTTTGGATGTAATTAAAAAAAGGGATTGTCACCAATTTGAAGCTCCTATATCGATTCTCACGAAAATTCAATCACAAAGATCGTTAGAGCTTCTACATTTTGTGTATCATTTTTCCTATAATAGATAATTGAACAATACAGATTTTTTATTTCTGTCATGGCTAAAGAATAATACATCACTCTATAACAAACCTTGTTGGATCTTTGCTACGAATATGCTGCAAGAAACGTGTTAGAAACTATTGTTGGGATATTGTCAGCAAACAGGAAGTCTCAGTCGCGAGTGAATAGTCCTCGTTTGCTTGCGCTACGGTTGGCTGTCCTGGGAGACACGAAGAACGGAAATGCTTCCTTATCCTCGTCCGCCACGCATCGGCGGGTCGTACGATGAGAAAAAAAAAGTTCCAGAAAAAGCATCGGAAAGATTCCTTGGAAAAAAAAATATAGTAATTCTCTCCGCCGAGCGCTCCCACTCTCGCGTGTTTAGGAATGCTAGGTACGAAAAGAGTGCGTACACGTAAATTGCTTGTTCGCACGCGAACGTTAAATTCACGTCCCTCCACCGCTAGGCATCATATCGATTTCCTTCGCCGAGGAGCTTAGCCGGTGTTGCTGCTGGAAATACTATAAAGCGTGCGTGCATGCCTGCCGTTCGGCGCGAGCCGGCTTCGCGCTCCGTACATATTGTACATATGTGTGTATAAACGCTCGACGTATGAGCTAATTTTCCACTGTCAAAGTGTTTCACGTCCGAGCACCTCGTCACAATGGCATAACTCGACGAGGCGGTAGCACCGATGGGAAATGTGGAACGTGCCGTTATTACCGTCGGTACAAAACATGTACATGGGATTTGTATATCGACCACTTATAGTATACGTATTTATAGCCAGTTTACCGGCTTATGTGGGTGAGAAACGTCCGGCCGTGCCAAGGGTTAAAACGCCTGTGCGGATATCGCTGGGATTTACCTGCTTAGATTGATACCAGCCGTAGGGCAAACTATAGTGTGAGCCGGAGGGCCAACCGGTGGACAGAGTCAAACCAACTTATCGGCTTCCGATCGCACACATCCTGATGGGCGAGACAACTCTCCTACCATGATTTTCCGTCGACGGGGCATCCCCGAATCGCATCCCCAAAGTTAGAGTTGGGAAGAGAGTTTTGCTACGACCGGTTCCACGCCGATGGAAATTATTAACGTGGTAGGAGTTGCGCGTGGAGCGAATGAAATCCGATTAGTGAACGGAATTTAATTCACCGCGGAGGTTTCGGGACGAATGCATTTTTTTAAAATATTTATTCAGAGTGCAGCGAGAACGGGAAGTTTGGCGTAAACGGTGGAACACTGAAAAATTATATCACATTCACTTTTTCTGCACGAAACACAGCGAGAGCTCTGAGTGATATCGACCGAAATGCCCGGCGATGTGATCAACTTCGGGATTTTTCAATTTTGCCTGTTTTATTAAATGGCTCCTTTTCCGGTTCAGATACTAGACGGAAGATATAAAAAAAAACTTAAAAATCAAACGCATTGAAGGTACCAGAAACCTATCTATTTAAAATCATTCTTCAAACTTACTGAATACCATCCATATTTTCAGGTTTTTTCATTACCTTCGAATTTTCGATCGATTCTATTTTCGTGTGGGATTGAATAAAATGTCTCTTCGGACGTCTGCTCGGCCGGGGAACAAACGGATGCATCGGAATGATGCGAATTAAATAAATATTTTACCTCGCTCCGAGACATTAAATATATCACGACATCATGGTTTCGTGCAATCATCGTCCGTTGGTTGGAGTCTGAAAACGTTAAGCATGCCGACACTGCGCGACGTCGCTGAGGGAATAGGAACTTGCCCTCATAAAATATGCTTCGAGGTGGGATGTCAAACCCTTTCCTCCAACGTCCCGCCGACGATGCAGTCGAGTTTCGTGAGAATATCTCGCGGCTCACCCTTCGACGTCAATTACGCAGAAAACATTTCGCTGCCGGTTGAATGCTGCTCTCTCCCTCACCTCGTCATCCCCGTCGCATCCGATCTGCAACGTCGGTTCAGCCGGGACTCGACGGGCTTGCATGCGTTTAGGCCGTACGTGTAGGGAAGTGCGGGGCAAAATGGGACAATGCGGCAAAACGAGATACAGGGTGAACCTCAATTTTCCAATAACTTTTGGTTGGTGGTGATAGTGGTGAGCGGTGCAAAATACGATTGAATGATCCGGATGTATCGTTGGGACTAAATGGGGCATTGAAAAATTAGTCCACAATGGAATATTTCATCTTTTCCCACTGTCTAATTCTTCCCGCTGTTTCATCTCACCCCACTGTCCTATTTTGTCCCACTGTTCCACCTTGCCCCGCTCGCTTCTATTTCTTGGCTACCAGAACGCGGGAACGCTCTTCCGCCGTCGAACGAGATCGTAAATCCTGACAAGGGCTCGCCCGGTATCCACAACGATCGGGTTATCTCGTATTAGACCTCGCGAAGCTCCCCCATTCGAGGCGAACCCCTTTCAACCCCGGTGCACCGAGCACCTTTCTCAGTCGTTCATCCGAACTTATAAGAAATGTATCGAAAAAATACGCCGAAGCGCGCATTCGTGACTTCGTGTCGCACTCGCGTAACGATAAATCCCCGGTTGAATTTTATACCGAAACTACTTTTGATGAGGCTCGGGCCGTAACGGCGATTCGTTCCTTCGTGCCGATACATGTCGTGCCCGCTTTTCGTGTACCGGTCCCGTATTTCATAATTATGATACCGTGCAATTTCCGCCCGGACTTTTTCGACAACTCATTTTTGTTTGTTTGTTTGTTTTTTTTTTCATTGATCTAAATGGGTCGTTCTGACCCCGCGAGCCGTATAGAAGGAGTAAGGTAGTTGCGCGAATGGTGTTAACCTTACATTAGTTTCAGACAAATAAGAAGGCATCGCAGACACTTCTGGATGGTATACAAATATGGAAAAACAAAAATCTTAGTAAAGGTGCTAAACCGATTCATTTTGGATAATTATCATTCCAAAATAATATCAACAAATCAATTAAGGGAGAAAATTATTTAACAATTTTCCCGGAAACCAAACTTTCTCAGTACGTGAGTTTTGTCAGGTTTTCAAACTCACCTTAAATAGTCTTGAAATATTAACAGAATTCGAAGTGTATTCGAAAATCTGAAAAAAATCCATAGGTCTTCAGAAGAATCAACGAACCATTTTCATCCGATAAAGTTAGATTTCCAGGAGAAATGTTGAACATTTTTTTAGTTTCTGACTCCAAATTCCAAGACTATTATGCGGCGCACTTTTAGACTCAGAGTTTTTCTACGACTAATAAACAAGAAAGAACGGGTCGTTTTGACCCCGTAAGCCGTGTCGAACGTTTAAGATCAACGGGTGAAACGAGTACTTGATGCGATATTTCGTTCGCATCTGTCGCAGATACGTCCGCCAAAATTCCGTTAGCATAATGCCTGCGCGTTAAACGTTTAGGCACCGAGGGATTATAGCGAGCGGAGGGATCGTCGAACGCGCGTCCAGGCGATGAGAGACGATCCTTCGTGTTTAAATGGAGATGGCGTGGACGCCGTTGAGATAGGACGAAGAAAGATAGGGTCGGAGGAATTGCTGGTATTGATTGAATGGGCCGGAGAGCGAGAGAACCGGCGGAATGGGTTCACCGCCGGAGCGTTGGACAGGGCGGTTTCGTCCGGGAAATCCATTCCACCCACCTCCGGAAAAGCGCTCTCGATACCTCTCTCGCAATCGTCCGTGTCTTCGTCTCCGTTGCATCGGAATTACACGTATCGCCCATCTCCCTCAAAAAAAAGAAACTGCAGACCGAACCGACGGACCACAAAATTCTCGGACGAATGTCCTGTAAAATCGCCAGAATCAACGTATCGATTTTCGCAGGTAGATTCGCTGTAAGAGCTGGTGGCCGCATCCGTCGGCTCGACGATTCGTTTTAACCGGCATTAAGCCTCGATGAATTTCCGTTATATGCAGACATCGGTTGAATCAACTAAAGATTCGGGCACAGACATTTAAATAAAGGTTTTATTGGTTACAGCTAAACGATTCAATAATCCATCTGTTGAATCATTTTTTTCATCGTTCAATCGAAATATTTTTCAGGCATTGAAGTTTCGTGCTCGACCAACTTGATATTCATTTGAACGTCCCTGGTCGATTCTTTAGTCGATAGTTTTTTTTTTTTTTTTTTTTTTTTTTTTTTTTTTCGTTTACTGTTGTATACTCACGCTGGTGTTAATGGCGAAAGCTCCGCAGTCGGAGAGAAAATTCACCTGGAAGTCTATGCGAGACGCAGCTCGCGAGAGTTATTAGAGACTGCGAAACAGTTTGCGTATCCGATACACCGGAACAACTCTCGTAAACCGCTCGGAGGCCACACACAGCGCGTCCCAGCTTTATTCCACTTTCATGCTGGATTTACGAGGATTCCATTTCGGCTATCACGCAAATACAACACGCGTGTACGGTACGTGACACTGTGCAGGAGCCGCGCGGTATATCCGTCATGCATGGCCGTTTCATACACTGTAAATAAACTCTCCTCGGTTACCAGCTACCTCCATCCGGAACCGGACGATGGAAAAGTTTTGAATAACGATCGTGAGGGTCAAGACGAGGAAAAAAAATTGATTGCATTTATATAAGTTTAAACCAGAACTGGTCAATATTTGAAATTCCGGATGTATTTTATGCATTTGATAAGTTCTCGAACCTTTTTCTGATATTTTGAGAACCTTTTGGGCTTTCCAAACACAAAATCCAAAATGCTTCTCTATGTTTCTATATTAGGGTTGTACGGTCAGTCAGGAGAATATGGACGGATGAGATAAATGGTATTGATTTTTACAAGTTATTTTAAAAAGTACCTGAAGAAAGTTTTTTCAAATCTCGGTTGACTCAAATACTTAGAACGGAATTGTCCACAGGTGATCGAAATCTTGGTTAATCCGAACCTTACGTTGAATGGACACAACTTTATATTGAATAGTTCCAATGACATTTAGTACAACTTGCATTTTATTAATAAATGGGGTAAACTAGAATTAAAAGCTTTAGATAGTTTTTTTCCATTAATAGTACAGAAGCTCGACTTCTTTTCGAACTACACAGTGATTTCGGTTCGCTCCTCGTATTAAAAAAAATCCTCGAAAAACCCACTGTAGCTTCTCAGTTAATTGGTTTTCCACTCTACTTGCAGATGTTTTTCAAGTGGAAAAATATAATTCGCACTTCAGATATAATATTTTGTATTTGTACTTTGAATATTTTCGAGTATTTTGTCCCTCTCCGATTCACCCAAGCTCAGAAAATTTCATCGATTACGTTACATAACTTGGCTATTTATTATTATGACCGATAAAGTGATATTGCATTTCCGAATCGCTCGATATTGCGGTATTCTCCTGTACATCGAGTTGCTCACGACTGGGGGAAAACTCTCTGGTCTTGCAGGTCGTATCGGACGAAGGGCGAGATAAAATATCGTAGTGCGCAGGAGAGTCGTTGCTTCGAGAGGAAACAGACTTGAGGATGATACAGTCCTAGTCGGGGGAAGCTCGCGCCAAATTCTCCGACCGGGTGGATGAATCACGAGTGACTAAGACCGAGCGAGGGAAAACTCCAGCTCCCCGTTACCGATATTGCTCTCTGGCGTTTCTCTCACCCTTCCGTCACTCGCATTCCTTCTCTCCGTCTTAATTCCCATCTTCTCTTCCGTTCACGCCGTTCTTCCTCTTCTCGTCCACTTATTTTCCCGAGCCGACCGTGTCGGAGAGCTTGTCCCATGCATAGAGTATCCGGCTAGGGTCGAGAATCGTCAATGAGCCTCTGTTGCTTTCATCCCGAGCCACTTCCTTCCTCGCTACCGCGCACGTGTTCGAAGTTCACTTCGCTCGAGAGAGATTTCACATTATTGAACCGCTCGATAAAATCCAGAGAGAAGGGGATCTGAGAGACATTTTTTTTGTTTGAAAAAAAAAAAATGGCAAAGAACGAACGTTCAAAGAGCTCATTGTTAGGCGTTCTCGCTGGAGAGTATTATCAACAGCACGCTTGACATCCACAGTGGTGTCGCCACGAAGTATCGTGACGTTATTTTAGTTCTCCATTGAATCGCTGAGCGCAGCATGGGAAAGCCAAACAAAATTGACTACACACATTTTTCCTGAGACCAAAAAAATGCTCATTTTTAATGCACGCATAAGTCCGTTTCGACACCGACATAAAAAAAATTGATGTCAACGATTAGCGTCAACAATTAGAGTCAACGATTTTAGATTCAACGATGAGAGGCAACGATTAGAGTCTAAGATTTTAGAGTTAACGATTAGAGTCAACGATTTTAGATTCAACGATGAGAGGCAACGATTAGAGTCCACAGAAGAATCAGTTCGAAATATCGTGACTATTTTAGTGTCCCATTGAGTCGATAAGAACCGCATGAGAAAATTGGACAAATTCGACCGCCGACATTTTTCCGGAACACCAAACAATCTCATCTTCAACACAGTCCATTTTGAAACCCTCTTTCGCCTCTATAGAATAAAAATTAGAGTGATGTCACCAATGATTAAGTTACCCACGATAACGATAGTCGACAAACACTATCCCGATTGTTCTGACGTCGTTCGCGGTCCGCGCGGTTCAACGCTCGGGAAAAGGGTCGATTCGGCTCGCGAGCGAGGGTGGAGGCGGACGTGGCAGAAGGGGGCGGAATTTTCGGGTGAGTCATCTCGGCATCGCCGACACTGTTACTCGTCCACGGTACTGAGAGTGCCGGAGCTTTCGCGCTGCCCAAAGTACATTGCTGTACCGAGAAATACGCTCGGGGCGTACGTTAACAGCGCCAAGCTCGAGAAACCGACGGAACTTCGAGAGAGGAGAAACTCGCCGGAGCCAAAACAAAATAATGAAACGATATAAATCGGGTCGCCGCAGCGGGCGCGGAAAGGATGCTGGGCGTGTTTCTCCGAGATTGAACTGGCATGAGAAACCCGAGGCGTCGTTAGCCGCACGAAGTTCCTTTATTTCTTTTTAGCCGGAGATTGCGACCTCGAAATTCGAGAAACCGGCAGGAGGAAAAAGGGTCCGGTTTATTTCCAGAGTTTCTGAACGGAAGCGCTGCGTCGTGAGAGTCGTAGGGCGGAGAGATGTGTTACAGGGCAACGTATCGAGAAACGCTCTCGAAGACCGGAGAGAGAGAGGAGAGCCGAGCGACGGACTCGAGTACTATAAGCAGCTGTGACGCCGGGAGAAACAAAAGGAAGGGACGTGGAGTGAGTTTGGACGCATAACGGAAATAGCGCAAGTTCAACGGCTGACACGGCTGCGTGGAGGAAAATTCAGAAGCGATGTGTGGCGGACCGGGCTCGCCGAGAACTCGAGGGAGATCCGGTAAAAGCTCCCCCGAACGCCGACGCCGCTACAAATATCGAAACGTTAATGCAGAGTCGCGCGCATCGAAACTGAATAATCTTGCGGAATGGGAGGCTGAATGCACCGCATAGAAATCCGCGGCCTGGTCTGTCTTGCAGCTATTGTACTATGTGCTGTCGTGCTTCCCGAGAGTTGTCAGACGGCTCTCCGACGACGGGACGTGTTCCCGTGCCTCCGAGAACGGAATAATCCACCGCAATAGGCAAACGAGAGAGATACAATCGATGCCCGGTCAATGGCATCGACAGCCAGCGCGAGATGAGACGGCTCGCTGGGAAAACGTCAATGCAGCACGGAGAGGAGCTGCCTCCAAGAAAGCACTCGATACCTTTGTTTCAAAGGTATCCTTACCTAAGAACGGGAAATATTTGACTGGGAAAGATACTTTGCATTTAAAGTTCACGTCATTTTAAAATGCAATGCTTGAGCCTTCACTTATAAGATCCTTCGTTTAACGAGGATCTAGAATTTGCCAGGATTTAATGTTCGTACTATTCGAATCATGAGTCAATGTGCTAAAAAAAAATCTGACAATTCTTAAGAGTGCTTTGAACTATCGTTTTATTGATAAAGCCGACGAACATTTGTCACGAAGATCCGTATAGTTTTTTGGGCTTAAAAGCAGATGTGCTCAGAGGTTTAACGACAAAAATACGGAAGCATAAGTATGATAGATAAATTCGTATGCATTGGAACGAACCGAAAAATCAAAACCGCTTTGTCCAAAATCGAAGGTAGAGTTCGAGCGATTGTAGTAGGTTGGACTTATAGTTTGCGAAGTTGTGATGAGCTGGCTATAATATATGGACTAGTTCAAGAAACAATCGAACGAATTATTTCGGAATATTTCGAATTTTTTATCTACTCCTGATGTTTGGATTTCTAAAGATCTTTCGAAATGTGTACGTTAACGAAATAGTCTACTCAAACTGCAGAGGTTGCATGTTACAAACCCTGGAAAATAGGAGCGTCAAAGCGGATACACAGCGCCTGATTGACAGGAGACACGTTGGGAGTCACGCGGTGGACGGGCAAAGTGCTTTTCCGGATAGAATCCTCGTTAGCCGCTAAATTGTCACCGGGCTTTCGATGTTCGATATCGTGCGTAGACCGTTGGAGGTTGCAACGAGAAAACCTCCAGGTACAATCTTTGCGAAAACGAAGTTAATTGTAAGCTTCAGCAAAAATGTAGAAAACGAAAAATATTGCATCACTATTTTTCGCGTGATGATTGTGCACGTCGATTATACGTTCAATTATCATAATTTTACTTACGCTAGACTATATTTTCCGAGAGGCTCAGATTCTTTGCCGTTAGAACGCTCACCATGTGTTCTTTAATTCATTAATTTCCCTTGCTGGCTACATTCGTGATGAATTCCAAATACATGTGAGAAGTTTCACATACGTTGTATTGCTTTTTTACCCATTTTTCTCGACTTCTGCTTCAAAAATTGCACTGTTGAATCGAAACTACCGTTGCTGAGGAAAATTAGATTCTAACGTAATTGTTGGTTTACGAATCCTATTTTTTTTTTTTGACCGAAAGTGAAATCACACTGAAAACACGTCACTTACGGTCAGACAGCAAAAATTTGGGAACTAAGAGTGACCTCAAAACGAAGTTTTTTTTTTAATTTCCTGGCTGACGTTACTTACCGTGAAAAGTGAAATTACGGACCAGGAGATGACTTTACCATGATGTGAAATTAGTCAAACGACCTCGACAAATGACGAGACGGATAAGAGAACAACACTGGACATAAACAAGTTCGACTTATTCGAAGATAATATGGCGAAAAAAATTGTTCGACCGTATCGCATGGAATATTGTGAAGAGGATTCTAGAATATGTCTGAAATAAAAGAAAATAAAATTTTGAATAATCTTATCACAGTATTCCAATGTAGTGTTTCTTAGATAATTCAGCAACATAACTTAATCATTCGACGCATGTGAAGAATTCTCGAAACGAAATGATAAAATATGTTTGAATATTTCCGTTAATTTACCGTTCTTATGCGCGTACAATGAATTTGGATTGGCGATGCAATCAAAAGACGTTTCAGCCAAATATTTTCAAAACATTTTAATCTGAAATTTATGAGTGAACAAAAAATGTTTTAAATGTTTTAAAGGAACTCCCCAGATACTCTTAGAGTCGATAAAATATTTTTGATATTAAAAGAAATATCTGCATGGAAAACTTAAACAAAAAAACAATGTCACGCAATGAGAAGGAGATGGAAATAAGGATCGACAAATCTGATTTTCGTGGCCATCAGCCGGCAACAAAATCCGTCCAAGAGGAAGCGGGTCTGCAATCGAGAACAATCCAGCGAAGTACCAAACTCCCGAGATAAGAGGAGTACACCTTCGACGTCCGGAACTTCAGTTTGGCACTGAACCCGAGTGCAACAACGAATCGTCGGGTTGGAAGCGCAAGCTCTGGCTCCCTCTTGGCCGTGCATCTTCCAGTTTCCGGGCGCTGAACCACCTACGCCAGGGCCGCTGGGACACAGCAGCGAGCTACTCGACCTTCTCTATCGAATCGATACCGGGGCAGTTTCTCTCGGCGTTGTGCCTTCAATGTTTCTCCAACGCACAGATAAAACCCTCATAAAGCTCCCATAAACGTTTGTAGCATAAGAAAATGTATCAAACGGAATGCGCAAAGGCAAGGAACTAAGATACACTGTAATTCGAGAAAGACAGTTTTACAGTGGGTAAAAAAAGAAGATAGTGCATTTAAAAGAAAATGGAAGAAGAACTGAATGGCATTACACATTTATACACAGCGGTCTATCAAAGGCAAAGACGAAGCCTTCCTCTCTCTTATTTTTTGTATTTTTATTCTCAAACGGCACTCTCCTACGCTCTGGACTGGATCTCTTGTGTTTCGTGCTCGACCGGAGAGCTGTATACAGTCGGAGAGCGGCGCTCAAAGGTGTACACCCACGTAGAAACGGGTTTTATTCGCAAATAGGTCTTGAGTTTCGTGTCGAGACGACGGCGGCGACGACGACGGAAAAGTCTGTTGAGCCGAAGGGCGAGGGTCTCTGTTAGGATCCAAAGAAGCACCAAGGCAGAAAGACTCCGCCACCGTGGAGGGCTACAAATGCACGAGAAATATGAGAACGAAACGGCGAAAAAGAAACCGCGATTTATGTGACCCGACTTCACAGGACAAAACCATCCAATCGCATTTTGCTGCGCGTCTACGCACGGTGGACTCGGACGATTTTTCACTCGAGTCCACGTCCCGCTACAAAGTCCTCGCTTGCGTTCATCCCATTGCTTCTTTCCGATTTCAATATCGATTTATCGCCGAAATTCCGCCACTGTTTTATACGGTTGTTCGTTCTCACGACACATACTGAAATACTTTTATCGCGGACTAAATATAAAGAATTGCGAGGCTACACAAGACAATTTTTCATCCTCATTTAGAAAGGTAAATCGTCGGTTTTTATCTATATAAAGAAAAATTTCGAGTTTTAGATAAAATTACGTTCAGGACATTAAAAAATATGGGTCAATCATACTTAGAAAAACTTAGGATGTCATGAAATCCTAAAATTTCTAAGATCGGCGCAATGGACAATTAACAGCGTTTGTTTCAGTTTTTATAGAAATGCTTTCAGTCATAGAAATTTTACGTGCACGATTCGTAAACAAAAATCTATATGGGTGCTGGATCTTACAATTTCATCGAGTTTAAAAGGTATTCATAAAGAAACTATAATCAACTGATAGAACCAACTTACTTTGACGAAGAGCGATCGAGATTTTCATTTCTCTTTTAATTTTGTGAACACTTTTTCTTTGATTTTCGACGTAAATTTCCAACTAAATCTTGAGCCGGAATTAGGAGGCAGTTTTGTTTTCACCAGGAAAATATACATTAGAACTGGTCTTGAAACTAAGAATAAATACAACTTTAATAGGGAAAATTAGTAGCGAGTATTTCGCACATTTTTTTATAAATGTTTGGCGTGACGTTAAATAAAAGTCTTGTAAGTCGCCGGCAAGTGTTCATCGATCGGCTGGTTCAGCGTGACAGGATAAGCGTTCGAGTGAGTAAAAGTGTCCCGCGAACTTTCTCCATCATTTCCCGACACTGAACCTCCCGAGAGTAAGGAAAACATCGCTTGCGGGGTTATTGCAGCGTGAGAGACGGGATGTCATTGCGTTACGTTACGCTGACTCGCTTCACTCAGCCCGAGGCGACGTTTCGTCCATCATCCTTTAAGAGTTCCGCGGACTGTGCAGTGGTAGGGCGTGTTGCCCTTATTTTTTTGCCAGCTTATTGATGTGTCCTGAACGCTTCCCCCTGACTTCACTTACCCGTTTATCCGCTCTACAACGAAAATTTTAGAGAAGCGGAACCCTTGTGGTAATAATCAAGAGCCTTTTCTCACAATACCGAACGAAAGCTCAGCCGCGTCACGACTGAAAAAGTCAAACGCGACGACGTTTCGTTCATTATCCCTAAAGCGTCCCGCCGCATTTAGGGTGGCAGAGAGCTTCGTTGCTCTTCTTTTTTTGCCAGTTTATTTATAGGATTTTTAACGTTTTCTCGTACACCCCCACCCAGCCAGCTTATCGATGTAACTTGAACGATTTACCTTGGCTTTCCTTACCCTTTTTTTGCTGTGTCATGAAAATTTGAAATAACGGGAATCCTCGACTAACAACCCAAAGACTTTTCTTTTCAATACTGCTGCGTCGTGGCTCGAATGATCAAACGTTTCGTTCATCATCCCTTTTAATGACCGGCAGAGCTTACTACTTTGTTTGCCTCTTTATTTATGGATCTTCACCTTTTCCCGGCAACACTCTCTCTCTCTCTCTCTCGCTCTCTCTCTCTCTCTCTCTTTCTCTCTCTCTCTCTCGGCTTTCCCTAGCCTTTTTATCGCTGTATAATAAGAGTTACCTTCATCATCCCTTAAACGACTCGCGAAATCCGGGGTCGCATAGCTTATTGCCATTTTTTGCCAGCTTCATGTTTAGCGCTTTTTGCCAGCTCCATTTTTAATGCTTTCCGGTACAGGCTTTCCCTCGACTTACCTTACCCGTTTCTCCGCTGTATCATGAAAATTTGAGAAAAGCGCAATCCCCAATGCAATAACCGGCAGGAATTTCTTTCCATGCCGAACGAAGGTTTTGCTGCGTCGAGGTTCAAAGGCTCAAACGTGACAATTTTTCGTTCAGCATCCCTTAGGGATTCCGAGCTATGGAGACGACGGGCTGTTGTATATTAATGCTAAACGTGAGTTTACCTATTCACTCACGTTTTTTCCTACCTAGGAAACGTGAGTTTTTTCCTATAAAAATTGTCCATTCAATTTTTCGAATGTGTACAAATTTTTGAAGAATTTTTCAGAATCACAACAAAATTCTGAAACAATTCGTACGTATCCGAAATAATAAACGAATAATTCTGATGATAAAGATGATATATTCTGATGATAAAGAATAATTTACCGGGAAATTGTTTTCGCCAGATCATCGACAGATTTTTAGAATTTTCCCTTACACGTTCGTCGGTTTTTCTAACGCGTTTATCGGCTGTATCGTAAAAATTTGAGGAAAGGAGAATCCGGGCTTAATAACCGGCAGCCTTTTCTCTCAACGCCGAGCGGAAGCTCGGGCGCGTCATGGCTGGAAGGGTCAAACGCCAATTGACATGAACCGTCGTATTGTTCTCGGGGCTCTCGTCGCCTTCGGGCCATTGCTGGTGTCATTCTCCCAGGGAAACCATTAATCGCGTGACGACTCCTATAA
Source organism: Listrodromus nycthemerus (assembly GCA_963978505.1). NCBI lineage: Eukaryota > Metazoa > Arthropoda > Insecta > Hymenoptera > Ichneumonidae > Listrodromus > Listrodromus nycthemerus. Next base: position 18,390,490 of record OZ021679.1, on the reverse strand, counting down.
ACTTCGTACTCGAATAGAATAGAGCGGCGTGAATGACGACGACGGTGATAACGGGAGGACAGCGCAGAGATCAAGGCTGTTCGCAGGCAACTATCGTTTGGGCCGAAACGATAAATTCACAAGCAAAAAAGAATATATACATAGATAAAAAAAAGAAATCTACGAAGAGTTTGTGCAGCCTCTGTATAGGGTTGTCGATCCCTTGGACGAAATGAGATCAGGAAGGGTAGGTGTATGTGCCCTTAAAGCGTGAGTTCTTCTAATCTTAAGAAAATCGATCCGAGTCCGAGCTGCAACAGAAGAGAATGGAAAGATGTGGAGGGGTGTGAGGTAAAACTATTCCTTCGGGATAGAGGGTGCGGCTGGAGGGTGAAAACATCTTTCCGGACGTGCAGCCTTACGAGGTCGTCGACCACCTACCACAGTTTTTCTCTCGTCTCTTGCTCCACGACGCTAAACCGAAAAAGGGGCATCGAATCGTGTAACCATAGAAACGATAGAACGAAAGCGATCGGAATTGGTGTCCCGCGTGCGTTCTCTTTATTTCACTCTCTTTAGTGTATATATCACTTTTTTTTATCTACCGATAGGATTTGTCACTCCACGAGAGCCCAATAATATCGGAACACGCGTTGCAAGAGGAAGGACTAGATTTATGCTTCGTAACGCGAGGATCATAATGGGGTTTGAGCTGTAAGCACTTCGAGATGCTGCTTTGTCACACATAACACAAATATTTGTGAGAGGTTTCAAACCTATTTTTGTGAGATATTGGAAATATTTTTTCGTCCGCTCGTCAATCGTACATTTAAATTTCTAAGAACCTTTGGTTGAATTTTTTCTTTTTGCCCTTCATCGAAATGTAAAAAATTGTAACACCATTCCAATTTCTTACACAACCGAATAAACACGGAAACGTTCCTCAAAGTATTGCGGTGAAACATTAAATTAAAAATATTTCAGAACATTTTATTCGCAATTTTTCGCACTCATTTAATGGATTTTTCATTTTTTTTCTTTACAGATCACGATGTCAATGACCGGCAGCCTGATGGGTTACGAGAACAACAACGAGGTGAATCAGGCCAAGTGCAAGAAGCCGCTGAAACCGTTGCCGGTCGTGTCGAGCATCAGTGCAAACGGTGTAACAACCGTGCCGGTGGTCAATGCCAAAACGAGAAAGTCAAATCGCACCACGAGAAAGCAAGAGTCTTGTCATCGGGGTCATGTCAACGGTCTGTGGTCCGTCTGGTACGGGATACTCGCCGTCGCGCTCCAGGCTTACATCGCGACGCGATGCGCCAAGCGATTTATCGGTAAGATGTCCTCCGAGAAGTGTTTCAACATAGGATACGTCGTTTTGATATTGCCATGATTTTTTAACCGATAAAAATTCAAGGTTTACACATTTTTTAAGCGTGCACTTTTTACTTCTATCGTCCACAAGCATCTACATTTTTTGTCGTTAATTTTCCGATCAAATCCTTCGAGTCTGGTATTACAAATAAAACTATAGATTATAATTTTTTACGTTACGGGGAGTAAAAAGACAGTTGTGTGTATTTAAACTTAATCTAGAAGTTCACCACTTATTTAAAAAAATAATTTTCATGAAAGTTCTGTTTTTGTGAAATTATTTATTACTGTATAACGTTGAAAAAACTCTGTTACTTTAAAAGATATTACGAGTGGCTATATTACCCTCATTTGCCCTACATCACTGAGCTGAATATCATGCATAAATGCGAAACTGAAATATCGGAGAAAACGAGAGAGCTCATTAACGATTTTCGTTACATTTTTTTCAGCTTATCTCTCATTACCGTGGCCAGCGGATGCTCAACCCCCGAAGTTTGAACTCCACGCCTGCATAGTTCTCGCGGGGACAGGGGTTGTTCTTCTTCCGGTACTGCTGGCAGCTGCTTTCCTCAAGCTCGGCAATTTGGCTAACGATGGTGTCAAGCTGGGCCGACATCTGAGCACTTGCACTCGCGACCCGCCTTCCTCTCTGCTCGCCAATAATCCGGAGAACGGTGAGAGACGATTGTCCTCGGATATTTATATGAAACATTTCCGTACCATTTCGACCTAGCTCGAACCCTCCACATCTTGAATTGGCCCCGCGATTTTCGATATGTCCGAACGAACTATCAAATACACTCAGTTTTTTCACTAGATAAAAAAAAGTTCATAATTAATTCACGGTTACAAAATTAAACTTATCTAATTAATTAATTTTCCCAATGAAGTCATTTTAAAAAGGTGACAAAATAAAAAAAAATCAATCGATTAACGAACATAATCACTTATAATCGTCAACAAGAATAATCCCTTATAAAAATCAATCACTTAATAAAAATAAAAGCTCTTCGAAAAAAGTGTCTGATATTAAACGATGTTCATCATTACCGTCTCATTACTCCCGGTTATTAGAGAATATGGTAGTTTTCTGATGCAAGAAACGTAGTATTTTAATTATGTAGGGAGCGGATTTTCACCTCGTGTTATTCTGCATTCGGCGAAAATCACGCGTTTACCCACTCCGTAACATAATATACTATAATTCTACCGCCGAGCACACAAACTGCGAAATTTACCGGCTTAGTCGATGAACAAAGAAGCGCACAAGATAATCAAAATGGCGTAAGCGTTATTAATGGCTTCTTTTTTCTTCTTCAACAGGACTCGCCAGTAATCTCTGGAGGCACGGTGGACCGACAGCCGCATTCGTTCACTTATGCACCGCCATGTGCTTCCTTCTGCCCGCTCTGCTTATGGAGGCGAGACTCATTCACGCTGGATTTCTGCCGAAAGGTAAATAATCATCCACGTGTGTGTTTTTCTTGCCGAGTAAAAGTACGCACAAACACTGCCTAATTAACACAACGCAGGTGCAAGTTATCCTAGATTACACGAGGGACTTGCTTTTCGTACAATCGAGGAGGGACATTATTGCCGAATCCGTCGGAAGAAAAACTCAAAGCTCGTAGCGGCAACTATTCGCAATTAATGAACGATAAACCATCTGCGGGAATTCACGGCTACGGAGGCGAGGTTTGGTTATAGTATGACCAAACATGAAAATGAAGCTAATGGAGAATGGCACAGACCGCCGCTTGGCGGTGGGCAAAGAGACTCGACTCTCCCGCTCCCTCCGTCTCGTACAGCGGTGTAAAAGGAGGATAGTATTGTTCGATTTTCCATCCTCCTGATATATCCTGCTGCCTGAGATCGGCCGAGATAAACGACGAGAGCTGGAACGAAGTTTGCCGCGTTCTGGCTCTCTCTCTCTCTTTCGCTCTCTCTATCTCTCGTGAGCGTATTGATCGACCAGGTGTGTGTATATATTCCGCCCGCGCGAGCGTACAGCTTTGCACCGGTAACTATATAGACACACACATACACCCACGCCTGCGAGCGCTTCCGCGGTGTAACTTGCGGTTTTATTATACCGATACCTTCCACCGCGCAGCTCACACCGACAGGCAAATATCCGGTGACCTTTGACCCGGGATATGATAGCTCGTCATGTTACATCCTTAGTAAAACCCCGAAGGCAAAAGAGTTCATATACGAAATTCGAAAATAAAAAAAAAATTACTTGAACAGTGTTATTTTTATCCAGTGTCGTTTATATATATTGTCTCTCCCCCGAGCAGTCCTGGGAACTAACAAGCTTTGCTGGACAAAGTTGATAAGCTCCTTAAATGGGATCCGTGATTACGATTATACATGTACCGAATGTGTTGATTTTTTTTTCTATTTTTTAGCTCGCACCCGCTCGCTCTCCGCCGTCTCGGCCGTTCTTTTGACATCTGGCTTCGCCCGAAGCTTCGTCTTTCTCCTCGTCGTTATATTTTAGTTCTTTACCACTCGTCACCGTCGCCCCTTTTTCCTTTCGTCTCTGTCGTTGATTTTGTTTGGGGCGCGTTGCCTTTCAGGGCTGATTGCAGTAATCGGGAACGAGACGCGCGGCGAGCCTTTCATTCCCGGGCACGCAGACTTCTGTAATCGAGTTAACTCGTAATTAGTTTACATAAAATTATACGATATCCGCCGGCTCTGGACAAGAAGATCGACGCGAGGAGACTCGGGAAATAGGGAAATTCTCTTACTTCGCGATGGTCCCTTTATCATTTTCTTCCGATCTCGATATCGGGGATTTCGCTCGAGCGCCGAGCAGTACAACAAGGCAGTTCTGGATCCTGAGATAAAACTCGCTAATTTCCACCGTCATAACTCTGCTTATCCCCCTCGTGCCACTCTATCTCTTCTCGTCTCAACGGAATTCTCCTGGCCCTAATCATTCGCAGCTTGAATTAGATCGGCGATTTTTCATATGACTGAACCGAGTCTCAAAAACACGCGCATTTTTTTAAAGATCTGTCAAAGTTGCTTATAATTCTTAATGATCAAAGCAATGAACTTGTTACTTGACTCAGATCGAAATCAGATCAAAACTAAGAAATACTCTAAAAAGTGCTTAGATTTGAGTCAGAGTGGTCCGGGGTCGCTTTCGATTCATTTTTCGAAAGTAACAGTAAAGAAAAAAGAAGCTAATGGCAGTAGTGTATTGCTTGTTGATATTTTGACATGCATTTCCGGAACTTTGTATAGATTTTTCAATTTTTTTTTAGATTTAAAAATCACAATAATCATTAAGATCAATTTTTTAATCATGCATAATTATAGACAATGTCAAAAATACTGATTGCTGTTTAAGGTTCAATTCAGGTCGAAATGACAGGAAAGGCTCCGTGTATATCTACATGCGCGGGTGTGCGTGAGCGTGTGCGAGTGCGTGTGTGTGTGTATGTGTGCCCTAAGTCATATTGGACAAGGTCATTCGATTTGCCATTTCCGAGGTATGAAACTCAGGAATATCATTATATCGAGGAAACCTTGCTGCACGAGCTTGTACTTGGAATAAACATATGATGCGATAACATAAATCGTCCTTAATAATTGCAGATGCGATATGGCGAACGGACCTCGATTGGGTAATGTTACATCGGGACCGACTGGTGGTGCTCGGATTCATGAATCCTCCAAACCTGACGAGCTTCGAATCCAGTATAGTCACGCACCGTCAGTCAATCGTCACAGAGGGTTTCTACGACGACGCGGACGAGCAGGTCGTTAATCTCCAGGATAAACAGTCGCCGTTGAGCTCGAGCTCCGAGACGGTTACCACCGCGTCACTCCTGGATCATGCGTCTACGATAAGTTTCAAAAGTCTCGACCCATCGATCGTCAGCACAACTACGAAACCCACGAGTGCGGGAACCACGAGATACCCATCGACGTCCTTGACTTCGTCGACCGTTGCCGATAACGTTTCCTCTAAGAGAGACAGCGTTGTCAATCCGACACCCAAAACGACGAGTTTGCCTGTACCGAGATCGAGGCCATTGGTCACCACATTGGGAAAAGAAAAGTCGTCGAGATTTACTGAAGCGACGAACACGAACTTTCCGGCGGAGGCGGCAATCAAGACGATCGTTAAGAACGGAAATTTCAAAGGCAAAGGACGATCGAAGAATGGACCAGCGCAATCAACGCAGTCGAGATCGAGCGAGGACAATAACGATGGCAACAAAACGGCTCACAGTTTGCCACTCGTGATGAACAGCCTGGCGGATCTTGATAATCCAGATGATCTCAATATCGAACTTCGACCTGGTAAAGATTTTGATCGACTATTTAATTTCGATCGTCTGAAACCTCGGTTTTGGCCGTCGGTAACAGTGGCCAGTTAAATAACCACGAGAATTTTGCCACAGGTGAATCGTACGGTCCCATAAGCCTCGAGTATCTGAATTACGCAATCGCCTTGGGCGTTTACTCGGTGAGATATCCGGCTGTGTTTTGGTCCTGTAACAAGGCACTGGGCACCGTCTTCAGCCTCCAGCTGGTCGCCAACTCAGCGCAGAGCTTGTTGGCTTACGCCGGAATGTCTGTTCTTTACAAGGTATTAGACTTTTTTGCAACTCTCCTAGTGGCTCCAGCGACCGTAAAAATAAACGACGTAATTAGGGTAATTTTAGGTTCCTTTTAATAACGTTAAAATAACCGCAAAATTATTCATATTTGAGCCTCCGCCCACGACCGTGAGAGAGGTCATGCTTGTAAACGTTCCATTTTTTGAGCAACCGAAAAATAACTGCGCATGCTGAGCAGTTAAATGTGGTTAATTCGGTTATTATTATGAAGTATAAAATGAACTGTCCTACCATTATTTTTCGGTCAATCGATATTTTTAAAAATGTTGCACCAAGGTTTTTAATTTTTGTTAATTTTTAGCAAAAGGTTAATAATTTTTATATTTTGTATTTTACTATGACAAAAAGAGTACATTAACATTCAAATAATGTGAGGGATGTAAACAAATTTCACTTTCCAGTACATTAACAATTTATTTATACAGTGTACGGTTTCTCTGAAAAAATATTGGTTACTCGAGTTGATCAGGCCCTACTAATCTTTACTGTTTCTTGGTACTGACTCATTCTTTTTATTCCACAGGTCCAGGTCGTGGGACCCCTGAAGGTACTACCGCACCTCCGCCATCGAACGGTCTCCACGGCCAGCACGATATCAACTTTCTTCGGAGAATCGTACTTTCTTCTTAATCCTCACGTGACTTTGGCTCTTTTCGCGCTTTCGTCCCTACTCGTTCTTTGCTCAAGCATGGTCATGTATCTCTACGCTCACGGCAGGTAAGTCGAATCAGTTACTGCACAAATGAACAGTAAGCGTATCATTCGCACACTCCTGTTCTGCGGTGCATCGCTTATTCAACGAATTATCAACAGACGCGCGTTGAAAGGAATGGCAAATTTAATGCGCCAGACTAAACGTTCTCACGCGAAAGCTGGGACATTAAATTTGACGTACAAATTTGATGACAGTTATTTTTTAATTTTCATTACAATTAATGTAGATAACTAAAAATAAAGTGTTCCGGCTATTTGGGATACATTCAACATTCATTTTTCATGACAATTGTACATAAAATTTAATATATCAATTTTTGCATGAGAACTTTCAGTGCGGACATCATATTTTGTACAATATTTTTTCTCACTGCGCTCTTTCACTGTCGCTGACTTACAATAGATATGTACGATGCAATTATTTTGTCACAGATTCGCTGCGTTCCTGAATCAAGAACGTGAACGTCGAGTAATCGTGTCGAAGGAGGCTCGCGACGGTAGCGGGTGGGGTTATTTTACACACTGCGCGGCCCTCTGTGTATTTTTGGCGATAGCTATATGCAACGCACCCCTTCTGTATGACTACACGGTCGTTTATCGGGGCAGTCTCGATGGTGCAATATTTGCGTGTATAGTCAGTACCGTTCTGCATCTCTTTCTCTGGCTGGTACTGTGGATATTTCTGACGATAAAAAAAACTTGGATCTTCAAATTGAGAGTAACGATTGGTCGTGCTACGGTGCGTTCGGCCCGATCGGTCAAACTGGTAACCGACGTCGATCTCATATCAGCGAGGGACGGTGACGAGAGCGCGAGTGCACCCCTCCTCGTCGTCGGCAACGGGAGGACCTACACCATCGCGGATAACTCCCCGAAGAAAGCTATAATGAGCGTTATTCAGAAAGCCGCTATGGAAAAAAAAGCACGCAATCAGAGTACGCTAAAGTTTCCGTTTGTTTTTTCGCATGAGCTTATTCATGGTGTCCAATAGACCTTAAATTTCTGAAACTATTCTAGAATTTTGCCATCCTTCAAAAGGTCTTGGAATGTCCTTGACCTTTACTTAATATCCCTAATAATGTACATTACTAACAAACATCTTAAAAAATGGGGGGTATTCCCGTTTCACTGAGAAAACTTAAATGAAAATGCTTTGCATTCTTTTTACATTTTTTTATAAATTTCTCAACACTAGCTGGACATGTCTTGAATAGTTCTTGAATTTTGTACGGCCTTTTTACTGGACACCCTGAAATGATCTTGTGATGAATAAATAATCAACCTGCTTTCATTTTTACAGGCGTGAACGTCGATTTGGTAGAGGGTGATTCAACGGGAGACGGGGAGGAGCAGATCTACTGGCTGCGCCCAAAACTTAGGCCATCGCCGGCTCAATCGCCGACCACCACGTCTGGGCCGCAAAACTCCGACAAGAGTTGGCTCAACAAGAAACTGAAGCCGAAGGTCACCTTTAACGATCTGCCTAGTACGTCAGGCTCGCGGTAACTACCCTCATCCCTCCTCTTGGTGTCTTTGTGGCTATCCGTATCTATCCATCTACATGAGGTCTACTCTTGTGCCAGCATTATCACTGACGTACATGTTTGTTCCGTTGCTGCTCTCTGATATATCTCCGTTCGTAAATCTGCGGAATCTTGTTTCTCTATTCTATCTCTGTCTCGCTTCACCGAGAATTCTCTATCTCGATCTGCTGTTGCCAAGCCTCCTCGCACCTCAATCCTTTCGCACATCCAACGCACGGACTTATTTAACATACATATTTTCAATTTTTCAACTAGCACCTGTACCCTCGTCCTGCTCTCTCTAGTTTTAAATCTGCTCAGTGTAACATCCTAACGTACAAGTAAATTTACGAATCACGTGCGTGATACGAATCGCTGCTGCTGCTATTGTTGTACTTGTACGTTCGTGTGTATGTCTGTTCGCAATAATCAATATAAATTTAATACCTTATTAACATTTTTCGTTTTGTTTTTTAGTAATAAGGGAAAAACCAGACGAGGGGTTACCGATGGTGGGCCAGACGACGACGGAGATTACGCAACGTTACGCGAATTACCGTTGATGTCCGAAGTCGACGCCATCGACGATTCTACTTCCGAAGAGAACAAGGTAAATAAAATGTTTATCCAGCATCAATTTCTTTCTGCAATTAATCGCTAATAACTGACCATGAAATCATGTGTTCTCTGATTCATTAGATTCCGTCGCTGACTATATTCAAGATGAATTCCACGTATTTTTCAAACATATCATAAATGTTCGGTTACTCACTTTCCTGTGTTCCTCAGCTCGTATATTTCGGTCACCGACCGCATTCGGGATACCTTCTAGAGAAAAATAAATAGAAATTCCTTTTATGGTGTCATTTCTGGTACGAACATTTTTAATCATAAGTGACGTCGTACTGGAAATACGTCACTACCGGTTTAAACGTTCCAATTTTCAACGGTAAGTGACGTCATACCGTCATACCGTCACTTCTCATCGAAAAATAATCAACTTTTCTCTCAAATGTATCCTGAATGCAATCGGTGACACCAACGCCCGAATTAATTAACACAGAACATTGGGTAAACGCGTATGATACGTCCGCAATGTGTTTCGAATTCATTTCGAAAGTAGCCAGCTGGACAGTGTCAAATAAATTTACGGACACATGGCATATGAACATTTTTTACGTTGACTAGCAGCGTATATATAAAGTGTGTGATAACATCAATTCTTGAGATATAGAGAAAAATTAGTACTTTTGTAGGATATAGTTTGTATGTCGAACGTGTCCCTATTATTATCGCATTGCCAATGGTTAGATGGCTCTATACAGTATAGATCGTCTTTTGACTCCTGGTTTAACTAACACAATTGCATGTACGCCTGTTTTTAACAGTTACTGGAGTGTGTGAACGACGATCAGGTGACATACTACGCTAGTGGTAATCGCGACCTTCAGCCTTCGGAGGGTGACCCGTCTCCTCTTTTGACGCCCGAACCCTTGCCCGATCCCTCAACGGCGCCGCTTCCATTGCCACCTCCGACTCCGACAGTTCTCGATAACAGCCACGTCGTCGCTACGCCTCCTAATGCTAACCACCTGCAGGTACTAACACTCGATTCCCCTTGCTTCTGGATCGACCAAGATCCCAAGTAGTTACCGCCGATGCACTGTCCCAACGCATGACAGAATTCAATTGTTCGACCGTAAAAATGGAATAAATAACAATGATCGGTTGAAATGTTACAGAGCACGGGTCACACCCCGCGATGCCTGCGCCGAGCAGATTCGGGAATGCCTCACGAGGAGCTAACACCCCGTTCAGACTCTTCAAACTCTCCGCCACTTGACGTCATCAACGGCACCGTCGGCGTCGGCGTCGTCGTCGGCGTAGGCGTCGGTTGTGGCAGCATCGGCAGTTCGGCGACGCACAGTCAGACGAGCAGCAACAGTGAGAGCTCCAGCGGCGTACACTCGAACGCCAGCAATGCGAGTCAAGCTAGCACCGGTCAGAGGAGGGCGACGAGCGTCGATGACCTGACAGGTGGTGAAGCCAGAGAGGAGCATCAATGGCGAAGTTGTTCGCTCCAGCGTGGCAGCCAGCCTCCGACAGCGAACTCGACATTTTCCTCACCGACCTCGCGACCTAGCACCAGTCAGACTTTCTCGCCACAGTACGTCAATCACAGTCCAATATTCAACGGCGTGGACAAACCTCAGGCCGGATGTCCAGCTGTCATCCTCGAGAATCCAAACGAGGCGACCGTTGTTATACGAAGACGATTGTCCAGGCCTAAAATCGTCGATCCCCTTAATCCGAACGAGGAACCGTTCGGTCGTTCTACAAATATGAGAATGACGTCCTTCACGGAGAACAGCGATCTTCGTGGGATCCAAGCTTCCTCGGCGACACTGCCTCATTATCCGACGCAGCCTGTTGTCACTTATCCGCACTGTTCCACTATGCCCCTGCCTCACGCAACTCACAGCATTGCGAATCCCGTCAACATGGTCGGTCCGACGACTGGCGGCAGTTGCGGATCGGTCACCCGACACGCCAATGCGATTCAATCTCACCAGCAACAACAAACCCAACAGACACAGCCGACGGAATTACAAACGCATCCGGCACTGCCGGCTCACACGACTCTGCCGTCTCATCACAACGGAACGCGGCTTATTCACGCGGCCACGAATCCATTCGTGAAACGTTTTCCACCGGTTCAAGTGCACTCCCAGCCATGGGCACTACCGGGACACCACACGTTTCCGCAATTGCTCCAAAACAAACTCGCGGCCCCGCCGGCGATACAAATGAGACACAATGATCGGGACTCGGCGAATTTTTCAATGGCGAGCAGCGCCGATTCCGATACTTGTCTGCCTCACTGAATCGTTTGCAATGATCGACGTTTTAAGCTCTTTTCTTTCTACGCTCCATGATGATGATGATGATGATGATAATGATGGCTATTTGTTTATGATAAATGATAATCGAACGTGGTCGATATATCGATTTTACATATCATCAAATTATTCTTATTCCTCGCGGGTGCATGTGCTCCGAGAGCGATTTCCTTTTGTACTTGTGTTGTGAAATAATCGAGGTCAGAAAGTACGGAGCTTAAACGTCAACGGCGAGGAGTCATCTCCCATCGGTGTCTCGTCGGAACTCAAATTTTCGTCACTGTTTCTCGCAGAGGCGTGCGGTGTACGAAAAGCTTCTATAGGTACCACCAAGCGACGAAATATTTTTCGCGAACAAGACACATTAGCGATGAATATTTCGCAGGTTCTCCGATCGTGAATACACCGATCTCAAATAGTAAATAACGATCAATTGAATAACGACGAAGCGTGTAAGCTCGGCTCAAGTGCAAAAAAAAACTCTGTTTCCCCGTCCCGTTTGGCCCGTATTGCCTCACGCTGCTTTTCTCCAACGTTTTTATACGCTTTATCAATAATAAAAGTAAAATAACTATTGGTCGTAATACGATAACGGGTAATAATTAATGATAATAAACAAAAATACATCGGCTCTTCTCTCGACTCGTCGCGTCGAGAAAAAGAAAAAAATCGCGTCGTATGATGCGCGTCAACGCACGTATAGTGTGGATAGTTCGCCCATTTAGTACATATACCGTATAAAAAAATGCAGAGCATTGGTCGTCGGCTAGACGTACCTATAAGTATATACATACACATCTACATGTAGATTAAAAACTGTAAGACGGGAAGAAGTGGTATAACGAAGCGAAGAGTGTATCCCGCGAGGATCGCTACATACAAAGTGCGTACACATGCGGACCGTGGATACGTAAATTAAATTGTTTTTTCGAAGGAACCAACTACGAGAGTTTTAGTCGATTGTTGGAAATCAGGTACGATCGGAGTCTGATAAAGCAAATCAATAATTAAAAAACGGTAGGTATTATTATACGTAAAATATTTTTTTACGATTGAAGCGGGAAATGAGAGGCGGTTGGTACTTTTGCATTTTTCGACCATAAAGGGTCCCGTAACGATCGTACATATCGCTTAAAATGGACCACAACAAAAACGTGTCACAGGGAGTACAGACAAAATTTCTCAATAGACGTTCGATAAGATTGCTATGTCGAACGAGATATATCAATATCAACGGGGCAACATAGTGATCAGAGGGGAGACACGGGAACGGGCATTTTTTCGAGTCTCGTTCCTTTGCTCGTTTAGCGTTTAGCCCAATCGTTCTCGTTAATTGCTGCATCCGACGAATTCGTTCTACGAGCATTCGCTCAACGCGATTCGTCGTGATACGTCGAATTAACGTGGGACAAGAAAAGGGCTACGAAGAATCGTCTTTTCAACGAGAATATTTTTTTACCGACTAGCGAAGAAATCCTACAGTAACTTTCGTACTCTCGATAGGATCGGCTAGACGTACAGGGATTTAGTAGACAGTCGGGCGAGGATCGCTTCGATCTCGAGGAGAATCAAAGCGAAACAAGGAAAATAGTAGTTTTGTTTAAATGGCACGAAACAGGAGTTGATAAGCGATTTAGTTCTATATATTTTGTGTTGCTACTCACGCGGTTCCAAACTATTCTTTGCATTTAGAATGAATTGAGAATGAAATTAAAATGGATTGTGGATCGATCGAAGGGGAGGTCATTAAGTGTGACCTCCCATTGTCCTCGTAGGAACACTATAACGGGCACTTGTCGCATCATCGCGGCGTCGCAGCGACGACTAGCACTTTTGTAAATATTATTCAATCACGTGAAATACCAATGTACGAATATTGTATAAAGACTGATTAGACTATAGCTTTGATATTTATTCGATTGTAACTGCGCATACTATCCTGCTTTCGCCTACTTGATAAATATCAATCGCAAGAGAAGAAGTGGGGAATCCAAGCGAGTAAGAGTTGAATACAGATGAATCGACGGTATTGGGCAGTTACAACAGCGGCACTATTATATCGTAACAACGTATCAATATTATTCAAACATATTATAAAGCTACCAAAACTGAATGTAAACTTTGTATATTCGTTTAAGAAGAAAAGTGTAATAAAAAAAAGAAAAAACAGAAATGTCACATTTTAGTACCAGGTTCGATTTTCCAAAATTTGCAGTGTACCAAGAGGTGATATCCGTTGGTCCGTGGTGACCCTTTTTCCATCTTAGATTTCCTCCATCATGGTCCGGGCTCTTCTCAGCTCTAAAGGCAATTAAACGGGAGAAGTAAAAGCACGACACGAACAGCCGACCGGTGAATCATCAGGAAGCAGTGAAACCATAAGCTCGAACTGAACCGCAGGAAAAGGAAAGATTTTTAAAGGTTTTCGATTTTTTTTATGTTGAAAGTAGTTTACCAACTTGAAAGAATATCCGATAAATGATTTGAAAGATTTTGTGAATATTTTTCGGGCTGCTCCTAAATCTTACATTCAAATGTTTCCGGAATATTATTTAAACATTTGAGCGTAATTTCGAAGATTAAATCACTAATTGAATTTCCATATGCAATATTCAATCAATCAATATTTAAAAATTTGTGGAAATGAGGAACCTTACATTAGAATATTTTGATAGAATATTCCAAATGATTATATTTATATATTTCAGAAATATTTCATAAGATCTGAGAGACTGAAAATTTCTGATATTTTTAAAATACCACTTGCTACATGGGAAAAGCAAATGTAATTACGGAGAAGGCACATTTGTTTTTATACGCTCACCTGCTAACAACACTGGAATATCGTCGTTCGCTATGTCGACGAATTCCTTCGACTCCTCGCAGCCAATTTTTTTCAATGTCAAGGAAATCTTGGAGAAAGGTGAGAACTGTTGGCTGGAGGGAAGCGTCTCGACCGAAGATAAGCGACTCTCTGCAGAGCAGATAAGTAAGATTACGATCAGTGCGACAGCGGGACGAAAGGTACATTTTATCGTAGAGAAATAATAATATATTTAGACTCACGTCTGAGAGATTGCGGGATAAGAGCCTTGTCAACAATCCGAGACGAATTATCAGTGTGGAGACGAGCGAGAACGGTACTGTGCTCACGCGGAAGTCCCAGCTGTTCCAATTCACTGCTGAGATCGGCCGGGGTGACTCCGTAACGGGCAGAGGATATCAAAATCAATTCCAATGCTGCGACCAGGGCTTTGGCGTCAGATAATTCTTCGGGCGTGGAAGATTCATGGAAATGGAGTTAATATAATATGGGCATTTTTGCAACGTCCGTTATTTACAGCTAAATTCTGGTTTCTATTATTAACGAAATATCTACCGAGTTTTGCGTCTTGAGTTAGCTTCTTTACTTTTTCTTCCTGAAACACACAGACAGTCTTATATAATACATAATATAGTATATCTTGCATATTGTGTTTTCTACCGCAGAATTTTGTTGCCAGTCATTAAAATCTTTCTAAACACGGTGTCTTTAGAGGACTTGTTAGAGAACATGGATTAAACTATTCAATCAAATTTTATATATTACAGTTCATTAAAGTAACGTTGGTCCATTACTGAATTGCAAACTCACGTCGAATTGTCCGTCGGTGATAGAATTGGCAACAAGCTGTCCCAACATCTTCATCTTGATGGAAGTCTTCGGCACAAGAAAAAATTATTATTGGAGAATATTAACAGCTCAAAAGATTTTTTTATCGGTAGAAGTATCCTTACCATTCTTGACAGAGCATTTATCTCCGCCAAAAGCCAATCCGGACAATCGCCTTCTCCGAGAAATCTGAACCTCTGAAAAAAAAAACAAAGTTAAGAATTAATTTTAAAAAAAACCTGTCTGTAAGAAAACTATGTACCATCTCTTCGTAGTTTCGATAAGTCCCTCGTGCGCCTCAATGAGATCCTCCCTGAAATCAAATTCGCACTTGATAAATGTTTCTATTTCATTTTTTTAATCATAATTGAAAGGAGCCGAATATCGAGGATCAAACGCGAAGCACAGTGAGAAGTTGTTAATTACATCGTGCGAGTACAAGTCGAGACTCCGAATATCGTTGTCGAATCGGCAAAACAAAGAATTACACATGGGCGTGTTAAACAGCACGTACTCACAGCACGGCTCCCTCATTTATTCGTATCGAGGGTCGTTGGTGCGCTCTCAACTGAACATCGGGAACGAGTTTGCCTATATCAGTAGACAGGGCAGCTCTGCCTTTACCTCTAAAGACTTATACCTCGCGAAATATTAATACAGAAGCTTCTGCGTGCTTCATAAATTCGTCGTGAAAATAATTCAAGCGTATGGGACGTGGAGGGGGAAAAAAAATGTAGCAAACCCCGGTAAGTAATTTCTCGTGCCGTCGCCCACGTGAACTTTGTCCGGTTATAATATAAATACGATATACGAAATGTTTGCACACTCCTCGACCACGAGATTGACGCGCGAAGGGTTTACCGTATCGCTGCAGACCCTTATCACAAGAATTCCCAATGCAATCCGTTTGTTTCACGAAGCGAAACACCCGCGTCCACAACTACCCGAGAGAGTAGAACCGGAGTGTATAGAGTCGTCGGGATAAATAGGCGAGCGATGGAAAGAAAGCCGGCACTTTTGTCAAGACTGTTCGCGGAAACGGGCGCGCTCCTCGGAAGTCGGCAACAGGTAGGTTTATCCGTCGCATAAAAACTCTGCCGTTTTTAAATAAATTTTGAACCTCAATAATCCGTGTAATTAGTGTAAAGTGTTTGTGCGTCACCGCTTGAAGCACTCATGGTTATAGTCTTCTTTCAATGAGGTCTCCATTAAAGGTTGTAGGGCGTGAACCACATTCTACTCGAACGAGCATGTAAGAATCTAACAGTGTAAAAAGACATTTTTGCTGTTTGTACGAATCAATAAATAAAGGAATAAATTCTCTTAGCACAATGTTTGGACTACGACTGACTGCTCTGAGCTTTATAATCTCCGTAGCAACTTCAACCTTCGAATTTCCAAAGGTGAGCCAATTCGGGACCGTCTTTCGTTCCACGCTGTTTTTTATTGTCAGAGAAAAATGACTCGGGTGCATAAGTAACACCGATGTAAATTGTTATTTCTTCAGAGCACCGTAGTCTACCCGTCGTCATTGAAACCCGTCATCCGGAGGAGCCCGCCGTTACATCGCGAGAGAGATCGACGTGCGACCCACTGGGAGTCACGCTCCAATTCGAACTTGGATGACGAACGCACGGAGGACGACGACAGAGACGGAGAGCGCACCCGAATTTCATACTCCTCCTACGTCGCGCAACGGCCTTCGCTAGGGTAAGCGTTCGTATCTGTTTTTCCCACCTACATACAAGAGCACACACGCTGTTATAACAAATGGGAAAAAAAAATGTTCGACTTCGCGAAATTTTCAAAGGCCAGAATTGAGACAAATATTTTTTCTCCCCGAGGCTTAACACCGAGTTTCGTTGCTATTTCCTCTTCGTCACTTTGAAATTGCAGGTATTCGAGGAGGAGCGAGCAATCCGTTAAGGTATCGAACAAGATAGATGTGACGGCGGGGCGGCTCGTGGATGATCCGTGGATCGGCGACGATTGCGTCCCTCTGACGAAAAAGCCTTTCGCACTCGTAACTTTTTGGGATACGAAAAAAGTACTCGAGGGCCTCAGAGATCTGCACGACGACCAGGTATATTCGGAATCCTTCAACATCATGAGATGTCGTCGAAAGTTCAACGGTTGGAATATCCAGGAACCAATTTACGTCGACGAGCCTGGCTGGATAGTCATCGACAACGATGGACCAGGGAGTCCGAGCAGTCTGGCGAAAGATCGTGATCCTTTCTACGTGACTCGTGGCAAAAGGTATCTGCAGCCACGGTTTTCCGAGATCCGGGAAAACTTCGAAGATCCAAGAACCGATTCGATCGATAGCTTCGACTCGAATAATTTCCTCTCCTCGATGATCACTCCGAAAAATTATCTCGAGCTTATTTCGAGAATGAAACGTGGGCCACTCGACGAGGAAGGAGTTTCGGGCCCATCGGGACTCTTCATGGGAGAGGGTGGAACCAACGGTTATCTGGCGATGCGAGATAAGCACTCGGACATTCTGGATATTCTCAACGAGCCTTTTTACATATCGCGCGGTAAGAAGCGGTCCTTCGGGACGAGTCTGCTCGAATTGAAGAACCGATACGCCGAGGCATCGAGCAACTTCGAAGCGAGGAAGCACGCTCTCGATGGTTACTTCTCGAGGGCGAGCAGAAGCGAAACGTCTCGCGACTGCGGTTTGGGCTGCGGCAAGTACGTCGTTGGCTCACCGACGTCGAATGATCCTGGAACCGCCGTCGCTGATCCTTCACCGTACCGGGACCGTCGTGGCGTGACGGAGGAACTCCTCAAGCAGTCGGATCCGTTCTACGTTGCTCGAGGAAAAAGGTCGATGTCGACGTCGACAGCCTACAAAGACAAAAAATTTCATGAATTTCATTCGTCGAGCACCGAATCAACGAGTTCGACCGAGAGAATCGACGAGAATTCGTCGGTCAAAGTGAAACATTGATTCCCCATGTCCGGAACAAGATATGTTCTCGGACTGGATATCTTAATAATGTCCCGTATCAAATGACCGACGATGAGAGGGTGAGTCGATGTTTGTCGTTATCGTGATATCGTGCACTGTCTTTATAATCTTTGCTCTATGTCGAGAAATTGCGAGTGACTTCTGTGAAAAATAAAGAACAAGGGAAATAAAGCAATTTGTATAGCATTTTTATATCTTATTCCATGGTGTGCCGAAATTTTTTGGTAATAGGCTCCTTCAGCATGACGAGAAAATGTACAACTCTTGCTGTATGTATATTTGGCTCGAACGATCACGATGTTTCTATGCGATAGTGCGGATTACAACAGAGTCCTGTGAATCAATTGATCCGTCACTAAATAAAGTGGGCTTGACGAATGCTGAATATTATCATGACATGCGATTTACTGCTGTAAGGTAATTAACAATAATGCATAATTAACTGTAGTTTAATTAACGATCAAAAAAATGTTTACTCCATCCTACGTTTAAAAAGGAAATCCATGTTAATCGATAGAATTCACAACGTTTTCTCCTTACCAAGAGAGCAACGAGTAATTACCTGACCCGAGCCACGGATTTAAAAAAATACGTTTTTGGGGGCTATGTTAGAAGCGCAAGGTATTGCTCGATGTACTTTTACTTGGTGTACAATAAAAGTGTTGCGTGAAAACACAGCGAAAACCACAGGTTGGGCAGTAGCATGCAATATTTATGCACAAGTGAGTATTGAAAAAAAGGCGATTTCGTCGCCCGAAGGTCGGGCGCAAAAAAGGCGACTTTCGTGAAGTCTCGTCCTTGACGTCACCGGTAAACACAAGGAGCATCCATCCTTTTGGAAAATTTGGATTACGCAACGCGAAGAGAAGTGAGCCACGACGGCGGGAAAGGAACGGATGAGAGAACCTGGCCCAAGGAGGGCGACGTACGAGCTCCTCTCGCAAACTTTATGACACACATATTCGCGCCACTTTTTAACGCAAACACAAAAGAATGACCCCGACGTTTCGCGCACATGCTACCCCTATCTCATTACCATCCGAAGTACCGATGAATGTACGAGGGTCAAGGTATTGTGACGACTTTAATATTTTTACAACAGCAGGTTTTTATGGCTTGAACACCTCGGAGCCTTGACTATGAAATTCAAATTTTCAATACATTTTTTTTTTCGAGATTTCAATGAAAACGTGTTCAAAATGTTCACCGGAAGATTCTATCGAAATTTCAAGACAATCAAACGAATCATTTGGATTTTGTGCCATTTTAAATTTCACCAATTTCATGAAATATTAAAACTTTGCTTAACGCACTATTTTCTCCATTAAATATTTATTTATGAATGAAATAACTTTTAGATTGATGATGAGCACGAAAAAATACATCAAATAAAGTTTTAGAGTGACGATTAACGACAAAGTTTATCTGTAATTTTTACAGTCAGAATTGAAGAATAAGTAGTTTTGTATATTTTTAAAGAGCGTACTCTTTGCTTCCCGATGACATCGCGAAAATAGCTAGATGCCTGTGATATTCTACAGTAAGAGATATACAAAATGATGAATACGACAGAGTCAAAATAATTACATAAAGCCGTGACATTTTAACTTACTCGAGTAAAAATTGGAAGATCGAAATAAATTTTGGAGTACATAATTCTATGTATTTTTCGCGGCGATCAGAGATCCGCGTCTGCAAAAATTCACTTTGACAACTTATAGCGCCTAAATTATCTGTTTACGAGAGAAAATGTAAGGACTTTTTTGGTAGTTTTTTGGTTCTTTACCAACGCATTTTCTCGGATTTTTTTTTCAATTTTTGAGCTAGTTTTTACGAATTTAATATTTTGGCACGCTACCACGTGTTAAATAATAAATAAAGACAAAAAAACTTTGAAACTTTTATTTTAAACTTTCAATTCTATACGCACGCATTTGACAAAGGACAAAATTTTAGGCGCCATAAGTTGCCAAAATAAATTTGTGCAGATGCAGATATTTTCATGTTTATATCCTAGATCCGTATTAATCAAAGCCCTAAGTTTGGTGTATTTTTTCGGACTGAACCTAAGTTATCCAGCAGTTTCGCGCGAATGTTAAAATCCCCGTTGACGTACAAAAAAGTTTGAAATTCACACTTTCATAACGCTCCTTCATAAAAGCTGAAAATTAAAATGATCATATCGCTTACTAATAAAAGTTGAATGTTGGAATGTTTACATCACTTTCTCTTAAATGCCCTTTATTCGCACAGCTCCCTCTATGAGTAAGCCAAAAATATAGTAAAATCTTACTCATAGGAGTTTTGCGAAAAAAAGCCATTATAAAAACGTAATACGAAAATATCAAATTTTAACTTTAAACTTTGTTTTAGAGATCGGTGGATGATCTCCGAAATTGAATTGATATGTCATTGTTCTGGGGTGGGTTGTTTCGGTACTCGACGAATAACCCTATAGAAGCAATGTGTTAGCTGAAGTATAATGGACGAAAGAAAGAGGAATAAAAAACCGAGCGATGAACGAGAGGATTTTTGCATACCTGGGTGTACGGGGTGTGTATCATCGCCTGTGAACATAGTCGCCGACTTCGTCGTCGTCGCCGGCGACGATGACAACGTGGGGGATGCGCGCGTAGGCGCCCAGGAAAGTAGCATCCCCCCAACGAGGGCGATTTTTGAACCAATGGGAGGCGACCGGCTTAACTATGTGTAGCGTATATAAGAATCCCGGCCAACTTCGACACTCTTCATTGCAAAAGTACAAGTTCGTATCGTTGTGACACCGGCAGAGTTGAAAACGGTTAACGGAAGAACCATTTTCGATCCGCTGAAGAGCATCGAAATCCGCCACTTTTGCGCCTCAACGGGAACCATCGAAGAAGTCTCTAAGAACTCCGCGTAATCTTCACCGTCCCACCTCGGATATACAAAGTTTATCATTGCTGAAAGGTATTTATCGTAACTATGGTAATCTCGTTGATTTTCCGTCACCGATTCTGGACTTTGGGTGTTGAAAAGCTCTTTCTATACCCTCTCTGTGTAAAATAGTATGTTACGTTATGAGTGTTTAACAAAAGTCAAAAAAATTCATTTAGGTGATGCCCCAAGTGTATCTGCAGTTGAAGAAAAAACATGGAATTATTAGGTGTACAACTTTGCTTCCGCCGTTTATTTCCGAACTTCGAGGTTTTATTGTACAAAGTTTTGTACAGTTGGTTGTACATTTATGATTCAAAGTATCGTCCATCGCCGGCCAAGACTTTCTCCGATCTTTCGGGCATCGTACGAATTCTGTATAACTAATGTTATGCAATTTTCGATAGACGTTTGATGATAAGTGCATCAGAGTTTTTCTGTTTTTTATTTAGTCACCATCAAAAAAATCCATTTAATTCGAATGTTCTGTGCGAAGAAACAAAGCCGTATTAAGGTAATTGATCGTGCACTCTGCCAGACACTACTTCCATCTTAATCTTCTTTTAACAGACGGAGACATGAAAAAACAATTGGAAAAAGTGGCGACGCAATACTCCAAAAAGCCTCTTGGCGAGACTGGCAAGAGGATTAATTTTTCTCATTACGATATTTTTATGTTTATGACCTGACTCCACATAGTTCGCGGCGAGTATTCTTCAATTTAATGAAGTAAAAAGATTCGCTAAGTACCTAACATTCGTATTCTCGTCCAGGACAAATCTTTATTAGAAAAAGCTTTGAAAATTAAAAAAATTCGAAATGCAAACAACATAGACAAAAACATTAACATGTCAATCATATATATGAATCGGGCGATGATATGATGACATAACGTACATAAACTTGGCGAGCCATTTTTTTGTATACACTAGCTGTCGTATATGGTTTATTCAAATAATCGAGGAAAACAGGAAGGAACTGCACCTCTTGGCTTTCATTCGCTACTTATGCAACTGCTACTTGACTCAATTCTAGTTAGAATTACCTCCAATATTTATCAAATATTAATATAAAATTTATTCAACATTTATCCAATATGTATCGAACATTTATCCAATCTTCATTAACTATACATCAAGTACTTGTGAAATCAAATCAGTCCGGTGGTTTGTTTCTAAAATAATTGATCGCAAGGAATCACTTCCGGTATATTGAAGTATATGCACTCAGTTGCTTCTTGCGATTATTTTTCTATGTACTTGGCGGCAAGATAATACCTTGGTTCTTGATGAAATAAGAATAAATTCCCGTGAGGGGTAACACATGTCGATCGATAAAACGGTATGATAAAGCAACGTAATAAAATGAATTTGTTATTGTACGACGCATCCCGGTCATTCCGATACTTTTAATTGATTCTTTTGTTCCCAACCAACCATACAATTTTGAGTTGTCTTCTGATAATCCACTCAAACTAATTCAGTAAATTACTGCGCCAAACCGACTTCGATTCCGACCATTTGCTGGTTGATTTATCGTCAATATTTTCAATCCAATTGTAATACGAACCGTCATGTGTTTCAGATAAAAAGTTGGTTCCAATCAGAAGCTTCTTCTAATCAACTAGAGACATTGACTATATAAACGATCAGACACGAAACCTCTATCTTGTATCTGACCGGGAGGTCGTACATGCATTAAGAGCGAACACCACAGCTAACAATGCATATACCGATTTGTCGTCGACGCTCTCATTTTATTTTTTCGTTTCAACGAATAATCGACTTCGTAGAGTGAAGTCTATCATTGGTGAACGGGCAACATTGGCCGAAGGTCCGACGAAACATGTAGCAGTTATTGTGTTTACGAAGGTTTATCGAATTCCATATTCCCATGACTCGGAGTAGAGCAGAGCCAGGACATTGCAATTTGTCTTAAAATTCATCTTCTTCATTGCTATCGGAAATTCTCAAACGTCACGGTTGGCCGTCCACTCTTGCTCATGCACTCTCTCCAGTCAGCAGAAACCAAGTCATTTTTTATTTAGCCGGAATAATCAAACCGCTGGGGAACCGAGGGGGAATAAGCTCGGGTCCCGAATCCATAAAGATGAAAAAACTAGAACGCAAAGAGATTGTAGCGACTAGCGATACAGACCATATTGAACGAGAACTGATACCGAATGTAGTTACGAGGGCGGATTGTAGCGAAATGCACGGGATGCTCAGGATGGGGATTATGAAGGGTCAAGATAGGTGGTTGGCAAAATAAGTTAAACTAAACCAAAAGCAAAAGGAGAGCTTGGAAGCGCAAGATTGCAACGAACTTAATTATGACGAAAGCCACAAAAGCATACGCGAATAAACCACAAACTGAGACCCCAACTTAAAACTATACCGAACGAAACGAGCGCGGCAATGACGGCGCGAGCGAAATTATCGCGGGACTGGGATCAATCTTTATCTCTAAAGCTTACGCTAAATCAACGGTATAACCCATAAAGTACGAATACTGAAGTATACGACACCCACGAGAACGAGACAAGATTGCCACGAACGTAGTGAAACTGGAAAACTGGGAAATGTCAGGGGATTTGTTGGAACCGGGAATAGTCAAGAAAAAGTCATGGGATTTCTGTTAAACCCAGGAACTTTTTTGAAAAAGATGTCTTTCGTTCATAAGACCCTTTCATACATTTTTTTCCGATACAATATAACTATGTCGAAGCGAGAGAAAACATCGTACCGCGACAGTTGCTTTACCGAGCCTGATTTTGATGGGGCGTCAAAAGTCAAAAAGATCATTTTTTCAGATATACGAAGAACCGTAGACTCATGTAAAGATATAACAGACTGCGATGTGATGCTAGTCCACACAATTCACATGTAGGAACTGTTACAGCATAGAAAGCAAATATAACTTAATCGTGATATTATTTTCGTTCGGAACTGTAATATTGTGAACTGACTTTGATATATTAATAATCATTTTGATTCACCTTCTATTCTATTTGCATAATATTTAACGTTATTTTTAATTTCCCTCTCTACCGTGATCGACGGACAGGAAAATTGAAGTTTTTGATCTGGCAAAGTGGGAACTATGAGGGAATTCTATTTGAAGAGTTTCGCGACGATCATCGAACACCATATAAAATCTCAGCACGGTAGCGATATTCTGGATCCTATGGAGAACGGAATATTTTCCACGCGAACGCAGTTAGAAGAAACGAAACGATTGAAATCACCACGTACATAACGGAAGAGCTAAAGCGTTATAAGCGCGCGGGACGAGAACAGCATAACTCGATACACCGAAGCGCGAGCGCCATCGAACTGCCAAGTCGGCGCTGCGGATTTAATTATTAAATAAGAATTTCGGTAACGCAGAATTATTATTCCGAATACCTTGATCAGTATCTACTCGTCCTCTCGATTATTTCCCGACTAATCGAGACTCCCTACGATCGCTTCTTCTAAGCCAAGCGCTAAAACAAGGCCCTCATGATATTACACGTTGAAGGGATTCCAGCTCTTCGACCGAAAAAACCCTCTGGTTCCCCAGCGCATTACAAACTTCCTCGGTGCGTCGATGTTGGACCCAAACTTCAGCCAACTCGTAAAAAAATCGGTCAGATGCACGTCTTGGCCAAGCATTTCCAGTTCTCAGACAAAGCTACGAGTGCTGAAATAAATGTAAAAAAAATATAATATATGTCGAGTCGTTAACTTAATGCGAATGTTCAGACCAATTGCTATGTCTCAGTATTTTCTCATGGCAACCTACACCGAGTTTTCGGTCGTGGAGGTGAAGTCGCAGAATCGTCAAATGTGGGAATGTCAACTGATCAATGTAACATAAATTTTAAGATTTGTTTAGCGACTTAGATGTGTATATAGGTACGAAGGGTCGTTACGTTAGTGCACGTCTGGAGCGAAGAAGAGGTCGTTCCATCGATTATGACAATATAATCGAACATTAATTTGACTACGACGATAGCATGTAGCGGCGTTTCTCAAGGCGGAGTGGTTGGATTGAATAGAATTTCATCCCATTGAACAGCCTTTCAATAGCCATTTAAAAATAAGTTAGCAGTAAAATATAACAATTATATCCGGAGCTTTGAAGTGGGCTTTGCTTAGTATTGAATGTTGTAACAGATTTCAAACATTCCAATACGATGCAAAAATTTCAATGTCGTCTTCCCAGGTTATTTGCATTCGGATCTCATCCGACAGACGATATTGAGATTATATGGTGAAATGTCAAGGGATGTCTCGGCTAATCTTTTCTTATGAACGAGTAGAATTATCCGTCACTTTTTTTCTTATTAGCCGAGGTATGTGGTTTCTGGTTGGGATAACGGTACTGTTGACCGGCGCATCGATGGCCAATATCACCGACGAGAACGGCTACTATCTCGCCGAGACAAACGAGGAGCGATCCGTGGACGTGATTGAAAAATCGCGATACGAGAGATTCGACCTCGGTCCCTCGATGGGTAAGAGACGAGGCGACGTGGAACAGCAGCAGCCGGGCAGCAAGGAACCTCATAACGATACCGGTATTCCGAACAGCGATAAAAAAAAATCTATCGTAAGAATTAACGTCCACGACGGATCCTCTATGCAACTGCAAGCACCGACTTCTTTGTCGACGCTGCTCATCTTGCCTCTCAGACGAGACGAGGCGAGTATTTTGCATGCCATATCTGAAAATTAGTTGCCTCGTCGCGGACGGGTAATAAAAACCAACATATACGATAGAATGACGAATATTGTTGTGATCATTGAAACAGCTTGTGTCAATGGAACAACGAAGAAATCCTACGATTCACGAACGTCGAAAACCATCGTTCAATTCCTGGGGTGGTAAGAGAGATATGCAGCGCTACAGGACGATAACTAAAACCCGACGGCCGGTTCGCGTACCATTCAACAGCTGGGGCGGTAAGCGAAATGGCGGGAGTATTCAAAGCTCGATGACCGATCCGAAGCGCGGCAAGTTTTTCAACTGGGGCGGCAAGAGAGCTCTGCCGTTCGATAGCTTGGGTGGCACGAAGCATTCCGGCATTGACTTTCGTCTTGTACCGCTGAACGAGCGTCAGCGTCACCGTACAAACTTACGACAAGGTGAACAGCTTCGTACCGAAGAGGATCGCAACGACTTTGGCTCGGGTGAGTGAAAAAATATATTCTCGCATTTATCCGTTTGCAGTTTCTTTTAATTCTTGTATCTTTTGTTCGTTTAATACTCATGCAGAGGACTACTCCGAGAGAATGATTAGTAACGGGACGGGAGAGAAGCGAGGATCGCTGAGAGCATTGACGGGCAGCGAGATGACGACTTCCGGTAGTACACATGGAAGCAGTTTTCAGAGGACACCGTTCGAGCCGTGGGGAGGAAAGAAAAGGGGGGAACTGAGATTTCACGACGGTCCAGCCAAGACCGGTGTATCGGTGATAACTCGTAAAGTCGAACGTTTCATTCCCTGGAACGCATAACTTAAACGACACACAACCTCACAAAGCGATTCGACTCGTTAGCAACGCGATAAATTTAATGTTAAAAGCTGTTTGCGCACTAGATCGACGACAGAGGCGAAAACGCCTGCCTGTGTACCCCCTGCTATCTTCGTTTCACCGCAACCACCGAATCGGCAGTGAGAGTCTCCATATTAAATAAACGGTCTGCACATAATCGTTGAGAGCGTCAGGAGATTGTACAAATAAAACGTTTGGTAAATCCTACGCACTGTTCCAATATCCTTGTTACTCACCTCGACAATGCGTATCGTTGCAGGCGAGTGAGGTTATGAAAGATCCGATGTCACTGACACGACGCACGCAATAACACAGCGAAACGACAACATTGCGCCACAGCGGAGACATCTAGCAGGGAGCGCTAATAGTATTATGAGATTCTCTGCTCGGTAAAGAAAACTGCTGCTGCTCGAATCAACTGTGCAATGTTAAAACTCCTCGCGAACCAAGGTGGATCTGGGACAATTTTAATTTACAATTACAATTTTAATAGTGTACGTATAAATGTTTGGGTAACGAGCGTATGATTCGCGACGCGATAAAACAAGTCCTATATCCAAAGTCGTGTATGCACATGAGCGACGTACTACTATAATATTCGATTAAATTAACGCACAGACATTTATATATAGATATATATATTATCGCCGAGTTAACGCGGTGTAAGGGGGAGGATTCGACGCTTTTTTATACCTATCCGTGTTCGTTGTTGCAAGCGGCTTGTTCCGACTAGTTCGCTCGATGGGAGATCGTTAAAAGAAGTATTGCAATTATCCAGCTCGGCTAGGATACACGTGGTCCGCAGCGTAGAGAAGCTCGACCAACGTACAAATAAAACACTCCCGCTAATGGTATACATCTGATAAAACGCGCAACAGGCACGGATCATTCGAAACGGAAAATAAAACGTTCGTTCCGATGCGGGAACTTTATCACTCGATACGAAGTAGAATTAGCTTCTTGTTGTTGCCGGCACCAAGCCGTTGAAAACTTTTCCATATAGAGCCTTAGGAGAGTCTTGAGAGTCTCCAATTACTCGGCAAGTCGTAGACGTCGAGAATTCATGTCAGTCGTATTTGTACACCTTGCGAGGACGAGTTTCATCCTCGTCGTACTGATTATTCTTGGCTACGGTGAGCTACGGAACAAAAAAATCTACGAACCGAGGTGAATAAATAAAACACTTGTCGTTGTTATTTAGGAAGAAAGGCGAAGGGAAATGACGCGTTCGAGTGTCCCCCTAAATGTTCGACGGATGCTTATCGACCGATCTGTTTGAGAGGAAAATCATACGCTAATCTGTGCGTTCTCAAGCAAGATATATGCAGTGGGAAAATAGCGAGGGAACTCTACCGTGATGTGGAGGCGTGTCCGGGATACGAAAAGGACGAGGATGCCAACGGCGCGTCCGTCGAAGCGATCGACAAAAATGGCGTTATTTTTCGGAACTTCATGGACCGCCCACCGAAAACGGTATCTTCCACACCGGCAGCCGATGTCTCTGTCACAAAACCGATGGATCGTTCAGCCAACAGGCAAACTCCTCGTCTCAGAGGTTGGCTACTGGGTTTGTCACTTTTAACTTCCGGTTTCACACGCTTGTACAATGAACCATAGGCGTTATCTAAGTTGTAGGTCAACAATGCGAACGGCTCAGGCGGATGCCAATTTGTCGTCAGACTCCTTCCACTGAGGAAACTTACCATCGTCCGGTTTTGGGAGTTTCCAGTCACTGCTGTATCAAGCTTCTCGCCTGCGGATGTACACGTAAGTACGCAAATTTTTATGGTTGTGGCGCAAAAGCGATTCGTCGTCGAGTATCACCGATTACGTTACCATGCAAATTTTTCTCTCCGAAGCTTCCCGATTCTGTAACAGCGAAACTCAGTGGCGCTCACGAGAACGTCGATCCACTCGTGCACGTCTGGCCAAGAAGCTGTCGACATTCCGAAGTTACGAACCTTCCCACAAGACAGAGGAAAAGGAGAGTCTCGATGTACAGATTGTGTTGGAAAACTTGGTGAATTAATTGCGATCCCAACGAGCATCGACCAGTTCGCGTTGGGCGTGATGTATTACGCAACGAGTGTTATCCGAAGAAATTTGTATACTGGGGTTCGATCCGATTCTTGTTCCTTCTTATGGCACCTCGTCGATCAATGAAACATGCCCGGACAGCCTGAAGCGGGTGAATGCACCACTCACACACCACGAAATATCGTCGATCTTACGAATCCTACGAAATATTTCTGGAATATATGGGAAAAATATTTTCGAATAAATCGGAAAAAAAATTTCCAACGCTTCTGAAACATAGTAACAAAATATATTGAATCACTTTAATGTCATGCTCGACTGAAATATTTTGATAAATGTTCCGTGTTTATGCGGCATTGTATATGAAAGTTTAACTTGTTATTCAATCTTCAACATTTTCGCTAAATATTTGAGATACATTTCGAAGCAATATTTATGAGCAAACAAAAAAATATTTTAAAATATTTTTATACCATTTTGTAAATATTTTATAATTTTGGAAAAAGAATTGCGCCCTCCTCGAGTTTTCCAAACATCGTCTAGACGTTCCTGTGCAAGAAACGAGAAATCGGACTAGAAAAATAAGATTTATAGATAATAATAGACATAGATATTAATTTTTTTCTTTATTGTGTACAACAGCACATTCGGCTGTACGAATTATATTACATATGTATAAATTTTTATCGGCATTTTTTACATTCAAATTCCGAGAATAATCATATCTCACATTGATCATATGGAGATGCGACGGTCTATTAAAAAAAAAAAAGACAAAAAACCCGACGGCGTAACAAATAAGATTGACGAAAAGGACGGCGAAACGCTCGGGCACTCAGATCGTTGACCGCGGTCTAATCCGCGATGTCGCACGTTTTTCTCTTTGTCTCTCTTTTTTCATTCACACGCTTACATGTCCGCGTGTGCGCAGATCATTCGATAAATGATCAACACTCGATGCTCGATTGTAATAGACGTATCTTCTCGTTGTTCCAGATCGTTTAGGAATCATGGTGACGAAATCAAGCGATCGCTCGGATCTCGATCATTATTTAACTGCCACGTCGAATAGATCGAACGAATAGAACATTTGTCGCGAGAGTCGGTATCCAGAGTTGAAATCATGATTTATGAATTATAATAGTGAGAAAAAAACATACAGTTACCACGCAGTTGCTTCGTGTACGCGACTAGATATCAATCTCTTGCGACGCTACGTAACGCGCAAATGATTGCAATTGGCGCAAATTCAACGTATATATTGGTAAAATTTTTTTATTTAAATCTTGGAATAAACAAACGACAAGATAGAGGAGTTTTTTTAACGTCCGTATCGCGTACACAAAGCAACTGACCCCTCGTTTTAATCTTTCACCCGTCGACTCCGTCGCACTCTTATAGTTTACTTAATTAATGAATTTTTGGGAACATTTCTTTCCTCCCATCATCTTTCTCTCTCTTTTTCTCTCACACTCACAGACGCCATTCCCTGTACCATGAGACACACACGCATATATACCGTAGAAAGTAGGTTGCACATAATTTTTTGCCATCGTCCCTTTAATCCGCGATAGAATAATAATGCATTGTAATTCCTCCTAATATATGCCGGCTGCGCTTCCTGTGCCAGCCACGGTTCTCGATTCGGGCAATGGCCGCAATACATTTTTTCATCATCATTTTTTTCTCGTCACCGTATTCTCTGTTTATCTATAAAATTTATCTTGCTCATTTCTAACTCTGTTCAATATTCGTGGTTTTCCTTTTTTTGGATCGGCAATATACCGCTCGCTGGACTAGAGATTTCACTACTGCTTTATACCGTGTACCGATAATGCATGACCGTTCATTCGTTTACTCCTTTCTTTTTTTTGTTCCTTGAATTAATCTTTTTTTTTACATCGAATGCCGTAGATAAAAAATTGTCGAGCATTGACGATGGACGAATACACAAGTGAATAACGTACCCGAACTTGCGGAAAAGCCTCGGAGAACGATTAAATTGTGTATTTTGACAACGTGCTCGTGCGCATACGTTTCATGTACAACCCGATTTAGCTGATCGTGCCAGGAGAGAATAGGTAATTACCGATCTTCCTCATCGCGATCAGCACTAATTTCTAAGCCTTTTTTCACTCTTGCTCTCTGTGTCCTCCCCCCCCCCTTCTCTCTCCGTTTATCTGCAAACCGGAACATAATTTTTAGCTGGAGACAACCCTTTCTCTAGCATTGACCGTGCGCGTTTAACATTTTTGCGCATAAAGTCACACACCCTCAGACTTTATAAAAAAAAAATGTTTAAAAAGCGATCGCTAACCTAGAGAGTATAAAAAATCTCACCTAACGGTGTTCGCTCGGGCGAATCGTCGCGCAACAATCGTCAGTGTGTGTGTGTGTGTGTGTGTGTGCTCTTTGAGGTTCGTTAGTAAACGTCGCGTCCGTCTAAAACGATCTCTTTGGTAAATGGACTCGCGGGTCCATGCTTCCGCGCATTTCAGCTTCCTCGGAGGATCTCTACACGTCTATACTTTTCGTTCTGTTTTTTCTTTCGTTCTACGACGCTTCGTTCAAAAAATAATGAATGAAGTTATAAAACCGAAGCATAGCGAAAGAACAACGCGACGGGCTCAAAAATGCCGTTCAAAATGCTTCGACGCTCCGAGCTCTAATCGAGTTTCACGAGATCGTCAAGTAATCATGCTATCGACACACCTATTACGTCCCTACAATAATAAGCTGCAACTATAATTGAGTGTCGATAATAATAATAATAATAATAATAATAATAATAATAATAATAATAATAATAATAATGATGACTAACAACTACAATAGTCTCGTGGTAATGAACCTGATAATACAATTACAGCAAGTGCCCAATAAAAAGTAATAATTAATGATTATCGACTTGTTTAAAAAAAGACAAAAAACTCGAAGAAAAATGAAAAAAATTAAATGAGCAACGACGAAAGTAGAGTAACTTTTCCGAAGGTATAATTCCCGTGTTTTTTCTTCTTGTTCTTATCATTGAACGGGATATGCTCGTTCGGGCAATAGAAATTGCCTCGTGAAATGTGTGATGAGCCGATTGCCGAGCCAGCTATTATAACTTTGCGATATGACGAAGGAGATGCACGTGTCGCGCTGGGCTCGGCAATCTATCAGCCAGGCAGTATTATAGACTGTGGAGTAGCACGTGTTGAGGGAGTACGTTTTCGCATTTGTCGCGGCTTGGCGACGTCTCTTAAAAGCGTAATCCCTTTTTTTTATCACTACTTGTACGACAACTATCAACGCGACGAGCAAGAGACGGTTTTTTTATTCTTTTTCGTTTCTAAACTGCGAGTATCGGTTAAGCCTCCCCAACCAGGATGATCTTGCGGGATCAATTGAGTAAAAAAAAAGTGAAAGTAAAGTTTCTTGACGTCACCCGACGGCGTCGGTTTTCCTGTGGGTTTTGCCAACTCAGGATCTGTAGATGCGAATAACGTCTCTGATAGGTGCCCTGCAGAGAGGACAGTGACCACCGCCTTTGCCTCTCCACTGTTGGATCGCGCAGGGAAAACACATGCACATGTGACCGCACATGTACAAAACACTGTCGATGCTTCTCTCGTAGCATATCGAACACTCGCTTGGCTGACCGGGTGTGGGATGGAATCGTTCGCTCCACTGTTGAAGATGCGAGGAAGACGACGACGACGAGGAGGAGGACTGCGACGGTAACGGGGCGTCAACGCTCTGATAGGTGACCGGATCGACGTATGTCGAGGAGCCGGTGCTTGCCATCGTACCGGTCAACGGTGGTGAGGTTTGCCGTGACGAACCCGGCAGAGGCACTGGCGGCAGATTCACTGTCGGTGGGTTTCGATGTGTCGACGACAGCGCGGTCGTGGTAGCCGCGTAAAGAGGCTGAGGAGTCGATGGCGCTTGTGCCGGATAGCCTCCCTGAGGTGGAAGATTAACGACGAGGACGGTGCCACCGCCTACCACGGGCTTGAACTGTACCATTTCCGAAAACCTTGATAGCTCGGTCGCTGTGTTGCTGTTGTTTGTGTGTTGCTGCTGCTGCTGTTGCTGTTGCTGTTGTTGTTGCTGAGCGACATTTGTCGTTGCGGTGGTAACCGGAAGCGCTGCAACGGGAGCCTGATTGCCGGTCTGCGGACGTTGCCTCGGTGGCGACGTCGGCCTACTGGCTAACATCCTCACCCGCTGCGTGATCCCGTAAACGTCGACGAAGGCCCACAGCTGTAGACTTTGATCGACGTGCATGACGACGTTCGGCGGACCGCCGTTTTTGCTCATCATTACCTCGCCGTAATGGGTGACGGTGAAGGCGATCTCGTCGCCGGACTGTGGACACGTCGCTACGTCCTTCGAGACGACCCAGTACTCGGGCCGATCGAGGAGTAGATCGCTGTCGTCCGGAAGATCCTCGGCGGAGAGCCTCGAGGGGTCGCAGGACGTTAAACCGAGAGCCAGCGCACCGACGTACATCGGCTCCGTCGAGAGGATCTGCACGACGAGACGCTCGCCGAGGACGAGCGGTCTTCCGGTGAAGGCATAACCGTGACAGAATTCAGTGTCGCTACGGGTCGCTACGCACTGCTGATTGCTGAACCGAATATTTCTGCCACGTACACTGGAGGAAAGAAAGGAAACGAACAAAAATTAAAATGACGTTAAATCACTAAATAAATTTCGTGATAATTTTTCTACAGTAGTGTTAAAGAAGAATCGTATGAAATTTGATGTTAGTGTGCCAAAAGTTGTTATGCATAAACTTGTGCATTAAATTTCACAGAAAACTAATGTACATAGAAGGGTAAAGATTGTAAAAATACTCAACTCTTGGTAATTTACTCTGTAATTATTTTTAAAAAGTATTTCAAATCCCATAATTTCATTTCATTTCGCTAAAAGAGTTTTACATTTTACTAAAAGAGTTTTACGTTTTACATACGAATCGTACATCAAATTTAATGAAAAAGTTCCTGTATAAAGACACTTTCTATCCAGTGCATTGAATTTACGATTATTGTATTAGCATCGTATAATTGTTACTACGTAGATTTAATTGAATATACTTACGAATGGAAGGCAAGCGGAGTGAAGAGAACACCGGGAGGTTGAAACCTCAATCCTGGAAGATCGACGTCGGGTTCATGATTTATACACATATTTTGTATGGACGTAACGATTATTCTCTCAACGTCGCGACCGGCGTTGCTGGCGTCGTCCATCGCCGTGTGCCTGCTGTGCTGAGCATTGTCCTCGTTGCTGTGATCGGCTCCTCGTCTTATATTGTTAAAATGTTGCCTGTTCGGATCGAGGAACTCGATGGCAGTGCTGTTGCCGTATACATCTATTATTGCCCACAGAGGTGCTCGTGTCTCGACACCGCTGAAGAAAACACCCTTCTCCTCGCCGTTCACCCCGAAGTGAACGTCACCGGCAGACGTCACGTAGTAGAACAGTACCGTGTCACGCTCAGCGAATCTCTCCGCCAGAGCCTTAGCCCAGTAGCCCGGCTTGTTCGTCAAATCCGGACAGGCGTATCTCGGCAGACCGCTTCGGAGATTTATCGGATCGTTGCTTGTGAAACCGAACCGTATTACTCCGCTCCAGTTGTCCGACATCTCCAGGAACTTTACGCAAACCTGAGCAATTCAAACGATTCACATTAATATTCAATTTGCAAATAATAATAATAGTAATAATAAGAACACTATCCATAATGATGATAATCTATCATCTACGAATGACTATTAACTCATTTTCGAAATATCTTTTTTTATTAATATTTTTCTTCATTTGGATTTTCAATTTTCTTCGAAAATGATTTTCTCATTTGAAATATACTGTACTAAATTCCCTCAAACTTTCTTCTCTATACGTAAATAAGACACGATCGCATTTGGTTCAGGACATTCCAGATAAAAAAACATAAAAAATGGCAAGACAGAAAATAATGTATAGAAAAAGGAATTTCCGGCAAATAAGTTTAAATTCGTTAATGGATTGGCATTGGTGTCGTTAATGTTGTTATCATTGATGATGATAATAATTAAAAAAAATTAAATCATAATAATATAGTGAGAGGGAGCAAAGTATTGAAATGAAGGTTCAATTAGCAAATTTAATCGGTCGGTGACGAGTACCGCCTGTTACGAACGACCGACCGATGGATCGCCGACGGCCCGCCCACGTATAGACACGAGTTGCTAGTCAGTACGTCGAGCGACTCGTGCCTTACTGTAGTTACTCAAAGGATATTGACTCAACGAGGATGAATGTATCTCGTGGATGTGGTGGTAGCACGGCGTCGTTGTTCGGGGAAAGGAAAAACTAGTCGGACGCCGGGACGGCAATAGCGCCACGAAACCGCCATTTCCGACCCACGTACAAAGTGTGGGTTTCGGCGCTCGGGGCGGCTTCTCAATCACGAGTGTTTTCAATCGACACGAAAGACTCGAATCTCCTAATTATTTTTAACTCATCCGATTGCCGATGGAATAGAGACGAAAAATGTTTCTACCTTTTCACCCACTCGGACGGGCCGCGCGCTGAAGGTTACACCTTTGCAGAAACTCTCGTGCCGCCTAGCGATGGTCCCACCGTTGCAGAGCCTTATATTGTCACCATGAACTTGATGAAAGGTCATCGGCGGCAGATTGTTCGTCCCTGCGCTCGAGGATCTCGGAGCTGCAATTCAAAAATAAGTGGACACGTTAGTTGGAGACCTATTTTCGTACTTGGATATGTATTTTTTATGTTATATTCATTAAAATTTTTCGTTTCGCAGACGATATTGTGTGAAGCGCATATATTTACCTACATGCAGTGTAAACAAATTTTATTTGAAAATCAGTGACAAGTAATAGAAGCTTTTACACTTCTACCGAGACTCTTTGTAAATTTTAGGCTAAGGATTTGTCATTTTTATTTGTTAATTTAATTTTATAAAAAAGTGCATTAGCGTTCAATCAATGAAAGTACTATTAGTGAATTCCAAGTTCTAATACGTTAAATTTACAATGTACAATATATCATTTCAACGGAAATGTTTTATATTATGAGGAAAAAAATCCATTTTTTAATGTTGTTACTTTTTTCGTTGATACGACACGCGCTAGGGACAAAGAATATACAGTCTGGTTATTCTACGTCGAAATGTAGCCGGTGACTGGCACCGGTTATTTAGAATTCACAAAGCACCTCTCACTCGGACGAGAAAAGCCACGGGGCCCCTCGGGTTTCCGTCCGAACGATGGTATTTCATAATTGAGTGTTCCGACTATTCTTCAGAAATACGGTTCGACGCGTATCCGTGATGCGTGATAGAGCTAGCTGTTATCCTCGCGCGCGTCTGGCCGCAGGCGCAAACGGCTCACTCTTTCTTCTCTAAGCATTCGAATAAACTACATAATAACAGCGACATTATTTCCGGTAACTTGTGTCTTTCGAATTCGATCGTCGTTCGAAGAAAGTAAATAAAATAATAATAATAATAACACCACTTGAAATGTTTTACTGAAGATGGAGAAAAAACGATAGCGCTATCTCGAGTGTTCAACCGGCCCGGCCAAGCGTCAGATTCCCACTGAAAACGTCGATAGCCGAGCGAAGGTTTACCGCGGAGTTGGGAGTTGCGAAAGCGAGTATCGCCTTCTACTACTCCGCATCTTCTTCGCTCCGTTCCCCTTCCAGCGGACAACTTGCCAATATCAATTGTACGGTTCACAGGGTGTGCGTGCTCGTTACCGGAAACCGCACGCACCGTGAAGGAAGTCCGGAACACTGACGCCCCGGCCCACATCGAGAATGCCCGAGGCGACAGGCCCGACAGCCTCGGGTCCAAGCGTCGGTTGGTTTCCCGCGAACCGGAAGCCGCCCGAAACCGCACAACCGAACAAAGAATGGCGCTAACGGTGTAGATTGTTCAATGTGATCAGAGACAAGCAAAGATGATAAATCTGGAGTAACGAAATAGAAAGACGACTGAAACCCCGCAAGATATCCATATGTACAGTAGAAAAGATTGGGCGTTCCACAATTTGTTCACAAACATCCTCAATTTCGAATCTGTTAATTTTCCGTTCGCAGCATCAGGCTTCAGTTTTTCAAGCAAAAGTCCGAGATCCAATTGTCGACACGAGAAACGAAAAGAACAGGTTCGTATATTGAAACTTCAGCAAACGAGTTTGTCACACATTGACCAAAATTATTATTTGGAAATTACTTTTCGTCGCATTACTCTGATTCGATCGACGAAATCAGTCCGGTTAGTTCAAGAGAAAAGCACGTGCGCAATAACGCATGAAGGGAGGCTCGTTAAAATTGTATATTACCGACCGGTGGACAAAAGTAAGAAGTAAATAAACCATCGACGGTCTCACGCTCCCGTTACGGCGTTTATTAGTGGAAACGAGTTGCGTTCCTTTGTCCCTGTGACCTCCGTTGTGTGTACATGGCACGCCGCGCGTAGCCGTTGCTACGTTCGACGAGTACGGTCCTTCGAGTTCGGGGAGCTCCGCCGATAATGCAGCATCATCGGCTCGAAAAATAGTTTATTACGAACGAGAAGATGACATCGCCGCGGGAGGTAATACTCGTCGGATTTGCGCAACGCAGAGCGACCGATCTCCAGGCGCGACAAGGAAGAAAGCAGTCGGAGATAAAGGGGCTCGGTCGCTCACGGTTCGCTCATGGTTCGCTCGGTAGTAGGGCTGCGGGGCTGCGTCGGACGGGCTCTCCTAGGCCCGTTCATGCGCTCCGGCATTCTCGCGGCAACGGTACGTTCCGATATTTCCCACGGTATGGTTGCCGTTGCCTAGTCCCAGCTAGATTGCAACTACTCTGCACTCGGCAACGACGTCTAGTACGGGAGGCGCCGGGCCGTGGCGCTCTCGACCGTCGGCGAACGACGCGCGGCGAGCGGCGGACTCTGGGCGTGCGTTCTGTACCAATCTTACGCTTTGTTATTCCGCGCGTTCCGGGATCTGTTACTCGCTCAAGAGACTCGATGAATCAGATCGAAAGGCTGTTATGACACACGAGCAGGCACGGAACCGAGTCATGGACGTTGCTCATTCAATAATCGAATCACGATGGTTACATGTGTTGTTTCGTGGCAGTTAAAGGTTGGCTCGGTGGCGACGGTATCCAGAAGAGCCAGGACGTAAAACAGCCACACTTTTACTTCAACGTACGATAATGTTTGGATGAACTGTTTTTTTTTGTTGTATCCTGGAAGCGATTCCAGACACCGTCCGGTGTCATGCTGTGTTACGGTAGAGAAACACTACGCAAACGCCGGTTTCGTGCATACACAGCAGCAGGCGTCCAGTTGAGGCTGGTAATGGCCGGAAAATAATGTTTTTTTTTTAACTTCGACCTCGAGATCTCGAATCGAACGTCGACGTGAGAGTACAATATTCCAGAATGTTTCGACGCCTATTTTCACGCTGGATGCGAATCCAATTAAAATTTGTCGATTACGGCGTGACTGGAAGTTCTTCACGGAGAGCTTCCGGTTCGAGACTTCCCGTGGCTCTCACAAGGAGCGAATAGTCCTTCGTAAATAGCGTCGATATTTTAAGGGTTTTTTTTTTAACACAATTTTTCAAGCACCGCATGTAAGTTCCAAAGATAGCTAACAGGTTGTCGTGGCTCGAGCCCTTCACGCCCACGCAATAGACTGTGGG
Organism: Listrodromus nycthemerus; assembly: GCA_963978505.1. Taxonomy (NCBI): domain Eukaryota; kingdom Metazoa; phylum Arthropoda; class Insecta; order Hymenoptera; family Ichneumonidae; genus Listrodromus; species Listrodromus nycthemerus. The sequence continues at coordinate 18,352,516 of OZ021679.1, read as the reverse complement.
GTTTATAAACTGGAAATTAACCGGAAATACAGCTCGTCGGTTTTGGAAATCCTATTTTTCGATTCAAAACGAATCGAGACAAATAGTATTGCAACAATAGAGAAATAGTGCTCAGGAGCAAGTAATCGGGCAAACTTAGATCAATCGGGGTCTGGAGGGTTTCCACAGCACCTCCTGGATTCTATAAATGTGAGACAAAAGAGTTTCCATAAATACGTAGAAGATATTTCGGAACGTTTGAGAATAAACGGGAACGTATTTTTAATTTATTAATTGCCCGATCGTGCGATAGCATTGAAATTTTTCTCTCAGGACAAAGCACCGACGAGAGGTGAATCTCCGCTGACCAACGAGAAACCTGTAACTGACTACCTGTCTATCTGACTAATACTATAAGCTACCCTGTATCTATCGAATTCTCGTATACAAAAGACCGTTGGAGCGGAGAGAGAGGACGATCGATTGGCCGCGGTGGTCGAGAGTGTCGAGCCGGAGGTCGACGAACGTTTGAATCAAGAACAAAAAAGAAATCTCTCAAATTCGACAGAGGCGCACAAATACACACTCGGGAACAGATCGAATTTATATCATAGGGAAAAGTGTAGTTCGAAAAGACAAATTAACTCGCTTACGTTACTTGGATATTTTTCCTACAGTAACATTAATAAAGAGTGCAACAATCCGTGTCTTACGCGGTCTCGGTATAAATGAAAGCGGAATCTGCGGAGCTAACTGTGAAGAACCTTGAATAGTTGCGCTGTAGAGTTTTGTAACGAGCGATCTTGCGTACCAATAAACATTGCCAAAAAACACCTAGGAGGAGGCCGGAGCCGCGAGTTTTCCTTCCTTCGTTAAGTCGACGAATCAAGAGGTACAAAATACTCGAATGAAGGGATAAGAGGCCAAGGGAATTCTCAATAACTCCGAGTTATCAGGACTATCGCTTGCCGTCCATGACAAAACGGCGTTTTCTCAATCGCTGTGTAACTACGGTAAAATGAAAAAAAAATCATGATTCCCGCGATTTTTAATAGGCCGAAGGCGAGACTTGTCCAGCACGTACCCGATGAAGAAGCAGTACTGGTGTTGTAGCGAAACACATACGAGGGCACCTAAGCGGCACGCGCGCTCCTTCCCAGTCGCGTGGGAAACTCGTGGCACACATAAGACGAATCATCCTCTCTTCATTATTCTTGTGGGAATATCTCGCGAATCCATACAGTCCTATATATAACCATAGCCATAAAGTCGGCGTTATATCTCGGGCCATGACATAACGGAATACGTCACGTCGATCACCGACGAATCCGTAAATCTTTCTCGCCGTTAATGACGATTCTGGAAAGTCTCGCGTGCGCCAGTGGAATCGTGAAAGTAAACGAAAAACAAATAACAAGATTCGCCACCGTCGATTTTGTTTCCAACGGCAGGGAAGCGATCCCGTTTCGTTGCGTACCGATATCGCAAATACCAATTTTACCTGGTCCGTCTCTCTTCCTCCCTCGATATACTCTCGTGCAAAAGTCTCGTCGGCAGTCGGGAGGTAATTTTCCAAGCTCTTGCTCTCGAGAGATGAGAGTACTATAATCCCGGAGTTGCAGGCTCGTTCCCACGCCCGATGCCGTGATCTTTGCTGCTGCTGCCGCTGTTGCTGCTAGCTCAACTCGCCCCCCTCCTAGTGTATACATACACACATATATATCTATACTTCTCTCGTTTTCCGACGGTCTCTGGACTCTGCTTAGGATCAGCCTGAACCTACTTCCTATACTCTGCTATACTCTTCCGCGGGCCACCCCCCCCACCCTTCCCCTACCCGTCCACCGCGCCATCTCTCGGACGTCGAACACACTTCTCTCGCTTCTGTGCCGTTCCAAGTCCGCTGACTATCCTCGCCCACACTTTCCATCCAGCTCCCTCCTGCCCCGTTTCACGTGTAAAATCGAGAGAGACTAGATGTGGGTTATGCAACTCGCGTGCCTCTCCCACTCTATGAGTGTGTGTATGCACATTCGTCAATCCTGCATGTGCGCGTGCGTTGGTGTGTTTATGTACACACCGTGACACGTGATCGTGTGTACGCGAACACGGCGCGAAACGAGCCACGTTAAACTAATGACAGAAACTCGCTCGTGCCTTGTCGGATAACCGCCGGACTGGTTTGCAGAGTTTAGAGCTGCGATTAGACACTATAACAAAAAAAACTGAGGGTTGAAATTGCAACAACAAAAATTAATTTTAGTTTTTCATTTTGTAATTGTGGAAAAAATTGATTCTTATGATTGTTTTCGTTGCGCGTAGCATTCTCGCCTCTGTTACGCAGTTGCCGTGTCACCGAATCGGGTTGACTCAGACGGGACACGCTTCGGTCGATCTATGCGATCTATTTTTTGTTATTACCTCTGAATCCCTTGGATTATAACAGACGGAAATAATTAAACGTCGAGTGGACAACGGACGCGGTGAGAAGATAAGAAGCGCGGGGAACTGCCGGAGCGATATCGACAGCTGTGCCGTACGAAGTCCTCGCCCACGCGTTCTTTAAACTCCGAGGGTTCCGGCTAAAAGGCTTTTTGTTTTCGTCGTGCGCGGGAGTCGACTATGGAAATGTAATCCCACAGCGACAAGTGCATGTTCCCATAGCGCAACACTGTCGATGATGATATTCTCGCGGGAAATAAATGCCTCTGTAGAACGCTGCCGCGAAATTTATCGGACAATAGGATTAACGAAGTACGACACGGCCGGGTACGACGGCGCACTCAGTCGATCCCACAGCGGCGCTTTCGTCTCCCGCTCTCGGGAGAGTCGGCGACGCGGGAGGTAGCGAGGGTAAAGCCGAGCGCGCATCTGCCACACTCGCACGCGGATCTCGAGTATCGCAGACCGTAGAAAAAAAATATATATATATGTATACAGATAAAATCTAAGGATTAAGAAGCAACATGTACGTGTCGAAGATGTTTCATTTTTTTGGTAATGGAAATAATGCCGCGTAGCATTTGGACGAAATTAAAATGACAAAAGAAAAGTCGAATGCATAAGCGATTGCCTGACAGAGAGAAGCATCAGGAAGCCATATGTGTATGTATAAACACCGAGGATTTATTTGTCAATTAAATTGACGAATAAAAGGTCGAATGCGGTTTCGACTGCTCGCTTGAGAATCGATATATTTTCCCATCTCGGTGGAAGAAAAAGCGGGGTAAAAAAAAGATTCGTGGAATACAAAGAGAAGTACAAGCAAGCTCGAGCGTAGAAGTGCGATGAACGCACACGGTGACGCATGGATGTGGGGAGGCATCGGGTGTAGGGTTTTACAAGAAGTGGATTAACGCACTCACCGAAACCATTGCTCGAGAGACGAATGCGAGCGAGTCGAGTGGCTCTGCCGACGGTGAGTGGTCTCCTGGGTCTCTGGAACGAGAGAGACATTCGCTCGTCGCGTCTCTCGCCGCTCTCGAACGCTTCCAACATTTTTCAACGCGAGTGTTTTGATAGTTTCCCGATCGATGTGCGCCCGACGAATCGTGGGACTATCGTCGACGGTAACTGTTCAACGCCGGCGGACGAAAGGACCGAGGCGAATGTACGAAAACAACGAAAATCGGTGACAATTAATCATCCCCCCCGAAACTGTTTTACCGACGGCGGGCGTGAACTTTTTCCCGACTGTCGCGACAAGCGGTCGTGGAGATATCGTTCGTTACAGAAAATATTTATGTATGATCTGAGAATCACCGATTTACGTAGAAAAATTGAGCGATTTACGATAGCCGAGTAAAAAAGTAGCGCGGGACGCGCAGGAGCGGCGTAGCGAAGACAGCAGCGTCGAACCACGCCACTATAACGACTGGCGCGTTGCAGAATGAAACACACAGTGTACAGCTGCCCGTCTGCCTGCTTGGCTTCGTGCGGACAAACCAGGAGCACGCCTGGTAAAGCCCGTGACTCTCCCTGTCACGGGCTTTACCCGGTCAGCGGCAGAGCTGTATTGTGGACAGGCGTCTCGGCTGTACGCTTTTCTGTCGGCCCAACGCGGCGAGCACGTTATTTCGAGGCGTACGATAATATCATCTCGACGGACGGAAAACTAAATTCGCGACTAATCCATTTCGGCGATCGGTCGCCTCTTATCTCAGGATAAGTTTTCGAGTGGATTATCAACCGCAGATGACTTTTGTGGATTTATGAGATAGTAAGCTGTTCACAGAAAATACTGGGCCACAGAGCCTATCCTTATCGATGATCGAAGCGGATTACCAAGAGTCTCGAATACGCTCGATCCATCACAAAGTGACGTCAGCTCGTAAGAACACAGTTTGTCGTCTCTTCATGGGCATGGAGACAAACATCTTTGGAGGAAAAAATCCTTTGGGCATTTGGTTTTTCCATTCCCACTTATTTATTATTTATTTCCAATGACTCATTATTCGATACTATATACTTACTCATGTTCAGTTAAGTAAAAGTTGTTTCTCTTATCTGCGCGCTGTTTTCTTCGGTCGCGATTCATATCTGAACTATGAGTTTGCGTTAAAGTACGTCGCATTTTCTCGCAACCATAAGATCGGGGCCGACCGGACTCTACCGAAAATTCAATCATGATTATTACCATCGGGAAAGAAAAGGGACATTACTGAACACAGTTGGGGAGCATCGAGGAGACGAACGATTCGGGGACTTCCTTTTCGATCGCGCTCCTCGAGGCACATGCGGGCCAGAAGTAGCGCGTACGTGCACAATCCACAAAGAGAGAAAGGTACACGGGAAAGGGAATCGGTTGCAGCTGCTCCATCGGGAGGCCGAGAAGAGGATGAGGGAGCGGGACGAGGCGAGCCCGTCGAGGTAAGTCCGACGCCGCCGCTGTTCCTATGGGGCAACGGGGAGCGAAAGAGAGCGGCCGGTCCGCGTTCGGTCGAACGAGGGGCGCTCGAGAGAGCGGCGCGTCGCAACGGTTGCGTACCACCTGGCCCATCTGGAAGCGCGTTTCAACCCCCGGCTTTCCGCCATTGGCGTAGACAAACGCCTCTCAACCCCTCCGTCGAAGCCCTGCTCGCGACCCACGACAAAGGAATTTATATTCCTCCCCGTTGCGATTCTCATCTGGGAGCAACGCTAACCCCCTGATATTTCTTGGGCACAGTGACCTTGGACCAGATACAAACGTGTCACTTGTAAAAAAAAAAAAAAATAATGAAAGAAAAGGCAAATGGGAAGAAGGTTTCGAGATGTATGTCGCCGAGCTGATGACTCTCTTATTACTCGTGGACGTCCATAAAGGCGAATAATTATTCCATCCGGATCGGCCGGAAATGTTAGAGGTTTAATGATTACCCGAGGATAGAGAAAATGGGAGCGATGTGGTTGGGAATTTATTTAGAGGGACGAAAAAAAAGGTTAAAAGCACACGCGCATGTTCTAAAACTGACGAACGTAGGAGAATAGTTAGGGAATCGATTGGCAGGAAGTACGTGAAAGACGAGAGGGAGGGAATCTGTACGGTGTATGCATCTGTGTGTGTGTATATGAACGCACGTTCCATGGTCGCCAGGTTACGGTAGCTGGCTGTTATTCGAGTACAGAGCTGCGGGGCTGGCTATGGGATTTGGTTATGGGACCGCGACATTGGCTGCGGCTAGGAGGCGCGCGTCGCTCGCTATAACGTCCCTGGCACTACAGGAGGAAGCTGTATCGATCGACTGCAGTCCCCCGACACCCGTAGACTGGCTGTTGTTGGGCGGTCGATAGATACCCGCTCTTTGTTTCTTTCTCTGTTAATCCCGGACGCAAACCCACATAATATAAATACCCATATATGTTTATTCACACGGTAGAACCTCGATCATCCGAACTCTCGACTTTTTTTTTTCTCAAAGTGTTCCTCTGGTTTTCTTAGGGACTTCTTGTTTAGGGCGAGATATTGCACACTTTTGCTCGCCGCGGTGAGAACCACGCCCGTGTTGGAGCCCATTGAAGCATGTTTTTCTCATTCTCCAACGTCAATGCACTCACACACCGGCTTTCCGGAACTTTTTAACCCACCCCGGAGCACAGTCGAAGAACGCTCGTCAAAGTTAGTTTTCATTCCGAGACGTGTGAATCCCCTCACAATACGCAGTTTATCCAAAAGCATCTTCGGGATTTCGCTGGTTAAAAACCCATATTTAGCATCGATAATTTAAAAAAATGAAATTTATTTCCCAGAAGTCCATGATGGGATATATTGGAACATATTGGAATCTTGGTGAAAATATCTCACGATAGTTGATAAATACTAATATATCATTTATATATATTTTTCTTACCCATATTGTAACTCGGTAAAAAGAAGGAAAAAAAGGGTTTCGATTATTCGAACTGGGCTTATTTCCGACGGGTTTGGATAGTCGACGTTCTAGTCGATGTATAGAATGTTGCGTGTGGACCGGGGGTGTTTCCATTACGTCCGATTAATGTACCTGCATCACTGAAACTCGTATACGCCGTGACTCATGAATAGTGAGTCGCAGTGGCTGTGCAACAGAGAAATGTCGTCACTCGACGAGATACACGGACAACGGTCGTTTGTTTTTCTATTAACGTGACTCGTAACGCCGTCCATCGAGAGTGGTAATATTATTACGGATGCGCGTCCGTACACTTTTATCTCTTTGTCTCGATCGCGATTCATCTCGATCCCCCCCCGAAATGTAGCTTTTTTTTGTGTATCGTACAATCAAATACCGAGAAACGAAACATTCCAACGAGGTCGAGGATATTTCTTACTCGTTGAATTCTACGGGTTCTTTATTCCGGTAGAAATTTCGTATACACGGCACATCCGCGTTACGAAATCTCGAATACCGGCGGAGCTGCGACCCGCGCCTTCGCCGTGTTCCGAAGACTCGCCGTACCCCGCCGAGGTTTCTCTTTGTGCCGGGCATCCTCGGGTAAGGTAGTTGAGTTAACGAGTCGTTTCCGCGTCAACCACGGTTAATCCGAAACTCAGTTTTGACGTTTAATTGGAAGACCAAAGATCACGGAGCACGCTCGGCAGTGACGATCATACGCGTCACCGCCGAAGCTCGCAAAGAGGCGAGGGAACTCGGGCAATGAAGTTCAAGTTTGCTACGAGTTTGTCGCGTCCTTGTTGGTTCGTTCCTACCGCAGACGTTAAACGGCCCGGCGTACGGTTCGTGTCCTATCAATTTTCATATTAATTTTATTGGATATGACCCGACGAAGAGATAGACAACCACTGCGCGGAGAGTTTGCGGCAACGTCCGCGAGAGGCGCGCGCGTGGGCGAATGAACGCAGTAAAAAAGATTTTAACTTTTTAGCATAAAATTATATCCGACAAGGGCTCGCACCTTTTAGTTCGTACATTTTTTCGTCGCACCATGCAACGACGATTTTTCGAACAAAGCTACAAACTAAAATCGTTAGCGAAACGGGAGATGATAAGAGAGGTTTGTATATTCGAACCTACAGAAACGAGTTCGTTATTCATGGAACAAAGTTATTTTCACGGAAAGTCGTATACCGATTTTATGAAATTATTTTTCACTGTACAGCGTCGACTGTTTCCACGCCACCGAAAACTCTGTGGTGACGTGCATTATAGTAGTTTACGGTACGAGTGCAATTAAACTTCCGCTGACGAGTGTGACTTTCAGTGCGCAATAACACGATTTTTTCGAATTTTCGTCGAGCCTGTAACATGGTAAATTTAATTTCACGAAGTTAAAAATTTACTAACCGAGTGTCATAAAATTCACCGTACACCAGCGATTTAAAATTAATATAGGTTTTCCTTAGTTTTAAGCTATATCATAAACATTAAAGTATTTCCAACGTTTTAAAAAAAACCGAGCTCTAATTTTTCATAATCGTACGCGGAATTGAATATCCCACTATTTGCACAAAAACTTCGAGTACGGTACATTCAATTTCATAGGAATTTTTTGACCGTGAAGATGAATGATATTGAAACATGTTTAGAGTTCACGTGTCCGGGCCGATTCGTTCGTCTCGCAGAGTTTAAGCGGCACGGTCCACGATTCATCTCCGGTCAATTTTCATATTAATTTTATTAGATATGAATGACCGAACGGATAGGCAGAGAACCACTGCTCGGCGAGTTTGCAACGATACTCTCTCTAGGCTCGCGAGCTCCTGAGCCAGCGTCGAGTCAACTCGACGGGGGCGGAGGTCAATACGGACACCAATACCCTCGGACTCCTCGCGCTAGCATAATTAAATCATCTTCACGCTCATTCAGTCGTTGACTCGCTCAACGAACTCTCTCCGGGTTTTCATACGTCGGCTCTGGTGACGAGAGGCGAGCGTTAAATTGCACGTGGGCCGCAGCGGTCAACTGCTGCGCCAACGATTTATCCGCTTAATTACCGACCGAGGACTGTCCTTCGCTCCTCGAATGTCGCTCTCTTTTGCCCCTCCGCAATACGGCACACACCTCGAAACTTATTCTCGACTCTCGCGCAGTCAAATATCGCTTCCACGAAATCTATTGTCTATCCCGAAACAATAAGAACGCCAATGTCAGCCAATTTATTTCTTTTCAACACGCCCGACCACTCATTATACCTCTGCAGGCCGATGCCCGCTATGCAAAAAAACATCTACGCGATTAAAAAAATGAAATAAAGTTCAATGAAGGAGAAAATAAAAATTATTAACTTTTGCGAACAAGTGACGATTTTTACATTAAGAAAAAATGTATTTTATTTTTAACTCCACAAGTACAAACTAAACTAAAGGAAATTTTTTTTCAAGCCTAAACGAGTTTGTCACGTAACGAAAGAAAATTCTTACAAAACTGCGTATTTCGATTTTACGAAATTACATTTTGCTGTCCGGCCATAATTCATCGTCCGGTCTTAGGCCCATTTCCGGCGAGAAACAATAAAACTGTGTTAAAAAAAATTAATTATAATTCTCAGGCGAAGGAAAAAAAAATTATGCTCGACCGATTGTTCTTACACTCGACTTGGCAGGGGTTCTTATTATATTTAGCTTCCGTTCCTGCGGCGCGTATATGGAAGTTACTAAAAGTTGACGAGGGTGTGGGTGCACCGAACCACGGCACAGGAAGGTACACGTAAGTTGGTATTTACAACTACGGACGGATAATACGCGACGGCGTACCGCACCGGAGAGTGGTAGGTAAACCTCTCGGATAACACTTCCGGCCCGTATCGTCCAGTGTACGAAGCCGGCGCGAGTTCCTCGCGCACGATGCTCGCCTCGGTTACACGGCCCCACACAGATAACATTACTCGGAGTGGTGTTCACCGAGCATATTTCCTGAATACCGTCTCTCTCCCTCTTTTTCTGAATCTTCCCCGCGCGCATAATTTCCTTCCTCCTCGGCTCTTCCTTCCCTCCCCGTTTCAGAACGGCTTCACGCCTTATGAGTGCGGCTTCGGTAACTCAAGCTTCGAGGCACTGACTCGGGGCCCATAACCAGAGGAAGAGGGGGATATATATATATGTATATATATATATATATATATTGTGAAGCAATTAACTGTTCGCTATCTCGACTTCTCGGTGGAAAATCAAATCCATAAAAATAATATCGCAGGAACGGAGAATCCCGGACGGAAACAACCAGCCGGTTCTAAAAATCGCATCACAAAAACTTCCGTTCTATTTCGCCCGCTTCGGGCAATCCGTCAGGCAGCTATCACGAAGCGTTTTTATTTCCGTTGAGGCGATAAAGCGTACGATTGGGTGAACGAACGGAATGGAAAATTATCTTCCGTTTGCAGTCGGAAAATTTGTTTCGTTAAAAATTGGCCCAACAAATTGTTTCGGGTCGTGAGTAGGTCTGTGTGTTGTGTGTGTGTATATATATGGTGCAGCAGTTAACTGATCGCTATCTCGACTCCTCGTGCAAAATCCAATCTGCAAAATAATATGGCCGGCACGGAGAATCCCGGACGCAAACAACCGGCCGGTTCGAACAATTGCATCGCGAAAGCTTCCGTTTTTTCCGTCTGCTTCGGGCATTTATCACTCCCCATTTTTTAAATTTACTTCGTTCGGGTGAACGGACAGCGAGAAAAATTATTTCTGGTTTGCAGTCGAAAAATTTGTTGTCGGAAGACGTTTTTTTTTTGTTGTTTTTTAACCATCGCTGCAAGGTATTGTCTCGAGTCGGCGAAAGTAAAAGAAAAAGAAAAAGGAACGAGGGTCGGGAGAGTTTAAATGGAGCTCGTCTCGTCTGACTCAACGGTGCAAAGCCCAGCTGACTGAGGCGATGCGGAATACGACGAGAGTGCTTTCAACCGGTTTGCGAAACGGCGCCTACCTGTGGGAACAAAGACAGGTTATTCCCGGCGTGACGTCACACCGAACGAGAAACGAGCGAGCAAGAAGCGATAGAGGTCTCGGAACGGCGAAAGGAAGGAGCGCAGCAGGAGGACGGGAAGGAGGAGATCGACGAAGGACCGGAAACTGGTGAGTCGCGAAGAAGCCCGCTCGTTCGCGAACCTTTGAGAGCGTACGAATATCCGAGGTAAAGGTCACTAACTCCCTGCTATCTCGCGCAGTGAGGACGGTCAGTTAACGTCTCTTCGTCCGTTATCCAAACAATCATCGGAACGAATAATTTTCGTATCTCGTATTTTATTGAACTCCGCATTTCATTGAACTGCGAACAACGAGATGGATGACCTCCTCTTTTCGGGTCGTTGTTCTCGATTGCCGTGCATTTCCGGAACGTAGGGAAACCCCAACAGCTGCTCGTTTCTCTCCACGGGGCAAGAGCCTCGAGAAGCTTTTCCAGTTGCTCCCTCTCTGAATCACTCTTTAAATTTTCTTTTTTTTTTTTGTGCTTTCGGCCATCGCCCAGATGCTGCCAACTTTTCTGCGTACTGCAGCCGAGTTACGACAGAAACGCGAGGGACGTCGATGTTCCACCCTCGTTCTTACTACCTGTCCCTTACTTTTTTTTATTTTCAACGATCTTTCCCTCGATCCGTGCTCAGGTACGGAGCCGAAATGGGGAGGACCGTGTTAAAAGCCTCGACGTAACCGTCAGCTGTTCGAAACCCAACCGACGAAATAGAATCGAAACGCAACGCCGGAGTCAGGGACGATTCGTTCCTTCTCGGACGAATTGCCTGGTGCGGCGAGGAGGAAAAGAAAAAAAAACGCTTTAAAGATCGAAGAACGAACAGCTGCGCTACTTCGTCCTAATAATGCTCGGTATATATCTTATGCATACGCAGCAGTATATATAGCGAGAATGTATGTATACAAAAAGAGATGCACATACGATGGTGGATTATTGGCTGCGAAGATATTGTTTCATCTAAAAAATCGTTTTCGAAAAAACAAATTGTTTCGATATTTTCGATGAAATTTCTCATGCTATACTCGGTATAAATATGCTTATACGGAGGAAAATAATATATACCATTATTTATAGTAGGCAAAATTTTATATATATATACACCCAGCATGTACGTACCGCTAAAAAAAAATTCGAAACCAACTTAATTCTCAAATTATGCGAGATTGCAGAATATGGACTCGGCTTCCTAACGCTAAATTTCCGAGACGATTCTCCTCCATCCCTGTTAACCCTTCGAGTACCATTGATTTTTCGCCGAACGCAACCAACCATCCCTATTTTCAACCACAAAAGCAACGAAAGCATTTGCCATTAATTTTCTTCTACCTTACGAACAAACCAAAAAATCTTCAATATACGTCCGTGGATTTGTGAGATTTTGTTTGGGTCTCTTGATAACCGAATCGGTCAGAGGTTGCCTCTAGGAAAATTTTAGTTTCTCGGCGAGCGAACCGCCGGTGACTCAATACCTTCGAACGGGAATGTCGCCGATAGCTCTCGGCTCTTCCTCGCGCATTTTATTGGTCTCGATGGAGTTTGTCGTACACTCTCCGAGCCTCGACGGTGTCTGCTCGAGGGTCTGCCCGCTTCCGTAAAGCACCGCGTGCGGTTGATTTTATTTAAAGCCTGGACACCGTGGAGGCTTCGCCCCGGAGCGAGCGCAGCGTCGACTCCGAGGATCGGCACCGTCTCCCGTGAAGCGTGTGTTACGTTATTTTTAAAAAATCCCAACGAGTGTGACTTTAGCGAGACCGCAGCCGGTCGCACTCGGAAGTGACTCCTGCAACGTGGGAACGGCTCGACGGCGACGACGAACCACAAAACGATTCAATCGACAAAGACGTAACGCACCTTACTGGTCTCTCTAACCGTGTCGTTACTAGCTTCGTTACTAAAGACCGGAGGTGCAACAGTGTTCAACGGCGGCGCTAAAGGATCATTTTTGCAATGGATGCGCACACGCTCGCTTTGCAATTCAAGCCACCTTCCTCGATATCCCTTGGGCCGCGATTTAGCGATGGAAATAATGGGGGAAAAAAAAATGGGGAAAATAAAGAAGAATAATAGCGAAAGGAGGCCAGCGGAACGAGAGCATTCGCGATACGGAAGAGGAGGAGAAAGTAACGTCGAGGAAGGTAAAGAGAAGAGGCTCGCGTGGGGAGGTGGACGGGAGAGGAGGGAAAGAAGGTTTTGCCTTGGTACTTGTATTTTTATGCGCAGGGAAAAAGGTCGCGGCGGATAAGAGGATGAAAAGACCGAGCGGAAGACAAAGGCCGAGGTGAGAATAGAGCCAGCGACACGGACTAGACTCTCGTCGAGTCCTTTTTTTTTTTTTTTTTTTTTTCCCCGAGTACTCGACAAATCCGCGAATGCTGAATGCGACGATCGAGCGAGGGGTTTGATATTCTGTTCGTTAGCTGTAGTCTCGACAAGGCTCGGAAGATCAATAATTTTTTTTCTTTATGTTTGTAAATATTGAAATTATTGTGTAAATCGGGAGGGATTGTATGACAAATGGAGATCGCGATGAATGAAAAGCTGGTACATGGAGATGGAAGAAGTTTTCTATAGGCAACGTTCAAAAATGTTTAATTTTGTGTTTTAGATGTTTTTAGTAAAAAAAAAAAAAATATTTATATTAAATTTGATGTACGATTGTGATGAAAAAGTTATTTTCTTCGGATTAGAAACATTGATATTTATCCTTGAGACTTTACTTCGTCACCATTATATCCAGGTACCTGAATGTCCATAACTTATTTTTCTTTTAAAGTAAAAAGTATAGTAATTTTTTGTAAGAATTATACATTGAATTTGATGTTCGATTTTTTTCATAAGAGCTGCCGATGCATTCAATTTACAATTTTGTTCAACAGTTTTTCCTTCGTCTATCGGCGAATGAGAAACTAACAGAAAAAAAATAAAACAAACGAAAAACCGATGGGTTTCGTGCCAACGAGTCTCTTCAACTGTAATAGGGGTAGCGCAGAGTTCCCAACGGAACCGTGGTTTTGAAAGAAAATTAAAAAACAAAAAAAAAAACTCAACTCATTCGCCGTTGAAAAAGTCGGTCAGCGCTCAACCAGTGTTTCTCATTCGAATCGACGTAAACATCGTAAATCTGTCCTTAGGCAACTGGAAACGAAAAAAAAAAAAAAAAAACCTCACGCTCTCGTTCTAAATAAAATCTTCCCGCGACTGTGAGCGAATGAAAATCGACGCGAAAAATACCATCGATTTAGAATGGATAAACGCCCGTAATTATTGAATCTTCGACTCACCCAAGCCCATTCTCCTCTTGAGTTTCTTTAACACTTTCATCTTGCTCCTCAGCGGCGCGAGAATATTCGTGTCCGCCGTGTTCTGATTGTGGCCGTTCTCGGCCGAGTGTTTTCCCTGATTGTTCTGTTGTTGATTTTGATTCCGCTGATGTATCTGCTGCTGCTGATGTTGCTGCATGTGCTGTTGCTGCTGCTGCTGCTGCTGCTGCTGCTGCTGATGCTGCTGCTGCTGCTGCTGGTGATGAAGATTGTGCTGCTGTTGATTCTGATGATGATGATGGCTCTGATGGAGAGTCGGCAGACTAGAGGCGGCGCTCGCGAGGTGACTACCGCAGCAGTGACAAGGGTGGCTCTTGGTGCCAGCACCTTTGACCGCGCACTCTCCGGAAACCCCCATAAATGTGACCGGCTTCTTTCGCCTCGTCGAGACGAAAAACGAAAATACGTTGGCAATCGTAAAAATTGCCTCCTTCCCTCCCACGAAACACCCTACTCTACTATATTTTTCCAATTTATTTCTCACTTGCCGCTTCACTATCTTCCAACTACGGACCGGGAGATCTTTCGTTATAAGTTGTATCTATATACTTTGTTTAAACCCTCGCGAAATTGTCGCACACGTACCGCATACGGTTAAATACCGTGTGTATATATATATATATATGGAAATATATGGTAAAAAAAAAATTTGGGAGAGTCCGCGCACAACACGATTATACGAGTACGATTATCCGAATAAATGGCTAGAATGTTTTGTTTGTTTGTTCGTCTACGAGATATTTTGCTGCCCAACGAGTGTTTACATTCTCAGCACCTGGGCAATCGGGTCGCTTGTCCGTTCTGTATTTAAAGTGGTATCAATTATTTTCGTTTTTTTTTTGCTTTTGAATAAAATATAGTGATGTGATATATGTTTGTTTTAGAGAACACCCGATCGCTCCTCGACGAGCGCCCAGGGTCGACTGACGATTTCGCGGACGTGCGTCCGAGTATCTGACTAGCGAGCGCGAGCCACCGGCCAATGAGCGGGCGTTCGGGATTCCCCACTATCGCGGGAGATCCGGAGGGCCCCGGCGAGAAAGCACCGCGACGATGTACACAACATCGAGCGACAGCGCACCACCGAGCGCGTTCTCGGTCCTCACCGTCGATCGTCGCTCGTTCCGTCGTCGCTCGAGGGAGGGTGCAGAGAACAGGGTAGACGAGAGCCGACGAGAAAAGGGTCGCCTGAATGCACGGGCGCGCGCGCGCGAGCGTACATTCTCCCCTCTCGATTTCTCCCTTCCATCGCGGAGAAGAGGGAAACGGGGCACCTGGTGGACAGCTGCCCTTACCTGAGCGAGCACCGGGCTTACCCAAACGGGCGCGCGGAGTCCGATGCATGCATGCCCTGCCTGCCTGCCTGCCGGTCTGCTCCCCCTTCACTCATCGCGCAGACTCTCCTTTATTTTTCCATCGCGTTTTAAACTCTTAATTCTTAATTCGACAGACGCTGCGAAAAAAATAAAATGAGTAAAAATTGGTCGGGAGTGTCTCGCGGAGCTCGACGAGCTTCGTCCGAGACATAGTTCCGGCGGTGTTGAGACGCTGTGAATGAGACGTTTCGTTGGACGTGCGAATTGAGCTCTATCGGACGGGCGAAAAATACCTCACCGTGACGGAAAACTCGTCTTCGCGCTGCAGCGTTCGAGCGAGACGAGCGAGATATCGTATTTCCCATGGGACCCGGAATCTCGATCTCGTCCCATGGACACCGGACTGGAAGACTCCGTTCGATGCACGGGCGATGTTCTCAACATAGATTTTTGAGAGATTGAGAAACGACGTTTCCTAGCGGAAGGACGTTGAGACTCGACTTGTCGGGTTATCGTCTGTTATTAGGCACATCATGACGTTCGATGGAACTTTTCGTTCGATCCAACGTATTACCTTCCGTAAAAAAAAAGTACATCAGAGTCTTCGTTACCTATCTCACTTTCTGCGTCGAGTTAATGTTCGGTTCGATGCAACTGTAGTGTTCAGAAGCTTCCCGAAGGGTCCCTTTAACGACACCTTTCAAAGAAATCAAAATAAAAATGAAAGATTTTCTTGCGGAAACATAAAAAAAAAACGTTTGTTATTCGCAATGTCAACTGTTGCATGAGTCAATCGAAAAAGGAAACGGTTTTGGCTACATCAGCTGGAATTTTCAAAGCACATGGCCACGTGACATATCGCACTGACTCTTGCACATGCAATCTGACAATCTTTCGATTTAATCATATTCTGTTCAGATTTACTAAAAACTGCGCAAACCACCGGGGCATTAATTACTACGGCTGATCGTATCAATCACGTGACCGTTTCACCTTCACTTGGCCCAAACCGAATTATCGAATTATCGGATCGTCCGTTACTACGACATGTTATCGGCATTCGATGGAACTCCTCATTCGATCGTAAATGCCACTCTCCACGAAAAAACGTTCATTACAGTTTTCGTTATCAATCGCCGGACCTTCCATTCTTTAACGTCGAATTCAGTTCCGTTGATCCGAATTTGCAAGCGCGCATCTTTCCCGAAGCATGAAGCGAAGATCCAAAGGTTTTACCGCGTCGTTCCGATCAATGCTGATTATGAATCCCAGCAAAAGCCGGATATACTCGAAGGAACAGAGACACGCCTCGCTTGCGGGAGCTTGACCCTCCGGCAAGAAACTTCTGCGTTCGTCAGTCGCTTCCGTTCGCCCCCTCTCGACAGCCATTGCGAAGCCATTATAGAACATCCTCGTGTGTAAATCACAGCCGACGAAAATACTTTGGGCAACTCGGGGTTCTTCGGGTAGCCGACGGATCCGGCACCAGGTGCTCGGCATTTTCAAGCGCTCGGTACTTCAGTGCGCACTTCAGGGTACTCGAACTATTTGCCCGGCGTATCGCACGTAAAATAAAAATTCGCAACCGGGAGTTCTTCTAATTGTTTCGATAATTTCCAACGAAACGCTCGAAAACAAAAAAATCGTTGCAAAGAGAGCCTGTATTAGCGAACGATGTGGAATGAGTAAAGCTCACCAGTGCGCAAACTCCGGGTTGCACATCTGACAGAGGCAATGACCGAAAAGCGAACCGGATCTTTTGTCTTCCTTCTTGCGAGCCTTTTTTTAACTTTCGCGTGCCGCGGTTCCACCGAAGAGACGACAGACTTTGGATCCGCCACGCGATCTTCAATAGGCATAATAACCGCGATGTATGTTCCCTTGTAGACGTTGAGAATTAATTGCCGGACGATGCATCCGCACATTATCCGTACCGCGAGCGCTGTTATTCCCGGTATAGTTCTAAAATAATACTTCGTTACGCTAGTGCGAAAAAGCGGTTTTATCGACAAAGGTTGGAAAATTGGCCGCACGCGCCGGTTCGAGAGCTACGACGGCACGCGGCGAGGCGAATGGATAAATGTAGCTCAACGGTAGGCGAATTCCGCCGACTTTTCAACCGCATCGATGACGTTTTTATTTTACGAAAAATTTCGGTGAAAATTTTATTTTACGAAGTGCGAAAGGGGAGTTTCGAGCGCGCGAGGCGTACGTAAAACTGCACTTTACGCACTGAGTGATAGAAAAGTATATTTTGATACGAGTGCAAATGTTTTTTTCCGAACTCGTGTCATTGCAGAACTCGCCTTCGACTCGTGCTACAAACTCACACTCGTCGGAAGTTTTCTTGCACGTGCATTGAAACATTCTATTAGTTCACTCGATGAGAAAATTGCTATTTGCCCACGCGTGACAAGTGAAAAAATATTCTCGCACCAGTGTCGTAATGTACTAATTTTACAAGAGATGAAAAATCCCGTTTTCCATGCCTGCAAAGCTTGACAAAAAAGTGCGGGATAGTAGATGCATACAAAATAAACGTGCGCAAGGGTATTTACACGCACCGAAAGCGGCACTTTTTATGCATGCGTCCAAAAAAAGCCAGCTACCGTACGGCCATCTCCCTCGAAATTGCCGCTCGGCTTACGTCTCATGCAATTATCTTTCGTTCGAGAATACGATATAAAAAAATCAAAAAATTCCGAAACACAATAAAAAATTTTAATTGTCGCGCCCCATGGAAGACAATTTTCGTTCCGATAAGAAAGTTTGCGTACGGCGGTGCGTTTGTTCGTTTTGTTGCTACGCATCGCACAAATCGCTCGGAGCTCGCGTAGCGCCTTAACTTTATGTACTTTAAGGCAGGGCGTTTATTTAAGAAACATCTTCCTCCACCGCGGTGCGTAACAGAACTTTTCGGCGCAGCGACAAACGATTTATGGAGTGATAATCAAAATTCTTATCTCCAGTATTCCCGTTCCGCGTTGTGCCTCGTCCAGTCCATTGTCGGCGAGGCAGCGAGCAATGACACTTTACTCCGTCTCTGAACAATAACAAAAATTCGAAAAAAAAAAAAGGAAAAAACCTTGAGTCTTTAGGCATTGATCAGAAAATATAAATTGGACGGATATCTGATGAAAAGCTGAAGAAAAAGGAGGAAAAAAAAGAAGGCGGTGTATCGTGTTTGCTTCGCTTAATTGCGTACACACGAAGCGTAAGCGCTTTCTTATACGAGAGTGGAATAATGGTCGTCCCGAGTGGACCCCCATTATTCGTTTAAGCATTACGCGCATACAGGGTCCTCCGTACGAGCGCGCGGTGGCTTTTATTACACGCTATAAGACTCGACGGGTGGAGAGCGAAGGTATATAGCAGCCGACTCACGAAACAGCCGGACGCGCGACAAAGAACTCGGGGAAAGATGGGTGAGGTAGCAGGTGCGTACGCGTGCCGTCGACTAATCGACTTTCTGTGGTGAGCGCGCGAATGCACGCGCTCTCGAGTATTCCCTACGTGTGTGCAACGCGCATGCGTGCCTGTATCGGAGGATCGAGATAATAAGGCTACTTCCACATTATCGAGGAAACGAGGATCGGACCGAGGAGTTGACGCACCTTGCGGCGGACACGTTGCCGAGCCTTTCGTACCCCGACTCATTGATAAACTCCCCCCCCCCCCCCCCCCCCCCCCCGGGTCTATCGAAGACACTCTGAGAATATTCGCTTAAAATAAATGAAAAAATCATAAAAAATAAAATAATTTTTTTTTCATAGTTAGAGTAAACAAAATTAAAGAGAATTTACGACCCTCCCAAGGAGGCGAATTTCGAAAGAACCGAGGAGAGGAAGGGTGAAATTTATAGACGGAGGCCCCGAAAGAGATCTTTTCAGCGGAGCATGTGTTATCCAGGTGTCGATGCCCCGAGGGGGCAACGCGCTACCAGACTTCAGATTCCGTTTTGTCCATGCTGTCCTCGGGGTCCTCCTATCGACGATGTCCGATGGCCGAGACTGGATCTGAGCTTTTCGAGCGCACAAGGGTGGTTCATGTATATATATATATATACTATATCCGTGCCTCTCCGCTGCTTCCTTCCTTCCGAATAATATTATACACCGTAAAAACCAGGTGTGCTGAGGATGTCCGCCCGCTCGGTCCGCCACACTACCGTAACGAACCCCCTAGCAAATGTTCCGCACACGCTATTTCGTTCGCCCGGGCGGTAGAGCTTCAATGAGTGTATTTCTTTCTCTCTCAGTTTTGAATCCATTGATTTTCACAGGGGCAGCTGCGCACGACAATTCCGTCGAGGTCTCTCTCTCCACCTTGTATCACTATTTTTGTGTTGTAGTATTGAGCGTTTCATCAAATAACCCACCTCAATGTTATTGTCGTTATTTAACATAATAATAATGGGAACGGAATATTATTTTACATTATCAATACTTTCATAAGTAATAATAATATTAAGGATGTATCATTAGTGGAGAGCGGAGCAAAACAGGATAACGAGACGAAGCGCAATTTTCAAATAACTTTTAGACGTCGCAATGCCGTTTTGCCCCGTTCCGCCGTTTCGCTCCCGTCTCCCCTACAGTAAAACTTTGGTTATCCGAGCCCGTTGAGATCCGATATAGTTGGAGTAATCGAAAAAAAAATTCGATTTTGTGGCTCCAATTACGTTTATAAATATATATATATATATTATAGTTTATATTCAACTTGAAAACATATTTGGGACAATATTCCAGCATCGAAATCTTATTTGAAGGATTATTTTACAGATTAGTTAGACGGAGGTTTGGACGTTCGAGGTTCTACTGTACTATCTTATTGGTATATATTTTCTTTCGTCAATGCACAATGTCGTTGTCAATCTCCGGAGCGATAAATTTAATCCTTGACTCGGGTTCGTCATCGGTTGAGGAGGAGGAACGAGTGCCCGGAAGGATGTGCGAGGAGAAGAGTAAAAGCGTGTCCGATACGCGAGGGGTTCGTCGGTAGGCGAAACATCGTTGATAATAGTTGTGGAGTACGCAACAATAGACGAGTATAGCGGGTCGTGTGTATAATCCTTGGAGGAGTTAAATATCCTGCCGGGGGCGATTGGTACGGGGCAGAATGAGCGCTGCACGCAGTTGTTGCCAGCCGGAGGTGCTTCTCTCGTCGCTGCCCTCACAGTCACCGAATGTCAGCTGCCTCTCGCGTTACCGCTGGCTGAGGAGTTGATGCTCCCGGGATGTGACGATGGCCTCTCCTCTCTCTACTCCGCTCTCCACCTCAACCGGCCCCGTTCGTTTTCATAGCCGCCCTGTGCGCGCCCTGCTCCGGGCGCGCGACACGACGCCCAAGCCCAGACGCCATTGTTTGATCAACAATACGTTACAAAAAAATAATAACAAAAAAATTGAAATAAAAATAAAAAAAATCACTCATAACATCTATCCTCATTCATTTACAAACCGTCCGCTTCCACCCTCATTGCACCGACGTCCGTTCCTCTCGACCACACGAAGAAGGCAAAAAAAAATCTGCTCTCTCGAGCTGACGATACGGCACGGTCGAGACAGCTAATGCAGAACTCTATTGCGGAGACGCGAGTTCCGTCTGGGTCTTCGTCTAGTCGAGCGACAAAGAGCTCGTACTCCGATATCTCTATGGAATCGTACATCGGCATGAACGATTTTATTTTCGTCTCCTCAATTGTTCTCGCGAATCGGTGATAATTTTATCTCGAAGTTCGCTTCAGGTAAACTCCGTCGAGAAGTCTGTACCTCGGTCGATTATTTATTCAGAAGGGTGCACGCTAAGCGCAATCAGATTGGCAATAACGTTCGCGCGAGGACAAGACTTTGATTCGAACGGCCGCAAGCCTTGAAGGAAGTGGTTAAGGATCGGCGGACTCGAAATTGCTAATTGTTATCGGGGAAAAATTCTCGAAAATTTCAAAGCGAACGTTTTATCATAAAGTTCAAAGGCAATGAATTATTCGGTGCTGGGTCTCAGCGGGAAGGTCTCTGCGAGGCAGCGGAGACGAATCGATCAATGGATGACTTGATTGAAATATATTTTGCAAAGTTGATTGAACCTCCCTCGGTCGCACGAGAGACCTCTCTCGCGCGGCCATTGTCCATCGGCTCGTCGACGATCGTTTCCTCTCCCTCTCTCGCTCTCTCTCCAGGACCCTGTAATTCCCAACATCTGTCGGGTCTCCTTCTACCCTCGAGCCGTTCACTTGGTAACAGGGCTCCTCTCGCCGGTTCCTCTCCCGTCCACGCTGCTCCACGTCCACCCTCTATTCTCTCCATGCGCCTCCTACCTTGCCGCGCTTGGCGAGGTACTTCTGCATTTCGAGTACCAACCATGCCAATAAATCAACTACAGTGTTCGGTATTTGCAGGTTTATTTTTTGTCTCCCCTTTCTAATAATGGGATTTTGTTTCTCACGTCGGAGTGTACTCGGGCTTCGCACCCTGGACGAATCGGCGTGTCCTCGCACTCGGGTTCGCAGCGGATTCGGGCTTTGGCCAGTCCGATCGATGAGGCGAGGGTCAAGCTCGGCGAGAGCTGCCGACGAGACGAGGGGTGTTGAATTTACCCCTGTGTCATCCCCTCTCTGTCGGCCTTCAGCGCAATGAACCCACCGGATGGGCCGGCGTGGACGCACGAGTTTATTCAATACCAGCGATCAACGATATACGCGCGATCACCTCTGAGCAAGATGTACGATAGAGTAAAAGACGCCGTTGGTGTACTCTCGCAATCGTTCGTAGGTGCGAGTGTTTGGAAGTTGGAGGAATTGAAACGAATTTTTGAGGCGTACGTTACGGGCAGTGTGACTGGCGTTGGCCCAACTCAGTTTTGCTTGTGAAAAATGGATGATGTATGTTTGGACGTCGATATGGGAATTCCATGTATTCAATACAATCAATGACGATGTTTGGGTGTTCATTTTTGTGCTGCATATGATAGGATAAAACCCTCCATAGTTATAATCTCGTAATTGAGAACAATAAGTACAAAGTATTCGGAGGATGAAGAAATTGATTGACGAAGTGCCAATATGAGAATCCCATCTATATGATACAATCAATGAGCGATGTTTGGGTCTTTATTGTTGTGTGTTGCATATGATATAGGATGAAACCTTTTGTAGTTATAATCTCGGACTTGAATGCGATAATTTCAAGTATTTGGAGAATGAAGGAATGGAATGACGAAGTGCCAATATAAGAATCCCATCTATTCAATACAATCAATAAGCGATATTTGGGTCTTCATTATTGTGTGTTGCATGTGATAGGATGAAACCTTCTATAGTTTTAATCCCGCACTTGAGGGCCATAAGTAGAAGTATTATTAGGATGAAGGAATTGAATGACAAAGTGCTAATATGAGAATCTCGTCTATTCAATACAATCAATGAGCGATATTTGGGTCTTCACTATTGTGTGTTGAATGTGATAGGATGAAACCTTCTCTAGTTATAATCTCGTAATTGAGAGTCATAAGTACAGAGTATTCGGAAGATGAAGGAATTAAATGACGTAGTGCCTATATGAAAATCCCATGTATTAGCATTACCAATACCATTAACCGGCAAGCGCTTGAAATCAATTGCTAGCAGAGAGAAAGTAGAATCGAAATATCCCCATCTACCACAATTGAGCAGACATATTTTTCAATAGAGTTCCCAATACATTTTCAAAAGTTTAAAGAAAATAGATTCGAAATTCTTAATTACGAATCACCTACGTTAAAACAAACGCCTCTAGTGACAATCTCATACCGTCATCCCGTAAGTGCGAGCATTCGGAGGCTGTTGGAATTAAAACAAATTTTAACGCGAACGCGTCTGGCCGTCTGACCGATGCTGGCAAGGACTCTCCCACTCTCTTATGGGCCGCAAAGGACGATGTATGGTGTACGGCGGCCAGGGCGCCTATATGAGAATCCCATCTGCCCATCGGTGGCAGGTGGTGAGTCGACCACATTACTTTGCTCTCCTCGTCTCGCTTCAAACCTCTTCATTCGGGTTATGGATTTCTCGTTTCGTCTCTCGCGCGCTCGTTTCACCGCCGCTGGTAGTTCTTTCTTTTCTCGCCGACACCGTGCGGTGCTGCTCTTCCATCTCTCTTTTATCGCTGTAAGAGGAGCCACGCGACAGCACGCGAGGCGCGTGGCGGTTCCTCCGCACCGGTGGGGATGAGAGAACACGGGGCCGCTCTCTCCCTTTCTTTCTTCTCCCGAAGACAGAGGGGAAACGAGGGGGTTTCGAAGAGGAAATGAACGAAAAAGGGGACCCCGAGCCCCCGTTCGACGACGGCAACAGCAGCGTGGCATAACTACATTATACTCGAGAGAATTTTAATTAAACTCGCTGCATTAATTGCCGACTCAGACCTTAATGTCGCCTCTGCAGCCGAGTCAGAGGGGCGAGAGGGGACTCTGTAGTGTCGTTAATATAATAATAGGACAACCTTGTACGCGATTTTTTTCTCCTCATAGCCGGTGAGGTATTCGAGAATATATTATTTTCTTCGTGTACTTTTATGTATACACAATTTGTCGCGCTCGACTCGAGACAAAATTACTGTGGTTTCACATTTCATTGAACAAAAAAATCTACGGAGACACGTCGGACCGGAAATTTTTGTTATAATAATTATTATTAATTTTTCTCATAATAGAGAAGAGGAATTTTAAAAAATTGGTTTTTTCTATAGATTTCCAAGACGGCAGAGTTGTTGACACTAAAAGTTCAGGATTAACTTTTCTCAGGGAGGAAATAATGTATTGGCACTCGTTTAGATTCTGTATCCGATATACTTTTTTTTTAAATATATACTATTTGTCTCTTTCGACTGGGGCCAAAATACGTGGGAGTTCAGATTTTTAACACGAAAACCTGTACAGAAGTACATGGAAAGAATCATTTTTTCTTTCAACGATTAATTTTTTTTTTTTGGAAAAAAAGAAAAATTTAAGAAATTGGGTTTTCCCGTAGTTCCCTCCGTAGACAAAGTTTCCGCCGTCAAAGATTACCGTAAGTCGACATTTTCCTACAGGAAAGAAATAATATCTTGCCACTGATTTCGACTCTGTATCCCGATCAGTTTTTGTGTGTACAATTTCCCTCAACTTGGACTAACGTCGCTGTGGAACCAGGTTTTATCTCCACAAAATCTATGGAAACGTGTGAGATGGAAGATGTTCTCTTTAAACGATTATTTTTACGAACAAAATAACTAAAAAATAGAAATTTAATAAGCTAAGGCGTCGCTTTTCCCCGGACGCGAACTAACTAAAACTAACGAAAAATTACCGTAAGTCGAAACTTTTCCCCAAAAAGGAAATAATCATTTTTCCAGCTGATTCGGATCTGCATCCGATTTATTTTTCTTTCACCCTGATCAGCGTCGATCGACTCGGCTCTTATTATTCGACTTACCCGGGAGCATCGAGACACGACACCCTCGCTCTACACCGGGTCATGGCACCGGTGCCGAAAACCTTTTCCAATTGACGTCATTGCCGAGCGCTCTCTCGTACCCGTTTTTTTTTCCCCCGATCCGTCGTCTCGTTGGGTTAAGAATACGTCGTGTTGCAACGCGTGCACTTCTCGGTCGGCTGCAGTGTCGGGATAGCTACGCCGGCCGGAATAGCCAAGCGCCTATACAAGTACTTGCTATAAACGCACGGTCTCGCGGCACTTTCGGGCGGAGTCGTCTTAATTAGCTCGTCGCGTGCGTAAATGCGTTTCTGCTCGACGATATAAAAAGCAAAAAAGTTGTTTTCGGGACCTCGATTCGTTTCCGTGCTTCTTCGACCTGAAGAAAAAGAATTTCAAAATCCAACACTTTGGCTGTCCTCACCGGCTCACTTCGGGAATTGTATTTCCAATGTGTGAAATAAAATTCCCCCGAACGTTTAAATCATTTACAAGTCTCTCCCGCAACTGAACGTAAAAGACAGATGGAGGGTCTCGCATTGCTACTCATCCTGAAAAATAATGAGTTTTATGGGTGCGCTGCTGATAATTATTTATGTGGTACAAATTCTCATTTATTTAAATGGAATCAATAGTGGTTGTAGTAATTGCGCTTTGTTAGCCTTCGCAAACTGGTAACATTGTATTTGTGTGATTTCGTGATTAAAAAATATTTTTAATGAAGGGGGACAGAAAAATTTCTCCCACAGGCCACTAACCGAGGTTCTTCAGTCAAAGTAAATAAATATTCATCAAAATCAAAGAAATATTTTGTTTGTTCCTTCATTAAACGGATTTCTCCTTACATTATCATTTTCATTAACGTTTAACCTAGTCCAAGATCTGGCACTGCGAAAAATATTGTATTCAACCTGAGTACCCGAGTTAACTAATCGTGCTAAGGTAGCGACAGCAGTCGAGACGAAAACATGATTTTTCTCATAGAAAGAAAAATATGATTCACATTTCACGATCCATGAAGACATGCGCAATTGACACTATTTAATTTTGATGAATAAATATTTGTTTAGCTTAAATAAATATTCATCCCTTGGGCGCCGGTCAAATAAATGCCTTTTATGAGCGTGACTCACGAAGGGTAAAGGTCAGTGTCCAAAAGACCGGACACGTTCCAGAGGCAAGACAAAGCATGCGAGCAAGAGTCATCGATACTTCAGCCTTGCTATTCGATTTATTTGTTTCCCGAATTTCTTTGAACCTCAAACGGGGCTTCTCTCCGAAGTCGCGAAGCTGTTACGTCGCTCGGCCGAAACGGAGAACGCATCTCGAAAGTTATGACCGAAGGTACGGACAAACATGCGTTTAGATCGCACGCGTGTAAGGCAGAGTTCCCAGTTATAATCGCCCGAGGAGACGCTCCGACGTCGACAAAAATAGCAGTGTAACGGGCCGCGATGGCGAGCAAAGAAGGTCCGTGGCGCAGCTGCCTGCCGTCGGGGGAACGAGATCGCCACGCGCGACCCTTCCCCCGAACTGGCCTGCGCCGAGTCTCAAAGCATCCCATGGTATACACAACGGCTCGGACGATAAGCGACCTAAGTGGCTCATCGTAGAATCTGGAACGCCATGGAAGCCCCGATATCGAATGCCACGCAATGTAATTTCGTTCCAGCGTTTTGGGAATATAAAAAAAAAAAAAAAAGGAAACGTAAACTCGAAACGAAGGCTCGACGTCAGCGGAGGTTCAAGAAGAAAAATCGTTCTCGACTAAGCGTTCGGTATACCTGCGCGAAGAGCTCAAAGGAAAATTACGAGGACGGCAGCCGAGCGTTCAGGTGGATCGTCGTTCGCAGGGTGTATCGACGCCGTCGGACTGTATTCGTAAGTCCACGGCGTGTTGTGGACTTTCTCGCGTACAACAACAAAGCGCTGGTACGGAAAAACGACCGCATCGGGAGTTTGCACAACGAGGCCTCCTCCCTCGAGCACAGTCTTGTCTCCTCCGTTACTTTGAACCCTCGATTCCGGCCAATGCGTGTTACAATAGTGTGGGTGAGGAAACGAGGAAGGTCTCCGTGCGAGCTCTGGTAAAGCGAGAAGTTGCACTCCCCGCCGTTCCACCATGGCCCTTTAAATTGCGACTGAACTCGACGACAATGACGCCCCCACTACGATTATTCGAACGCTCTTTTTTTATGACTTTCTCGACAAAAAAAACTCGAGGCAAATTTACACCTGCCAGAGACGTTCTTACGTTTCGGTGGTTTTTTTAATTATTTTCTCGACGCGTAAACGAAGAAATATTCGGACGAGAACCGAGCATTCATTTATTTCCCCTGAAAAGAACGCTTCAATGAAGCGTCAGGAATTTACGGCAATAGTCTGATGAATCTTTCTGACGAGCGCTGTGATAGGAAGGGTTCAGACAAAAATTTCATATAAGAGTTATACGAAATTGGAATTTTCGAAGATTTGAGACACAGGTACGTAAAAGTGCAATTTTCGTATCCCGGTGTAACGAGATATATTCTAAGCATCGAGTAAATTGTTCTTTTTGGGATGGCGCACACTTGCATTTCGATGGGGAATGCATGCTCGTCGCGATGATTGTTCCCGTCGGGTAAAAGTCGTCATCGTAGAGTCGACTGTAAAAGGAAGAAATAAATGTTGCATGGAGGAAGAGCGAAAGGGAAGAAAGGTTTCGTGCCAGCTGATCGGTCGAACCGCGCGGAACGCACAATTCTCCGCTTTAAACGGAGATTTAAAGCCCGAGGAGATTTAAAGGTTGTCCCGAGACATTGTGCAAGCTTTTCAATAGGCAAGGCGAAGAACTGTGCGAAAACGCAGAGTTCGGCAATACCGAGATAGTAACGTGTGAAATAAAGGGCGCTCGCGAGCCTATTCCTATTCGTCGCAGCAACGATGTTTTCCGATATCGGTTACCCGCATCGAGAGCCACGAGCCAGCATGGCACCTTTCGATATAAATACATATGAGAACTGGGTCGCTGCCCCCTGTTTCGCTACACTCAACCTTGCCGCGGTGAGAGTATAGTCGCTACCGTTTCGACTGTCAAATTATTTATCGACTTCTCGGTCAAGAACGCTCCTGAGACTTGGACGAATGTTTTTTTCAAACAAAATTCATCGTGTCGCAATCTATAGGCTAAAAAAAAATCGAGATTCTCAAGCCGGCGGCAATATATTTGCCGTGCAACGTCACTTCCAGTACGAAAATTAGATTTTCAAACGGTAAACAAATGTTTATCTGTGTAAGGTCACTTCCGCGTTTAAAATTGATATTTCCAAGCTGGATGAAAACAAAAAAAATGTATCGAATTATCTCACTTGCAGCAAGTGCAAGAAACGCATAGATCGAGAAACACGGGAGAGCGGGTAATAGAACGTGCGCAAAACGTGTCAAATGTATTTGGAATTCAATCTAGTATGTAGCTAGCGAGAAGAACGAGTGAATCAAGAAACTCTGCCCTATGCGCCAGTTTATGCAGCATAAGCGTGCAGAGGGGCGAAAAGCGTTGTCGCACTTGGCCGCTGTCAGCGCCACCGTAAACAGACTACTCGTCGATAAAGACGATTCCCATCGCGAGAAACTTTGACATTGCGATTGACAGAGAATAATGTAACAGCGAGACAGCACGATAGAATCACGATGTTTTTTCAGCACTGACATTTTGTTGCTTTTATTAAGAAACCATAATTTAATTGGCTGGTTACAAAAAGTAAATAAAAAAATGTTTCATGCAGATCGACGTTGAGGCGAGAAACCCACTGTCGGGTCGGCTGAGAATCTACAGAATCTTCACGCTGCAAACAGCGAGACAAACGCGACTGTATGAATAAACGAATCGAAGACTCAACCTGTACGGACGGAGGAGGAGACCTAACCTCAAAACATGTATGGGATCAGTACACTGGGAGGAAGGTGTATTGCGCGAAAATAAGGCGATACGATAAAGTATGAAAGACGCTGTAATGCGTGCAAGAAAAAATGGACTCGATTGGTCTAAACTTCGGTGTTATCGGCATTGAGCGGATTGTTTGATTGGCGGAAAACCTCGCACGTATCAGGCGTACGGGTGACGATGAAGAAGGAAAAAACACGAATCCGATCCCCGCGATAAAGAGGCTCGGAATTTTTTGCTAATCCGGCTCTCGAGAGCGTAGTAACAGTACGAGATTTATCACTCACCGCTGTGACCGGTGTTGCTCGACGACTGACCCATCGTCGACGTCTCCCGTCGTCGTCGTCGTTTTCTCCGCCGCTCGATTATCTCTAGGATACAGTTGATTGTCGTCGACGCTGGCGAAACGGAGCCTCGGCACGTCACCTCGAATTGAGCCAGCTGCATGGAATCACAACCGGGCGATACATATTTCGAAAAATATTAACGGAAAAAAAAAGTTTTACGAGACAAGGGAGTTAATATCACATTGCACACAACTACCGCAGTAGTGCTGCGACAGAGTCAGGACGGTCAGGATGAGTTGTGTCGTCTCGCTAGCGGCTGACGAGGTGATTGGCCCGCTGATAAGCGCGCGTGCGCACAAACTGCGTATTTCGAACATCGCGCGGGGGAGCCAAGCGCGCCGGAGACTCGATATCCCGACACGCTGCTTTCTTTCTAATAAACTAATATCTAACAATGTAGCAAAATCGAATAGATTTACAGCCAACGAAAGATCTCCAAACCGATGTATTATTATAGTATACATACCGATGATAACCCTCAATGCCGCTAAACGGCTCTTTAATGTATTGTAAAATCAGAAGAATTTAATCGTGTCGTATGGATGACGAAAGATTTGGGGGCGGGGGAGGGGGAGGGGAGCAACGAAAAAAAAAAAGAGAAAACAAGAGTACACGATATGAACGGTATACGATCCCACAAGTTGCGTGCAAGGAGGAGATATACGTGTTACACAGCAGACCACCTGCTGTCGTTGTGGTGGTGTGATGTACGTACGAGAGTACTGGAGACAATCACGCAAAGTAAAGGCCTCACGGGGTGGCCGGAATAAATAGTGAATGCGGCGTAACGAAGGGGCCTTGGCCATAGAATCTAGGGTGCCGGACTGACACTGATGCGTGTCTCCCAAGTCAGGTAGTAACGTCTGCGCGAGTTTGCCGTCCGGTATTGGCGGTTCCGAGGATTCTTTTGACGTTCGCTGCCGTACCGCATAGTACTTTGGCCACAGAAATGGATAGATCGCGTGAGATTTTCCTTAGTTTTTTTAACTCAAGATAACACACGAGTCGAACCTGCTTGCCACGGGGTAAACGTCACGGTTTCCTTGGTTACTGTGGAACCCAACATCGAGAACGAACCGCGCTCGGCGAGCGGGGTGAGGGGGTTTTCGTCTGCCCGTTAGCGGTAAATAGCTTCAGTCGTCGAGGACGGATCAACCTTCGACTATTGTGATTCGGTGCAGTTCGCGTAACATAAACACACCGCAGTAAGTATGCCGCATAGAACGAGGCGAGTAACACGATAACGATGTGGCGAGAAGCGGATTGTCTGAATTTTTTTTCATCATCGTTGAAACTATCGCCGTACCTACACAGCGCGTCAGAGGGAAATCGCCGCTATTGTGTCTTATAAAAATGGAAATACGTTCGTTCAACGAGATTCCACTCGCCCTACTCCCTTGCCTCTTCGTTCTCTTCGGAATCGCTTCGCAAGGTAAGAACGATCAAAATTAGATACAATGTAAGACTGCCTCTGTAGGAGAATTTTTCAGCGTTGTGATAACTTCAGCTACCGAATTTGTGATTCTATGGGAAAAAAAATCAATGAGAGCGATGTTACCGACGGTTGCAAGCGAAGATCGAATTATGTTTTTTTCTTGGTTTTTTTATTCTCACAGGAGCGGCGCTTGACTGTTTCAAGTGCGTTTCCATCGGCGGTGACAATAAGGCCTGCGACGATCCCTTTCACAACAATGGGAGTCTCGAGTTTTTGGAATCGCCGTGTCAGGGAGGACGAAAGGGTCGGAACGGCCTCTTTCCAGCCACGGCTTGCATAAAAATCGCCGGCATATACGGTACTGTTGTTATTATTTGCTTAAAAAAACATTGTTCGCATTCTTTCGACGGCCAATTGACCAAATCCATTTGTGAAGCAGTTCCGCGCGTCCGCCCGTTACAAAGCAATTCACTCATTTACTTATTCACTTTCAAAGTCTATTATACTTATTTCGCGACGATCGATGCAGATGAGTCGAGCGTATCGTTGACCGTACGAAGCTGCGCTCTCGACAGCGGCACTCTTACGACTGACTCAGAGCTGATAAGGATGTCACATTGCGGTGGTTTTTACTACGAGGACAAGTGAGTTCCCGGAACGTTTGATCGATCGAGACGATTGAACAAACTTTTTTTTAAATCGAAAAATAAATTGTTACAATAATCCTAAGTTTTCTCCCTCAAACGGCTTCAGGTATGTCCGAGGTTGCGTACAATCGTGCAGCGACGCCGACGCCTGCAATGGAGGTACGCCTAGTCCGTCGCCGCTTGCAGTGAGCCTCTTGATGTTCATCAGTTGCGCAACTGTCATCGTCTCATCGTGTACCTGATGTTGAAAATCGACAAGTAATCACTTGTTTTATTTCGATCCTCTCCATCTTTTCTTCTTGAACCGTTTCGCATTTACATACATACGCATATACATATATAGAATATGGATGTACAATAAATTCGTTGCATTAAACTGTACGATTTATCGTCTTTGCACTGGCGCCCTGCTTCTTAGTTTTAAGGACATCGAGTCTCGTGAGAGCACAAGAGAGTAGTTAGCTTCTCTCTCGAGAGTGAAAAAATCGATATATATCGATCTTGGCAACTGGGACAGGTTAACGCTGCTCCAGGCATTTTCCAAACAGCGCGATGTGGTCTGTGAACGATAGATAGAGTGGAGATGAAAATTGATAATCGCAGTCGTCGAATCTCATTGGGTGGACACCTGAAGGGGATTTCCATAAAATCAAGATTAAGCGTAATTATCAAGGGCGTGCTCGTAATGTTGACAGCATGCGAAACCGTATGACAAGCGTGTGCGATCAGCTGATCGATTTTCTCACGGGAATCGTCAACTGGCTATGGGACACCTTCGAGCTCGTACTCGACATCGTCCTCGAGTTCATCGTGCGAACGATCGAGCTCGCGCTGGCCATCCTTCATCTAGGCTTCCAGGTCGTCTGCTTCTTGAGGGACCTCTGCATCGAAGCTATGCAAACGTTTGCCAACGTATTTCGCGGTGTCGTCAACGTCGTCAGCTCTATAAAATGCGAGGATGTCGAGGACTTTGCGACGGCCTGCATAGTCGTTCTCCTTTGGATCGGGGCGGTCAAGGTCGCCCTTGGCGTACTCGACCGGGTGAGCATCCACGCATCGAACCTTTTTATTCTTCGAATTCAATTCTTTTCTCGAACACTGTCGTTTCTTTTTTCGCTGAAACTTCGCACGTACGCATATACCTGTACAGATCGGGAATAAGACTGGAAGGGTATCGAGTAATTGCGCGTCGCAAATTCCTAAACCGGGCCTCCTCCCCTTGCCAGATATATTTACATCAGATAAATCGCGGCGGATCAAGTTGCCCGGACGACATTATTCGAGAAACGAGCAGGTTTATTCGTGATAAGACATTCTTGATAACGCAACATTTTATTCGTTGCACTATCGTACCATGGTACAGTATTTTGAGGATTTATTGTTTTCTGTTTCCTTTTTTTTGTTTTTTTTTTTACTTCCAATTGCCAGAAAACGAGGACTTTTCCTAATCCGTTGAGTATGTTGGCACCGGCTAATTGTTCCGCACCACGGGACAAACCGTCAAATTTCATACAAAAGGCGACAAAGAAGAAAGTGACGGAAGCGAGGAGAGGAGTTGGTAAACAGCCAGTCAACTCTTCGATATCGTCAACCTCTTCAGCTTCGAGCGATCTTGGCGACTAACCGTGTCGCACAGCTGCGGCGGAAGGAAGTAATGCGCGGAACAAACGCCCATATTCGCATGGCTCCCTTACGTGCTCTTTGTACCCACGTGCGTTTTTCTATAAAATTCACCGTTTCTGTATTTTATGTAGTATATATATATTTATATTTATATACAATTTTTCATTGCTTTTCGTATAACGTGTAAATAAATGTATCAAATATAAATCGCTATCGCCACTCGCATTATATTTACATGTAAAACGGTTAGTCATCTTGAATAATTATCGCTGCATACGTTTTTCTCTCGCTGGTTTGAATAAATTATATTCGTTAAACATACTAATAAAAAAAAATTGTTTAAGTTTTTAATAGACTATATGTTAAGATAATACTTGAACGCTCACACCCACGATTAATGAGTGAAAGATTGTTGAAAGATGTTTTTCTTTTCTTCGTTCGATGATAGTCGGTCAGTCGTTAACGATAGTGATGGCAAGCTTGTGCTCAGGCCACGAAAAGGTCCTTGGAAGCGTTATCTTTAACAGATGCATGGAAATAGCTATGAGACATGATTCAAATAAATTTTTATAAAAGCCCATATTTAAGCTGAATATTCGTGACTTACGTTATCGAGAGAATTCAGTACTTGAAACTCGTAAGCCATTTTTTCGGTCAGTTCTTCGGGAAGTAGAACCTGGAGCCAGGGCCCTTGCACGACGTAGGGCTTCTGCCTAGTGACGAGAGTCCCGGTGACCGTTGGCGCTACTATCGTTATCGCATAATGCGACATAATCGACTTGAACGTGAAATGTCGACCGTGCATGACACGTCCTCTATAATGAAATAAATATAAAGAGTTAAATGCTAGCCAAATTCTTCTTGACATATTGTTCGATTCCATTCACGATTCCTAACAGGCAACATATAGCTGGGTAAGAGGTGGGAGGTTAGACCGTAAATTGCAATAAGGAAATATCTGCGATGTCCTTTTATCGCGCAAATTACGTCTTTTACAGCCAATTACCAGAAAATATCTCAAGTACAGAATACAAAGTATTACAAATACTTCAAGTATCAAGTTCTCTTTGCACTTGGAGTGTTTCTTAAGTACCTTTAGAGCCTTAAAAAGAAACGGTCTACCGCAATTGGCACATGGCTTTGTTAGTTATTTCAATTTTTCGCATATTTATCTCCATGAAAAATTTCGTTGATCGATTTTAGCTTCCTCAGGAAGAAAGCTATACGCACTACAGTAACAAATGAAGAGGCGTGTGCAAATAAATTAGTTCGCACCTTTTTTCGTAAATAAAAAAAACATGAATTGAATTGAAAGTACATGAAGTAAAAAAAAACTACTTGTTCACTCCAAGTACTGCCCAGCTCTTTGATATACAGTAAATGTCTACACATTTCCTCTATGTTCATTTAGTTTTAACTTCTAATCAGTTTTAGCCCGTATGAATTTTCAACGAATAAATCAATAAATGAATGCAAGTCTAATGCCTCGTGGATTCGAACCAGCACCAGGTAATACAGATTCGAAACGAATACAAACTTAATGGCCAGAGGCAGCAGGCTGCCGGCTTCCAGATTGAAGGTGAGATGCAAACCCGGGAGGCTCTTGACGGAATTGTCGTCTTGAAAATTAATCTCCTGCTCGCTGGGCGACAATCTCTCCGTCTTAATTTGAGGTTTTCGTCGATTTGTCGACGCCTCATCCTCCTCATCGTCTTCCTCGTCGCCGGACTCCGTATCTCTCCTCTCTCTGTATTTAGCTGTAGTTCCTTCACTGGCGATCTGAACCCACCTGAACGAATGAAAAATTGTCGATTAATTATTAATTACGATCAGCCGATGGTAAGAAGAAGAAGTCGGTTTTATCCTCTCACCAACACTTGGCAGATACACCGCTGAGGTTCGAGCCCTCTCTCGCTATACCGCTTTGTATTTTCTCTGCCACCGAGGGGTCTTCCTCCATAGCTGAGTGTGTCCTGTTGGTGTCTGTGACGAGCCAAGCTCCGCAGCCGCTCGTCGTTTTCAACAGATTAACGACGCCAAGACCGTTCCAATGTTGGGCCGCCTGAAGCTCCTCCGATGTTACGCCGACGATCTGTACGAAGGCGACCTGCGAATGAAAAAATAAAACAGATAAGAATTCTTTTACAGCTCATTTTACCGTGTCTTCCACCCAGAACAAAAATATTTCCGAAAGGTTTGGATGATATGTATTCGAAATATTGAGAATATTGTAAGAATATTCAAAATTATTTTGTAAAATGTTCTGAAAACATTTTTTTGTCGACTCATAAACCTCATATTTTACACACACACACGCGCGCGCGCGCGCGTGTGTGTGTTTTAACATTACAGTGAAATGTGAAATATTACTACGCTAATTAAAAAACATGTACATGACCTGATAAACACAGAATATTTGTAGAAACATTCCCATGGAACATTAAATGAAAAATATTTCAAAATATATTATCGCTATTTCAGAAATTTTGTAGATGCGTCGAAATGTCGGTTACCTTTTTAAATGATTCAACAGACGTATTGTTGGAATATTTCGGCGTAAAATTCAAAGAAATTATCTTAATATATTCAAGAAATATTTTGTACGATTAAAAAAAAATATATCTCGTGCTATACGGGCAGTGTACCGAGTTTTCCTCGAATCCATTGGACTTACCTCTCCGTTGGGGGTCGCTGCGTTCGTCGGTAACTGCGGATCCCTGCCCATGAGTATCTGCGTTATTCGTCCGTTCCCGTTGCCGAGTGGTGCGTGCCACGACACGTGATCTCCCGGAAGCAGCATGTTACCCGAGTTGAATACGTATTTCGCTAATTGTTGCATTACATTCGCCGGCCAAGTGGGCGGTGTGGTTTCTCCCCGTTCCCGTACCAGACGGAACGTCAGCTCGAATCCAAACCCGCTCGGACGACCGGGACCCGTTTTTGTATGCAATCTCCCGTCACCGTGAAGATCCGAAAGGCCCATGCTGC
Organism: Listrodromus nycthemerus; assembly: GCA_963978505.1. Lineage (NCBI taxonomy): Eukaryota > Metazoa > Arthropoda > Insecta > Hymenoptera > Ichneumonidae > Listrodromus > Listrodromus nycthemerus. The sequence continues at coordinate 18,317,100 of OZ021679.1, read as the reverse complement.
ACAAAGGCAAGTTCTATTTCTCGACTCGGCAACGGATGTATACAGAGGGTGAAATAAGAGGCGCGCGCGGCCTTCAGCTTGCGTTCACCCTCCCTTCCGAGCTGAATTTCTCTCCTCCTTACACATCCTGACTCGAAGACAGACAGCCCTGAGACTTTTGTCTATTTCCGCTACGCGCCTCGTTCCACCTCTCCCCTCTTTGTCGCAAGTTTTCAACGGATTTATGCTTTCGCGGCACTTCCTCTCCGGCTATCTATCTCCGGGCCCTCCTCGCTCTATAAATAGTTCCTACCGAGTGTATTCGACATTACACACGCGCCGACGAGGTTCCTCGAAACGGGGGGCGACTACTTGCTCATACCGAACAATAAAGTTCACCCAGAAAAATTATTTCTTTCCAAAGGTGACCAGCTAATAATTACTTATTTAATTTGAATAAATATTTATTCAATGGATATTATAAAAATGTTTCAAAGTGTGATGCGCCAATGAAAATACATTTTGCATTGTACATCTCATCTATTAGCGATGAATTTGTGTAATTTATAAACTATGAATATCTTTCATACTGTTTATTGGGCAATATTCCTATCCTTCTCGTAATTGAACCAGGCCATTTGAGATGCAAACAAATGAATATTTATTTAATTCTAATGGATATCTTTTCGTGAAGTACCTGTTGAATAAATCATTTTCCTAAGTGACGAAAGATAAATAAATACCTAAAAGACTGGTAAAATGACCCGAGACTGCACGATATCAAATAAGAGTATACTTTGTAGAACTTATTGTTCGCAAAGTCCACAATTTCTTATTCCATAATTCTTCTATGGCATCATCCAGCTCTAGCTTTGCAAACAAATATACAAACTAAAGTTGACATTGACACGAGAGATAAAAGTTTAGATTTGTACATTCAAATGCGATCAAAATAGTTTTTCACTTATTTAACAAAATTATTTTGACAAAACTTTGTGTTCTGGGTTCGTGGAATTATCTTGTATTGTATGGAAGAAATTTATATTGCTTCAACACAGACTCTTCCTTATCGCAGACAACATCCAAGGGTAAACAAACTAACGTTTTTCGTATAAACTGCACCCTACAAAACGCCTCGGCAGTGTCAAGGCACTTGTTTTTTTTTCCTCTTACACCTCGCCGACCCTCGCGTCGTAAGTTGTTAAATATTTCTTACCTAATGTAGTGCCAGTGAGGTGGCACACCGAGTTCCGGACAGCCGGGATTTTCGTACATGCTTATGTAGTCCAGTGGATCAGGACCGCCGAGCCTGAAAGGAAATTTGACGATATTGATTTTTTCGATAAACACTTTGTAGTTCTCAATCGGTGATCGATGGTCGATAATTGGAAGAAGAAAAATGTCCAACAGGTAGAGAACATGGTTTGAATCGTACGATCTAGAAATGGCGAGTTTCGTGCGTGTAAGTTGGCAGGCATTTGGGAGAACGAGGAACGGGCGCAGGGCCTGGAATATCGTGGAGGCGAAAACGTACGAGAAGACTCACCAATATTTGACAACAGCAGTCACGGTCAGGGGGTTACTCTGCTCGGGATAGATCCCTTTACAAAGAGCATGGAGGGCATCGAGTCCGAGAGGCCGAAGCGACGGTACTCGAGCCGGATTAGCCGACGGAAAGCTCGCAGAGAAATCCTCCCTTTCCCGCATATTTTCGTACATAAACGCGACTTGTGTGTTGTAAAACGTTCGATCAAAACAAAAACAAAAAACGTTCGTTGAATTGGTCGAAAGTGGAGATACAAAAATGTTTTACGCTGTCCGTCGCACTTCTCGATGTTTGTTCTACACACTGCACTCTCGCTCGATCGAAACTTATTAGCGTTTCTTGGAAGAAAAAAAAGACAACATCTGCAGCAACGTCGCGACGGCGACAATGTTATTGTCAAGTGCAATGCTAGTCTCGACAATGAATTATCTGGATTGACGCGGCGATGAACCCTGGTCACAACCAGTCACGACGGCAGCTACCGACGACACTAGCATCCTTCGCAGTTTACGTACGGCTTGGAGAGGACTCTTCCAGATTGCGCTCGTCGCGACGCGCTGAGAACCGCGGAGATGGCTCGGAGGAGCGACAGCTTTTTGTTATTGGCTACTTGTCCAAGTAGAGATGTGCGCCGACTTTGCAGCCAGTCATGTTCTTGTCAATTGACTGGCACGCGACCGTCAATTGACCGATCAAAAGCAAGAAAGATTAACGGGAAACCATTCTCATTAATCAGAAAAAAACTCTTTCAGTTTTCATATTATAATACTGGTGTATCGGTTAATTCATTGATAAAAAATTGGAGACATTATTATTTCGGAGTTAAGGGAAGAGACAAAATCGTTTGAATCTAACTGACCGCTTAACAGTTATGACTACTTAACCAAATTTATGACAAAAAAAAATTATTCGTATCCAACGACATAGGTGTTTTTCCTTGTTTAAACTAACGGTTATGGCACAACGCTTTCTGGAATGTGAAAAGTTAATCGACGCTTTAAAAAAAATACCATTATGACACACCTTTATATTGGACAGAACTCCGTTTGCATCGACAGTTGAGCACCACTTCCTGGACTGCTGGATACACGCAAACCAGGGAGACTAGAGCTAAGGAGTGGACACTGGATAGGGAATACGCAGCAAAAGACGGCCCCAAAATTTCGACCGCAAGCGGCGCTGCGATCGCACATCCCCGATATATATAATAATACTTGTAGCTGAGGGTTGCATGCATGTGTTTTTCTCACTTTTCATTTACCTTAGCTTCAGTGATTTTGTGAATGAAAAAGTTTTTAAGAAAAGTGTGCAGCAAAGTTCTCATTTTGACGAGAAGAGATAAACTGTTACAGGAGATACGTTTTATTATTTATTAATATTAAATATAATATACGCGTAACATATTTAACATAAAAAATCACCGACGAACCCCTCGCGTCGATTCTTGTTGATTTCTTTATCAGTGACACGTTTAAAAGGGATCGAAATTTCTTCCGTGATTTTTTATATGTTGATGAGAACTTCAAACATTTTTTTTTAAATTTCATTGTTTAAAAAATTCGTCCATTTTTCAGTATGAGGAGATTATGCTCAGTCCCTGGATGCCGGAGCGGTCGGTATAATGACGAGGCGAGAAAAAGAAGGATGGGAATGCGAAGTACATCCATTTTTGCAGTGCCTAAGGTAAGATATGTTGAAACTCAACTGGTAGATTTATCAATTTCTACCATTCGAATTTATGGCCTCGAATAAACTTTTTAAATCAGTGCGATACGCGACTCCGGAGATGGAGCGAAGCCCTTGGTTTCGCAGTACAAAAGACAGACTTCGTTTGTGAGCTTCACTTCGCAGACACCGATATAAAAAAGAGTGATGATTTCTTTATCAACGGGAAAAAGAAATCGATCCCACGGGTTCAATGGGCGCTCTCGGATGTTGCTGTACCTCTCCGCAGCTGTCCATCCACTTCGGATAAGCATGTGAGTAATTTTTTTCTTATCCTCCACTTGATAATTAATTTTATCAAAATTCCATTCAATTGGGTGAATCCTAGTCTTGTCAAGTCAGTGTTTTTTTTTTAATTTGTTCATTTAAAAAAAATATATTATAGAAACTAATTTAATTCCTTACATATAATTTTTATTTCCTAACTTTAAATACTGAATAAAATTCCCAGAGCTGTAATCGTGCAGATTCCGGTGTACGTGATGAAGAAGTTGCTCAAAACAATCGTTCTGTCGTTTTCGCAACACCCAGCTCAGAAGCTTCATCGAATATGGAAATGCCCGATGCAGGTAAGGAAAAAATACCTTCGACTGAATTTGTGAATTCTGTTGCGATCATGAATGAAGTACGAATCAATGATTTATTGGAAATATGATTACAGCTGCGTTATGCGAAGCTCCGTCGAAGTGTGAAATGCAAGATGAAGTAAATGAACAACATAATTTATCAGATGGAGAAGTCAATCAACCTGTGCAAGCGACAACGTTTTCGATGGAAATGTTGAAAGACCACCTTAAGACCACATACTTACCGAGGCTTTGGGCTTGGAATGTGGAAACTTCATCGGTCGTCTTTATCAATTTCAATAGAGCTGACTACTCCGTCAGGGCACAAGTGATCATTTCATCTGATCTTTCGGTCAAAGTAAGTGTGGAAAGAAATGTAAATGAAATGTGAAGGATGATATCTTGAGTTGTAACATTTGTTGTCCGTACTTGTGTTTGTAGATTCGGACGAGTTCTGGGCGCGTGTTGGAGGCAGAAATTCGCTTGGAATCGTATCAAGACGTCCTGATGTGGTTCAGAATTATCGAGAACCTGTCGTTTTGCACCGGAACGGGATTTGACACTGAAAAGTACGTTATTACTACTAAACGTAGCGGCAATGCAATTGCAGTTTATAAAATTTACCACTGGAATGCTATATAGTCTTATTTTTATTTATTTTGCTATATAGTCTTATTTTTATTTATTTTGCTATATAGTCTTATTTTTATTTATTTTGCTATATAGTCTTATTTTCATTTCCAGACGTGATGTCCGGTGTATTGGTCTGTTGGAAAAACACGACGAATACGTGCGGACTCCGAAAAATGCGAGATGCCTGCATTGCAGATCGCTTAGGAAGAGACTGCAGAGTAAGCCGCAAAAGAATTTTGCGCCGAAGCTTACAGCCGTTAAATCTGCTGCAAAATTAACCCGGAGGAAGTATGTTCGTTTGCGACGCAAGGTAAGACTGTTTCTCGTAACGAAATCACTATTCCTTTAAATAAATGTAATGCTGTTTTTTGAAGCAGTGCTTCACTATTGATACGTAAGAGTTATCCTCGAGAAGTTTTGATTTCTCTGCATGTTTTGACTCATCTTCTTGTGTGTGGTAAGAGTGTGGTAAAGAGTGTGGTGAAATGATTCTTTGCTTGACAGAACGAAAAGCTTCTTGCGAATGTATCAGAGCTCCGTAAGCAGTGCGCCGAAACTAAAGCTAAGTGTGTAGACGAAGCAATTTCGACACTTCCTGAAAATCAGCGGGAAGCTGTTTTGGCCTGCTTCGCAGCTTCGAAGATCGCATCAAACGGTGGGCACAGGTATACATAACCCATCAGAGTCTCTGCCACAAGGCGAGAATAATATTCTCTTTTATAAACGTTTTAAAAAATAGCCTTATCTATTTTTCTGAAGAACGACGACAATCGTTGATTATTGTATACGATGTTATCAAACGGCACACGCCATTCACCAGTTGTATAAAACTCGTCGAATTACTAAATAAGGAATAAATCATAAAAAAAAAAATATACGACACGTCCGCTTGGAGCAGCTACACTTGTTTTACTCGATGCTCCGATTTGTATAATTTCCAAAAGAAAATAAAAATACTCTAAAAACATTAAGAAGTGTACGATTTTTTGAAAAATCGAAATAGGACCTCGGAGGGTCTTTAACCCCTTTCACATGTACCAGATATAACAAATCACACATCACTACACATTTAACATTGCCTCTTATAAAACATCATTAACCGTAGACAAAACTCATTTGAAAAATGACTTTTTATTCGTAATTTTTTTTTCGAGCAGGTCTCAATCCGTGGGCACATGTATAAGCATAAGTAGCAGACGGAAAGCTAAGGATTAGTGTATATCTATATATATCAGGGATGACCGACTGCAACGCCGCCTACCAAACTCTTATTTTCCTCAATTTTCGAGCCACATGGCTAACACGCAGTGTCCACTCCTTAGCTCTAGTCTCCCTTGGTCTCCCTGACGCAAACGCTCGTGGGCAAAACATCGAAAATACGTCATAATAATGGACCTAACCTCATAAATTCTATTTATTTTTGTCAAGACGCACTATCGCGATGGGAGTACCATAATACGAGATAAAAAGAACCGAGCATCACAAAAATTTGTCCGAAATAATGGCTAATCCCCTGGCGAATGTTCCGGTTTCGGAAATTCTGAAAAATCAGAGCACCTTCGAGGATGAACCAAGAAAAAAGAGCAGGGAGGATTGGAGGAAAGCGAAGGAGCTTGAGGAGGCAAGAAAGGCTGGTACAGCTCCGGCTGCTGTAGATGAGGAGGGAAAGGACATAAATCCTCACATACCGCAGTACATAAGCGCAACACCATGGTACTTCGGAGCACAGGTAAACAAGAAAAAACAGTACTGTACAACCACTCCACAGAGCTGAAGGCAAAGGGCAAGAATATTGTTTATTGATTTTTTCCTCCTATGAAACAGGGTCCGACTTTAAAGCATCAGAGGCCCCAGCCTGAGAAACAAAAGGAGTTTAGCCACCTGAACGAATGGTACAAGCGTGGAGTTGATCCTTCTCGCGTGGCCAGTAAGTATCGCAAAGGAGCTTGCGAAAATTGCGGAGCTATGACTCACAAGAGGAAGGACTGCATGGAAAGACCACGAAAGGTCGGAGCTCGTTTCACTAATAAGGCAATAGCTCCGGACGAGTACGTGCAGCCCGATTTATCGGTGGATTACGATGGCAAGAGAGACCGTTGGGCTGGTTACGATCCTGCCGAACACAGAGCTATAGTTGAAGAGTACCAGAAGATAGAGGACGCAAAAAGGCAGATGAGAGCGGACAAGCTTAATGCCGTGGAAAATGATGAACAGGACTCGGACAAGGACGAGGATAAATACGTGGATGAGGTAGACATGCCTGGAACAAAAGTGGACTCTAAACAGAGGATAACAGTGAGAAATCTCCGCATACGCGAGGATACGGCGAAGTACCTCCGAAATTTGGATCCGAACTCGGCTTACTACGATCCAAAGACGAGATCTATGCGGGATAATCCGTACGAGGGAAAAGAACAGGAGTAAGTTGCTCTGCAGTAAATTATGCATTCCGTGCGATGCTCAGATTTTCTGATCGTGTGATTTATCATTTGCAGGGTCGACTACAAGGGCGAAAACTTCATAAGATTTTCGGGCGATACTAAGGAACACGCCACCGCTCAACTGTTCGCCTGGGACGCGCACGAGAAGGGCGTCGACGTTCACTTGCTCGCTGAACCGACAAAGCTCGAGCTACTTAAGCAAGCCTACGACACAAAACGCGACGAGCTCAAGGACAAAGTACGCAGCAGCGTTATAGATCGGTACGGGGGAGATGAGCATTTGCAGACCCCCGATCCGTCGCTGTTGCTGGCACAGACCGAAAATTACGTCGAATACTCGAGATGTGGAAAGGTGAAGAAAGATTGTGTCCAGTGAGGAATTCCTCAGGTTATTCTAGATACAAGATCGTGTATTTCTTTTGTTCAGATCGTCAAAGGCCAAGAACGACAGGTCATCAGGTCGAAATACGAGGAGGACATTTATCCGAATAATCATAGCTCTGTGTGGGGATCTTATTGGTACGCGGGCCAGTGGGGATTTCGTTGCTGCCATTCTTTTGTGAAGAACTCTTACTGCACCGGCGAGGCAGGCAAACGGGCTCTCGAATCGGCGCAATCGGGCTCTGAGCATGTCTCAAGCAGCGGACAATTACCGTCCGGAGCGAGCCAAGAGCCCTCCGACGACTCGGCAAAAGCCTCACAGGCGGGCTCATCGCATCAGCGACAAGAAGTAGCGGCGTCGAGTTCTACCGAGTCGTCGAGTGACTCGTCCTCGGACGAAGAGGCCACAAGCTCGAAGACCGAGCGTAAGTCAAGCTCAAAAAAAAGAAAACGTCGAAAGCAAAAAGAGAAACGTCGAAACCAAAGGAGGAAGAACAAAAAATCGGACGTCGAGGATAACCTGAAGAAAGCATTGGCCAAAGAAACCGAGAATCAGAGAGAGGCCGAGAGGATTCTGAAGATGGACGAGCGTAAGCATCCTTACAACAGCATGTACCAGGCCAAGGAACCAACCGCCGACGAGATCGAGGCATATCAGATAAAACGGCAACGCGAGGAAGATCCAATGGCTTGAATCTCTGACGAATGACCTATGTACATTAATTTTATTTTCGTCAATGAACGAACAATAATTATCATACCCGGAACATCTCAAACTATTAATAAATAGTACAAATTTCGTTGTTCACCCAGGCTTTGATTAACATTCGAGTCCGACGGACGAAGCAGCAGCGAGGGAGTAACGGAGGTCGAGCAATCGGACGCATGCGCTTACTCTCGTTCGAATGTCACGTGACCGTTCCCCTTCCTCCCACAAAAACATTTGCACTTGTGAAGGGCTCGCAAGACTATGCACAAGCAAGCCGAGTATTCTTGGAATTTTATGATCGGCGCACTCCGTCCAACTCCGGCTGTCCGAGCTCGTCAGCGCTCGTCGACGCTATCGGTGTTGGTTTCGTCGCTGTCGCGCTATTATCGTGAGTTCGAGTGGATACGATCTATAAAGAAAACAGAAAATATAACAATAATTCATAACATCGTTAACCCAGAGGCGTAAAATTTCGCAATAACCGCGATATATTAGCGGTCATTAGCGGTGAATGAATATCAATCGAACAGTAATTCGTCGCCTCACGAGTTGACTCGCATTACCGTAGGGGTTTTGTTGGCGCGTTGCGCACCCGCAGCTTCGTCGTTCGGTCCGTAGAAGCAGCAGGTAGGACTGTAGTTATTCCTTATACGCAGCTTATTATATATAGTTTAAACCATAAAAATGGAAAATGATCGCCTCCGACAGGGTTCATCGAATTGTGAATCGAACTTTGAAGGCGATAGTTATGCGAACCGATCGCGTGTCCACCGAGCGCTGAATACACTGACGAACGATTCCCTCCAGTAAAATGTCCGTATCTACTAGGCACGACCCATTCTCAATGTTCTCGGAGTCCGGCCACCGTATCTACCTTTCGACAAAATAGACCCGCTGATGTACCGTCTCCGTTGAATCTCTGTATTAAACGATTGTGATATCTCGGCTGAGTACACGATTCTTGTCCCTCCGGATATTTGTGTTTAGTTTATAAAGACACAAAACTACAGTCGATTGTTGCGTAGCTGTTTGCATAGTCGTAGAAGTTTTTAGAACGATTTTCCTATTTAATCGTTAACGAACAAGGTAAATACCATTGCCAGAGTAGTACATTGAATTATTTCGAATACCCGAACAAATAAACGCAAGTTGCAACACGTTATGTTTTTTGAAGAAGTAATCGTACGATGCGTATATTTGTAGGTTATGTTGCATTCGAAGGCACTTAGTCCATAGATTGAAGATTCATGCGGGTCAGCGAATGTATTTTTGTCCCTCAATAATTTTAATTTTCTTGCAGGCCGGCAAATTCTAAGTTGAATCGTTGTAATGTCGCTGTGGGCGAAATCACAGCAGCTGCCTCAGGAGGCGTTGCAACAAGTGCGTTCCGTTTATGGCGAACACTTTCCGATTGAAGTGAGACATTTTTTGTCGACATGGATAGAGGAAAAAATGTGGTATGTATAGACAAAAAAAAATTATGTACAATATCTTCAAGGAAGAATAAAAAATTAAGTATTTAAAAAATTACTTTGCAGGACCGACGTGGAGCCGGATAATCCTCAGTACGAACAGTACATATCGAATCTTGTCGGATCACTCATTCAAGAACTGGAAACGAAAGCAGCCTCGCTGCACACGGAAGATTTGTTTCTTACAAAGTTGAAACTCATAGAGGCTGCAAAAACGTTTAGAGTGAGCAAACAAAGCATAATATTATGGAATACTGATATAATTTTGCATGTAAACTATGAAAATATGCCTTGTCTAACGGGATAGTGGACGGACGAAATGTGTTACCACCTACAGTTATTGGCACTGTTGAAACTCTTCACAAACAAACTGCACTCTGATAAGTTTATGTACATATTTTTTTTAATGAGATTATTTTAATTCGTATTTTGTTTTTATGAAAATTAACTGGACATTACTTGAACTCCGGGCACTTGTTTGGTACTGCAAGTATGTACTTGAAGTATTCAATTAATTTTTATTGCTTCGATTACTTTTTTTTTTACTATTTGAAGTATTGAGTATAGGTACCTTTCGAGTCCATCCTTACGTATACTTGATGAATAGCATGACATACTCCCAGACAGAAAATACTCCATACTTTGATATGTACTTTACGTATTTGAGGTATTTGCGGAGTTTTGATAATAATAATAATAACAACAATCGAGTAATAATTATATATTTATATTGGTGCAGCATCGATACACCCAAAATCCAGGCACACTGTTCAGAATAATAAGGCACTGTCTTGGAACGGAAATGAAACTGGTCGCCCAGGTGGAGAACCTCGGAGGTGCATTGATGAGCATGGCGCATGGAAGGGTGGGTCTCATGGTCGGCGACGCGGTAGCGGAGATAGCTCAGCAGGTAGAGGGATTGAAACGCAGAACTCAGGAGACTGGCGAAGATCTGCGGAAAATGGAGCAAGAACAGGAGGCGTTTGCGATAAGCTATCACGAGTGTACGAAATTGAACGCGCATCTTCAGCATCTCGCGACTCAGACTCAGAGCCAACAGAGTCTCGACGCGGAGAAGAAAATACGCCGGTATGAAGGAATCGAGTTAGCGTCAATCCGCACGAGGGTAACAAAAATATATTATGAATTTCTTTTACAGACAAAAGGAACAGCAGGAACAACTGCTGAATCACAAAATTGCGAGCCTGATGCAGCTGAGGTTGACGCTCGCCGACAAATTGAAGGACACGATCGCGAGACTCAATAGTCTGCAGTCGAGAGTTCTGGACGACGAGTTGATAAGATGGAAAAGGGATCAACAGCTCGCTGGGAACGGCGCGCCGTTCAACAGCAATCTGGACTCGATTCAAGAATGGTGCGAGAGCCTCGCTGAATTGATATGGTTGAATCGCCAGCAAATTAAGGAGGCCGAGCGTTTGAAGCAAAAACTCGCGCTTGATCCGCCGGGCGTCCAGGATATCCTCCCGACACTCAATTCCCAAATCACACAGCTACTCAGTTCCCTGGTAACGAGTACATTTATCATCGAGAAACAACCGCCGCAAGTTATGAAAACCAATACCCGCTTTACGAGCACAGTTCGATTGCTCGTCGGCGGTAAGCTGAACGTTCACATGACACCGCCGCAGGTCAAGGTCAGCATAATAAGCGAATCCCAAGCAAATGCGCTTCTTAAGAGCGACAAGATGGCCAAAAGCGGCGAGGTGAGCGGCGAAATTCTCAATAACACCGGCACAATGGAGTATCATCAGGCAACGAGACAGTTGTCGGTGAGCTTTCGAAATATGCAACTGAAGAAAATCAAGAGGGCCGAAAAGAAAGGCACCGAGTCGGTCATGGATGAAAAGTTTTCCCTGCTGTTTCAATCCCAATTCAACGTCGGCGGTGGCGAGCTGGTGTTTCAAGTGTGGACACTCAGCTTGCCGGTCGTGGTAATCGTTCACGGAAATCAGGAACCCCACGCTTGGGCCACCGTTACGTGGGACAACGCGTTTGCCGAACCTGGCAGAGTACCGTTCGCGGTTCCCGACAAAGTCCCGTGGGCCCAGGTTGCCGAAGCTCTGAACGTTAAATTCAGATCGGCGACCGGGCGCGCCCTCCTGGAGGACAATCTTCGATTTCTTGCGGAGAAGGCATTCAGAGGCGGAATCGGGTGTATCGGCGGTGTGCCTTCAGGAAATCCTAGCGCTCCTGTACCATCCGTCGGTCCGAACGCACCCGATCAAAATTACTCTAACCTCTTGCTTAGCTGGGCACAGTTCTGCAAGGAACCTCTGCCAGAGAGAAACTTCACATTCTGGGAATGGTTCTACGCTGTTATGAAACTCACCCGCGAACATCTTCGGGGACCTTGGATCGACGGGTACATTCTCGGTTTCGTCCGAAAGAAGCAGGCCGAGGAAATGTTGGCAAGTTACGCATCGGGTACCTTCCTCATGCGTTTCTCCGACTCGGAGCTCGGAGGGGTCACCATTGCATGGGTTGGAGGTTTGTATTATTTACCGATCGACAATTGTATACCTCATACAGATCAATAACGGTTCGTCATGTCTCCGAAAAACTCTGTAATGTTTCTCCGTTTCCAGATCAAACCGAAGTTTTTATGCTCCAGCCATTCACAAGCAAAGATTTCGCAATTCGAAGCTTGGCCGATCGAGTCTCGGACCTTCAGCACCTCTTATACCTGTATCCAGATTTGTCTAAAGATCAGGCATTCTCCAAGTACTACACACCTTTCACAGGTCGGCTTTGGAAAAGTTTCTTCATCGTCGTGATAGATTGTCTTCATTTTGATCGATAAATAACACATTTCTGTAATACAGAGAGTCAACCGACGTCTAACAATGGATACGTCAAGCCGCTGCTGGTCACGCATGTGCCAGGCTGGGGTGGACCAGGCGTAGGCGGCCAGACTCCAGCGCATTCGTCTGTCGTCGGTGTTGGGAGCAGTGGCCAGGGCGGACCCGGAGGCAGTTACCCAGCGACCCCGTCGACCATGTTCCAAGCTCACAGCCCCGATCCTTCTGTCACGCGAGACACACCATCAGTCGCTTCCAGGTCAGTTCCTTGGATGTGTAATCAATAAAGGGAGATTTTGTCCGTCCTCTTCTTCTCAGTGCGTGTCAATAGAGCTCTTCCTTTTTACACGAAGGGACGTTGCCCAGTGGAAAATCGTTTGTAGACGTTAGGAGTGGACGGCAATATAATTTTTGTCCATCTCGCAAAGTGCATTCGAGCAAATACTCCATCAGTATTCCATTATTTCCAATTCGATATTTTCGTAAGGATAAAGGCATTTTTTGTCACTCGGTCGACAATGTGAAGAACAATAATCTCTACCAATTCATATTATACTGCTTCCCTTATTGGGTCTCTTATTAGCTGTTTAGATATATTTTCTTTTTTTTAAGTATATATATATACATAATTTGTTATTAATTATGGGCACTGCGTACCATGTGAAAAGCTTAGAGTATTGGGATGCTTCTTGAACATTCAAAATGTACTTGCGGCATCGTTTAAATTGCTAAATGTCGTTTACGTGTCCCAAATACACATAGTCCAGCACTCTGCCCGAATCTCAGGTCGGGTGAATGAACAAAAAAAAGAAAGTTTAGATTCAAGTTTTGAATCCAACACGCTGTAAGATGCAGGAATAGGAGCAGTGGGAACTGCGAGAGTTGATTTTGTTGTGAAGTTGATATTACGGTATGTCGACGATACAGGAACTTCATAACGTTAAATGATATAATACATGCGTACATATGCGCATACTTGGGATGGCAGAGGTCTGGAGCAAGCCGGTACAACGACACACGAGAAAGCGATAAAGATTTTTTTTTATTATTTTTTTTATTACTTACGTTACAGAATGCAACTCCAATCTGTGATCTTTGCACATTAATGAACTGGCAATCGTAAATAGCGCCAACGAAAGCAGGGGCAGAGTGCTACAATATTTAATGTATAAATTTAACACAGACCCTTTCATTTATTACAAATAATCGAGCGATTTGATTGTTGTACTAACTGCTGTAATAGACGCACATCTCGAGAGATAATACGGTAGTTTATGTGAACGATTATCTTCTGATTCCCTAGGATTCAGTCGATCGGACATTTTGACGTTTTGTTGTATCGGCTATCCAACTGTTGTTTATCTTTGGTCTTTATTATTATTCATTTTGTCTCTTCCGTTTATTGAGCGTCTATTTACTCAACACAGAGTTGAATAATTTGCGTGCACCGACATGTTGTTTATCGCTGTTTCTTTTTTCTGTCTGTCTTTCGAGGATTGCCAGTGATTGGAGTTGTGTTTTGTTTCTGTGGTAGTTACGCTCCGGGTCTCGGCCAAGGCACAGGGGTTGGCCGGCCGAGCGCTGATATGGACTACGTGGAATTGATGGCCCAAGGCGAGCTACCCTCGATCGATGAAAATCTCAACCTGGATCAACTCAATGGCTTCCCCTTTTCCGATTTTATGCAGACATACAACACCAAACCGCAATAGGTATGTCGCTCTCTAACGATCCTGCGTCGTCATCACTTGATAAGTCGATGATGCTCCCATGAACAAAAAAAAAACAAAAACAGAAAAAGAAGAAAGTAAGAAAATGTTTGTTCTTGTTCCATTCATGATTGAGATATTTAGCCGTGGATAGCCGACTTGTGATCCTCCGTTAGTTATTGTTGTTGTTATTGTTATTGTTAAAGACTAAGGATTATGTGAACGAACGAGAAAGGCCCGAGTTAAAAAAAAGCCTAAAACAGAAATGAAATAATGGAGATTCATCAGATCGCAATTAACCGACCAGCTTAGGTACTTTCTTCGGCTCGGTGCCTCATTGATTTTATTGACTTTTAACGATCGAGCTTTTTCATGCGCGCGTGTGGGCGAGTACGATTAATTAAGAATCACTCATAGCGTATCGAAGGAAAATACACCTTAAGCCAATAACGAAATAGTACATGGGCAAGAGGATAAAAACGAATTTGTGTCCCTTTGAAGGATACACTTGATTCGAGATACCAATCGTTCAAAGACACTCCCGAAGTCCCTCGTTTGGTGGATGCACTTTTAAAATAAAGAATAAAATGAAAATAATATGTTTTAGTCATTGCAATAGACCGATCAATCAATCTGTACGAATAATATTTGACTGCCGCTGTTACGTTTTACATTTGAGCCTCTATACATAATTTATTTCGTGACCGCGGTGTGTGGGGTTTTTTTCCTGGCGGTTATTTTCACCATACTAGTAGAGTCGAAAGCAAAGATTAAAAGGTCTTGCGTATTTTAAATATCGTCGAGATTGTATTAATATTAATAGTTTATAAAGCGATCATCGAGGCAAGGTTTATAATAGTGCAATCAAATGAAAATATATATATTAAGAGTATCTTCTATTGGGAGAATGGCTATGTACGATTTGCACGAATGTTAAATCGACTTTTGTTGTCGATCTAAACATGAAATTAGTTCGTAGCGAAAAACTTGTGCGATGACGTTACTGTTTCGATTTAAGAAATCATTATACATAGTGTAATGACGACGATCATGTGCCTTATAACTTCGTTCTTCGGAATAGCTCACTTATTATGCATGCCGGCTCGTGGCACGACTTACTCGGTTTATTCATTTAATTTCTCAAGCAGTCGATTCTTCAATTTGGCGGTCCGACGGTTTTTTTTATTGTAATAAAGTTTGCGATCCATTGGACGATGCGGCACAGTACAAGGAAACTTAACGCCTTCTCTCTGTCCCCCCTTTGCTCTACCTCGGCGTTTCTTCTCAGTTTACACAGATCGCCGCGGCGACGAAAGTGCGTTTTCATTAACATTAACTATTGCCATTGCTAACGAGATTTATCATTCTATTTTGATAAATTTTAAACGACAAGAGCATATCCAATGTACTTTACCGGCCTACGTGAGTTAATTTAGAGTTTTCCCTGCGCAACGTCACAACGCTATGCACATTCTCATGTCCTTTTTTATACTTATATAATTACGCATACGACACACTTAGCCGCATGGTCAGCTTATATCCGTTAATACTATCTATTGATCATTTTAACAGACAAGATTAGAGTTTATTTCATCATTGGGAAGGAAATGAAAATATGAAATAAGTGAGAACAAAGTAAATATTGTATACTTTTGATAATATTATTGTAATGGTATATATATATAGATATATATTAAAGAACTGTGCATTAATTATCGATATTCTATGAATGTAATGTGAGAACACAAAGCACACTACACACACATGTATCTACGTGTTAAACAAATTTCAGATCTACAAAAATATAATCGATAGAAATGATGGAGACGCGGAGCTATCTTATCGCACTCGGTATATTGTATCGGTAATGAATGTGGCTCACCGGACACAGAGAAAGCATGTAAAGGCGAGATTAATTTTTTATTTTTTATAAAAAAAAAACATCTATTGTTCTCACCGTTATTTCTGGGCGACGGTGATACTTTACTCGCGGCATGCAGATGGCGACTCCTCGGGACAATTGTCAATCGCTGTCGCGACACGGCATTTCCGTGGAGATTCCCCAGATTCGCACTCGTCGATGTAATAACCCGGCGCCGGAAAGCTCATGTGATAATTTGTATCAGTCGCCATACGATCTTTAGGCGGTTCGTATTGGGTCTTCTTTATCCATGGCAAAGTCGGCCTTATCACGGTGCCCCACGATTGGTACGAAAGCTTATTTATAGTATCCGATTCGATCTTCGAGGTTGGCCTGAAAATCGACGAGGAAACATCTGGATCTTTCAGAAGTGCTTTCCTTTTGGCTATTGTCGTCATTGTAACGTGATGCGCATGCGTGAGCTCATTTTTTGGTACGCTTTCTTACCTAAAAATGACTCGTTATTATAATAAATAAAAGCGCAGAATCGAAAAGACTCCGGGTTAACGACGAGTGCTGTAAGCTTGTTTTTCGACGTTTTCGTGCTAATTGATCTAACCTGTCGTATCGGGCCTCGGGCTTGAAACTCGCCACCGGTGCGACCCGGCCGGGATTCATGTACGAGAGAGCAGCTGTTGTGTTTCCTTCCAACGGAGCATCGTGCGAGCTACTTATATTGTTGCATGGGATTATAATGTCTGGACGTGGCACCATCTTTGCAACAAAATCGTGACGGTTCGTCGTTTCCGACTGCATCGGACCGTCCGCCATTGTTCTTTTCATACGCGGACGTATCGGTGCGCGTTTTTCCGTCATCACCGGTTGATAGCTCAGCTATTGTTGGTACTACTGTTATTACTTCTGTTAGTCGTTATCTTTAATCGAACGCCGAAATCTAAGGTGTTCCTCGATCGGACTATGCAATTCATGTTTTTATCAAGGCTACAACGACGATAGCGATAACCTACTTTGTTTGTCGTGTCGCAAGCCATTCTGTCGTTGGACAAAGCTATGTTGTTTGAGGGTACGACGGGAGCGATAATTTCAGTTTCGCACGGTAAGAAGCTCTCGCTATAGACTGTTTTGCCCATAAATTCGTCGGTACTCGGCAATATGTTTGCCGGCCGAGGTACGATCGGCTTTTCCTTCACAGGCAAGATCGGCGTGTCCATGTAGCTCTTCGAGTAGGTTGTGTGAGAATCCATTGCCGACACTGGCGGCCTAATCGGAGATGGAGAGACAACGCATTACTCCTTAACACGATCTTTCATGCAGTTACCCACATAGTAGGGAAATATTTTTAAAAAGTTGAGAAAATCTTTCTTTTTTTAAGGTTTGAAAAATGTTTTGATGAAATATTTTTTTCTTATTTTTGCTCAAAGATGTTGCATTGAAATGTTTCTGGAAAGTTTTTTTTAATGTTTAAGCGAAATTTTGCAGATTGCACCAGCGGTTCAATGTGAATATGCACAACCTCATAAGCACGAAAACAATCGTAGAAATATTACAGTGAAACATGAAATTAAAAATGTCCTCGAAAGATAAGCGCCATACAAAGTTGCTTGTCTATCAGAGCTTTCCAAATTTTTAATACCATATTTCACATGTATCGAAAGATGTATATATGATCCTGAAACATTTAAGGAATCTTTGAGAGGAAAATTTTGATAGCATACTTCAAAACATTTACTTTGATATATATCAAAAAGATTCCATATGCTTCGAAAGATTCAAAATATTTTCAAAATGATTAAAAAATATTGCGTGTTATATATATATATGTATTGTTAACATTATAGAAATGATGAGACGCTACTTATAGAGGGATTTCTTCGCCCAAGGATAAGTCTCTTTTCGAGCTACTCGAAACGGTTGATAGCTTAATTTTTGGGTAGTTTCTTTGGCAACGGGTATGCCGGACGGGCAATACTTGGCCATAGGCTTGAAACTCTCTGTGGGCTGGACTCGACCGGGATTCAAGTATGAGAGACCGGCAGTAGTTGCTGCGTCCAGGAGAGCCGAACTGGTACGTATGTTTCCGCAGGGTAAGATAACCTGAGGCCTCTCGGCTGTCTTTGCCGAATAATCGTGTCGTGCAGTCGTCGTACACTGCATAGAACCGCGGGCATCCAGCGTCGATCTGTTTTATTGACCGTTACGCTAGGTTATGATTCATGGGCATCGAGATAAAATCAAAACGTATCGAGAGGAACGTGCCTTCTGCAGGGCACTATGGCTTTAGCTTTGACTACATTCCACACGGGTTGATAGCTCAGTCTGTTCGTCGTTCCGTCTTCGAATTTCCCTTTGGTCGAGTCGAGGGATTGCGTGGGACGAAACGCAGTAGCCCGCTCGAAGCGCCCTTGATCTGTGCTCAAGTAGGATAGATGGTACGTCGTATCCGCCTCGAGTGGCTTCGTCGGTGGACAATAGATTCTCTCCGGAGCATAAGACTCTACACGAGCCGGTTGCACATATCTTCTCGTACACTGAATATATGAATATGATATACGCACACTTATATATAACATCGATGTATATACGAATATAACATACGAAGTACAGTACGATACGAGTGCGATAAAACGTTTTTCTAACCAGGACGAATTGCAGTGACACTGGTTAAGACAAACTCTTTCGCACGAGTATTATACTTCACAATTTGTGAAAATGGGAGTTTTCAGCATGCCAAACATGCGTGAAACTGCCATTCTCGAAAAGCGCGAAATAAATATCACTTTTTTGCCAAATGCAGGACACGTCATAGGCCGCGGCTGCGGCTTTCGTTTCTCACAAACTTCGACGACTTCCATTATAAGTTATTTTATCGATGAGCAGTTCAATCGGCATCGGCCGATCTGATGGCGAATAAATCTCAATTATAATATATATAGTAGAAGAAAAGGAAATAAGTTTTCCTATGTTAAATGAGATTTAAAAAAAACGTGTCACTGTGTCCCCCCGAAGCCCCGAGTCCCTTCCGTAACGAATGTAGCACAGTCTTTCTTTTTCCGTGCGTTCCTTAATTCAAGCGAAGAAATCTATTTCCCGTATGACGTCACGTCATTTCCGTTATCGGAAGTGACATATTTTTGGTGATGACACTTTACGATCGACGATTCGGTCGCTAAATCGTTGATCAATATTATTTCCTATTCTAAATTCAGAAAAAATCTCAGAGCCATACGTGTTTTCAACGTGACATATATTTACTGTATACAATATTATTATACGAATATTTATACCCCAATTAAAGATTCTATTTAGGAAATAAAGCAATTTCTAACGTTAAATGAATCGAATGTTCGATTGCATCGGGAGGCGGCGGAGGAGGACAATAATAGAGGGGAAAAAAAATGGTCGAGAGGTGGGACGTGTTTCTCAAAAGCATCGATAAAAGTATAGAGAGAATGTAAAGATAAGAGAATCGTGATGTTTCGTTCTCAACACCATGAAAAGAAAGGACTTTTGTTCTGGAAGCGCTGAGTAAAGGTGTCGGAAAAGGAAAACAGCTTGGGCGCTCCGTTTCCTTTGGCTCTGAAACATAAGCGCAAATAATCGGTAAGTAGAGAAGATCAATAAACGAGAAGAGGAGTATGTAAAGTCATACACACTTCTCAACAATGACAGCAGGCATTTGGACGAGTTGTACAGGACTCTTGGCGTCCTTCAATGCCTGTTGAAGATTCAATATTTGTCCTCTCATAACGCTCATTTGTCTGTCGAAATGGTGACGATCGAAACCCTTGTCTTGCTGCAAAAATATTGCAAATTGAAAATTAGCATTAGAAAAAACATCAGCGAGCATGGATCTTGGAGAAAAATATCGTAAACTATCCGACTTACTTTGAATAATTGATATAAATCATCACAGAGATCTTGTACAAAGTTTTGATCGGAGAGCTGAGGTAAAACGAGTTCCCTCGTCGTCTCACTGAATGGCAATTTAGCTTGACTCAACCAAGCCCAATGGTAGGGATACGCGCGCCACGAATCCGGATGCTTAAACGGAAACGCCAAGCCGTTGTCTATCGCTGCGATCTTAACTTCACTGGATTCGGGCGAGCTTTTCGTCAGACTAGGATCGTACTTGATGAGCCAATTGTCGTTACCTGTGGAAAAAATGCGAATATAATTATCGTGTATATGTTACGCATATACACTTATCATTTTTTTTTGCAAGATAAGTACCGCGATCCGTATTTCTGATAATGTAATCGAGTATGACGAGCCGCTCGAAGTACAGCTGAAAATTTCTCGACAATCGTGCCGGCAATGGATCGCTCTCCCATCTTCGCAGCCAATAGTCCGCGTCCTTATAATTGTCCATAAAAACTTGAAAGGAGCCAACTTTCGGTGGCAAGCCGATGCGTTTGAATTGACAACCGACGGTCGGAAACTGATCCATTATCGCTTGCTTCATACGAGCTTTTTGCCGATCTATGCGCGGATAGTTGAAAGTCCGACTGACGAGCCTGACGACCCGCGTGTTCGGCACTACACCCAGACCCAGCTTTCGATCCACTAAGCTAGCTCCAGCCTCGCTGAGGTATCCCTGATTCGGTATCAAACAACTTCTTCCAAAACAGCATGGACAACAGAGCTTGTGCATCCATTTGGTCCATTTCGGATTCAGCCTTCCGTAAGGCTCTTCATCCTTTGGCTTGAATACACCTATTACTTTCTGGATAACAAAACAATAAAGATAATAAGATAAGCAAATAGAATCGTTGTTTGTTCTATTTTTTTTTTCTTCAGAGTTTAGTTTTACAACTCACACCAGCGGAATTTTTCACAAAGTAACTGCCGCTCGATCCCTGATAGATCCTTTCTGGATAAATTCCATTGTCTATAGCCAGTTCAGCCTGCCAAACTAGCTCAGAAAATTGTGGATCATCTGTATAAAATAAAAGTTATTAATCACACGTTTTAACATAATCCATAATTCGAGTAGTCAAAGTTTTCTTTTCCTTAATTGTACCGACCTGCGAAGCGATTGAATGCAACATCCAATTCGAGTCTGCCGAGGAGAGGCTGACTCTCCCGGTCTATGCCTGGTGAATCAATGGTTGTGCTCTGATCGTTGCCCGAACTTGGAACAAACTCCACGTCTGGTAGTAGCTCAGACGATTCTTCGTTGGACGGTACGGCTGTTGGCTTAGAACCGATTGACAGATCCACCAGAGCATCAGTATCGACTAGAGCGGCAGCGTTCGTGCTGTTCTGACTGTGATACTCGCGATAAGGCACATGCAGTTGCCGCTGTTCTGAGTCGCTCATCACAGCAAAAATCGCTCAGCTAATCGGTTATCAGCCGATCACCCAAAGCCCGCACTTTCTCGGCCCCGTGACGTTGCCCGATTTTTATGCTTTAAAAATACTCTCAGTTCGATTCCCTATCGTACGGTGTAAACCCTTGCATGCGATCTCGGCATTCCTGCACCACCTGTCAATGACGCATGAGACGAGAGATTCGAGGCTCTTAGCGTTCTCTCCGCGCTCGGTCGAACGTTCAGCTGGCGCGGCTGACTGTGTTGCCTCGTCAGCTAAGATCCACTCGCGGCATCGAATCAACCGATAAAATTATTATCTCATCGTATTTTCTGGCTACCATGCATATCACGGATCATTCGTCGCTGACTCGTTTGCTCGGCCTCGCTCCAACTTCCGATAGATTAATCATCAAAATGACATTTTTTGTTGTTAATTTTTTTTTTTACAAATTTTTAAAAAAATTTGTATCTCTCTCGTGTAAACTCACCACCGATGACTTATTAACCACAAACGTGCCCCGTCAGCCTGTCTCCCCTTCCGCGCCGACTAAATACACTTAGTGCGTAGACACGACTACGCACACAAATTTTGTGTCCCGACAGCGACGCACTACTTAACTTGATCGTCAGCGTCAACAGCGCCGCGATGGCGGCATTGAGAAAGTTCAAACGATCAGCGGAGTACAACAGCTGATCGGACTGCCGTCATTCGTCGAGAATCGCACGGATATAACCACGGGAAGGAGGTAACGCTCCTATGGTTACTGGTAGAAAGTGTGCGTAATATCACTACTTGTCTTTTCCAAGTCCACACTTTGATAATCTGATGATCTTCGTCTCTACTGATAATCGAACGTCATGTATTCAGTACAAATAGTCGTACCGAGTATCTAGATTAACTCTCGCTAAATGTATCGACGAATGTATACGTACGGGCAATGGTCCGGCGGCTTCCGGTGAGGGGTGAATTTCGTCGACACAGTCGCGTATCCGCCAAGCGTGGAAAACGCTCAGTTCGAGTTCGTAATCGCGCGTGATAACATCTGCCGCGGAGTCTCCGTCGGGTCCCCGTTCGATCCTCTTTGGAAGGCTGCAATTAATTGTATTATTAGTATTATTATTATTTATTTGTAACTCACGACGCCGCTACACTTTTAACGTACAACACATCGGTGCATTGACTGTGCATCTTAAACAACAAACACACACACACACAGACGCAGATATGTGTAAAACGTTTTACGTTATTCCCGTGCACGCCGCGTAGTGCAGTTCCAATTTTTAAACGCTATAATATGTATTATTGTCTTAATAATTTTGTACGATTGATCGTTCGGATATTTGTTGATCAGTCGCGTCTGAGTAAAGTCTTGTGAATATTTATATACTTTCGTTGATAATTGTAAATAAATTAAATTACATTTACGAGCGCCGTGTGACGCGTGAGACGAGGCAATAATGTTTTTGGTGTGTGTAACTGTCGGTCTCGTGATACTGGCCTCGAAGTACCGTACAAACGTGGTTCGCAGCGTCAAAAAATTCTGTCACAATATCACAAATGGGAACAACACTTGTCCGCCTCGTTGTCCCAACACCAATAAAGAATTCGCCCTGGACAAGGTTATTCTGGCGGACTCGCCGGAGACGTGCGATTACGCCGTTAAACGTATTCGCTGGTAAAGCTCGTACACTGTTCACTGATTAGCTTAGTCTTCATCGCTGTGGGATATGTATCGTATTTTCGAAAAGCAAAATGTGTTCGGACAGCCGGGTAATCGTGTTTTTGCTAGGGCATTACTGTATATTGTTTCTCAGTATCTTCTAAACCGCTTGTATCATAGCGTCGAACCTAATACGATTCTACACGAGCGACTGTCCGGACGAGTGTTGATAATTTTTTTTCACTCTCTGTAGGCCGTTTGGTCAACAGTGGTTCTGAGATAACAGGAAAAAAGAAATAGAGAGTTCAAGGTAGTCCTCGCAAATAGTTTCGGAGAAATGAGGGGGAAATCGGAGACTCTTCTACATGATATAAACATCTGAAAAAAAAATCAAGCATATCTAAGATGCTAAAAATATTGATTTCGTATGATAATAATACCTCAAAAATGTTATCGACAAATTGATGAAAAAAACAAATCTTCAACAAATCACTCTATGCATTTGTACATAGGAAAAATGTGTAGAATGTCTACAAATTGAACGTAAATTTTAAACATGGACAAAAATGCATACGTATTTAGAAAAATCAACTAATATCTTTCATAAAATACAAAGTCAAGTTCTCGAGAGATTCATTGAACAATTTCACTTTTCATCAATCTGTTAATAACACATTGGAATTATAATTATGGAAAATTGATATTTTCAGTATCTTTAATATATTTAATTTTTTGAAAACATTTTTATACCATCGAGAAGTGTTTCCAGTTCTTTATCATTTCTTTGAAACTTATGCGAAGTAAACTCTATTCGCAAGGTGTACCTTAAGTCCAATGAAATTTTTTTTTTTTTCAGCGACTTGTCCGACGGTGTATTGGGATTTGATTGTGAGTGGGTCAACGAAGGTGCCGTCGCTCTTGTGCAACTGGCGACTTTCAACGGTGTTTGCGCCCTTTTTCGTATCGGAAAAATAGGACACGTTCCCGCCAAGCTTAAGGTTAAAATTTACCCGATCCAAGGTGCGTGGGCAACGAAATAAAAATATGGTTTTGAACTATTTTTATTTTTCAGGAGTTACTCTCGAACGAGTATATACTCAAGGTCGGCGTAGCGCCGTACGAAGATGGTCGAAAACTCACCAACGACTACGGCTGCCGGGTCTATGGAACGGTGGATTTGCGAACGTTGGCCAATCGCTTCGGAGTTCCGAGTCGCAAAAGCCTGGCTGCCATGACTATGGAATATCTTGGTACTGAGATGGATAAAATTTTGGAGGTCAGATGCGGCGACTGGAACGCCGACATTCTCACCGAGGAACAGAGAGCATATGCCGCATACGATGCGATCGCCTCTGTTCTTATTTATCACGAGGTAGAAAAAACTTCTGACACCCCTCGAGACATCTGCATAATATAAAATTACATTTTTGGAAGTCTTTGTTAATGCAACTTCTTTAGAAAAAAAAAAAAAAACAATTTTTCCCTTGCAGAATTTCATTCTTCAAGTGAACCTTCGTGAGCAAAGTTTGTGCGATGCATAACGAAGCCTTTATAATTTTATGAAATGTAGTCTCATGCAGATATCTTTAGAGTTGCAACACCCGTACAGAGTAATATTGAAAAGAAGCAAAACATTACTTATGAGTTTTTTATCTACAATATTTTCCGGAAAGATCCAACGGAGGGCCAGGGAGAACCGTTCGATTTGGAAAAATTTTATGATTTATATAAAAAGTGTGTGGCGGAAAGGGGATGGAAAGAGACAAGATGAATTGCCCGATGGAATAATGGATACGAGGTAGATACCGGTAGTAATCGAGCGTTTGATCTTGCGGCGAACATCGAATTTTAACATTTAAAAAACTGATGTTTTGTATTGCAGGTACAAGGAACCATCGGAAAAATTTGAGAAAAACAGTAATAGCAGGCCGTGCCGAGGGATCGAAAAAATGAAGATAGCTGCCCGAAAAAGTAGCGCAGCCACGAGGAAAGAACCGTTGTATCATAATTGTTATTTGGAGGCCCCCGACGGAGAGACATTGTGCACGTGTGATCGTAAAAAAGCCGAATGGTACGTTGCGAAAGGACTCGGAGCGGTTGTCACCGAACAGCCCTTTACCGTGAGACTCAATTTCGAACCGTCCGGCCGTGCTTTTGGTCAGGTCGGCCAGTACTATACCCAAGTTAAGATAAATCAATGCGTCGTTTGCGGATCAACCGAAAATTTTATAAAGAAGAACGTTGTTCCGCGAGAGTATCGCAAATATTTTCCACGTAAGCTTGCCGCACATTTTCAAGACTTCCGAGGAGACATAGGTGAATGTTGATTGAATCATTTTTATTTTTCTTTTACGTTGTTGCCAGTGGTGATGAAGGCCCACCAGTCGCACGATGTATTACTGCTGTGTCCGATCTGCCACGAGACTAGCAATCGTTACGATCTCGAACTGAGAAGAGAATTGGCGGACAGGTGTGACGCGCCGCTGACGAGATCGGCTACGTCGAACGACGAAAGACTCGTTTGTCCAGCGGACGGATTACCGGACCGACATCCGCGGGAATGGACGGCGTTTATCTCCGCTGCAAAAGCTCTGAGGGAAGGATCTTCGATACCTCCCCAGCGTCGCAGTCAACTAGAGTCACAGATTCTCGAATTCACGGGTCATCGAAAAATTACACCGGAATTACCGAATTTATTGTACGAACAGTTCAAAAATCAACCTCGCGCCATCGTTTCGTCATCTCCCTTGCAAGGGAAATGTCTGCCGCATGGCATGAAGGTAGGTAAAGGAGAATTCATCCGGAGTATGAATGGGTTTTGAAATAGAGTAACATGTTTCTCTACTCTTTTCTCAGGTTGTACGTTATTTCGAAAATCAAGAAGGCGGGCTAGTGATGCTGGAGAGAATATGGCGGGAACACTTTCTCCGTAACATGAAGCCCCACTTTCTCCCAAAATTGTGGTCAGTGTCGCATAATCAAGAGAGACTTGTGATACGCCAAACTCAGAGTAGAATCGAACCGCAAGATGCCAAACTCGCTGGTTTGATCGATTAGACCGAGCAGTTCGTCGTCAAAATTATTCAAGGGACTCGTCGAAGAGCGAGAGCTCGCATGAACAAGACTTAATGGCCTGTACCTGTTGACCAATAAAATTTATCTTTTGACATAAATTTGTGTTTTTTTTTTTTCGATACAGCAACTAATGCGCATCATGGATATTTTTCCTACAGAACAATCCAAACAAAAACTTACTGCTCAGGCTCTGCTGTATACAAGCATAGGAAAATATACTATGTTAGCACGATTCAGATATCTGTTTGCAGGTGATGACATTGTGAGGACACAGTGTCTTAAATCCAAAAGCCTCCCGTACTGTTCAAACACAGTATGGAAACCTGCTTAATCTAGTTGTGAAACTGCAGAGTCAACTTGTACTGTGCCAGAACCGACTGGCATCGTAACGCTGTGCCGTCACAACATCGTCATCAAAGCACTGCTCATTTGAATTATGCCAGCATGGTATGTCGGTTATTACGGCATCCTTTTTGTTCTACATTCCCGTCCTACAAAAAGCAAGATAGATTAAAAAATATATCTAAACTCAAACAACAAGTTAAGCACTCTGTCATGGGTATTTCATATTTAATTCTATATAGAGGACATTGTACAATGGTGCCATTTTATATACAGATAGTCACTTAATTGTTATTGATTTACTAGACTGTCGGATGAATACTATGTTTCTCCGGTTTTTTCCGTTCTCGATGCAGTGCCGTTGTGAGGCGGCAGACTTTCGTTGAGATTTTCGAGTTCTCGATCGATGCGCTCCTTGGCCCGTACGACCTTCGACTGCAGATAGAAAGAGCCGCCTTTCGATCTGTCGTTAGCATCCATGAGATACTTGTAGTTCCTCTCGATGAGCTCCTTCTGATCGGGCTTCTCGGCATTGAGTATACGCAGGGCTTCCTCCAAGGACAGGCCGGTCTTCGCATTGGTAGCGGCACGCTGAGCACCTTGAGCTCCACCGCCCGCCCGTCGAGCTGCCTCCTGACTCGCCGCGATCTCCTGTTTTAGAGCTCGGGCGAAAGCTCTTCCGATAACCTGCGTACCGAGCAAGATTATCTGCGCCAAATATTTGGCCATAACCACTTCTCCGATAAACCCTTTCCTTCCACTTGCGACTCCTCCGCTTATTTGTTACTTGTCACTTTGTACTCGATATTATTTACCGAGTGTCTGTTATTCAATAACGAAAACTCTTCTTCGTAACACAACGGCACATGCGTAAGGCCCTCACGCCGCAACGAGAACGAATGCATGATGAAAAAGCAGACGAAATTATGCTAGAAGCCACGAGGGCGACACCGGGCATTGCAGAGAGCTCTCTCGTTGCGGCCTTAGTTCAAAGATGGACACAAAAAGAAACACGTTCAAGATACCCAACGAAAGCGATTTTCAGTCAATGGCTTACCGATCTTATAGGCTAAGCTTGGACCATGATAATGAGTAACGAACGACGAAAAAAACGTGCAACATAACTTAAACAGTTGACGAGACTGTTTCCAATTTTTTATATTTTCAAATAAATTACGAATATAATTTGTTAATCCCATTTGTTTTCATACAGAATGGGTTACTGGGGCCGGTAAGTTGACCGGTAAAAATAGCAGCCAATGGAACGATAACGGACGACCGCGCCAATATAAATTTCTCCCCTCCAACCTTCCGTAGCGAGACGAACGACGTGTACTTTCATTAGTTCATGTTCCTGGCTTCTTTGATTAGTTAAAAAAAAACAAGAAAAAAATCGCCAATCGAATCTACGATTTCGCAGCACGAAATTGGTGTTGAAAATACGAATGAAGTTGCCCCCACACCGCGTGAAGTCCCGCCTAGTAGGAGAAGCCTATCGATGTAACGACCGCAGAGACTCTCTGCGGTCGTAACTATCACTGAAAGTTTTGCTTCAAGCGGGCCGTAAGGAGTACGCTTCTATGAAGATCCGTATTCTTCGGTAGAAGGCGGCGTGCCACGAGTGTTCTCTCGCGCGTTTCACCGATTCAAGTTCGGCACTGGTGTACCCGTCTACACACGTAACATATATGCACACGTGCCTTTATTTTTGTCTCCATTTACGATAAGTTCATAAGCACCCGACATGCCGAAGATACGTAAAGTTAAACGCAGCAAAAAATTCAAAGTCAACATTAATCGCAAACGACTTCGTAACAAATTACGAAAAATGCCGGATATCGGATGGTGAGTTGGCCTTAACCTCTCGATTGAGAGCTCGTTGTTTATTTTCATATGTCGTTCGATTGATCGCCTTCGTCCATATCCTTTTCTTGTCTCCATCCAGCAAAGAGATTAAGGAGGCATGGGAGAAAAAAAAATCCACTCGACACAATCTGGGCGACATGGGTCTTGCTTACGATGCCAATGAGGCACTGAAAATCCCTGGTGTCACACAAGAGTTTCAACCCAACGACTGTGAAGAGGATGGGAAACCTGTGGCCATTCCATCCAAGCTTCGTGTGGCCCTCGATCTTGAGGCTGAAGCTAAATCTCCTAGGGAACGGCAGTTCCGACTGCCCAGTCAGCAAGTACAATTTCTTACCTATCTCATGGACAAGTACGGAGACGATTACAAGGCAATGACTAGAGACAAGAAGAATCATTATCAGCTAACCTGGCGTCAGATACGAGCAAAAATCAATACATTCAAGGGAGTACCGGAACAGTACGCAGAATACTTACTCAAAAAGGGCGACATTGTTTTAGATGATCCGGAAACTCTAGAACAAACCAGAAAACGAATAGCTGAAGAGAATGTCAGAAAATTCTGTGCGCCTAAGCCAAAGAAAGTGAAACCTGTAGAGACTGTAGGGTGGGTGGAAGAATCCATTGAAAACATGGACTTTGATACAAGCGATTATCTGAAAGACGTTGGCGATAAGAAAACTGATCAGGCTCAGAAAAAACTGCAGCTTTTTCCGGATGACAAGAGCGACGATCCGGAGGGTAACCGAAGCAAAACAAAACTAAAAAAATCAAGACAAGAACGAATCGTTTCGGTGCATCCGAAAATTCTGGTGGAGAAGGCAGAGGGAGACCAGAATAACGCGAAGAAACAGATAAATGGTACATCAGACAGAAAAAAAGGTATTATAATGTTGGCAAAGTCATGCTCAAGCGACAGTGATAGCGACGAAGAATTCGATGGTGATGACGAAGATGCAGAAGATTTTGTGGACTTGAAGGACGTTAGTGACGAGGAATTGTCCGATGACGACGTCCTTGATAACGGCGAATTCGTAACTGATAGCAACGAGGATAGTGATTAAGATTCGTTTTGCGCGAAATTTTTTTATTAAATGAACGGGAGTATCGATGACATAGCTCATTTATATATATATATATTTCATTAATGTATGGAGAACAGGCACGTCTCAGCGGCTCCAAATGTGTTAATATTAAGAAAAAATAAAGTGTGTATATATATATATATATATATGTATATATATAAATGCCCGAATCGGTGCTCAGTAGAAGGTAAAACATCTCAAATAAATGTTCTCATTCGCACGTTAAACCTGGTGCACATTTAGCAACACACGGCTCAGAAAATGAAAAAAAAAGAAGAAATTATGAATATTCATGATTATTACAACACTCCCAACTTCTCTCTCGATCGGTCTCTTAACTCGTAACGAAATTCGAGTTAATCTTTCGATCGTCTCCCTTGCGGTGTTAGTTCTTTGAATGAGCGGGTATTTCTTGTTTTTTAAGTGCAATCGTTCCGTATAAAAAAAAACTTAGTCCAACTCGTAATAAATTATTAGAATAGATTATTTGATAATCCTCGTAGTTGGGTGATGTTGGGATCGTTAGACCGGCATCTGGCTTTTACGACGGCACGGCGAGATTGAAGATTTTCTTTCGAACTTCCGCCACCGACTGATGGTGCCAGGCGTATTCAGCAATGCCGGCACCGAGCTCAGGTGAAGGCCGCGTCTGACAGCCGATTACTTCAACTCTGTGCTTGTGCGGTGAGATACTTCGCAGATCTAGAGCCTCCTTTACTTGCTCGGGTCTCAGCGCGTTTTGAACATCCTTTAAAAAGGTAAATTTTCAAGAGAATGAAAATCATGTTGTAATGCATACCTGGAGAGTAGAGAACTATCTTAAGAATTTTGTAGCAGGCACCTGTTTGTTGGCAACCACAAGTATAGGAACATTATCCATCCTCTGGTCTCCCAACAGCTCCTTGAGTGTCGAAACGGCCAAAGTCAGTTTGGTGGCGTCTGATGCATCGACCATGAATATCAGAAGATCCGTGTCCTGTAGGAAGTTGCTCCAGTACGTGCGAGTATCCTCGGCTCCGCCGACTACAAAATCGGTTTTTTAAACTTTCGTGCAAAAAAGTAAATAACAAACAAGATTACACATAATGATGATTTAACTCACTTTCCCAAATATTATAAGTGTAGGGACCATTCCTCAATCTATATACGGCAAAGCCGTGAGTGGAAGGAGGCGGTATCTTGTAGTAACTGCCATGTTTGTCAGCTGCTACAGCTTGATTCATTACCGACGTCTTTCCAGCTCCGTCCAAGCCCAAAAGCAGCACCCTGCGCTCATTGCTGTCGTCGATCTGAAATGTGTTATGTTGCACATGAAAAACTTAAATAGGAAAATAATTATCATAATGCCAATTATGAGCATCAAAGCGAAACCGTACGTAGACAGTGTAAACAGAGCTTCGAGGTTAAGCACGTATGGCTGATCGAACGCCGGGTCGCGTCTAGCTATTAATCGAGCTCGAGACAGCTCTACGAGGTACATCGTGAGATCCTATGAAATTTATGCAGTCTCGTTAATTATTGAACGATCGAAGGGAACGAAATGCAAAACTTGTGGAAATCATTGTGAAAATTACATGTCCGATTGCGCGCGTACGTTTGCGTTCGAGGGTTAAAAAAAAAGAATTGACTTTCGACATTGACTTTGTTGGTTTAATCGTTAAATAATGCACATGACTGACCTTTGAAACTTCCTCGAATCCTTCGTCGATCGCCTTAAATTCTCTTTTTCTCCAGTAACGATAAGCTACGTAAGCACCGACGCAAGCACAACCCATCCAGAACAAAGTTTTTCGATCGTTTCTCGTTACGTTCACGACCATTTTGCGGATTGTACTGTTTACCGCTGGTGTACTAAACTCTGTCACGGAAACGACCGCTTTCTCCGTTTGTCCGTTGAGTTGCTTCGAGACAGCCGAACTGTGTAAACTCGCGCCTTCGCAGCATGTGCAAATGACGTAAACGTGAGACACAAAACTGGCGAAGCTCGCGTTAAGCTAGGTTTCCGCGGTTCGAGCCTGCTCAGCCATTCGAAGAGCCATTGGAATTATTCTCGGACATGATAGATTCGCAGGCACTGTTTTCACTGATCCGCGAGGATTTTTAGCGTTTTCGTGCATCTATGTATAATTTTATATATACGACTAGGGGCCAAAGTTCGAACTGAAATAATTATTTCCTCACTCTTTCAACGACGTTTGGCAATTATTGTTATGTGTAGTCATTATCATTATTTGTTATTCAACATAAGTTCTCCCTAAGGGTCGATTTGAAGACGTTACTTTAAGCTTAACATCGAAGTTTGCTCCGAACTTTATTAAGTATCCAAGATCTATCTCAAGATCGAACCTCAATTTTAACGTCATTTTGCGCTTGAGTTAGATTTTAAGCCGGAACTTAAGTTCGGTTGACAGTCCGACAAAAAATGAAAAAAATATCCAAAAAAATGGTATCATGCTCCATGAATCGTCTCCCGTCAATCTTCATAATCATGTGGAAAACGATTGTTCTTGAACAATAATTCCACAGAAACGAATCCAGGAAATTCTTTTGCCAGATTACCGTTTTATGGAAGTGTAATGAAATGCAGTCACTAAGTTAATACCAATTAGGATCCAGACGTAGATTCCATACCGTAAAAGCGTTAAATTTTAATCGTACCCAGTAAGCACTTTCCATTGCAATAATATAATATGGAAGTTGCGTGTAACACAATAGTTATATGCAGTTAATGTAACTGTTACGCATCACGGTAACGTCATACTTATCTATAAAAATCGTAAAATCGTTAGATTCCATACTTCTAACAATGTGAGTGGAATTTTCGTGAAAATCAGGTAATGTTATTAGCGAATAACGTAATGACATTATGACAATGTGGCGGGACTTCGTAAAGTGTATTATAACATAAACGGTATTGACGACCATTACTGATATGCAGGTTATGTCAATAGTACAAAGTGTGGTAGAATTGCAGTTACAAAATCAGGTTGCGCAATAGCAAAATCCGTTTGAAGCGTTTATACAATTTTCCAATGGCATGCCTTCAAATCCACGATGGCCGGATAGATCTGGTCATCGTTCACAACTCCGAGGGTCATAGGTTCGTATCCCTTCAATGACAAACGAATTAATAACGTGTTCCTATCGATGGAGTAATCTGCTTTGAGGGAACCAATGAAAGATGCCTAATGCAAGGATGAAAAAACTCCCGTATATGTTTTTCAAGTACAAATGGCATGTTACATTGTTATATGACGACTATGCAACACGGTAATATAACAGTGTTGTATCGCCAAATCGGAAATGGTAAGTTGAATAAAATTGCTGCAAGATTAGCGTTGACTGGATACGTTCGAACTTGAGGATTTATACGGTCGAATATAAGATCATACTGAAGATCTGAACTTGATGTTTTTTCACCGTAGTATCTATATCTGAATCTCAAATGCGGTTAACTTCGATGGCACTATTGAGGCCCATCTTTTCGTCTGGTCAAGTGTCGATATTTTCAATATTCAACGACGCAATAAAAGCAATTAAAATTCGAACCGATGTTGACATAATGAGTTCGGTAGTGGGTGATACATTGTTTAAGAGTATTTGTTATGTAACGAGTCATTCACGTAACAGGCTCCATGCATCTCGCGTGCTCGACCGTGATGACCATACGGGTGAAAGGATTGGCGAAGAGAGTCCGAATAAGTTAATCCAATTACAGGAAGGACAAGCCTTTTGGACGAGGGTAAAAGGAAAGTTTTAACAGTAACAAAGGTTCAAAGGATTTAAAGTTTGATTGGTACGTCCACGGCGGTGCAAGAATCTCTTGCGGAGGCTTAAATGTGTTATTTTTTTCGTATTTATTCTCCAAACAAACAGGATTACGCAGTGGACAGCAATCGGATTAATTATTCAGGAATAATTGCGATAAACTGCTAATGAGTCAGAGTATTGGTCAACGAGGTTTTATCATCGATGTCGGCTGTACTCAACCGGAGTTCAAGGTACGCCGATAGGCTCCGATTAATAAACACAGGCAGTCCTCGAACGCTTCACGTCACTCCGTTTAATTCGGTAACTACAAAAGGTCTCTGCATCGCCTCGTGGTTCACGACATCCCCTAATCCGTCTAATCTGTTCCAAAATGAAATAGTTGCGATTCTTTTCTCCCCCTCAGGTTCACTCTCCCCTCCACTTGTTTGCAACCCTCGACTTCGTGTTATTCACAAGTGTTCACGATAAAACACTTGACCCGCGGGTGGAAAGACAGAAAGAGATGGGGGTGAGGGCCACAGCGAATGACAGTAGAAGTCTTTCTGCTCCTTGTTCACGGATAGAAGGCGTACTAGGACGACAAGGGTAACTACACACTTGCCAAACACTATAATCCCTCTAACTGGCTGCTCGCATATTTTCGACCCTTAGTTGCTTCCGCCATTGGCGTAGTACCTTACCCAAGGGGTTTGGACTCTCGAATCATCGCAGGTAGCTCATGTCTCGACTCCACGAGAACCTGGTTCCGATAAATTATCATTATTCTATTATCGTAGAACATTGACTATCGATTATTCGTTCCTCCTTCCTAAGGAATTTTCACGAAAAATGTTATATTTTTTTAAATCATATTATCATTATTATTATTATTAATATTTTCGAGTTAAAAAATAAGAATTTTTTTATTTATTGGAGGAAAGCGATACTGTATAGTCGAAACATTTGTTCGCCAGGCAATTTCATTGTGAAATGGCCTCGCCATTACTGCCAATATACGTTCGCGTCCAATATTCCAGTGTTCCTCTTGGGAAGTTTTAAAAAAAATGAAAGGAAGAATGAAATAAAAAAAAAACTGTCGAATTTTCACACACGAATGAAATTGAACGAAATTTCCGATAAAAAATTGTATCGCGACTCACCCTACGCCGTTGGTTGTAGCGTTGACGATGGCTGCGCTACGCAGCCTCGGAGCGTCGACAATGCCCCCTCGCACCCCTCCGCGCTGCTCCCGGCGCGTTTGTCGCTTTTTGATTCCCCTGTTCTACGGTACGGCTCGCTAGCTACGATCAACCTCCCCCTCGCCCATCCTCTACCGTTCTTTGCATCAGGGTTGACTTTTATTGCCGTCGTCTGATGTTATGAATGCGATGAACGCTCAGCTACGGAGATCCTTTATGTAGCGCAAGCTCTGAGTCGTCATTTTTTTTTTTAATTTAATTTTGCGCGCGTATAGTAGGCCTGAGTCTCAAGAAATGATGCATGATTCAATGACACGTCAAATATATAAGTGAAGATAGAATTAATTACAAGATATATGTTTAGGTGAACAAATAGTGTAAATTTATTTTTCCAGACGCAGACTTCGATAAGTTGTCAATTTCTTTTCTGTACATTGGAATAGTAATGATGAGAATATTACGCGTGGGAAAAAATGCGTAAAAATGGCTCACACTAAGAAATTTTGTTCGAGAGATGTGAAGTGTGAAGAAAATGTCCATTTTGACCAAGAATCCTCTACTATTTTTGATTTTGCTATAATAAAAGATTAATTTTGCAAAATATTTTGTTCACACTGTGGACTCGTTCGCACACATCGCTGCGGGGTTCTTGAATGAGATTCCGTCGTTATTGGAATCCTTCATGCAAGCGCATAAATGATGACCGAAGTTATGACGTGCGGGCCGTCCTCGAGGAAAAACAGGGGGAGCTGGAAAAATGTAGTACAGTTTCCTTGCGTGACACTGTTATCGTTGACATTGCAGGTGCGGTTTGTCCCGTGTCGAATCGTTGAAGAGCCAATATCAACGATGTTTCGTTTTACCCCGTGGAATCAATTTTCCCGTTTCTCCCCTACCAGATCGTAACTCCGCGCAAATGTTATCGAACGCTAAAGAAGAGAACAGAACGAACCTTTTGCAGAATTATTTATTAGAGGCGGAGCGAAAAAGAAAAAAAAATTCAGAGAGGAAGGGGGGAAAGTAGGGAATATAGCCCGGTCCGATTAGCACGTGAATCAATGATGTACGGACCAGGCCATATTAACCACTTTTATCGTATTCCAGAAAAATTATTGGACATACCGTAGGGGGTTGTAATCGCTGGTTTCTCCGCCAAGTCGAATGATTCGTGAAGGTCGAAGACGAGATTGGGGACGAACTAGAAAAAATGAGGAGGCTGAGAGATAAAGACCCATTATGGGAGTCCGAAAAAAATGAAATTGGGAATGACTGATATTTTTAATTTTACCTGATTTAGATCCCGATATGCGTGTTACTAATCAAAGCTCCGTTTCAGACCAGTTTCTTCTCGGAGGAAGTAATTTCGTAAAACGGCAGAGGAAGTTTCGTAAACGTAATTTTATCGAATAAGTGACAAGCGTTTTTTTTACGTTTAGGTCTGAATATAAAAATCTCGAGTCCCGCCACATCAACAATT
The DNA here is from genome assembly GCA_963978505.1 of Listrodromus nycthemerus. Classification (NCBI taxonomy): domain Eukaryota; kingdom Metazoa; phylum Arthropoda; class Insecta; order Hymenoptera; family Ichneumonidae; genus Listrodromus; species Listrodromus nycthemerus. The sequence goes on along the minus strand of OZ021679.1, from coordinate 18,281,471 downwards.
TATTATTGCGCTTTGGTTTTTCAAGCCAGACCCGGATGGCGTGATCGCGGCCTTAACAAATAAAGAAGTGCGATTATTTGCGGACAAGAATATCTGACAAGTACAAACTTTTTATACTGTGTATATCAGTGTCTCAGTAAATTATCGATGAAATTATTGTGTCGTTTATCTTGCCCCATTTATAAATGTCAATCGGCCGAAAAACGAACGAGAACACGCCGTCTTATCTCGACCCGTAATTCAACCCAGAAAGACAAAAAATTAGCAAGTTTTCTCGTGATCTGACAGAAAAATTTATCCGTGCCGCATTTTTTCACCGCGCATGAATTCTCGCCGTTAAATAATTCCGTGCCCTTGTGAGGAAGGGGGGGGGGGGGGTGGTAATGGATAGGCAGGTTTTCGTTTGATATGAATTTTACTAGGAGAAATAGACAGATGGAGTGGGAACGGAGAAGCGATGGGGCGAAGGCGGGTTTGGATATTTCGACGAGAAGGAATGTTCTTTGATCATCATGCCGGCAAAGTTGCCGAGCCGAATATTGCGGTCCCAAACGTTGGCTTACTTCGTGAACCATCCCCTCAACCGCCATCCAATATAATAATGTTGTCCGATATGCAGTAGCTACGCTCACCGAATCGTCGCAATTTCAACGAATTAACGTCAAAACTGCGTTTTAATTTCCTCCAACTCTTTTTCCGTCGTGTCCCTCGACAAATGTATATCTAACGGATATTGCATTCCTGTCCCCCTTCTGGAAAGTCATATCGAATACGGAATAATAATACAAATCCATCCCCCCCCCCCCCACCTTGCCCCCTCTACGGTCGTACGGTCACGAGAGTGCAAGACCGCTCCGCTAATTGTAATTGCATTTTGCTTCTTGTTTTCTCGTAGTCTTCCTCGTTGGTCACTCGCGTTGTCGTTGGTTTTTTTTTTTTTTTTTTTTTTTTTTCATCGCAAAATTGCGACTACCGTTCTTATCGCGGATTTTAATTTCGGTATGGTCGAGCGCGGCATCCCAGAGCGTCCTTATATCTATTTGCATCCCCCATCGTCGTACGCCCCCCCCCCCCCCCCCCAACCCTCCGTCCAGTTACACTCTCTACACACTCCACGGATTAATCGAATAACCGCAATATTGCGGAAAATTTGGCGGAGCGAATAAATGCCCACCGTTTTAAGCGTTCTTCCGCAGCGCAAATATTTCTGCGTTACTGTGAAAAAAAATATGTATATAAATATTATGTATATGTATATATGCATATATATATATAGCGCGTACATGCGAAATTGCAACTTTCGGATGGAAGGCCAATTTTTAATATTCGCGAGTGATAAACAAAGTACTACCTAACGAAGTGGATAGACGCGAACGAGGGGATGTAATACAAATTTGCGTTTATGTTCTGTCTCTGGCTCCTCCCCCCCCCCCCCCCCCCTATTGTACAACCCCTTTATGTATAGCGCATTGGGTTTTGGCTGTTCTTCTCGAAAAAACTAGAGAAAAAAAGAACAAAATCCGAGAGACAGCGAGATTCAAACGTCAGAGCGGACATTGAGCTTTCCTCCGATTTCAATTATACCGTTTTCTCTCCGGACGCGGGGACTGAGGGGTTGGACTGCACTTTCGAAGCGGTATTTCCATGCATCGATGTTCTTTTTGTTTCGCATCGTTTGCAGCTCACTGCTCTGATTGGACTGGTTGGAAAACATCTCTATGCCCAGCACAGTTTTCTCGTTTGAGAGCGCTCCCACGCATGCAACCCGTCAGTCGGTACGTTTCTTTCATTATATAATTTTTTTGGAATGAAATAGACTTTTGGGCGGATATAATTAATTACAATCACGATTAAATGTCTCGAGCAAGAACTGTCCAGCACAATTCTCTATGCTCTTTGAAAGCCCGATCATGACTGTGGTCATCTGGTAATTTAATAATGTGTACGCTTTCCATTGAGACTGTTTATGTCCATTGAGAGAAAAAACGCGGATGCGACAAACATAAACGAACGCTTGAGCTAATCGAATATGCGTCGCTCAATGACGATCGACAACAATTGAGGGGTTGAGTTAACGACACGAGCTTGACTCAACCTCTCGGTGAGGTTACACACGATGAAACTGAAAGCGAACTTTCAGCAATTAACTTCATCGATGTTAGCTCAGCCTCGATAAGATCAATTGATTAGGCTTATCAGAACTTTGATTTTGAAAAATGAGATTATTAGCAGTTGAAAACATTTATCTTCCTTCTGTAATAACCAAAAGTCGGCAGATTACGAGTAATCCGACACCAAGGGAGACTTACCCGATAACTCGTACACATACAAATTCTACACTGAACGTGGTAGACTACATGTGTGGGACGACTATTCAGAATAAGGAACAAACTAAATAAGTGTCGAATGTTAAATCACGGAGACAGAGCTGACACTTTTATATATAATTGCCTAATCAGCAAAGCAACCGTAACGTAAAATGTGTAATTTAATGGTTAACATTGCTGAGAAGGACATTTAAATACCATAGTAATCTACTTGTTAGTTATGTTCACTGGGCAGTTGACATCTAGACTGTAGGAAAACTGTAGGTGGACAGACGTTTAATAAACCATTGAAGATTCTGTAAGAAGACTATCCTAATGAGAGATCCGGACTTTGAACCAGAGATATAGAATCGATGGGCTTATTAAAATTTCCTGATCCGCAGTATAAACGTAGCGCAACGAAGTAAAATTGTCGGCATTGCCGAGCTGGAAATTGTAACCACAATCATTGTAACTTACGATCACTGGATAGTTTACGATAACTGGTCGATTACTCTTTAGAAGACTGTAGGTGCCTAAATGTCATGTAGACCCCTCACTGTAGACTGTGTACAAAGAGTATTCGGAACACGGAAAGAACGAAACAAGGGCCGGATGAGAAAATTGTAACGCGACGATAGTCATTGTAACTTATGATGACTGGATAGTTTACGATAACCGGTATTTCACTCTCTAGAAAGACTATAGACGCATGAATATCTATTAGACCACAAACGGTAGACCCGACACTGTAGACTGTCCATAAAGATTATCCGGGATACGCAAAGATCGAAGGAAGGGCCAGACGAGGAAACATCGCAGAGTCGGAGAATGTAACGTGACTGTAATCATTGCAACCTACAACGACTGGTAGTTTGCTCTTTAGAAAGACTATAGATCCATAAATATCTGTTAGACGACAAACAGTAGAACCTGCACTAAAGACTGTGTACAAAGACTATCCGGAATACGCGACGAACGAATGACGAACCGGACGAGAAAACATTGCAGAGTCGAAAATTGTAACATGACTATAGTCATTGTAATCTTCATGTGATAGTTTACGATAAGCGGTAGTTTACTTTCTAGAAAGACGAAACATGCATGAACATCTGTTAGATCACAAACGGTAGACCCTTCACTGTAGATTGTGTACAATGACTATTTGGTATACGCAAGGAACGAAGTAAAAGTCGGACGAGGAAACGAGAGATACGGAGCTGATAATCGAGGAAAGAAAGGCGTCTACCGCGTCACGAGCATGGCGAGATGAGGTACCGTTGCTTTTGACTTTTGGGTAAGAGAAAAGGAGATCCGTGGCGAGGGTGAAGGGGGTTGGATGGGGTAAAGTCAAGCGAAAGAGAAACGAAGATACGAGATACAGAGTTGCGAAGGCAGGAAGCACCCTCTCCTCCCGCGTAGAGGATGGGTGAGACCCCACAAAGGCAGTGAGGCTCTTTTGATTCGCGAGCTAATTGGAATGCCGCGGATGCCAGCGACGATGGTACAGAGGGGCAGAGAGATAGCGGTGCCTGAAAATAGGAAGGGGGTTGTTGCTCCGGATAACTTCGTTCCCGTTAAAGTCCCGCTTCTGCTGCTGCTGCTCCTGTTATACCGCTCGCATTTCCTCCCTCGAGGGAAACTAGCGAGGCGAGCGGGGCGGAGCTTACATCGTGTCAAGGGGTGTAGCTTTGCGAGATATGAAAAGCTCCTCTCGCTATCGGCGCTCCAGCTCTCTTCGAAATATCGTCCCGGCAACTCGCCGCGCAGTCTTCATTTCTCGAGCCTCCCCGCACAATCGCTACTTATCTCGCCTCTTGCACTTCACTTTGGTTGCCGCTTCTTCCTTTTTTTTTGTATCACTTTTAGATGAACGGATATTAAAGGGTTGCCGACGATTTTTTTTGCACGACGATACTTTATGATTCTTTTTCGATTTATTTATTTGATTTTTTTTTGCTGGCTAACGCGCGTAAACCGCGGTCGTTGGGACGTTTCTTTCTCGACGTTATGAATAATGAGAGCGTCCATGAAACGGTAATCTAATAAAGACATTAAGTTTAATTGTACAAAGCGGGAGATACCGCGAGGGCCCAGCGAGACACAGTGCACAGTTACGGAGCGCTCGGGATATTAATATTTAAACAAAAGCTCGCTCATCGCCTCTAGAGCTTTTGCCTTTGTAGTTGGACTGGTGAAGGGAGGCGGTGAAAAAAAATACCGTTAACAGCCGACACCGCCTCTGCTCCCCCCATCCTGCCGTTCATCTCGTCCGCCGACGGACAACTCGACAATCCGTTATGGATAATTAAAAAAAAAGATTTAAAAAAAAATAAAATTCAATACTCCGCGCCGTGAGAGTGCAGAAAATCGACTCTTCGATTTTCATAACGCATCAAACGCGAATTCCACCTCGCTCGAAATATTCCTCGTTTCTATGCCCTCCCCAACGGCTATAGCGCGAACTCGTGAGTCCGCATTTTTTTCGCGTCGCGGAATCAACGAGAAAAATGTGTTGCACGGATTTTTATCGTTCAAAGGATTATCGAGCTGAACAAGATTTTTTGTTTTTCAATGTACAGTGTCGAGAATTTATTCTCATCAGTGTCGTTACATATAGACGTCATTGGGTGCGTGTAATTTTTTACAGGTATTTTTTTTAATTAGTCTAATTCATCAAATATTTACATACAATTTTATATCTTCGTCTACGACAGTACCAAGAATCCGATTCATCGGCACGACGATGAAGGTTTTAAGATTCAAACATTGGTCGACGTCATACACGTACAGATTCACGTGGCGATTTTTTCTTCTTCATTCGCACACACTGAACTTCGATAGTCGGTGATAATAACATTTACAAAAATATATGATACACGGATATGCGGGGGAGTTGATTAGTCGAGAAAAACTTTAAAAAATAAGATAAATAAAAAGAAAAAACAGAAAAAGGGCCGATGCGTTTTTTGCCGGGTCGTTTTTATTCTCGTTGCTGGTTCCCGTTCGGGCTGTGAATCCTCGGTGTATCGTCACTGGCCCCAGTGCCGGTTCTCGTGTTTCAACGGAGCCGAGGATGGATCGTGCCGATTGACCGCACGAACCGATTGTTTCGTGCGTTCGCGATAGACGTTCGGCGATTCCCGTGAATTTCTCGATCGGGAGGACTTGTAAATCGCGCCCATCTCGGCGTCAAGGTTTCCGGTCTCCTCGCGAGGATCGTAGATCGGCGATCTATGATCTTTCGATTTACGTTGCTTCGCGCGGTAGATCGTCGAAGGTTCCGGCTCCTCGAGACCCTCGCCCTCGTCCCCTGACATTTTCGAAAAGTCATCATTCGCCGGAAGCACGAAGGTTTGTTCAAGAAAATGTTTTTTTCAAAGGAACAAAAAAAATATCGGTATCTCTTACCGTTCGGTTCTCTGATGAAGTACCGAGCATCCTGAAGTCTGCAGGCGGCGTTTCTCGACGAGGTCGTCTTTGGTGCCGACGATGCGATACAGCGGCCGCACTTCCGGTTGCGAACGGGCTCGAACTGTGCCGATCTCATCGAACTCTCCGCCTCGGGCCTCGTCGTTCTTGGTCTGCGATTCTGAATATTCGGACCGAACGATGATCCGTCGACATCGGCGTAACGATCCATAAAGTTTCTCGACTGATTCCAAATTTGCCTTTCCCGATGCGAGGTCGGACACCTCCACGCCGATTTTCTCGCGAGAGGTGGCGCCACCTCGCGGTCTTCGGCCTCTTCGTCGTCGTCCTCGGTCGGAACGTCCGCCGTATCGCGTTCAGCCGCGGTACGGCAGTATCTGAAGTTCCGATAAACAAAAAATACTCATCGATTAAAAAACGCAATCTCCGACTCTGCTTAAATCGAGTCCGATCTTCGTTACGAACCTTGCCGGAGCGATGGCCGGGAGATTCTTGAGCGTGCGATAGTGTTGCGACGGTTCGATGACCCCGATTCTCTGATGGGCTCTCGGTGGTTCCGTTCGCGTTTTCCTGCTGATCCTCAGTCCGTTGACCTGCCGCTCCAGCGCGTCGGATTCCTCGTCCACCTCGTAATCGCCTTCGTCCTCGTCCTCGTAATCCTTGCCCTCGAATTCGGAAACGTCCTCGCAGTTCTCCTCAGCTACAGATTTTAACAAAACGTTTTCCCCCAATCGAACTTTAACAGCTTCGTCAGAGTCCCAAGAATACATGGTTGCCCCATTACCAACATCCTCGCGATTTTCGTTGTCAACATTGTCTTCACCCGCAAACTCCGGCTCGTCCGCGTACTTGGACTCTACCACCTCATCGAGATCCTCCTTGTAGCGACTCTTCCTCACAACAGCGAAGTTGTTCGCCAGCAAGTGACCGTGAAAGGTCCTGAGCGCGCCGAGGCTCTTGTTGTCCGTGCGGTAGGGCTCTTCTGAAAGCTGCGGCACGAGGTACTTGGTTCGCGAGACGCTCGACATGCCGTGATATCTTCGCGGCCTGTGGGATTCCGTCGTGCAGTAGCTCGCGGTAGGATCGGTCGAAGGGTTCGATTGCCTTCTGCATAGACAAAGTCATTAAGAAAAGAGGAAATGCCCTTAAAGAGAAATTCCTGATAGAACTTAGGCGGAGGACCGGTATCGGCTGAGGTTAGGCGGACAATGGCCGACGCCGTGCCCACAGCGGTCCTGTGTGACGCTCCCACTGGTGACCTAGACCGATGTCCCCTTCGAGGTTCCAGAGCGACGTACTCACCTCTCGTTGCGCTCGTGAGCCATCGAAAGATCGTTTGTCTGACGGCACTTCCGGCAATTTTCGATTGCGTTGTCTCCGGCGTTTCTGTACTTGGCGATGAGGGAACTCGGATGGGCCGAGGGGTGCTTGCCCCGTCGCTTGTCACTCTTCTCCATCGTCAAACGTGTATCATAGTCTTTCGGCTAACACTGGTCTATCGATCGTCCGAGAGCGTTAAAGGGGCTGGGGATGGGTACGTGGGTTCGATATATCGGCGTGTACTTCGAAGTCTTAATCGGGAGAATTAACAGCGTAAACTCGTGAGAATCGGAACGACCGACATGATAATAGACGATAGGATGGGGAAGAAAAGTTATTGACGGGGGTTTAAGGCTTGACGACCGGTGAAGGACGAAGTTCGCGAAGCTCCCGGGAGTCCTCGCCGGCGGCTATCGTGGCAGGGATAGTGGAGCTGGACCATTTGCCGGTCGTCTCGTTGCTCTCGTCCTCGTGAAACTCGAGCGACGGCAGCGAGCAACGCTGACGATGCTCGTTCACCGCCTGGCACTGCTGCTCGTGATTTACCTTTCGCCACTTTATTCGACGATTCTGAAACCAGACTTTGACCTGCGCCTCGGTGAGACGAAGAGCGTGGGCCAGGTAGAGCCTCTCCGGACCGACCATGTACTGTTGCCTCGCGAACTCCCCCTCGAGACGCTCGAGCTGCTCAGCGGTGAAGATCGTTCGTACCCTTTTGGCCTTTCCGCCACCCCCGTTGCCGCCACCGCCGCTTCCGCTTCCGGCGTTACCGGTGCAAGATGCGCCGCTCTTCGCCGTTACCTCCTGACCTACGGATCAAACGGAAGATAGAGGGACGGTCACGAGATAAGGGACGAGGTCGTATAAGGATAATTCGGGTCGCCGTTTACCCTTGAGAGCGCTTCTCGATGGAGTTTATTTCGAACTATTCTCGCTCTATTTAACCACCCCAATCGTCTTACGAAAATTTCATTTCGCGATTCTGTGACGTAACACGAGTCTACATGCTGGTTATGGTAAAGATTCAAGGGAGCTTTCTCGGAGGCTAAAAAGAGCATCGCGATAGTCGCGGAGCTTTTATTTCGATGATAGGATTCTGTTTTGTCGACGGGGAGATTTTAACATAGCCGATTAGGAGGATTGATCGTGGACGATGAAAAATCTACATGCAGTAGAACGGAGAAAAACGGACCATTCACGAGGTCCAAGAAGACCACGTCGAATAAATATTTGATAGAACCACAGCAACACATTCTATTACCTTAGTCCGTTTTTACCCTACTATAACTCATCATGCATCGACCGACTTATAAAATGAACAACCAAGAATGATCGCAAGAAAAGCGACTTGGGGCGAGCGGGACCAAATAGCACAGCGAGGCAAAACGGGATCGTAAGACAAAACGCTTTTTCCCAATACCTTCTGAATGGTGGCAATAGTTATACGCGAGGCAAAACGGTTTTGAAAATCCGCATGTGTCCTCAGGACAAAACGGGGCATCACAAAATCATTCTAAAATTGACTTCGGTCTTCGGTGTCCCGTTTTGTCCCCCTGTTCCATCTCGTCCCTAATATCAATAGAATCTTTATTGTCATACATTCCTGACGCGCTGCTTTTCTGAGCTGCTGCTGCTGCTGCTGGCTTCTTTGATGACGTTCCCTCTGATTGTTTCTGTGTGCCAGTATCGCGTCGATTGTAAACGACTTGATCTGTTGTTGTTGGTGCTGGTGCTGCGACTGTTGGATCTGCGTGACACTGGAATGTCGATGAGGCAATTGCGCGAGGTTCTGCGCTGCGAAATCCATGCGGTTGAGCAAGTGATGACGCCTGATTCTATCGTACTCCATGGTCTCCAGATCATGGTTGTTTTTCGGTTGAATGTGAAGATTCCTGTGAGCGGTGGCGTCGAGTATACGAGCATTGTCCAACAGTCCGTCGCCGCTCAGTCTCTCTCTCTGTAGTCCCGTCATGTGTCTGTCCCTCATGCGGTCCAGCGGCAGATTAAACTCCTTCATCCTTTCCAGTGGCAAATTGTAGCCCTTGGCTAGACCGAACTCCTTCATCTCCCTCTCGACGAGATAGTTGCGTTCCTTCGGCGATCGTTCGTAGCTCGCGTTCATGTACTTGGTTCTCGCGTCGCGCGACAAGTTCAGAAAAGCCTCCCTCATCGACGGGTCCTTGGTCCTGCATATCTGCGGGACGTCTTTCGTTATCTCGGCCTCCCGCGACTTGTCCACCTGATAATTTAATACGTCCCCGATTCGCTCGTCGGTCACGAAGCCAAACTCTTTCGGTTTGCCGACGGAAACGTTCACCTCGTCGAACTGCAAGCCGCCGCTCTGATACTGTTTGCTCGGCACCGAGCTCTTCGACGGACTCTCGTCATTCCTCGGGCCTCTCGAGTCCCTCTCGCCGACGGACTCCTTCAGCCGCTTCACGATGTCGTAATCCTCAAAGCCCCGGATTTGATACTCCTGCGACACGCTGCTGCTCTCGCTCCGGTCGGACGAGTCCTCGGTCATCGCGAGCTGCTGTTGTCTCGACTGGACGACGGTCTCCATTGCGACGGCGAACCGCTCGATTCACACGGGGTTCGCACTAGCCGCGATCGCAACGAAACAACCTCGACAAAACTCGATCGGCGGAAATTCGACAAACCGCGGTCACATTTTACCTCGCGATGTCGTCGTTTGTCGAACAGAAAAATCACATCGACCGGTAGCGATAATTGCACTGCGAAGACGTTCTTTCGATAGCCGGCGAACTAACGAGACTCAATGGGAATGACGAAATCACATGTGTGCCGAGGAAGACGTACGACCCGAAGGTATCCACGAGGGTGTCGGTCGGATAATGATGTCGCGCCGACCCGGATGCTCGACCCGGTGCAACACCGGCGGCGGTGTGTCGCTGCGGCGTTGATCGCGGGTGCGCAACGAGATACCCAGGGGTTTAACCGCTATCACCGCTCAGCACTAAGGATATCCGGCTAATGATCCCGTACGCGACGCTTGGCTATTTACCCTTGGCATCCCCCCAATCAGTCGACCACCGCGCGTTTACCTCGGCAACCCCCAAATGGACCGCACGATATATCCCTCCCCCCGGGTTGGGGGGAGGTTGCGGGGAGAGAGGGGATGGCACGGTCAATATTTTTTCTTTGGCAAACGGACCTGCAGAGCTATCTCGTTGTGCCCGCTGTTCGGTCGTTGCTCGAAGGAAAAGCGGAGACTGAAACTGTGAGGATCTGGACGAAGGATCAGCGATTGGACGGTTTCGCCATCTACCCTGCCAGGGACACGCCCACGCTTCAACCCCCTACGTGGGGGTTATTTGCGGGGAGTCCGTTACTTCTTTTTTATTTGTTTTCTCTCCTTTTTCTTTCTCGTTCGCCATTCACCCCGTCGTCCCGGCGGAGAAAGCGGTAACTCGCAGCGTCCGCTTTACCACCGACGGATCTAGGAACGTCGCGTAGGTGGACGCTTCTGCCCCATTAAGGTTGTTCAGCAGCTAATCGTCTTACACGCCGGGAGCGTGTATCCTCCGGTCGCGAGACAGTCGAGACCTCCACGTCGATTATGACGATGGAGTCGGCTCCACCTGCTCTCATATCGGGATTTTTAGTCGCGCGGATATTCCGTCAAAGTTCCGGCAGATCGGACCTCGGATTACATTTGGAAATCTTTTCCATTTTTTTTTAATTAAGAAAATTTCATGTTTGAAAATTAAGAGACTTACACTTCGTTAATTAACGGGAATGGAACTTAAATAATTGGAAAAATAGTAAAATGACGGATCCATCGTTTCAATTTGTCCCCTCCACAGCGACAGCGACAAACCTCCTTAATCAGTTCTCACTGAACTTCCCGACGAGCTCACTCCCTCGGTTTCCAGCTCGCTCCCAATCTCGATACTCTTCCTTCCTCGTGCGAAGCTTTGCACACTTCCGGACGACACTGACGACTTCATCTTCGCTCCATCTTTGCTTGCGGCCACCTATCGTTCTAGTGTCGCGATAAGCGCGGATCGTTGAAACATACACGTATTTCCCACGATACTCGCTCGGTGAATACCTTTTCCTCCAACCCTTTGATGGTTCGTTGCTGCAACTAGATATTATATTATCTCTGGCTAATGATAATTAGGTAAAGCTGCGCATTTCCGTCTAAGTTTCTTGCATCTAATTATGATAAGGTAATTCGCCTCATTAAGGCCTATGCGCCTGCGTCAATCCTTTCTCACCTCGGCTACATCAATTTCATTCAAATTAAATGGCTCGGGAGGTTAAGAATATGATTATAATTATTATAAATATTTACATTATTATATCACATTCAATTATGTTATCGGTTTGTTACGGAAGGAACTTTCTGCGAAACGTGACAGTCGTCGATAAGATCATTGGAACAACGTCGTTAATCGCAGCACCTTCAAATTAAAAAATTAAAAATTAGAGAAAAAAAAACATATACGGAACGATGTTGATAAAAATATTCTATTGAATTCTTGAACGACGGGTAGTATTATTTCGCCTTTGCCTTGTCTTAATGGCGCTTGTTTTTTAGGCGAAAGGATGGGCTACGGCAATTTCCTTAACGGGCCGGTAACCGCGGCACGCTTGCCGTTAGGCACGCGACTCCTCTAAGGAACCTTTAGCCGTGCACAATACCCTCATTAGACGAACGGGTTGACGAGGCAAACGCCAGGCGTGTGGGAATTTCAGCATTTCACGAGGAAAACCTCTAAGGAGCTTGAAGCTTCACGCTGTTGGAACGAGTGCTCGCGTACCTGCCAGAGAGTCTTATTCTTCTCGAACGCCGCATCGGGACGAACGACGACCCCTTGAGGCTGACAATTATAAATTACAGCCAAAAAACAATATTTTCGCTGACAAAAAACGAATTAAAATCAGTGTCAGAATAAATGTTGTTTGTAATAGTAATTAATATTAAATCATCATCAACTTCTTAGGGTTTCAGTCCTCAGGGAAATTGATATTTCCATGATCCTATGAATAATTATAATAATAAAATATAACGAAAATAAATAAAACGACAGGAAATAGTATTAAAATTAGTAATAAATGTTATAAATGGTGAAACCATTTTTCTTCGAAGTTCACGTTATTCTATCAGTGTAATGGAACGTGCGAGACGCGAGGAGGGAGGAAATAATTTACTACCCACCAGACGTCGAGAAGATACGGGACAAACGCTGCGTAACGGGTTTCCCTCGCACGAGGGAAACTTCGAGAACTCGAGGCGACGAGCTGCGGCCATTATAAAGTCGAGATTGAGCTATAAATTTGTGAAATTTACTTAGCGCACGTTAGACGCGTAAGCGGGGTAGCGGAACAGCGAAAATATGTCTGGGGCCAAGTTTGCAGAATGGACCGGCAAAGTTTTGCTGCTTGTTTCCGTGTACCGAACGGTGCACAGTTTCGTTCGGGACGAGACAGGCGAGGAAGAGCGAGTTTTGTAACGTCGGGACATCGACGACAAATGTTTAAATTAAATGGAATCATGGAGAAGGGATTGGGGAGGGTTCCGGGGGAGGCCGCGGGGTGTTCGCCGAAAGAATTTCTATTGAAGCTCGATATAGGGCGACGGCCGCAGCGGCTTCTCGTACCAAATGCCTTGGCGAATTCACCCTTATTACTACGGTAAAATTTATCACGCTGAATTTTACAAGGAGTATTTTATCCGGCGTATAATTGCTAGACTCCTGTAGAAACAGAGTCCGAGCTCAGACAATTAGCCGAGGACGAACAATTCCATTGGGTCTGTACAGCATCATCGACTTTCGGTGATGAACAATGTTTTTTTTTTTTTTTTTCTCAATAGTTGTGTGTGAAATATTGATGTCAAAGTACGCTTTCAAAAAAATGTAATTTACATACAAGGAACTGAGGGTTTTTTTAATCGAAAAGTTGGTACAATTTACGTGAAATTGCGATGGAAAATTTAATATTTCCATCTAAATGAAATTACTCTTGAGGTACAATCAAAATGTATTATGAAAAATAAATGATTTATAATGTTTTTAGTACACTGAACGGTAATTTTCATCACGATTGTACAGGAAATTCAATATACCAATATTTGCGTAAAAACTTCTGGTCCGGTACATTCAATTCTCTAAGAGTTTTTTGACAGTGTCATTTTTTTCGCGCTGTATACGACCCGGTGGTCGGCTCGGTCGAAAACCAAGTCAGATATCGAAAATCGCTGAAATCATTTACTTCTTTTCTTGAAGATCATCGTCGCTGATTCGTCAGTGTCGGCGTCTCCTTTATTGGAAGAATAACGTATATAGCAATACGTGTCATCGCAATATCCGACGGGATTCCTCTATAAATATCGATCATTATTCCTGGATAGAAAGTTCAAATATAAAGATAGTAAACAGCCCAATATCTGCTCGTTATTAGCACAGGATCGCTCGCCGTGCCGATACAATGCAGAAACTTCGCGTGCGACGACATTGTGACTGCACGGCTTTTCGACACAAGTATAGTTCCGCAGTACCAGACGTGTAACTTCACAATTTCGGTGTGAAGCTCCATCACAAGCCAGTACTGTGCAAGCAGCTATCAGAATCAAAACACCTTGCCGTAACATTATAATCTTTTGTGAACGATTATTCGCTTTATTCGATTTGAAAAAAAAAAATTCAATTCAGATGAATTTTTTTTAAAATTATTATAATACCAAGTAAACAACGTTTTTGAACCTCGGCGAACGCAGGTTGGTTAATTCAACAGTATTTTTTCTCTGAGTGCGAAATAACGATCTGCATGTAAATACGTATTATCGCTGTGCTTAAAGAGATCGCACTATGAGTACAGATTATTATTATAGAATTTTTTTTTTTTCATCGAATTGGAACAAGTTTGAATTCTTGTAGCTCACTATCGTAATGACTTTATTCGTTATCAGCCATCCCCCGGTTGTAACACGGGGCTACAGAGCGGTTCCTTTCATTCCGCACATGCGATATTAAAGCGAGGGCAATTAGCTTAGGGGGGTTAGGGTGGCCGTGGACGGGATGGTTTCTGCGGAATTTACAGCCCTCTATTGGCAGTGGGGATGCCTCGGTTATGATTGGTCGTCAGCGAATTAATCCCGCAGGGGCAAGACCACACCCTCGAACAGGTCAATCCACCCACCCGACCGAATTTCGATAGCCCCGTCTTGTGTATTTGTGTAATGCAGCTTTAATGCTTCCGCTCATTGAAAATCCGCGAAAGGATTTTTAATTAATTTCGTCGAAAGATATTCTTAATCTTCGCGTAACAATCGTTATTTTTCGTTACTCGCACGACATTTGTTCGTACTAATGATTTTAACGCTCGTAAATTCACATTTTTTTAGTCTGCAACTCTTGCTGGCCAAAGATACGAGTTTTCTCTTATTGCAATCGATCTCGATAACGAATCAATTGGGTAAATGAAAACTAAAATAATACAGATATCCAAAGATGGTCGATGACCCTCCAACCTATACGGTTTGTAATTTCGAAACCCAAAGTGGCTCCATCGTCTCCAAGACCGGACGAGACTTTTCGTTCCATTTCCGGCCCGTCAGATGGCACGAGTTGTCCCTTCACTCGTGTGTACATAAAGAAGATACAACACTAGTACAGTGCGGAACTGCCGATTAAACATAACGGGAAACAGTTCGCAAAGTTTTTTTTTAGATCGTTCTTCGAATCGTATACACCTCCGATCAGTCCACGATATCACACACGCGTCTATCTCCGACGACTCGTGTATCTACAAATCGCGACGTCCATTGGTTACTCCAAGTTACTCTCCGCAACGTGGCAACGTACAGAAGTTTGGGAGATTCCAAATTTGCGACTGGTTGACCACTTGAGAAAAACAATGTCAAGTGCCGGATAGGAGACGTCTCCGCTGAGGAAAGAGAAGGAACGCTAAGACGAGGAAGGTAATCATTTTTCTCGCACGAAACTCGGTATTGACATAAAATAGATATAAAAGAAATGACGAGTAACACGATCATTCTCGTCGGCATCGCACTGTGCGTGTGCTCGCCTCTGAACGGCAGCCACGCCGCAACGTTGCCCGTTGCATCGTCCGTAGCGAATAAATTGCTCTTCGGCATAGCGTCGAACCATGAGATATGTCCCCTTAAAAATGTCATCGTCGAATCGCGTTACGTCAAGAGCTGCGACGAAGCGAAGTTACCGACCGGCCACCTGAATCTCACAGTCGAGGATCCCGAGCGATTTCTCTGCTTGGGGGTTTACGACAGAATTTCGACCCTCTGCTACCTCGACAGTATCAGGACGACTGGAAAGTCCGTTATACCCCAAAACTCTACGGAATTCGACAATCGGGTTGCTGAGCTGCCACCCACTGATAAGGACAGCTATGACTTTTGCACCCATCCGAAGAATCTCCATCCTCCGAGGTATGAGAAAACAAAAATGTACGTCGATGAGCTGAACAAAGCAATGGCCAAGCCTGGGCTGTGTGTAAAAATGTGCATATATGACGATGGCAGTTTTAATCGACTGTGCTCGGTCATCGCAGCTATCGAGGATATTTCTTTTCACGTGGTTCATTCCATGGATAAATCATCGACACAAGTAACAGAAGATACTGCGACGAAAGATAAAACTATCAAAAATATAGTTAAAACGGAGGGCACTGTCGAGGAAGCTGTTCCTGACAAGCTAGAAAAAGCTGCGGATATAGCAAAGCATAAGGTGGCTCCGGTGTCTGAGTCAAGGACCGACAAGGAAGAGGCCGATAAAAATAAGAAGCAGAGCGAATCTCCGAATCGCCTACAGCCACAGTTGCAGCACTCTGAGCCAGCACCGGAAATCACTAACCCTGCTGCGATTCCTCCGCCGACTGCACCCAAACAGGGTCTACAGAATGAGAAGAAGACAAAAATTGCAGAGTCAGAAACAGTGGCTAAACCTCCACAGCTTGGGGCCAATGTGGGCAGTGATGCAAAAGTACATGTCCCACTTCCAATGCCCAAATCTCCGTCATCAGTTGCTGACAATCCACCCATGTCTGGAGAGGATGGTTATTTGCGGGAAATGGAGAACACAGGGCAAACTCTCGACGACCCGACAAATGGAGAAATATCGGAGCATACACAGGATCGGGAGGAACAAGGTAATCTCGTGAATTATTTGCTATATAAGAATACAGCTTGCAATGTCTGTTGATTGTTCTTAATACTCGTTAATTAGTTTGCATTAATTCGGTTTATGTATTCACAGATGTTGACGTGGAGACCAGCGAGATAGGTGAGGAATAATCCGAGGATGTTCAAGGTCACGTGGAACAGACTCGGTTGGTAACGAAAACTGCAATCGCTTATTCGATACAATAATTTTCTGATATTTTGGGATAAACGAGTGCTCTCAGTGGTTGTATTTGGGAATGGGGCAGACAACAACAATTCAAGTTTTGAAAAATTGGTAATTTTGTGAAAAAAATTTATTACCATTTTCGTTGCCTTCTGAGCCTGCTTCAGGCAGGGGAGGCAGGAGGACGGCACAGATTGTCTTGAAGCTGCTTTCTCAGCATCGCTGAAAAATCATCTATGTTCGTAGATTCCTCCGGTGTTTATCTGACGCGCATGCATTTTCGTAGATCCACCACCGATACCGCCGAACGAACAGATCGATGAGAAGTTGCCAGAGCTGTCAGAGAAACGAGAGTTCGTTCCGCATATGCCGAGCATTCGGAACGACGACGATTCTCATTTCTTCGGTTACTTCACCGTCATAGGAGTTATCTGCATCGCCGGATATATCGGTTATTACAATAAGCAAAAAGTAAGATCCCAAATTACGTTCTAGAAAAAAAATTACGGTTTAGAAAAAACAGTATCAATCACCAACGTCACGTTCCCACAGATTTTGGCGATGGTACTGGAAGGACGAAGATCCCGCGGTGGCCGCGGAAGAAGAAGGCCGAGCACGGCTAACTATCGCAAGCTCGACTGCACTTTGGAGGAAGCTGTGACATCCCAGTGCAATTCCAACGTAACACACGTTATATATTGATGCTGAAAGTCCTAGGGTGTAACTTACAAAGAACGAAACGCATCGGTATAAATGTTCCACGCTGGTATTTAAGTATCGGTAGTGTCGTCTCCGGTCAAAGGTATGTTTTTCATATCAGTGCACACTTAACATACATTAATTATAGTCTGATGTTCAATCCACGCACTGCGTCGATTCGGAGGATAATTGCGACGAACGACGCCATTGAGGTTTCTCACCGTATTATCGGGTTAAACATTTTTTCTTCATCTCTCGCAGCTTTATATCCGTGTCGCGTAATTTATCGTCGGAGCAATACCCATGCGCCAGTTCGTAGCATAGCCGGCGTTTATCGATGCATAAAAAAAGTTATACATATATATTAGACTGGGCTAAAAAAATTGAACAATTTTCTTTTCAATGGTACTCTGAAAATATTGTTCATGATGACAAATACAATTTTCCTGAAAGTTTGAGCCCATAATAATAATATTGACTTGTGCATCATTGGAGTTATTGATCTTTTAACAGTTGCCGCGTTTTTTTTACATAAAATTCGGACTTAGTCACTTTTAGAAAAATGTTCCATCTCTTATCCCTGTAGACTTAAATTCCCCACAAAAAACTCTGGTAGTAAATTTTCATAAGGCGAGCCCATTTCTTGTAATCGAGTCTTAAACATTGGTATACTTTTTCAATTTTTCACTTTTTATTCGAGATTTCTAAAATGACCTTAAATATCAATATTGTTTTAAGACAAAGGGTCTTTTAACATTTTTGTGGGGAATTAAATTTTCTACAGGGATAAGCGATGACATTTTTTTTAAATAGACTAAGTCCGAATTTTATGTAAAAAATGCAGCAACTGTTGAAAAATCAATAACTGCAATGATGCACGACTTAATATTATTATTGAGGGCTCAAACTTTCAGAAACATTTTTTTTTTTCATCATGAACAATATTTTCAGAGTAGCGTTGAGGAAAAAAATTGTTCAATTTTTTTTGGCCTAGACTAATATATATATATATATATATATATATGTGCATTTATATCACGTAGCCGTGCAATCGAACTAATGTAAATATGTTTAGTGAAGTATGAACGAATTCAAGATCAATCGGGATTCAGTTTTGTAATCGGATGGGAATGAACCTTACAACAACCTCTGTTTGAGCAATTAGGTTCGATGCGCAATCAACCGATGCACAATCAGTCGGTCCAGAATGCCTTTGCAGTCTGAGTGAGGCAGGTGTCGGCTTTTGAGCATATTGCCCTGTTGTGTGTGATAACTGTATGCGATGAAAAAAACATCTTCGTGCATCATGTAGTACGTGTATTTTAGATTAAAGTTAGCGACAGTACTCTGTAAATTAATTCACGATTTGTACGCCAATAAAAGCTAAGAGGAACTTTATTTTTCCTACTCGCCTAAAAAAAGACTCGTTTCTCATTGGTTTTTTTTTTTTTAATCGAGACGTTCATCCGCGATCACTCGGCGAATAAAGTTTCAATGTTGTAAATAATACTTGAGTGTTTTATTACTTTAACCAGTTACATATCGTTGTTTTGACAAGCGCAAAGGAACCTAAGTGTGTGATCGAAAGTGGCACCAAAGTAATTTTACGGCGGTGATAAAGTACAATTGAAAGAAAAAAAATATAGACCGCGACAAACGTGGGTTAACTACGTCGGTTTGAGAACTTATCATGTTGCCCGTACGGATTAACTGGTGGAGACTGTAGGAAGCACGTCGAATTGAAAATTAAGCTTCGATTGCGCGACGATTTTGTCGCACTGCTCGCTACATTAATATTATGAATATGTTTGCGGCCGGCTGTATTGATGACTCGCTACATAAATCTTTTCAATATCTCGGGCTAATATTCTCGTCAACCGTGAAACCAACAAATTGCGGGTGTTCGCGTGTGACCTTGACCGTCTACAGAATCTATTATTTTTTTATCGTTACTTCAACGACAGTTCACCTGAGATACTCGATGGATTTTAATTAGCGAAGTATATTAGTAATCATAAAAAAAAGCAAAATCTTATCGCATATTCCGTGACGAATTCCCATAGCGATTGCTCGATTCGACGGGAGAGTGTTCTTCGGAGCGATCAAGTTTACCTTGATAGAAAACTCGATGCGGTTCGAGCAATTAATACATCGGAACACTTGATCGTTTTTATTCTCACTGTTTTATTCCAACTCCAATCCAACATTCGATCGTCGGAATCCATAGCTCAATTTTCGGTCCATCGACGTTTTTCTTCCGAATGCTGGAATCCTATGAGCTGTCCATGCAGTAAACTGCGTCCGTGGTATGGACCCTTATCCAATTGAGATAATCAGTATTCTTCACGTAGACACCCGGCGAGTTTGGCTGAGCGCAGCCGATTCCCCAAGATACGATGCCTTAAATAGAAATTAACTGGAATAGGAATCTCTCGAGAGTACGAATTACTTTAATCCGATGAAAATGTGTCCCGATAACAAGATAGTCAGGGAAAATAAACTTCGTCCGGCAATCAGGAAAAAATGAGGGAATTTCAAAATTGGTCCAGGTAAAAGTAACTTTTCGCCGAATATTTCATGGATACATGAAATGTATATGGAAGTCGTTAAAAGGTCGGGAAAAAGTCAGGGAACTTTTTACGGGCACATGACTGTCGCCATAGATAATATTAGACGGCTTACCGATTGACTCGTGTTTTCCGTCGGGCCTCTCGTAGAGAAGAGGTCCACCGCTGTCGCCCTGCGTTGCGTTAATTCATAAGCCATAGTTACGATTTTTGTTAATTTCCTTTTTTCTTTAGGAAATCTTGAAATACCTGGCAAGCGTCCGTGTGATCGGCATAGGCACAGAGCATCGACTCGGTAAGATGATCGCCGAAAGAGGTGTTTCTGCAGGTCGCCCAGGGCATCACTCTGAGGATGGCCTTCCGGAGATACCTCGATGCACCGCCATCGGTCGTGACGCGACCCCAGCCGGTCACCTTCACCTTGTGGCCCGTGTAATCGGATCCCTTGACCGGAAGACATATCGAGCTCACCGTATCGGTGTACTTCACCGGGTACCTGAGCCTAATGAGGGATATGTCGTTCGTGTCATGAAGATAATCGCTCTCGAAGTCCTCGTGAAGTATCACTCGATCTATCGGCACGATGTAGCCGACCCGTAGATCTTGGATATCGTGCATGCCCAGTCCGACATCTAGAAGGCTGTGATCGGTCCTAGAACGGCGGTAAAAATCGGAGGAGAAACGAGAGTCACCAAAATTTTTTCTTCTTCAATTTTATGATGATTGCCTAAATAAGACGAACCACTTGACGCAGTGTCCGGCCGTCAGGATGTACCGATCATTGATCAGCGCTCCTCCGCAGTGAAGAGCTCGCTTGTGGAATATCGCGGCAACCCATGGAAATATATGAGGCACCGTGACTATACCACCGACGATTCTGTTCGATACACCTGTGCCCGACTTGCCGCACTCTGTTTCGGCGAAGTTATCAAAACAGTTGAGGAATGATTTTTTAATTAACCATGTTTTTTTGTATTTCTCATTTTAAAGTCTCTTTTTACCGCAGTTTCGGTCGACGCGCGGGCTTCTGTACTTCCGAGCGCTTGTCATCTAAAAGACAAAAGAAGCACTTGTTATCCGACAGGGAGAGTCTCTCCCGAGTCAATAGACGCAAAGCTGGTACTACTCGTTTAATTGTCATCTAATTACTCTCAACGAACGTCTAGGATAAGAAAAGCCGTGAAGGCTGCGAGGGCCAAGCTCGATCCCATTTTCGCTGAGTGTCCCTCGCCGTTGTTCTCTTGCTTTCGACCCGCAGCAGCTACTGAGCGCCGTCCGGCGATCGTTCGAGACTATATGAACGATCGACTTGTGACGCTCGCAGAAATCAATCTCTCCCACCCTCCAACGATCGGCTAGCTCCCGTTCTTCGAAGTCAGTCGACCTAGGATTGCATTCGAGATATTGTTTTCTTTATATTTTATTGCGCAGTTATCCCTCTGGATTGTCCAGTCCCTCAGGTGATTTTGCAAAAATAGACGGGATCGAAGGTTCGGTCCGTTCCGTTCGGGCGCTAAATCAATAATTGATTTTTCTACGCCCGAGCTGATTCAGGGAAGAACGACAAGTAAATAAAAAAAGAAGAAGGGAAAAAAAGGAAAAAAAGAAGAAGGGATTTGTCTGTCCAAGGTGTAAACCATATTTCCCGAGGCAAGTATCGACCTCGATGGTCGTAAGAGCACTCGGCTTTTGCTTTTAGCTGGGGTGCTGAAGAGATTCGGTACTTCGTGAGAAGCTACTGAAGCTTCATCTTTATATGTATGTAAGTTATAGAGCCGGGAGCTTATAACTTAGGATGCATTCGTTGGGTTCGAAATTAAACACGCTCATACAGCGACGAGAACGAGATTATTAAGAGCTCGTGTTCGATTGCTCCTGTCTCTCCCTCGAGCCGACGATTCCGATCATAGACAGTCCAGCCTCCCGTCTCGTGACCCCTCTCTCGCATAAGTTTGTCCCACAGACAACCGGACAAACTTACATATATATTGTGGATATCATGGGTAATGCAGCTATATATATATATATATATATATAAGGTTTCTCGATTAGTTTATTTAGTCAGTGTTCAAAACAACACTTCGGGAAGATTTCATAATGCTGATTTCGAAAAAATGTCGCCACACGAATTAAAGTACAGCGTACGTACGTTCAGTAAAAAAAAATGAATCTACCGTAAAACATTCCATCGCTATGTAGCTTCGAATTTTCCTCTCTAACCCAAATCCGTTTATGAAGCGTGACTGCGAGGGAAGGGGAATGAAAGCTGCAGGATCAGATAAGCTCCCTCGTCATGTAAGAACATACGTCGTACGAGGGAGATCTCGCTTTCGTGCACTATACCCGAAGCGATGGTAAACTCGGACTCGCTCGTAAAAAAGCATCTGACTTCTACTTTGTCTCATACCGAAAAGGATCCGATAATTCCAAGATGTGATATTGTCAAAGTTGGTATACTCGAGAGAATGGACAGACGAGTGCTTTGTGCGAGGTGGATGAAATAGGGAGGTTTATTGTCAAAGTTCACATATCGGCATACTGTGCAGGTAAGAGGGCCTAAAAGAGAAAACAGAAAAATCAATTTTATCCTACTATACTTTTATTTGTGATGAAAATTGACGCCAACGGTACAGGGAATCTCGGTGTACAGTTCAGGATAACCGGTCCCGCAACCAATGCCAGTTGAGGCAACGCCTATCAGCTCGTATCGCTCCCTCGAGTTTAACACCTGAAGAGGACTGTCGCTGTCTCCCTGAGTGAAAATTAAGGAAAATACACATCCTCGAGGTCGAAGGCTCTATAACGGGTTTGATTTATCGTTCTCATTGCACGCAATGATGAACTTTGCAGATAGGCGTAACTCTCGGATGACCCGACTCGAAGAAAAGATAAAATAAAAAATTATTGTTATTACCTGACACACATCGCGTCCACCGTCATTCAGGCCGGCGCATATCACCGTTGCCACGTTGTTCCGACATTTCTCGGGCTTGGAATATCTTCAAGTTAACCGACTTCGAGGTACAAACATCCCATCGCGGTATATCCTAGAGACCCCAGCCCAACGCGGTAACGAAACGTCCGCCGAATTTTTCTGGCAGTGCTCAACCTTGATTCTTCGATAAGAAAAATAAAATTTGATTGAAATATGTCTTTCTCATAATGTGGCTTTATTTGCAAAGCTTCGTCTACGAGAAAGCCTATTTTTTATATTTCATTTCTGGCTCCCTCATAAATGAAGCTTTCAATATCGATCAAGTATTTGTAATAGTTTTAAAAATTATTATGGCAACTTATAAAAAACATTTCCGTGCCATGTGAGTAGTTCTCTCTCTGAGTAGTTTTATGAGTAAACACCAAAAACTGTGAAGTGGGATATCGCCTACCCCCCTATAGTTTAAATCATCGATGTACGAAACAATCGACACCACCTTGTTTATTTTTAGTAAACATGTTTTGTAAGTAACTTCCCGACGATCACCTTCATTTCAAACTTTTCGTAGCTGGTAGAAAAAAACAACTACGCAAAAAAAAGATATACTATTTTTATTTAACTATGGAAATGGACCCATGAAGGAGGCGGTGCGCTCCCGAAACAACGTAGCGATCATTAATCAGCGATCGCCCATCAGAGCTTCGTTCCTTCGTCCACATCCTAATGAAATCGTGTCGAATGTTCGATCAGACGGTGAGTGTCGCAGACGGCAATCCAATAAGCAAAATCGATTACCGCACAACTTGTACGCGGGAGATCCGTACGAAGTGTCCAACAGTCTGGTCCCTCGGTGAGCGCCGACCAATGGTGATCCACATTTGAGTAACACAATCGAGAATTCAAATAATTTCTTCGCGGCGAAATTCATCGTCGACTTAACTGAGGGAAAAACGTGAAAGAAATAAATACAAATGAAAAACGAACGCGCCAAGTTGCTGGCATTCCTTGAAGACTCAACGACTCGTATAGAGTGAAAAATCCTTGAAAACTCGTGAATTTAATGAGGATTATTTTTCTTTTTTTTTTTACAACGACCATTAAACACGAGCGGAGTATGTCTTTGCCTTATCTCGGCGACCACGATATCGCGTCCGGTGGCCCACATAGCCGAGCTGGGTTTTAGGGGTCTGCCAAGGTGATAAAGCGTCACACGACCTCACTTGGGACTTTGAAAAATTGTGTATTTATTCAGGTGCGATCGCTAGGCGATCAGCGGATAAGCGATCTATACGGTTAAATAAATAAGTGCATAATCTACATAAATTACGCGAAGCGGTAAACAGGCACGATCATTATTTAGTGCAGTAGCAAGCGTCTTTCGTGTTTTGGAGTATCCAGTCAAGATGCGGACCGACCTTCGTGAATACCGCGGTTCTTGGTTGGTCGTCGCAAATATTCGTGTCTGAGACTATGCCTGACAAAAAAAATGAATAGGTAAAAAAAATTGTTATTCAACAAGTAACCGCAGGGGCGAACGCGCCAAAATGGTACAGTGAGACAAAACACAATTTCCCAACAACTTTCGGATGATGACCGTGGTGGTACGTGGGTCAAAATGGGGTAGCAAAAAATTATTTCAAAATCGAGAGTTTTTTCTTACTGTCTCATTTTTCGGCTTTGCACTATCCAACATAAATCATAAAAGTCGAACGATAAGGTTTCAATATTTACCGACGAGGTCGTAGATTCCTGTGTAAGATCGGTACAGCAACGAAGAGCCCACGTCATTCTAAGAAAAACAATGATAAACGAAGAACAGTAAATAATTCCAAAAAAATTGTTGCTGGGACTGTGTGAAAGAAAAAAAAATTCCAAAAATATTCTCTTACGGCGCACACGATGGAATTACCACCGACGATTCCTATACAGCCGGAGTCATCGTGAAAATTCGCTGGTTCTACGCCGGATTTAATGCACTCGGTGTAGCCGAGAATCGGAAGGCCCAACTTTCGCGGACGGCAGGTTCGAGTATCGATGCCGGTGGCGAGCTTGCTCTCGGTCCAACCGAAGAGAGTTCCGACCTGCCCAAGGTAGGTGGAACCGGGATTAGGAAGGCAAACCGGTGATATACGTCTCTCAAATTTAACCGGTCGACTCAGGCGCAGAAGCGCGAGATCGTGGGCGTGAGATTCGGGATTGAACTCCGGATAAGTCGTCACGGTCTCGATGCTCGTATTCAGCGACGATACGTCCAGATTACACCGGTCGTACTCTCCGAGAGATACCTTTATCTCTGGTGCTGTCGCTCTGAGCAACAAATAAAGTAATTAATAATTAATCATTCGCAAAAGTTGATCGCACATTAATTTTTTTTATTTCGTGCGATACGCGCGCAAAAAACTTTTTCAGAACTTTTGTGATTGCAGCACAAGCCGAAGGTGAGAAACTCACACTTGCCTAAAACTTTTATTGCACTGGTATCATTTACTTTTAGGGATTATTATCATGTTATAATATAGAATGTGAAAATTAAAATCATGTTATTATTATTATTATTATATGAATCTTATATGGACATTTTTTCCCGGTAGTAAAATGACTAATGCGACTAATTTGTTGTCATACCCGATGAGTTGACTCGCCGCGGTCACAACATATCGATCGTTGATCAAAACGCCGCTGACAAGAGTCTTTGACTTGACGTGAATATTCGTTAGCCATGGAAATTCGTGGCTCTCTGTGTATTCGCCACCCAGAAGACGAGCACCGCTTCGATTTGACTTTCCACACACTGTTATCGATCATAATAATTATTGAACGAAAAATCGAATACCTATTGATCATCGATTTATAGAACAAAAAAAAACAACATATTTTTATTTAATGAAAAAAATAATGCAATCACGCTCTTACCGCAACCGCCGCAGCTTCTGAATCTTCCGAAGAGTATATCGAGCACTCCGCGAGCCTTCCTCGTTTCATTTCCCTTCGGATTCAAAAACAGAAAGTGTATCGGGGTTACGGAAACGAAAAATAAAAGTTTAAGTCGAAATCAACATGTTATTTATCCCGATGGAAATTTACCTTCGCCTCGGCGGCAAAAAATCCACTCTGCTGAACGGCGAACTGAACGACGATAACGCAGATGAGGTACTTTACGTACTCCTGAAGGTACATGACTCTTCTCTCGGTGAACGAATCTCGGACTGCTCGTAGCAGCTTGCGAATCGGCGGCCCGAGAGCCTCCCGGACAGGAGTTCGCGGATAGCGGGACTATCGTAACCCGCATCCCGATCCCACCGTGTACCAACGAGTTACAAAAGTATCGCGACGACCATCCCGCGTTCAACTCGTTCCGCGGCCAGGCTTTCCCCGCCCGGCGAAACCCGTCGATATTTCGTGTTGACTGCCAGGTATCTAACGCGACAAGTCGATGACCCAGTGAAGAGTCCCGTTAGGCATCTGCGGTACATCCCGCAAGAATCAGCAGCCACGGCGTGGAGAGTTGCGACGACCCGATAATCTCAATACACATTAAAACGAAAATAGAAACGACAATAAAATAAAAATAAATCGCCGATGAATAATAAATATCAAAGGTCGTGAAAATTGATTGAAGTGTTTATTGACGATAAAAAAATACATCGATAGAGAATAAATTAAGATTCGATTAGGGGAGTAATGATCGATGACGCTGGTCGGCTTCGGCGCAAGATTCTTAGTAAATATTTGCGTGTCCGAAGTAGAGTGTTATCGTTGTATCGAGTTTGTGGCATATCGGACTCGTGAAATTACGATCAGTGAGATACAATATCTTCGAGGTGTGGGTGTGGCGACTATGGACAACCCCGGTTCTCAACCATACCGACGACACGTTTAGTCCACATTGACCCTGTCCACCTGTTCACACGAGTATCACGAAAATCGGTAAAAAAAAATACAATTACACGCTCTGGGAACGATGCAAGGTATATTATTATTATTTTTTTCTAGTTCTCGCAGAAACATCCCTCCTTCGTGTTCTCGAGGATCCAGTCGAGGTAGCGTGTGACACGGGTGTAGACTCCAGGATATCCGGGTCTCGCGCATCCGTTTCCCCACGAAACGACTCCGATCTGCTCGTACCTCTTGTCACTTCGCTCGGCTACGAGTGGACCGCCGCTGTCACCCTAAAAAACACGAAAAAAATCAGAGGGGTTTAACGATAATAATAATAATAAATCCCATAATGGTTGACGAAACTACAGAGTAATAACTCGCGACCCGTGTCACGACTCGAGGGGGAATTCTCCAAGTTCTTACCTGGCAGGAGTCACGTAGCCCATCCGGGTATCCGGCGCAGAGCATGTTATCCGATATCATGCGAGGGCTGTAGCTGGTGTTGCGACAGTCCTGAAGGCTCATAACCGGAACCTCCACCTCCTGGAGGAGACAGGACGGCTTACCCTCCTCGTGGAGGGTTCCCCAGCCCGAGGCTACGGCTTTTGTGCCAACATAATCCTCATCTGAAAAATAATAATTACAACAATCTTGTATATATTCCATAAAGTTGTTCGTTTTACCCTAATGTTCACCGGAAAGTAGGTCAGACCAAAATATATCACTTCTGGTCGAAAAGTTAAATTTTCCAAATGGAACATATATTTCCGTAATGACGTCAATTACGCTCGAAGAATTAAATTTTTTTAACCGGAAGTGATGTATTTTGATTTTAACGTCACGTCCTGTCGAACGATCCGGTATTACGTCATTTCCGGTCGAAAAATGAGAATTTCAATCCGAATCGTGCGACGTATTTTCGTTAAATATTCGAAGAGCTAAATTTTCGTTACCTCTATTCCATTGACAATAAAAAAAGTTCTTTTGGTGCAACCCGTATGATCTTCGATCCTCTCTTAATGTTTTATTTTATTTTTTATTTGTTTATCCTTGCATTGTCACATCGGATCTGCTAGAGTCGATTAGTCGAAATCGGTTTTAGTCGCGAGAAATCATTGGCTGTGTCGCCGTCAAATTCGATTTTTTTCCTGTTTTCCCTTAAGCCGTTGATCAATGGCTTCGGGTGTTGTGACAGAAAGTTTCGTCGTTCGTGTAAACGGGAAAAGAGAGATGATCGACGAAAGAAAATTGGCGACAGAGATCAGAATCGCACGTAGAAGGTGACACGGGAGCGTAGTCCTCGATTTGACTCGGGGAAGCAGCCGGACGTCATGTTCTCCCTGTCATTCCGCATCGGTGCCACCTCGGCCATACATTATACGTTATAATAATAATAACTAGAAAAAAGAAAGGTGAACGGCGATCAACGGTGCCTCCGGTACCCGTATGAATAGTCGTTAATTTATTACTTTTGCGCAGTAATCCGTCGCGCGTACCGAACGATAAGGGGTCGAAACGGGTCGAGTCGCACTTGCACAATCTGAGAACGGTCTCAGAGGATCAATGAGCATTCGTCGCCTTAATGTTTATTTATTCGTTGCCCATTGTCAGAATAATTT
This sequence comes from Listrodromus nycthemerus, assembly GCA_963978505.1. Classification (NCBI taxonomy): domain Eukaryota; kingdom Metazoa; phylum Arthropoda; class Insecta; order Hymenoptera; family Ichneumonidae; genus Listrodromus; species Listrodromus nycthemerus. The sequence goes on along the minus strand of OZ021679.1, from coordinate 18,253,361 downwards.
TTTTTGGCACATTTTCGTGCCGATAGAAATTCTACCTGTGCGTACTCTGCATAAAAAATGTGTCTTGCATATAGAAAATATTAGGGGTGCAACTCTGCTTCCGCCATAGGATCGCTTCAAAAGATGACCGGTTGTTTCAACGCGGGATTCGTACGCGGCCCGAAAGATGGAAGAAAGTAAAGATGGACAATACTTTGAATCATAAATGTATAACCAGTTTTGTACAATAAAGCGTCGAATTTCGGAAAAAAAAAACGTCGAAAGCAAAGTTGTACACCTAAGATATATGTTTACGTTTTAAAAGATTTCATTCATGTGCTTGATACCGAATCAGTATAGTGAAAATGGATCATGGTTTTTTCATGACTTTTCCATATGAAATTGAATTATCTTATTCACCACTTTTACCTTGTATATTGGTGTTATATATCGACTGGTGGTTAGTTGCGTTGCAGTAACTGTGCTAATACCTGTGGGAATCTGTGACTATCAGTATGTGTGTGGGTGTGTGTGTGTGTGTGCGCGCGCGTGTTCGATGAACATTAACTTTATTACTACGTAGATAGATAGTGTAGATACAATATATCTACATTTTGTTGCACATTTGAAATTTGTATTTGATATAATGGTGATATAATAATGTCGTGTGTTACCTCGCACTGTCGGCAAGCAGATAGGTCTGATCAGGTCGTTCAGCGGTACTCTGTCGTTGAGCTTGAGGAGTGCAATGTCATTGTCAAAGTTGAGGAAACTAAAGTCACCGGTTATCGTGCGCACGACGAATCTGGTCTCGGGCGATGACTTCTCCGCGCACCTGTCGTGCTCGCCGAACGTGACCTTGATCATGAACCACATGAATCTGAAAAACAGACTAACGGATAAGTCGATCGTCGAGCTCTTTTAGCGCGTGTGTCGCATTAACGGTACATTAAAATTAATTAAAAAAAAAATCAACGAAGCATCGTTAACGACAAAACGCGCAATTACCCTTTGACGCAGTGTGCCGCTGTTAGCACGTAACGATCGTTAATCAATGTACCACCACAGTAGAACTTGTTGAGATACGAGAGTCTCGCCATCCACGGAAATTCGTTGACCTTCGTAGTTTGACCACCGACGATCCGGCTCTCTTCGTTCCTGACGCCACAGCCTTTTGCGTCGTTTATCCAAAATTCAAAGTTCAAAAACACAAATCAGAAAAAAAAATGACACTCGCGAATCCAACGACACGTAGATTTAACCCTGAGACATTGCAACTATACGACTCACTGCAGTAGCACGGTCCAACTGGTTCATTTAGTGCCGGTGGCTTATTCCCGAAGATACCAAAGAAATTCTTCATCAGGGACTCGCCTATGCGTCGATCCTGCAATTCCCGATCACACGGAAATTTTTCCTTAATTTTTCCATTTTCTCCAAAACTTTTCAATGGCAGTGACAAAACCCTGACTCACCTGAACTTTTTCCCGATCGGCGCCCGTAGCTGAGATGATCGCGACGGCAAAAATCACCCACAGAAAAATTATCCGATTCTTCATTGTGATTTTTTATTCTTTTCGTCACAGGAATCAAACGATTCGATATTCTGTGGGGGAAAACACTTCGCAAGAAAAGAACCAACGAGAAACGAATTGTAAGAGCGGTCGAGACGATTAATTTCAGGATTGACTGGTACTCATGTCCCTTAAGAGATTAGAGCCGAGAACCGTCCTCTTCGGCTTAGCACAGGTGTTCCGTGATGCGAGTGCCCACGGGTGACGAAGAGTGCCACGGAGGAAGCTTTCTCAGTCCGTTCGTCTTTGTTAGCTCGTCCCTGCTCGTGGCTGGAGAGAGGGACACACTTGGCGCCTACTGGACACTACCTGTGTTGTGTCTCTCGTGTATATTCACCGCTGACCAGTCGAGTTTGCGTTCGGGTTCACGTTCACGGACACCGCGAAGCTTGGGCACCTCCGTTCGCCGCTGTCACTGACCGCAAGGCCACGCGTCCGTTCATTGGATGTGAGCGTACTTCGCACCACGGGCGTGTAACGACGTAAGCGAAGAAGCGAGCAATGACGATGTACCGAGTCGAAAACAGGATAGGTCGTTTACACGAACTCAATTACTTGCTTTTATGGATCAGGCAAATAAAAAGGATTTAAAGAAAACTATGGTTGACTTCGCTCTGAGTGCATTCTGAATCCGTAGTCGTAAAGTAACAGTTTTTATTTTAATATGAAGGAAAAATAATTTTTTTTAAAGATTGACGAATTGTTTCGGTATATTAAACCTTCCGACGTACGATAGATCGTCCGACACCAAATTCGTAAAGGAAGTTTTTATTTTCAGAATATTTTTATAGAATTGCCGGAGGCGTTTCCGGTTCTACCCGATAAGTGAATCGACAATCGTGAACAGCTGAGAAACAACGAAATATAGAAACGAAACGTTATTTATGGTCACCGCAATTAAACATTAGCCAGATTTTTTTTATATGAAGTTGTTTGACTTTTTCCGTGCACATCGAGTCACTTTGACCCCAAAATATTCGAGTACAAGTGTTTTTTTTTTCTAAAATGAGTTCGTAAACGTGCTGCGAGAAAGTATCACAGTTTTGTTTTGATTTTTTTTTTTTTTTTTTTTTTTTTTTCAAAACAAATGTGTTAATTATGTTCGAGAAAGTGTCCTAATATTTTTTTTCTCAAAATGTGGACACAAAATCGTTCGAATTTAATTTGTCCCGCGAGAGTTTCAACATTCGCTCGTACCAAGAAACCGTTTGCAATATTTTTCAAACGAAGACTGTTTCGCCTATCCATTTTATGGGAATTTTACGGGATTTTTAGAATGACACAGACTATAGAGTATAATAATATCCGAGTGACGCGAGGTTTTTCCCGAGCGAGACCAGTTTATTCCACATCAGGTTAAATCAGTTCTGCTGGGTTGCCGAAGACCGGTTCGCTCATCGGATCGTCCGGTGGTTCAGAGTATCTCGCGGTTCTTCGTCAAACAACCTCGACCGCTGGAATTAATTTTTTTTTTCACCTGGAATTATTGTCAGAGAATTCGAATAGATTTAATTGAAGAAAGTTGATTGTCGAGTGTACAGGTATGCGCCGATGGAAAGTTTCGTGTGACAACGATACCCGCCGAGAGCGTCTGCGCGCGTCATTAACTTTGGCTGTCTGCAGCTGCGTCAGAGACGGACGTAAAATAATAATTGTCGAAGGGAAATCCGAAAATTTGATTGTCATTTCGACTATCGTCGTCGGGACGTGAGCGTTAATGGTTCGGATAATGGCGATGCACGAACTAGAAATACCGGGGCAAAATGGACCAGTTATTTTTGTTCAGCCCGATCGTTCCATCTTGTTCCATTCCCCAGTTACAGTCACTCTCTCTGGTTCGTTTTGCCCCGCTCCGTACCACCTTCGCCCGAAGCGTCCACTTTCGATCGCGGCAATATCTTCGTCGTACAATGCCTCGGTGATAATCAGTCTCGGTGAACCACGCAGCGCATTGCTGCAGCGACGCTTAACCGTTACGCTCTACCGTATTATTCCACTTGCGTTCACCACCGTTATCGGGTCATCAACGCCCCAGAAACTGCCGCTAACAGTCGTGACAGAAACGTTCGAGACAGTCGACAATACCCAGACAGAATCGCCTATTGAACTCTGCACCAGACAAATGTATACGATTCGCCTAATTTATTCTCAATATTCATACTCTGTACACTGACAAATAGGAGACATCTAACTAGACATATATACGTTGCATATATACAATTTGTTTAACACGAAAAAATAAATAAATATAAAAGATCATAGTCTCCAAGTTATCATCGGCGTAGCGAATCGAACCGATCGCTTTATCCTCTCGTTTCTCCTGGTTCATCCATCGTCGTCTCACGACTTGCAGAAGCACGTGTTGTTCATGTTCGTGTTGATCCACTTCAGATACCTCGCAACGCGCGTGTAGACTCCGGGATAGCCGGGTCGTCCGCAGCCCACACCCCAAGAAACGATTCCTGAAAAACAGTGCGCGAGATGGTGCACGATCGTCATTCGTTCGTGATTATCCAACGACCGTTTTCGAATTCTCGCGTGAACCAATGTATTATTCACCGGCTAGCTCGAGTTTATCACCCTCCTGAACGAGCAGCGGTCCTCCGCTGTCCCCTTGACAAGAATCTCGGGTCCCCTGTCCGGCGCAAATCATATTGTTCGTTATCCTGTTTGCTCGATATTTCATCTGTCGGCACTGCTGCAAACTCAGTATCGGAACTTTCACCTCGTGAACCGCACCTGGCAACATTCCACCCTCCGTCGTGCGACCCCAACCCACCACCGTGCCCTCTTTACCCGCGGGATCCGAACCTTTAAAAAAACAAATAACAATCATAATAATAATAGTATTTTAACTGTCATTGATAATTATCAATCGAAGATCGACAATTCATAATAATATTTTTATTAACTAATCGAAGTCGATCCACAAAAACTTTCATGGTAACGAATAATAAATGACAGCTATGAAAGTGTGAGTTCTCGAGAGGCTTGAAGAAGTCATTAGTATACGTGGGGCTCACCAGCGACGGGTAGACAAATGGGCTTTATAGTTTTCGAGAACTTAACGGGTTTTCGAAGCTTAAGCAACGCGACATCGTGATTGTAGGAATTCATGTCAAAATTCCGATGACGAATGATCGCACTGACGGCTCGCATGACAGCGACTCCGTCGGTCGTCACGTACTGATCGTGATCGCCGAGGACCACCCGAATCTTGGAGCGTTTTAATCTACAAAGAAAAACACGTGGAGAATATTGAGCAAGAATATCAATATCGGCAACGGTCATTTGTAAAAGAATAGAAAAAAATAAACGAGAATTGAACCCAAACCTTCGCAAGCAATGAGCAGCGGTGATGACGTAGTCGTTGGTGACGAGACTAGCGCCGCAGTGGAAACGGCCGTCGTAGACAAGACGAGCGACCCACGGATACCGATGTGGCTCGGTCGGTCGTCCTCCAACGATACGATTTTCCTGACTATGCACACCGCACTCTGCAATTCAACCATTTTGCCTAACATCATCCTCTCGCACGTCTCCGATCGCACAATAATAAACGTGATAAAAAAAAAAAAAATCGAAAAGAAAATATTAATCATTCGAAAGGAGACAAAACTCACCGCAGCTGCAATTTCGAAACTTCTGCTCGTCGCTCTCGGTCGCCTCGCCGCTGGTGATGTCGATACCGAAGATCTCGTCGAACAAGAATCGCGACGTTCGGTTGTTGGCGAGTGTCTGTAAAACAAAAATGAAATTCTCTCTCATTCCCCAACCGAGACTTCTCGTGCCCAGAGAAAATTATTAGTTTCGTTTAATTTCCGTTTCCACCGCCAGCGTCCGCTAGAGCGGCGATTCCACAGGCGCTCACTTTCTAGCGACTCGGCGGTCAATCGGCAAACACACTCGCGACTGCGCGCGAGCCCTGCCGAGATCGGCCGAGAACAACCGGCGTTGTTCTCGGCGATCCTCGAGGAAAGAAGATGCAGAGAAAGTGACGATGACTCGGTATTGTGTGTCAAGGTTCGCGGTATTTGCGCGCCTCTCAGTAAATCAATCACTATTCCGATCGATGAGAAGAGCGCGGACCGTAACACTTCGTCCGATCTTACGTGCACACGCATGTTAATACGTAATCTTTTGGGATTGACTAACAGCGTGCGATACGCGACTTGCAAAGCTGGATCGCAAGAATCGATCGCGGTTATCGCATTCGGTGCGAGCCGACAAAAAGGCGGAGCGCGATCGATCAACGATCGTGCCGTGCGCAACACCGCAAATCGGGACGGCCCAAAGGATAATCAATTCGGCTATAAGAGTAATGTTTTTTTTTACAATAAAAAAAGATGTCACGACGGAAATAAACCTTTTTGAAGTCTCAATAGTTTGATTCGAAAGCCTACCCGCTGCTTATTTCCAGATTGCGGATTTCCAGATTCTCGCCAACCCTCGTTGCTAGAAATAGGTCGTCGGCGTTATTTCATTCTTGTTCCTGTATTTTGTATTACAATTATTAGCGTTTTTGTGCCCTGAATTTTCTTATGTTATCCGCGATTCACTTGATAACCTGTGCTGTTTTGCCGCTGCCCCAATCGACTTGTAATATGGTAAATAGCCCGTAATAAGTAAATAAATTCCAATATATTTTACTCACGTGAGAAATCTGCGAATCCGTGAGTTCGAGACCGCGAAAATTAACGAGGTACGATTGGGTCTGCAGGAGACCGATGAGAAGCACACCGGATATCTTGAGTAGTCTCGGGAACGTCATTTTCACGATTGTCCACTTAGCTGTCGTACTGTCTGTTCGCTTTTTAATTAAATTTTTTATTTTATTCGAGATACTCAAGAAATCCGATTCTTTTTGTTCTCGAGCACTGCGCACTCTCCTTTTTTGTCGAACTTCATTGCGTCTCGCGCATCATAACCGACGTGACACGAGGATTTTTTTTTTTTACCATTCGTACGAGCGATGTTAACGTGTCCGGAAAAAGTGTCTCTCGGTCGAGGGACGGACCACGAAAAATCCGTGCCGCCGCCCGCTGTCGATCGTCACGATATTGTCCGGATGTGTCGAGCGATATCACCGCGCGGAGTTACACGCTGCTTTCACTGGTCTCATAAACCCGACAGACTGATCGAAGTCCGGGCCGTGCGACGGCTGGTGCGCGTCGCGCGAACTCGAAGAAAGTTCTTTCTCCGCGTGACCAGAGAACCGCCTGTCCTCTGCCCACCGCGCACTCCTCTCTGCCCCTTTGAGAATGCCTCCTCTTCCGTCTATCTTTCACGATCGCGCGCAGAGCCCGCAGCCACGTCGAATTATGAACATGTATTGGAGACAATTAAAAAGAAAAAAAAATTCAACTGCGCGACAGAAATGCGATTTTTTTGCTCGCGTATGGGAAGTCCCGTCGGTTTGCGCATCGCGAAGTTAATGTGCGATAAAATCTCGGGAGCTTTCAAACGCAGACACAAGCCTCGGTGCCGGTGATGTCCGGACAGCGGTCGAAGCGCGAAGCTGAATCACATCTGAGGATACTCAGCATCAGGAGCCAGCGGAGTTTGAGCGCCCGCGAAGGTGGAGCCCAGCCTCGTGGACGCTTGTCCACGTTATCGGCTTATCCCACCCCGAGGTGTCGGAATTCCGAGCTGGACCTACTTATCTCCTCTCTTCGGCCCAACCGTACGATCACCGCCCCACCCTCGAATTCGAAACTCCGATGATTTCGTAACATGCGAAACCGGCCACAGGCTGAGCTCCGATGAAAATAAAAATTCAATTTAACCTCGCGTCTTCATGGTGGATGCAAATTTTTGGACCGCCAAGTCCGAAGACTCCAGCAATTAGATATTTTCAATAGACATAATTGTTATTTCTTTTCCACAAAAATTGGATTTTTCATTTATTAAACTTTTAATTAAATAGTTTTCGTGAAAATTGAAAAGTTGTAGTTGTAAAAATGTATTTATTGTCAATATGGATTGGTCAACAAAATATACATCGCTATACGTAATAGTTACAACACTTTCAATCACATTGCCTATGGGCCATCGATCGAAGCCCTTTAGCTCAAAGCTTCCACTATATTCGCTTGGACTATTTATTACAGTCTCGTCCTTAATTTATTGAACGACTGTATCGTTAAACTGTATTGTCGTATTTTAGTATATTTCTATGGCTATGCCTGAATTATCCACAAGTATATGATTTACGCGCGTACTTATGTATTTTATGAGCCCTCTGTACGTTGAAAAAATGTGAATGATTATTAGGCATAAATATTTATTACCTCGTGGCCTCCTCGGGATAAATGATTTTTCTAGACGGAGCGGGATGGCTCTCACTTTCGGGCCCGACCGGACAGTTACCGGACGAGATGCCGGAAATAGCAATCTCACGCCAGTTCCCTCTGGGATATTACTATTTCGCCGTCGGATAGTAAACTTTCATAATTTCATCGTTACTCGTGTTCCTTACGGTACGTCCGAATAGATATGGCGTGTGTGCGCAGCGGCGGCTCGTAAGTCTTGAGCATTGTCGGTAACGGTTCGATGGTTTCACTAACCCACATTCGTTCGTCGAAAGCAAAACGTCTCAGATTCGTGACCCGGTTAGAGTCGCGTCACTTGCTCGGGTACAGCCCGAGCATCTCCCGGACCGGATGGGTCATCTGTTTTCTCGATAAGCTTCGACGCTGTCGTTTCCACACACGAGATCCTGTTCTCCCTTCCGCTCCGTCGTACGCACCTGCGTTTCGAACTCTGTTTCTAGTATGTAATCGATCATCTCCCCGCACGCTTGCTGACCCGATTTCCACCGAAACAGGAAAACAACGGGCAAGCGGAAGCCGGAAGAACGCAGCGTAATGTGAAATTCATCGCTCGGTCCGGTCCATTGTTTTCCCATTTCATTACACACGGCCACTTCAGCGCGAAAAGCAAAATTAGAATTCTCGCCTCAATGCACTCGACGAAGCAAATTAAGGTCAGTCGTCCTCGCATCACGCATTTCTGGCTTTGGAACTCGGGGAACATAATCATACATAATCACTCATTGTATATTCATTTTTACGTGATTTGGCCATTTTTACAAAAAATAATAAGTAAAAAAAATTTGAATATTTTTTTAACAATTTTTACTAATAAGGTTTGACAATTTCCTTTTATAACCGTCATTTCAGATCATTTTTTTTTCAGTTAACGAAAGATGTACAATGCTTTACCATTGTAGAGGTGTATTGGGACAATGTGTGAGTTTCCTCTAATTTTTGGATACCCCATTTTGCACCATCGATTAATCTAGATTTTCTGCCCCGTTTGACTGTCCAAAAAATAGTGCCAGGAAAATTGCTTTTTGCTGTACATTTTAACAAAATCAGCGATTCACATTCGGTAAACCGAGAAGCTTACGAAAGTGCAATTGTTTTCTCATCCGGAGGCAATTATTGCGAAACTGTTGCACTGCGCGCTCGTTGCGATTGCCGTTGGGCCGACACATTAACAGTAGAGCACAGGCTGTGAGCTGTGAAATTGGAGGAACGTGGAGGCGACGAAAGGTGCAATAGCCGTCCTGAATCGTCGAGGCGATTGTCGTCAACTGGAGTTTCTCGTTTATTTGAAAACACAGAGAGACAGCGCAAAAAAAAAACCGTACATCACAGAGTACACACTTAAGCGTTAAGTGTGGAACTTAAGAATTAATCGACTAGATATTCGTTATCGGTACGAATCAACAAATGGCAGTGGTACAACGGTTCATCGTCGGTGACGGATCTTTACGGCGATCGGGAGGAAATCGGATCGAGCCGAGATCAATCGACGCTTTTGTCAAGCCCGAGTTGGCGGTGGACACACGCAATCACCACCGAGCTTGTCCTCCAGCCATCCGAGATAGTTGGTCAACTTGGTGTAAACTCCTGGATACCTCGGCCTCGCGCACCCACGTCCGAAAGATGTGATTCCTGGCAAAAGGATTCAGAGAATTATTGAAATGAAGATTGGTGCGAAGATATCGACCTTGGGTCGAAGGAGCTTCGATTTTCGTTTCACTCTCACCTATGACCTCCATATGTCCGAGAGGCCCCTGAACGAGCAGGGGACCACCGCTGTCCCCCTGCGAAATCGAACATGTCGATTAATGCTCGGCAGAGAGAATGAAAATTCTGGAAAATTGCACTTACCGAACAGGCGTCGAATCGGCCCTCGAGATATCCGGCGCAGAACATATTCTCGGTTCTTCGAGCTTTCGGATATCCCGATTCGTCGCATTCCTCCTCGGATAGAACAGGCACTCTGACGTTTCGCAGAAGCTTGCTCACTTCGGAACCTTCCTTGATGCGGCCCCAGCCTACGGCCATCGCGAGTGAGCCGGTGTAGTCGATGGCACCTGGGAACAATACGATGAATCATCTCTCTCGTAATCGGGACGGCATTGACAGTGTCCTCGACTCTCCACGAGTGTGACTTACGATTCTCGGGCAAACAGGCCGTTCGTACGACTCCGTCGAGGGGCACCGGTCGGTCCAATTCCACGATGGCGATGTCGTTGTTCAGATTGTAAGGGTTGAAGGACTCGTGGATCGTCCAGGACTTTATACGCCGGTGATAGAGGCTCGAGGAGCGCTTCGTGATGTCCTGGTCACCCATGTGAAGCTCGAAGTGTTTTCTCTCGTAGCTGCAATCGGTTTTTTTTTTTTTAATTATTGGGAAAGCGGCACACGGTCGTCGGGCGAAAATAAGTAAAATCAGGATAATGAAGAAAATTAGGAATATGAGAAAAATTGATAAAATTGAAAAAAAGAACTTCTCTGATTAGACGGATTTTTTAAATCAAATGATAAATAAATTTGTTGGAGGAAGATCGATATACTAACCCGTTGAGGCAGTGGGCAGCGGTGAGTACATGGTTACGAGTTATCAGGCTTCCGCCACAGTGGAACAGGCCTTGTTTTACCATGCCAACCATCCAGGGATACTCGGCAATGTTGCTGAAGCCTCCGCCGACTATCCTCGTCTTTCGACCGGCGCCGCATACTAAAACAAACCATCATCGATGAGAATGTCGCCACCGGAAGCCAATATTCTTTCGCCAATTAAACTCACCGCAATCACTGCAAGTCTTCGGTGTCTTGAGGAAAGCCATGGTCGGAGGTACATAGTCCGTGTAAGAAACTTTATTCAAGGTTGTTCTACCGATCGCCGTAAAGTTAATTCCCGACCTCGCCCGATGGCCCGTCGAATCGTCCCTCCGGTCCGGAAAACCCTGCAAACGAGCAGCCCAGAACGTTTCATTAAAAATAAAACATTCCGACGTATCAGAGCGACCACGTTCGGAAATTCGGGGAATGCACTTGATACGAATGCACGAAAGCCATGGCGCGGAACCGTACGATGCAACCGTCAAACTTTCTCGTCCGCATAATCGGGTTTTTCACCGATTAAGATCGAAAATTCACTATCCATCCCGTTAAACTGCATAATCGTTTTTACATTATCTTCAGCGAGACCGCGAGTTTCGATTACGTAAGTTGTCTTACCAATCGCGGAAGAGCGTGAGCGTAAGCGATAGCGACGCAAAGGAAAAATGCAGTGATGCACCCTCCAGAGATCATCGTCGGACTCTTCGTGGTGTTCATTTGACGAAGCACTTTCGATCGAAGCCTCCACAATGACGACGAAGAGACACAGAACAATCACCGCGGGTCAGGATGTAAGTGCACGTGGGTGGCGAACGCGTGTCTGGCTCGAGGCGGTGCCGTGGCGTTAAAAGGTGATGATCCAGGGGAGTTTTGCCGTTTTATAGTAAATTATAACTAATAAACGACTGGCTGGAATCGGTGGGGGCGGCATCACCTTGGCCGGTGCGTTTGCATTGGCAGATGTGCCGTCAGGCCTTTAAATCATCGGCTCGGCTCGGTGCGCGACTCTGCTCGTCTGTTGCCATCGATGCCCTGTCGCGCCCGTTCCTCGACGGTTCTGCCTCACGTCGTCTCACACCCGGTCGGATTGTGTCGCAATTCGAGCCCGCCGCGGCTCTCCTCCGCTCGACGATCGAGCCGCGTCGCGAGACAATCCCAATGTCACAAGAGAGGCTGACGAACGCTCCGAAAGAGCTTAATGTGCGCGGTATCAAAGGACCTTGCTAATCGGCAGTGGCTTTACACTACATGGGTTCCCCGCCTCGACCCACGAGCTCTCTGACTTGCTCTCCCAGCCGATCAATGTCATCATTTCGTAACACGGAGGAACCGATTGAAAACGAAAGTTTCAGTCTCCGAATACATTGCAACTGGCGCGTTGCTGCAGTGAAAGCATATATTGTAACTCTCGATGCCAATTGAAAAAAAATCCACATTTTTTTAATCACAGGAAGGGGAGAGCGGGGCGAAAGGGACCGGTTTTACCGATTTGGAGAACGTAAAAAAGGGGTCATCGCGATTGTAACGCATTTGGCCGTTTTGCCCCGCTCGCAGTTGCATACACACGAAGTTATCATTTTTGACTCCCTCCGGGCAAAACGGGAGTTATGCGTTTCACCGCGACAATTTACTTCAGTGTGTTTTCGAACACGCCAGTAATTTGTTGAAATGAGAAAATACTACTCAAATATATTTGGGATATTGATGCCTACTGTAGTGATTCACGTTTGTGGTAAGACGAAAATGTGAGCTAAGGTGGAAACGCACATAAACAAACCATATCCTGATAAACAAATCCATATTTCGCGGTGCCCTATCAATTAGCTAATGAAAAAACAAAAATCCTTTTTTCTTCAGCTGTTCTATCTTTCTCAATACAGGAATAAAAAATATCGATATAAATTAAAATAGATTTTTTTATTTATATGACACCTATTTCGTTCGTCGTTGCTACTCTTCTTGTTTCCGGTACTTTATGCAGTAGCGTGAAACTCATAATGTGCTAATTATTCTTTTAAAGGACCGTTCTCCTCGTATGCTGCTCGTTGCTGTCAGAAAGGTTTTTTTGTTTTTTTTTATTAGTATTTTTTTTAATTTTCGCGAAATTGTTAGCAATTGCGAAAAGCGGCCTTCCCAAAAGCTATCGACCTCTTGTGTCATGCAAAAGCGTGAAGAACCTATTCTTTCGAAAAAAACGGTTCGTCATAATGAGCTTATGTGTGAGAGTCCGTGTGTAAACTGTTGCGTTACGAGCGACCTCGCCGTCTTCCTATTGAGAATAGATCTTGGAGCTATTATATGAAAAAGAGACGGAACGCTGAAGCCACAATCGGGTCAATGTAATTAGTCGGCTGCCCTTGGTACTCGTAGGCGTCGCACAGTCATAGTGTTATTTGCATAAATTCCTCGAACCCTGAGTTTTCTGGTCTCCTTCGTTAGAACCGCAGAAAGGGTCGCTCGTGCGATTTCCCGACATCGTCGAAATCGTCGTCAAATGGATTTCTCATCTACTTCAAAAGATCGTTCGTCAATCGGAGTCTTTCGGATTTGCCGATCGGTCTTCCTACAAGGGCCTCGATTCTTCAAATACAAACCATCTGTTCTTTCCCTAATTACAACAACAAAAAAACCTTTCGATATGAATGTGCAACATACGAAGGGTTGATTTTTCGACTCTAGCTCTAGCCCCTCTAGCTCTAGCTCTAGCAGCCATAATTGACTGCTGCACGGGGCTAGAGCTATTAAGTATTCACGAGAAACCTTCAACCGCGCGGTAAACGAAATAGAAAGACGATTCCATTTTGCACCAAGCTTCTACTCGAGTTTCGGTCACAACTGAAGTCGCATTTTTGCAGGAAAAATACATCCAATCGTAATTCTGTTATTTACAAAATTACCGGTTTTAATGACAAACAAAAGTTGCAAATTTCAATTGCGATTGCAAATAACTTTATCGTTTCCTTCTCCCAATTCTGCGAGTCGCTTAGCGCGTGTCGGATTAGTGATAAAGCGTGGGCGTGTTTCAAGGCACACGTGCGTCTCTGGCTTCCGAGATAATTTTCACGGTACGGAGTTTATCTGACGATTTTATACAACATCTACAGCCTTGTTCTCAAAAACGCGGGCTTCGACCTTATAGATTAGTCGAAATGAATCTTCCGGCGCCCCCCGTGCCTTTATTTACCAAGTTGTAAGCCCGTGACCCATATAAGCCTGTATTCGATCCATTAACAGGCGACTCACGGTAGAAAAAAGAGAGGAAAAAAAGTGCGTAGCCATAGAGAACGTGCTCATCGGCAGCTTCGAACCCCTCGTCAAAACCAGAAGGGTGATCGGGGTCGATGAACACCCCATCGACTTCGCCTAACTAAGGGATAAGCATCCTTCTGTTTTTCGTATATTACTTTCATACAAATATATGTACAATGACAATGATACATGTGAAATCTAACCCTGATGACGTGAGAGCCGTAAATAAAGCAAGGCTCCAGGATACGAAGACATTCGACGTTGTCGATCTTGCGCGCCTCGTCAGAACAAATCTCATCGAGAAATTACCGAACGGTGTGTGCGAGCATACCAAGTCGACGCGAAACCCGCATGAGGGTTACGTGACCGATATACCTTGACCCGAGGCAGTGGGTTACAGGTGTCAGAACAGCGCGTTGCAAAACGCGAGCGTCCTGAAAAAAAGAAAATAAAAATATAATTCTTTTTATCTTGTCACTCGTTCGGTCAGAAATTATTGGGACATAACGAGCCTCAGGCGCAGTCGGATGATATGGTTCACGGTTGACGGCGGGTCTTTCTCAACGTATCATTGTGTTTTTTAAGATTATTTGACCGACTGTACCAAAAATCTGGGCGAAGAGTAGGGCGAATTGGGTCTACTCGTGTATATATGGCGTATTTCACACCAATTCGACCTGGGCAACCCTTAACACCTTAGTTTGGGACCATTTTTTTTATTCGACCAATCAAAGCCTCAAAATCTCGGAGATTTTCATCATTTTTTTTAAATATTGTCTATAATTATTGATTGATAGGGATTATGTTATGAATCGTCACAATTCAAAAATCTTTAAAAATTCGGATGAATCTTATGTAATATATAGGAAATTGTCAAAATTGGGCCGGGATGGATCGCCTATTGTTTTCAAATTGCTATCGGGAAAAAAAGTGAAACAAATTAGAACAAAATAATCAGTCGATTATGCATTATCGCTTAACCATTTTTATATGTTGTTCTATCGCAAACGTTACAATTTCGTGAGGATAGTTCTTATAGTGTACGTAATAAATTGCGAAATTTATGTAGGACAAATATGTCACTTTTTGTCGAACGAGACGTATTTTGATGTCCAGAAATCTTGTATTCGGTCTACAGATTTCATACTTCATAGAGCTATCTCGAGACCCCTCAGCCAAGACAATCTGCTAGTTTATATTTCTCCATATAATATATTAATATATTATGTACGAAAGTCTTGCCACCGTCGCAATTATCTCAAAAATCGCGTGAGGGGGGGCGTGGGTCGGCTTCACCATAGAGGGGGCGGTCCGATTCAATGAATACGATCCTTTTTCACGTATCGTAAGGGAGAAAAGTCAGCTTTTCTAACACGCAGACCCTCTCCCCGTTCGGCGGAGTTCTCATCCTCTCCCCCTCCTTTCCCCTGGTTTAATTGGGAAAAAGGATCGTTTATTCTGTACCGTGAGCGAAAGTTCCCTGGGAGCGCCGTGTAAGAGTCACAACATACATGCAGCAGCGACAGAATAAACTTATTAACGAAATATACAATTAAACCTACAAGTATGTTCACTTAGGAATCGAGCATAACGCCATCATAAAACAAACAAAAAATAAATCATCGATTGGTGATCGAAAGCAAAAAATACGGATAATAATGATAATCAAAATAAAAAAATCATTACAATAATGGCTATAGACAATAGTAGAATGGAAACGAGAATAAGGAAGTAAAAATAAGAAATAAAAAATTAGGATATCAACTTAAAGTTTTCGACTCAGCCACATACCGAGGGAGACTCGATAGGGAAATCTGATTCTTCTAAGGCTGTTTGGAGTTTCTGTTCGAGCTTTGATTATTTTAAGTAGATGTAAAATACCGGTACCGGTAACGAAAAATGTACCAAATCCCGTTTCGAGACTGGAGTTCACGACGACAAGGAAAGTTATTTTTCCCTGGGGAAGAGAAATGTTCTTTTTTTTTCGGCGATCTGATCTAATTTTTGTTATTCACTTGGGGGGTAAACAGGTGGGTAGGGGGTTATACAATATCACCTTAAGTCTTTCGGAGACTCTTCATATCAACGCGCAAAGCGCCCGAGCCTCCAGAAGCACCAATATACATATATATGTTCAAATGAAATACGACAGCTCACAGGAAAATACGTGAACATCTTGGTGGATAACAAGTAAAGCCCTGTGATAAGGCTTCCGCGGCTTCCGCGGCTGTTCGAGCATCAGCGAGTGGCTGATCTCGTTCATAAGAATTCGTGGTCGACAAAATAAACACAACTACCCAACAGGACCGGAATAATCCATTGATTTTCTTTCTTTTCCAATTAAACGAACCCTCCAAGTTTAGCACAGTGAAACATCGTTCATCCAAGGTAAGCGGGAGAGGACTACGTATAGTCAGGAAAGTCCTTGAGACTTTGCCAAATTTCAATTAATAATAAAATGAAAAATAAATGAAGCATTGAAGCACCCGAGAAAAAAATTTAGGTAGGTAAAAAAAGTAATCGTTTCATGTGTCTCAGGTAACGTGTTGATGAAGCAACACTGTCGCGCTGTAAAGAATAACGGGTCGGGATTTTTTGTCGATTCTCCGACTTTTTGTCCCCGGATAGACGAGGTTTTACGGTACATACAAATTTCATCCTCGACTTCATGTACGAGTCGATGTTCCCAGTCAAGTTTTCATATACCGAAGATTGAATTCGCTCGAACGCAGTAAATTGGGTCGCAGTCGTTTCGGGATCTCCCACCGATTCGCATGTCTTAAAAAAAAATGCAAACAGGAGTGGGAATGTGGGAATTGTCTCGCGAAGCATCGCGAAGCCCGAGCGTCCGGCAGACGTCGCCTACCAAGAAGTATAAAGTGACAGTTGTGCGGAGTATATCCGTCGAGGAAGCGAGCTTGGCGCGGGCTACCGACGTTCTCACACGTTCTCTACCGGTGCTGAAAAATTAACATACCGCTAGCCTAAATTTTCACCCGCCGGTTCACCCGTTCGTCCACTATTCCGTATAAATAAAGATGTGGCACGATCGAGGTTGGCCTGTGTGAAAGTGACCGTCGAGTGGACAGGGTGTACACAGCCACGCTCTTTCACGGCAGACACATTGGAATTAAATTACTATCGGAGAGCGAAGTATCATACTTTTTCTACCGGCGATTTTTTCAATTAAATTTTTTTTGTCTATTTAATTAATTAATTTTAATCTAATCGTTTGCACTTCGTGTTGCGATGCAGTTAATGTCGATTGTTTTTTGCGTGCTCGTCGTTGTGGGGTGCAACGAAGTGCGGATTTATTGCGCGGTAAGTAATGCAATGTTATACATCATATTTGTTATGTATGTAGAATTTTCTTTTTTTTCCTGCTTGCGATGTTTGAGATAAAAATTGCTATATATAAGTTGTATAGAAGTCTTTACCTATATATTATTATATTAGATATAAATTGTATATAACGGATATATTGTTACTGGTCCTAATATTAAATACGCTTTGTTAGTCACAGTAACACATGGTTCGGTGGTGTTGCTTGGGCACAATTAGATCTCTGCCACATACAACTTAGTTTCTCATGTCCGAGAAAATTTCTACCAAAAACAATACTATCAGAATCAATATCAAACTCTTCCGGATTATAAAGCTTATTTTCCGGTAAGAATTCATTGTCATTATAGCAGAGTCTTCTCTCTTTCTGGTGGAGATTTTCTTGGACGTAGATTCAGGTAGAGTTAGAGATGTCACTGGCATTATATACACGTGTGATTGTCTTTCCACTAAGCTAGCAGGCCAGTACTAAAAGACAGAGGTTTTTTAGTCCTGCTGTTTCTATTATATTAATTTATATTAAACAGAGAAAAATAATGGTTTGGTAATAAATAGTCTAATCGAACCACAAGGAATCGGACCAGCTCAAGGCTCCAGGTGCAGCCTCGAGCTGGTCGATGTCGCTGGTGACATTGAAAAAAAAAAAAACTTGTCAGAGATAACGTGACATTCGGTCTCGCCTAGTTTTTCCGACTGATTCTAACAGCGCGGTCGGCATCGTCGACAAACTTTGGCCTTGTGCGTCATCGCATTAATGGTTTGGCTCGTTTGAACCACCTGCGAGAAGCAACTAACCAGCACATTGTCTCTCCGCTTCTTGCTGATGACCGTGAATCAGTGCTGACACGCTTGTGGCTCATTGTGTACTGAAGAAGAAGCTTCGATTGCAGGTAGAGCCGACCTCGAATTTCGAAGATAACACAAAGTTGAATGGAACGAAGCAAGCGACCGCCGGTTCGACTGACAACAGTGTTATCCAGTGGCTGCTGCAGATACTTGGCCAGAGACCGGCGAGTACCGCGGTTCCGTTTGCGACTGAAGAACCTCACACCTGTCCACCGTGCAGTCAGTCCTCATATTCATATTTAACATTTTTCATGATATAAATGAAAAATATTCTTGTTTGTTAAAATGAAAAAAAAAAATAACAATTATAATTACCACAATTTTGATTCGTAGAATGCGGTCTTACGAACACGCAGCGTAGAATTGTCGGTGGTGTCGAGACGAAGACGAATCAATATCCATGGATGGCGCAAATGTTGAGACTGGGCAGATTCTATTGCGGAGCCACTGTAATAAATTCCCGTTACGTGGTAACAGCCGCACATTGCATCTATCGGTAATCTTGAGAATCCACCGAGCGCCCACATCCTGTACAGGAGGGCGAGCGGCGCAAAACGGACCACGATACGTTACATTTTTCATTTTTACCCACCATGAGACATTGGTCGAGACGGTCCACTTTGCATCGCTCCAAGTTATACACACCCTGAGCGAGGATTAATCGCGCCATTCTGAACTCCGCAGTTTCGACAAGGACCAGATAACCGTTCGAATAGGCGACCATGACAGATCGTCGCATACCGAGGCTGAAACGACCGATTTTAAGGTCGACGATATCATCGGACACAGTGGATACTCGACAGTAAATTACAACAACGACATTGCCCTCGTTAAGCTCAAAGGAAAAATCAATTTCATTGGTTCGGTGCGTCCGGTTTGCCTCGCGGAGAGAGGTAGATTTTTTTTTGTTTCCATTCCAACTATCTTAAGAAGCAAATGTAATCGCGCGATTTTCCATTGCAGGTCTTACTTACGCGGGAAGACGTGCGATCATCACCGGCTGGGGCGCCATAGAGGAAGCTGGACCAACGTCCAACACCTTGCTGGAGGTCAGCGTGCCCATTATGACGAACATCCAGTGTCGGTCTATGAGATACCCCGCTAGACGGATAACAGACAACATGATGTGTGCTGGTTACATCCAAGGCGGCAAAGATTCTTGCCAGGCAAGTTTCCGTCGTGATCCTATCAGAACGTGGTCCGATTCCGGATTATTTATTCGTGCCCACCCGTTTGCCTGAGCTTGATCCTTCAGCACTGAAACGTCTGAGACATTGCTCCAGCGGAGACAGGGACAAAATGGTCCATTTGTATTCCATTTGGGACGAGAGCTTTCCTTTCTGATCCGTGAAAAATTATAGTAATAAAAGTGGTCCATTTTGTCCCGCTCCACCTTACTTTCGCGAGACCGTTCCCGAGATTTATGGACGACCTTCGTGAATTCCCTTAGGGCGACAGCGGCGGACCTCTTCACGTTGTCGACGAAGACAAAGTTCACCGACTTGTCGGTAAGTCTCGAATTTATCGTTCGTCAAGTAATTTTTTCAGTGCCGTTAAACACGATGAAACGCGGATTTACCTTAACACCATTCTCGAACACAGGCGTGGTGTCTTGGGGTGAAGGTTGCGCCCTCTCAGGTTATCCTGGAGTTTACACGAGAGTCAACCGGTATCTCACGTGGCTGGAGAGTAACACCGTCGGGGCATGTTATTGCGACTAAGAGTTTTAAAAAATCATAACAGCAGGGAGAAGAATACTCATTCGTGAAGATACTCGAAAAAAGAAGAGATATGTAAAATGGTCCACGACGATGAATGATTAATTTATTGTTTGTACAATTTCCTTCGGAATTTTTTTTTTTTTTTTTCGTCGTCGCGGACTCGATAAACTGTATTTTAATAATTCATAAGTCGATCGTTGTAAGTTATCGTTTATTCATCATACAACATTATTTCGTCACATAAATTGTACACTCTCAACGTCTATTCAATACGAAAATTATCCACGAGAATACTCTGTCACCGGAGGATATCTTACGATAATGACAAGAAAAACAATAATGAGAGACAGACTTCTATTGGCCATCCGTACGATGTCGAAGGCACACTTCTAAAAATTATTATCGTTTCTATGCTAAACATTCCGTCGTGAGTAACACCGAAGTCTCGACGTTTTTTTGTTTAACAATCGTAAGGATACAATTTTCAGTATCTAGTCACATTGAATTATTAAAGTCGCTTGAATAAATTATCCATTCGTTATGATATGCCATTTTTTTAGGATAATTTTTTCATTCGATTACGATCGCTTTTTCACACGGGTGTGACGAAAACACCCTGGGACCTTACCGAGGCGCATTCGCTCTGCTGCTCCTCGCTGGTATCTTCCTCGTTTCCCTCGTTGCTCCCGCTGGCCGCGCTTTCCTCGAACTCATTGGGAGTTCGCTTGCTCTCGCACAGCCAAAAAGTCTTCATGTTTCCTTTGCCCTTAAAAAAAAGACAGTTAACAAAGTTTCCTCCGAAACGCTGCGAATGAGAAAAGTTTTAAAGTCTCCCGCGAGCTCGTGCTTCTTTACCCGTACCGCTATCGGTGAAGATACTTTCACGAGAATCTCACCTTGACCCAGACTTCGCCACGAGCTTCCGTCTCGTACATATCCTTGGGTAGCAAAGCCTCCGTGTCCGGCGATATGTGAACCTTTCCTGGCTTTTAAAAAATAGCTTCAATCCATATTGTCTATTATTTCTCGAATCTCGACACAATCTCTACAAATTTTTGAGCATTTATAAAAGTGTATAACAAAATAAAAACAAAAAATAGAAGCTATCGACTGACCAAGCTGGTTGTTTGCATCCGTGAGGCGGTGTTGACCGTATCACCGAAGAAGCAGTACCTTGGAACTTTTATACCGACTACTCCAGCCACCGCGGGTCCCGAGTGAATACCTAAACATTAAATATGTATATATTGGCCGTGAGATATTTTCG
Source organism: Listrodromus nycthemerus (assembly GCA_963978505.1). NCBI lineage: Eukaryota > Metazoa > Arthropoda > Insecta > Hymenoptera > Ichneumonidae > Listrodromus > Listrodromus nycthemerus. Next base: position 18,232,465 of record OZ021679.1, on the reverse strand, counting down.
GAAATCCTAATTTCCGCTTTCCGCGTCCGAACAACCGGTAGTGTATAATCCGTTATCACGGGAATAGGTCGGAACTTTGATTTACCTATCCGAATTTGTATGGACAGACCCGAAGCCAATTTCAGGGAGCGAACACGCTTTATGAGGTGAAGAGATACATCGGCGATGTTCTTAGCGTGATACTCGGTCTTGTCGGGAGCTCCGCTGGCTGCCATGTAAATGCGACCCACGGTTTCTACCTGGAGGATAATCGGAATGGATGATGTTCTGGCTTATCAGTGGCAGGGTTAAATCTGATAGGACGATATTAGTGAAACCTTCTGGCGCTTACCTTGTAGACGTTATACTTATCCATGAGGGAATCAAAGCAGGAAAACACTTCGTTCATTGAAGAGACTATATCCATCGCTCCTTCGATCGTCGTGTAATTGAAGTCGCATAGTTCGCAAAAAAGAACACTTATCGATTCGAACGACTGGAATAAAAAATAAAAATAAGTACATTTAAATATATTGATTTATGCATAATATGTGAATTATGGAATGTCGAGCAGAAGAAAATAGACATTTCTACAATGCTTGAACTTTTTTTTATGGATCATTTTGTCACCTGGTCCGTAACCATTTTTTTCTTAGGATTTTTATTACCTCGCATGTACTGAGAGGACTTGCTCCGGTCCGCAAGCGATCGGCCACCGTTTTCGGTATCATAGAGTACAACAACTCGTCGCTCTTGTTCTTCCATCGATCTAGAAGTGCGTAACTAGATTCCAGCTCTTCGGATCTTTTTTCGGCGCGTTCGAACATCATTTCGAGTCTCGAATATTAAAAGTCAGTCGATTATAGATTTACTGAATCTCTTCTAACGAATACAGGATAGAGAGACATGAACAATCGGACGGACCGTGATGGCTTTCTAATTTCAAATTACCTTCCGCAATGTTGCCAGCCAGCTAGAACCATTTCCTTACTCAGTCCGTGCGAATTGAGGTCGTTTATGTAAAGTCCCATTGCCGCGAACTCGTCGAGACTGTTTATCCTGCCGCACGAGACGAGCATCGTTTACCCGAGTTACGTTAATTTGCGTAATTCGACTGCGCACAAGTTAATACGGATATACTCACAGAGGACTGCAGAGAAACACGATTAACTTTATGTCCTCGATGTATCTCATTTGGCCTTTCAGAAGAATGCTTCTCGCGCCCTGACTACCCTTTCTGTCCAGTCCCGAAGATTCCGCCACGACGTGGTCACTGTTCAATTTCGAATTTGGATGACTTTCCGTCGCTCTAATCAACTCGAGTTCGAACATCACCGAGTGCAGATTCATCAACTGCGAAAGATTGATTTTTGAAGAATTAATATTTAAAAAAATGTCTTCTTCTCCACTGGAGTATGGGAGCGAAAATGCCGAATATAAACCGGTGGAATGAGGAGAAAAAATACGCTAATAGATGAAACAAAAAAACCCACCCGACTACAACAAGCATTAAATATTTAAAACAACAAAAAAAATAATAACGTAGAGAATAAGTATTTTCGTATAATTAAGAGTAACACCGCGTATAGAAATATTTTTCATTACTGAAAAAAATAGAAAAAAAAATCTTGCTTCTCATTGGCGGATCGATATGATAGCGTGAACGATAAATTGGTTTATTTAAGTATGATTTAATCTCGTGCGTTTTTAACTCAGCTTACATTTTTGGTCGCAAACGCAAATCATTATACAGAGTATCAATGTGCCAGACTTGGTTCAGTAATATTTTCTCATTTCGACAAACACTGGGGTCTTTGAAAAGACGACAAAGTGAGTCACCCCGATGAAACGCATAATTTCCCTTTTGCCTGGACACCAGTTAGGAGTTGAGAAAGCATAGTCTTTCCTATGATAACGTATAGTCCTCAAGGGGAACGTCTATGTAATAGTTACTGATAGTATACTGAAAAAAATCGCCTGCGAGCTGCAAAAAAAAGAATATGTATCGAATTGTATCGGAATTTCTTTAATTGTAATAATTTCAATAACGATTTTTCGCTCTGGCAGCCCGCAAGGGACTTTTCTTTATTTAAGCTATAATCAAGCAATAATTATGGTTGCAACCAGAATTTTGTCATTACCGTAACTATAAAACGTGGTCTTGGGAATTATTTTTACTGGTAGGAAGTCAATATTGTTACTCTTACTATGCAATATTGTTCCAGTGTGCACGTTCAATGGTTTAGTTGCAATCGAAATGGTTCGTATTCAACACTTTTGTTTTATCTGACATTTCGTATCGATATTATATCCTTACGTTTCCCCAAGTAAAAAAAATGCCTTTTGGGCGTCGTAGCCTGAAAATGTCCGTGACGGGCTTGTTGAGGATCGTCTGAGTGCCACCCCACGCCTGTAGCAACTTTTCTCCTGCTCCCAAGATTCTCATGTCGCGATTCATGATAACACCGAAGGGAAAGAGATGCAGAAAAAGGGTACCGGAAACCGGCGGAAGCTCGCGACCTACAGGTGTCCTGAGACGGGTGTTTTTCGCCACCTGATTCACGAAATATCCATCCTATTTTAGTAATCAATTTACCGAGATGTGATTTGAGTAAAATAGTCTTTCCGTTATATTTGATACCACCTAATTCGACAAAGTTATGAGAGGGACTACAAATACCTGTGTATGGATTAAAAATCCAAAATGCTATAGTCAAATTACTGAAAAATGAAAATTGTGCTTCAAGTTATACGTCGACCTAATTTTTTTTTGTTACGATTACGAGTTGAAAATTTCTCTGAATACGTCAGAATCTCTTAGAACTCTAGGTAATACTAAAACATTGCAATTTTGAGCAAATTTTAACATTCAAGAACGCACATATTACATAAAATTTTGAAAAATTCGTACGTTTTCAGAAAAAAACGGCAAATAATTTTGGCAACGAAACAAAACTTAGATCGCCAAATAATTTGATGAGAATTTTTTATTTTTCAATAGTTTGACACAAACATTTCAAAGTTTTTACGATCCCCATTTTATAGTGTTGTTATATCTCTGTTATTTCTCCATCAGAATTAGGCGTCATCAAACATTTTGAAAAGACTACCATGAAAATTTATCATTAAAAAAAATCCGTGACTCACATAATCCCGATTATCGAAGTCTATTCGGAATTTTACCATAACGCTTCGACCTCCAGGCATGTTGTTCGAAGTTTCGAGCACCCTCATATCCAAGCTCGTCTCATAGAGATCATTTGCTATTTGATATAACTGACCTGACGAATCAAACAAGAACGAAAATTATGAATACATTTTGCAATGTTTTTATGGCAATTGGCAGGTAATAAAGATGAAAAATAACGTGTCATATTCGTACCCATGAAATAATGAGTGAAACCCTGTCTGGTGCTTCTGTAAACGAGCACGACACCGTGAGGGTCGACATGAGTGATGTACATTGACGGGCTCTTCATTTTTGGATAAGTGAACCTCATCTGCATGTGAATGTTGTCGACGCTCTGAAGAAAGTCGCAGAAGTGACGTCCCGTTGCCTTTATCGTGCAGTCGTACCTGTATCGAATCCCCAAAACTGTGCCATTTTTTTTTGCATCATAGAAATTTGATTTATTTTTTATTTATGATGTTTATTAAATTGCTCCATCCCGTTGTGCGTACACTGATGGGCACAGTGTAACGCACTCATTATTATTCGACGATAAATCGTGACCGGCGAGAAGTGTTTCGTGAAGTCTCGAATAACACGGATAACATATTCGATTCGAAGTTTTGTAACTGTTAGATAATTAAAAAATAAAATACCACTTCATGTAAACGTCAACTTTATTAGTCATTGACGTTATTTCTTAAACATAATGATAATTCAGTTAATTAACAGTAACTTTATATAAACGAAAGCCATTAACTCTTGAGTCGAAATCGTTGTATTTTCAGCTTCCAATATATGGGTCCAGAAAATTCGAAATTTTCGCATTATCCGAGTTTGCACCTCGGTTAATGGGGAGGGCCGAAGGTCGTGTGAGCGAGTTTCCACTTTCGGATAAGACTTGGGAATATAGACCGGGCGATATTTCATTGATTTATCGTACAAGGCGAACAATTCATTGTCGCTGCGGATTCTTTTCTCCCTTCGAGGCCATGAGAGTTTGTTTCTTCTTGATCCGTATTAGAGTGGCTTAATCGCGTACAATGATCGTTCCCCCGCAGGAATGATGACCAACTCAGGGGGAGTTAGCGAATTAAACCAGGGTTAACATAATTTTAATTACGGGACAACAGTCAAGGGACGTTATATCGTACAGTCTCCGAGGGCGATGAATTTACCCCACGGCGAGTCCAATCGACCGGGTACGTGTTCGGTAATTGGGTCTTCCGGCTAGGTCTCGCAAATCTTCAAAGTCGCTATCGATCGTTTCACCGGTTCCACAATTCACGCGTCTCTACCGAATTGGAACAAAGAAAAAGAAACACACAAAAATGTAACGACTCGTTACCCAAGATTGCTGAAGAATCTCACAAAGCATTTTCCGAAGAAACGCATCGTGTTGTTGATCGTGTCGCAAGTTTCCTCCGCCAGAGCCGCAGCCAGATTAGTTATCAACTCATCCGGATATATCTGCCTCGTATTGAAGACCATGTACTTGATCCCCGCTTTGTCCAGTATCTGCGCCCAAACTTCCTCGCCATATTCCACCTTTGAGAAAGAAAAATTTGTTTTCTTTTTTATTGTTCATGTTATGCCGTGTGCGACATTTCTATGCACTATCGATTCATGCAAAAAAATCTTTTTCGTCATTTGTCTGAACATCAGATTTTTTTTCAGCGGAAATCACGTATTTCCTCAACATTTACGAATATCGAAATTTCTGGTCTTCAAATTTTGTAGTCCATAGTGCGGGTGTGAACCGGCGAGGCCCCAGCAATCTGCTGCAATTTATTGGCAAAAACGGAAGTTGAAAAAATATCGCTGTTACGATGGAGGAAATCGATGAACGAAACCTTATTAAATTGATATCGAGGGTTCTCATGTTTCACTCGCATATCGAGGACTAAAGTCAATTCACTCTCCCCCGCATGTTGCTCTTTGCTTCGCCGAGTCTGCTTCCCAACGTCGAATAAAAATAAATATGAAGAATGGTAAAATAAAAAAATCACCCGGAGAACATGCGATTCGTCCACTCCGAGCGGACGGTTGGTTTCCAATTAAATTCGACTTTGCAATATCGTAGACAATTTTAGTGATTCAATTAATTTCAGTGATGCCGCTCGGTTCAAGCGTGTAATCTACCGTCGGCCAATAGTCCGATTCCGGGTCGGTATACGATTAATCAAACATGTCGTAAGCCCCGCGTTTGTAACTGCACCGCGTCACGCGAAAATGTATACCGAATTAATTAATTGCACATCGCAAGGACTCTTGTGCTGTCCGAGGCCCGTGAAGTGTCGCGTCTGGGAACCGCGATGTTGAGGAGGTGTTAAAAATAGGACCGAGCAATTGTCATAATACACTGACACTTCTGCGCCACGTTAATTATGCGTAAAGTATAAATCAGGGAACGATTGTACGTGACGGGTCGTTTTCAACGGCCGTCCCGGACCATTTTTACTGGCCCAGCCAAAAGGAAGTCCCTCGATCGAGCGTCATTCGCTCATTTCCAGCGTACAGCTCACGCACTAGCCGCGACCGACTACGGTCTTGTCCATGTACGTGACGCTGATTTTAAGCAAACGCATTGATGTTCCGACGAAGAACCACCCGGCTCGCTTCGCGAATTAATATGTCATCGTATTCGCCTCGGAAGCGGCTAGGAATTTCTTTCGCTGCGCCTAAGACAGTAGATAATGACGTTGACAAGTTTCCGATCCCGTGCGATCGATTTTACTTCTTTTGATGGTTCATTGATACATTTTCGCTGCGAGGAATCGAATTTGTAAATTTAATTATAAATTTATTTATTTATTTTGACTTTTTCCAACGTACCATTAAGTCGGTGCTTTCGACACCAATAACACGGGTACGAAGCGCTGGGTGGCAATTAGGAGCTCAATGCAGAATGCAAAGCCGTTTCACGGGCCGTTTAGACCGGCTCGTTTGGAATTGGCAATTTCGTGAATACATGAATGGGCTCAATGACGGTGTCTGTGTAAGGATTTGCGGGTATTTGAAAGCCTTGCCAATTTGACGCTTCTCTCATAACTGGACGTACTCTGCGACAAAGTTTCGTTAAGTATCCCTTGGATGCCCCTCGGGTGCTGGCATCGTTATAAAGTCAGTTTACTAATTTTCAAGCTGTTTGACCATAACTTCAATGCCCATCCGGTACTGGCATCGTTATGAAGTCAGTTTACTCATCTTGAGGCTGTTTGACGATAACTATTAGCTCTCCGTCGAGCTCATGGAAATATCTGTCTGATTCGTGTATCATTTACGTTATATCACATCAACAAACGTTATGACTCAGATCCTGACGTATCGATACAGAAAAAAGTAGAAATTGCAATTTTCACATCACCCCCTCATAATAATCCTTTACTTGCACAGCTTCTTTTATAGGAAGAATTTTGTGGAATTTGGGCTTCGTCAAGAAGCAGCTTTACATATGAAGAGATACGAGCAAACGATATTAACATTTCGATTTTTAACTTGTTCAGGCAAAACAGCTGACGTATCCAGGTTCAGTGAAAGAAATATGCAGAATTATATGCAATAGACCATTCTTTCTTGACTATCGATTTCCGCTAAAAAAAAAAATTCAAAAGACTCTTCAACTCGCTTCTTCAATCCCATCATATCGATCCTGGAGCAAAGCTGTCGCTGCTTGCAAATAAAAATGTGTGATACTGTCTGTAAAAATTCCCAATAAACTTCTTTCGTTAATCGTCGTTTTGGAACTATTTGTAATACATATTTTTTATGCTGGTAACGAATCTATAGATAATATAATTAATAGATGAATACTCAATATAAAAAAATACGCCGACAGCAAAGTACGAGTTTTCCATGAGATTTTTGAGATTCAAAGTAACATAAAATTTAGGCATTTTTAGACTGTAAACACTCTGACATAAAAGTTTCGATTTTCTTTTCACCAAAACAAAGATTACTTTATTTGGAAACAAAATAATATTTTTTGGCCGAAATAGCAGAAACTTAAGTATGTCGGTTCCGCAAGGCCCGTGTAACGTTGTCCATGTACTCCGGCACGTGGGTAAAAGGAAATACAAACCTTTGATAAAGCGCGTGGAAAATGTAAAAAAAGACTTTTTCGTTCTATATAAAAATGCATTGTATAAGTGTTTCCATTAAGTTGATTACTTGATCGCGCCGACGAATTAATTCATTGCTACATCGAATTAATCACACGGAAGCTCGCGATGAAACTCCCGTTAGCTGCGCCGACATCTTTATGTGCGAGGGGAAAACAGCGGCGTTTGAACCCCAAACAGTTTTGTGGGTAATTTTTTCTCCGATCTCGGAAGCAAGATAACGATGAGACAGACAGAGAGAGAGAGAGGTATAAAAGTTTGGTCGCGGGAATTGCTGTAAGGTATTAGCACTAACGGCACGGATAGCCGGAGGGGAATTTTTGGTAACCCTATTACATTGAGTGGAAGGGCATGAACCCAAGAAATCCTTCATCTTAGCTGCGATCCCCCTTAAAATTCAGTTATTCCGGGGAAACTTGAAGATTCGGAGCTTTTTCCCCTTTCTCCTTCATGTTTCTCGTTAGACGCTAGAGAAAGAGAGAATAACTGGCTCCAACAAACCAGCAATCTCGTATCACGTTTATCTTTTATCGTCAGTAATATTTTATTGTTATGGATGCTCGAGGATCTTGCGAAGTTTGTAAGGGAGACCGAGAACCGCTTAAGATGCTTCCCACCACATAAGCGCAGAATGAGTAAGGTCGCATGTTGATAATTAGAAATTATTTTATTTACTCTGTATATCAATTCTTTTTTAAGTATAATGATGTCATATTGTCTCTGTAACCCTTCAACTGTAGACTCAGTCGATGGCAAATTGGTTTTACTGTTCCTCCGCGAGTATTATTATTTTTAGAAGAAGCCATTTATGTATTCGTTGGCTACGAATTTTAAGAAATATGGAGACGAGGATTGCCCGAAACGCGTGATATTGTAGAGTTGACTAGAATAGCTCGGTATGACCAATGACAAACGATCGGATCATCTATCCACGCGGTAACCAGATTCTGGTTCGGACTTTCAAAAATAGCAGACACTTGAAAATTGTAATTAATAACATCCGCAAAGACCAAGCATGCGTGTTGGTCTCGCACAGTCGTACCGTCACATCTTTTTACATAAAAATGGAGTTCATGTCGATTGGAAACTCAAAACAATGTTTACAGATACGCATACGAATACTCACAGATTGTGACAGAATCTTTGACAAATAAATGGTCAATGTCAAATAACATTCCCAACGATAAAACAGCAATTTCACAGAAATATCTTCGATGTTTTATCATCTTATTTTGGAAAGAAATTCCGAACAGCAATGCGTCGTAAAGAAAGTCCTTCGAACATGATAGTTATTCTCAGAGTATCGATATTTAAGAGATCGAATAAGTTACATTTTCGAGAAAGATGGAAAAAAATCATTACGAAAACTTTTTGAATAGTTCTATAAAAATCATTCGTCTTCACAATGCTCTTGAAGACACTTCGAATTTCAATGCTTGTCGGTACGAACCTGGACGAAGTGTTGCACGCTCTCCAAAAGCATTCCGTACATGATTTTTCCGCGAAGATTTTGAAAATCCAATCGAGCAAACTATCACTAAACCGCACTCTACAACTTATTTAAACGGACAATATTTTATTCGTTTCGGTACAGCGATGTTTATCGATTGTTAATCATTGATGAACACATGTTTTATTGAACCGTCGATATGTTCGGTAGCATTGGCTTCTACCGATGGAAACGGAATGAGGTTTTTCAAAAGTTCTTCGCCGGTCTGCTCGCTGCTGCTTGGTCGTATGTGCCGTGAAGCGAGTCGCCAAACAAGTGTCCAGAGAGGGAGAGATTTCCACGGCACAACAGTCCGCCTAAGTTTGCCGGTACACAGGTCCGTCCAGCGGGGGTAGAAACCGCTCACGGGACGTTGATAACGGGGGTAGTTCGTCTCGTGCGTGCGCATCTCGTAACAACCGCGTTGATGCTCGGAAGTCGACTCGAGAGGAGCTTAATTGGAATTTCGCGTGCGTCCGAGCATCGAGTTGGGAAAACGACGGAACTAATACGGGATTAATACCGGAAAAGGTTGTCCTTATGGAGCATCGTTTCGACGAGTCCTGAAACTTGAATAGTTTATTATTAGATTAGCAATTTTCCGAGGGGACCGGAGCTTACAGGGTTAAACGAATAAAAAACCATTTTTGTATAAAACATTTTGATTCCAGTTCTGCACTAGCGCATATCTATCTTGAATTAAATGCTAGCAAAAATTGTATTAATATAACTCGTGTCACGAGTATCATAAAGGTAAAACGTCGTTAATAGCTTTCGTAAATAAATGGCTTCCGTATTTTCTCCGCTACGATTAATAGTTTGGCCGAAAAGATCTAAGATTTTCATGAATATACAGTAGGGGGCAATTGAAGTGGAACAAAGTGTTTTTTCGCGATCTCGGCGACAATTTGACCGATTTCGAAAAACCAAAAATATACTTTCTTGCAAATTTAATAACTTTTCGAATGCGACCAGTCCCATCCCGATCGGTTGAGAATTGGGCGATTTAAAGGGGGTGTACCGAATCGATGCAAATCGGTGTTTCGCGGAAACGCCGAAATTTGCTATTCGCGGTTATCGAGCACCCTCAAAACCAGTAGCAATCGAAAGAGCATCTCTTGGCGTGCAGAAAACACACCAAGCCAGTCCTAATCGGATGACTCCAGGAGGAGATATGGGCCCCGGAAGTCAAAAAGGTTTTTGAGACTTTGCTCGCAAAGTTCTTGACGGATCCTTTTGAAATTTGTCATGGGGTCGTTTTTTAACATGCTCTCGAACCTCACTTAAGTACCGACACGAAAATTGCTCTCGAAGATGATTTTCCGGGCCTTGCGTGCGCGCGCCTTCTCGTTCATGCGAACTTTTATCATGAAAGGAAAAAAATGTCGAAATTGGGAGTGTGTTCACCTTAAAGAGGATGTTTCAACGATCAAAATGCGTCGCCGATCATTATCGGGAACACCTTACACGAAAAATGGGAAAGTTTTGAAAAATGAGGACGAAATCTTGAAATTTCGCGATCTTGGCTCTACGCGTTCCACGGAGCGATTCAACTGTTTATTCCAGGGCCGAATCGGGTGGAGCCGGTGGTGGCGAAAAATCCTCTCTCCACGAGATCTCAGTATTATCGCAGTATTGACAATCGTCAACGATACACAATTTATCGTTAACAATAATGTTTATAAACATTTGTTGATTATTGTTTATTGCCAAAAAAAATTATTACAACATGAGAACAACGAAAAAAAAAATTGTAGAAAAAATCTTTGCACTAGCCAATAGCTCGAATAAGCAATTGTTGTTCACGATGAATGCCTCAACAATTTCTTTACAGAAAAAATGGTCTCCTGTGTCGTGCATCTCGTGAAAAAAACGAGTTAGACGAATCGAGCGTATCGGATTATCCGAATTTTTTTTCTCTTTGCAATCCTACCGTTTTCACTAAATTCGAGCATTCTCTAACAATCGGAAATTTATTGTTAACAATAATGTTCATCAAAATTTGTTTTTCAGTTTTAATGCAAAAAAAAATTATTACAACATGAGAACGAAAAAAAAATTGTAAACAATTGTTAATTAGTTAATTGGACGACTGGCGAGTGCAACGATTTTGTTTACAATTTTTTTTTTCGTTATCATGTTGTAATAATTTTTTTTTGCATTAAAACTGACAAACAAATTTTGATGAACATTATTGTTAACAATAAATTTTCGATTGTTAGAGAATGCTCGAATTTAGTGAAAACGGTAGGATTGCAAAGAGAAAAAAAATTCGGATAATCCGATACGCTCGATTCGTCTAACTCGTTTTTTTCACGAGATGCACGACACAGGAGAGCATTTTTTCTGTAAAGAAATTGTTTAGGCATTCATCGTAAACAACAATTGCTTATTCGACTGATTGGCTAGTGCAAAGATTTTTTCTACAATTTTTTTTTTCGTTGTTCTCATGTTGTAATAATTTTTTTTTGGCAATAAACAATAATCAACAAATGTTTATAAACATTATTGTTAACGATAAATTGTGTATCGTTGACGATTGTCAATACTGCGATAATACTGAGATCTCGTGAAGAGAGGATTTTTCGCCACTATCGGCTCCACCCG